>CM074603.1:2705000-3305000 GCA_037305975.1 Chrysolophus pictus | reverse complement strand
ACAGCTCTCAAATACCTCCAGGGACAGTGACCCAACCACTTCCCTGGGCTGTCTGTTCCAATGTCTGACCACTTCTCAGAATAAATTGTTCCTAATAGATAACCTCAACCTCCCCTGGTGCAGTTTAAGGCCATTACCTCTCATCCTACCAGTGGCTGTGCCAGGCCCCAGGTTCCACGTCATTGTGATGCAGCAGGGCTCAGAGCACATCCACAGCAGAAGCAGCTTCTTCACTGTTGTGCTATGGAGAGAACCTGGAAGCATCTCTCACAGCAGTGGTCATTCTCTGGAGCTTCACATCTTCTCTTGCTTTGTCCTTACAAAGATTCTGACACGTTTATCTCATGTTCCAGCTCTGCCATCAGCCGGCACTTTCAGTGTTCCAGGTGACTCTACAAGTTACACACTGGGAACTGACAGAGCTGGAGAGGGACAAGGGCCACAGGGACTGAGAAGGGGTAGAACAGAACCTCTCTTGGGCTGTCAGCTAGGAGGATTTCTCTCCCCATAAAGAGCTTTGGCCACCCTAGGTGGCTGACAGATAATGGGGGATACGGTGCAGTCAGGGGAAAGAATAGAGCAAGTAAGTGTCCATAGCTTTAATGCACAACTCTCCTGAGCAAGACCATATACATAAATAAATAAAATTAATAATAATAATTAGAGCAGCCCCAACAAACCCATCTGTCACCAGCTTGGCTTCTGTCTTTCCAGCTGTGCCCTTGTCAGCGAAAGGTGCCACAGCCTGACTAATGCAGAGGACACAGAAGCAGCACTGTCCCCTCCCCTTCTCAGTGAGCATCAGCTGGAGGAGGAGACCTTCATCTCCCCAGCGTTGGCCTGGGCAGTGTCCTAGTCTGTGGGCTCCCACCCTCCTTCATGCCCAGCACCACGAGGCCTCAGCTGCTCCCTGCCCCATCCGCCAGCCACATTGCCCTTGTCCAGGGAGCAGGCACACAGCTGAGGTGCTTCCCGTGCAGATGCACATGTGTGCATCACACACCCCACGCCTGAAGGATGCAGCTGGCTCTAGCACTGCTTGTGAGGCTCCTCCAAGGCAATGTAAGGCACCACGATGGGCCAGGAGTCGCTGGGCCAATATCCCAGTTTTGGCTTGAATGTTGGCATCTCGTAGGTGACGTCGAAGTACATGACCAGTGGAAAGCAGTAGAGGAGGGACACAGCTATCAGCACGTGCCTGTCAAGGAACCAAAAAAGATGTGGGAGAGGGATAACACTACCAGCCCTACTGCACCTTGTGACTGTGTGTGGCTGAAGTTGTCACCCTGAGGGCATGGCAATGGCAGGCAAATGTCCCAACCCTGCAGTGTATACAAGATCTATGTGTCCTGCAGAGTTTGTGCCTACAGAGAAATCCCAGAAGAGCTCTGAGAGCTGGGTTTGGGGCAATTGGGATGACACAGGAGACTTAAACCCCAAACCACCCCGTTCACTTTGCCTGGCTTAGCACAGAAGGTCTGAGTGTCTGAATTGGTCATCCCAGTTACTTGTGAGGATGAATCTGAAAGCGCACATTGTATGGCACTTACAACAATGTTTGGTGAGGGACTGAAATGTCTTCCTGAAGCAAATCACTGTCTTTCAATTTGGTTGTTAAAATAATGGGCATTGCACTTCGTATGGCTTCCTGGGAGCAGATGTAGTGCCTTGAAAGGAAGCGGCTTACCTGGAGTGGTTTTAGAACAATTTCACATTTGTTGGTGTGGAGGAGGTAAGGGACATTAAGCAGTGATTAGGATGAATCCTTGGGCTGGGGCCAGGATGAGGAGCAGCATCAATAGTGACAGAACAAAGTGGGAGAGGGGTAGGCACAGATGCAGCTGCTCCCTGTTTGAGTACCACATCCCTCCTGTCCTCCCTCCTCCTCTGTGGCCCTTCAGCTCTGAAACATTTAAGCCAGGCTTCCTCTCTCTCTGCTGGAGACTTACCAGAAGCTGTGGAAATAAGGGAAGTTGATCGCCTGGCAGAGCCAGCAAAGCCACCTGTCACTTAACCAGCTGGTGATGGCCAGCACCCACCACACCACCATGGCTTTGGCCATCCGGTGAACACGTTGGTCATTGCACCTGGAAAACACAGTGAGAGGGGAGAGAGAAGGGAGCTGTGTTGGAAGGATGGAAGGAAAGTGAGTTTGAAAAAGGGCCAACAGGTTCCTGTCTGCATGTGCTAATGCAACAGGGAAAAACCTGGTGGGTTTCTGCTCAAGGATATTCATCAGACCACAAGAACTGGAGAAGTATGGCTCTGCAGAAGGAATTTCTGACCTTCACTGGGTGAAAGTGATGCTACAAGATGCTAACACACCTTTGTCTTTCTCCCCAGATCCCAGGGTTCCCCTCAATCCCACACTGGTTCCCAAATCCCGCACAAAGGAGAAAGAGCTGCAGAGATGGCAGAGATGAACTTCTCAACCTCCTCCTTACTTTTTCAGCTCGCGCCAGGTCACGTAAAGCAGGTGGAAGGCGATGCAGTTGAGCGCATAGGCATTGATGGATGGTTTGATGAAGGACATCAAGGTGGTGATCACGGTGGTGACACCACCCAACCAGTAGAATTGCTTCCTAAAGGGATGACAGAATTAGGAGTGAGTGTCAGTGCCTCCAGGGTTCACAGTGCAGCAGGTAAAGGATGGTGCTGGCTGTTGCCTGAGAGAGGAAGCCACCCTCCAGCACCTCCAACCTGTTTGCATATAACTGTCCTCAGGCTCTGCAGAAGTCCTGGCAGGAAAGCCGGGATATATTTTATGTTTTTCAAGAACTGCCCGAGAAATTGCTTTGCTAAATCCCCTGGTCGGTCCAGGACAGAGCCGAGGATGACTCGTGCACTGCCATGGCGATGCCAGAGCCAGGCATGGAGCTGTGCAGAGGGCTGCAGAGCTGCTGTCCCAGCAGCGGGGGCAGGGCCTTCAGCAGCGCGGATTCGGGCTGACTGAGCAACAATAGGGCTCGGAGAGGCCTTTCACATGCAAATCCCTTCCCAAGTCCCTTCCCCTCTCGCTGCCTCCCCCAGCCATGTCTCCACAGTGAACTCCCGGTGACCTCCTCCGTGGCATGGGAGGAGCGGGATGGGAGCGAGCTCTGTTAAGGGCTGTATCAGAGGGCTCCAGCAAGCCTGCCAGGACGGGAGCATCCCCTTAACAAAACTCTGCTGAGCTCCTGTTGCTGATCTCAGTCTCTCCATCCATCCTGCTGCGACCAGCCAGCCCTTCTGTTGCAAACACCCTTTGCAACACGGGGTGTTATCTTGGGAAACCCCATCCCCTCTGATAATGGCAGGGGATGCTACCAGAGTTTGACAGCATGGGTAATTCAGTGTCAGTGCTCAGGAACATGTAATTTCCTAGTATGGGTGAAGTGCCCAGGTCCTGCACTGCCCCAGATGGTTCTCTGCTTCCCCTAAAGGCTGGCAGGACTTCCAGTCCCTTCAAAGATGTGCACAAGCTGGAGCAGTCCCCATGTTCCTAACACAGCTATCCACATCCAGTCACACCAAGAAAAAAAAACTTGCCCAAATCTCTTCTTTTTGAGATCCTTCATGCAAAGCTTCCTGTACAGCTTTGTGAGGGCAGGCAGCTCCAGGCAACAGAAGCTCTGGACAGCCCTTTCCAGGGGTTTTGTGCCCCCTGTAGGGATCCAGAAGTGAGTAGCGTAGGGTCTGGCCAAAGAGCAAAATGCTGAGAGCTGGCTTGTAGGGTCACATATCAACAACAGTTTCCCATCCCTTGCAGCCTGGAAACTCATTTCCCACTGAGCCATACCTGCTTTTGATGCACCTGGGGAAGTGAGCCCTTGGGTACCAAAAGGAATATGCAACAGCCAGTGTCCAGAGAATGGAGAGCTCATCCAAGAGTTGTCCCACGTAACTCAGGGTCATGTGGAAGTACATGGAGAAGATACCTGCAGGGAATGAGGACAGCTTGTGTCAGTGCAGCTCTGTTCCAGGAGAAGCCTATCTGGACTGGGAAATACTTAAGACATTTCTTAGAGAAACATCATTCCTGAAAGGCAGAACGTGGACCTTGGCATGAATGGAAGACCCAGGTTTTACAGGGCATGAAGCTCTGTACCCAGAGCCAGCAGGAGCCATGAGCTGCAGCTTCACATGTACATGGCTGTCCAGTTCCTCACCCCAGCTTGCCCCTTGCTTCGGCCACTACATACGCATTTCCAAAGCTAAAGGTAGCATGAATGAATGCTTTGCAGCCTGGTCTCATGAAACTGGCACCCACCTACACAGAGGAGAAGGCCAGAGATGAAGTACATGGGCACGGTGCGCTGCTGGCAGTACTGCCGGTTCAGGTGGAGCAGGGCAGCCGAAAGGATGAAGAAGCATACATTGCTGATCTGCAAAACAAGAGGTACAGTCAGTTTACTGCATGATCTTGGGCAGGTCCCATCCCACCTTCTGTCTCAGTATGTCCCTATGTGAAGAAGATACTGATCTCTGGAGAAAAGCACTGTGTGGAGGTATTGCTCTTGGCAGGGCAGAAGCATTTCTTGAGGTGTGAGGCTGAGGCTTGAAGGATGGCTATTATGTGACAGCAGCTGAGCTGTGCTCTCTGTGAGGACAGCAAGCTCAGGGTATGCCTCTGTGAACCAGGTGCAATGGACAGCAGCAGGACCAGCAGGACACCCATAGGTGGGGCTGGACTGAAGTGAGATCCTGTGTTGTCACGTGCAAAGCCACCTGCCCTGGGGAGGGAGGTACTCTGGACAGCAGTAATTAAATGAAGTCATAAAAGTTATCTGAACATGCTTTACGAACGAATGCAGCAAAATAATTTGTCCCTGTTTTCCAGCTCTGCACAGTTGCTGCATTGCCAGGCTTTGGTGCAGCTGGGATGGAGGAAAATGCGTGGGGAGTCAGCCTGGTGACAATGCCAGCATTTCGAGAAGCAGCAGATGCTGATGGGCAGAATATGGGAGCTGGGAAGGAGCAGGGAGTGCTCTACGCCTGCACCTGACTGCTGGATCAGGTCCAGCAAGGGAGGAAGAGAGTTTGAAGCAGTCCTCACCTCTGCAAGTGAGGCAGTCACCTGGTGTGCAAACACAATAAATGGAGTATCACCAGGAAGCTCAGTGGCCCCATGGAAAATTTCTCCTGCGCATGAAAGGTTGGGATCTAGTGGAATGTTCCACCTGCCAGGCAATGCAGTGGGGTTTGGAAGAGCCAAGCGCAGCCATCTGCCATGCTGTTATTTGGCCAGCCACCAGCACAGCTTTTATCTCACCCTGACAATTCTCCTTTCATATTCCAGCCAGACACTGTCCCAGAGTGTCACCCCAAAGCTGCAGGCTCACCCCTCTGCATCCCCACTGTGCACCAGGTACGTTGCAATGGCAAAGAGGGATGTGAGTTTAAGGGAAGAGGGCTGCAAATCCCATGGATGTTGTCACACACGTGAAGTACACCCCCTCACATTGCAGAGGGAAGAACCCTCCACGCTTAATGTAAAGCCTCAATTCCTTTCAACAAACAGAGATCAATCTTGAATTTCACTGTGGTTTTCGGTTTTCATGAAACCAGTCCATGTGCCTATGAACAGCAATTCTTAGGGCAAATATATTGGCTCTCTGTGGGTGCTTACAGCCAAATCTAGGCCTGTCTCTGTTCCAAAATGAGAAGGGAAGTGCTGGTTCCACTGCACGCTTGTGGTCAGACTGTTTGGAAATGATCATGAAACCAAACTATGTGTTAAAGTAACCAACTGCGTTGTAAGCATTTCTTTTCCTGTGAAATGGTTCAAGAGGCTTTTGGAAAACAGGCAGGGATCACAAGGAGAGAGCAAATGCTTGCAGAAGACACAGCAGTATGCAAGTGCCAGCATGTGTGTCCAAGTGAGGAAATGCAGGAGTCTGAGATTGCACACAGGGAGGTCCGGATCCCTGCTGCAGTGGGCATTGCAACAGCACCATTAATTACATGATAGCAACATTATCACTTCATTAATTCAGCCTGAGAAGTGCAAGATCAGATATCAGCAGGGAGGGATGATCAGGAGAACCGTGCCAGCAGATTGCAGTGATTCCCTGCAGAGCAGCCAGGCTCATAGCTTGGGGCAGAACCGCGAGGGACCCACAAGTGGGGGTCTTCAACACCTGTCAGGTCCCAGCCCTGCTTGTTTTCCTAGGAGAAAAGTGAAGCTGGGATCAGTGACATGCCTGTAATCCTGCTGCATTAGCAGGATCACAGGAAAGGCCCCAGGGCTTGTGCAATGTACACTGTGCAGCCTAAAAGGAAAGGAAAGCCCTGCAGAGGGCCATCCGCTTCTCCATGCACAGCAGAGTGAGAATGGCTTCCTGGGATGGATTGGAACAGCAGGTGCTGGTGTGCCCTGTGAGCACAGAGATGAGACAGTGGCAAACCAGGTGCGTGCTGCCACAGAGCAGATAGGGGTGCCCCATCCCTGGAGGTGCTCAGGGCCAGGCTGGATGGATCTGGTGTGAGATGGCCCTACCCATAGCCTGGGCTGGACAGAATGACCTTTAAGAGCCTTCCAACCCAACCATTCTGGAATTCTGATTGTATGATTCTCTGCAGAGGAAGGAGATTTCTCAAAGTGTTGCTGCAGTGCATTCACTCCCTTAAAGACCAAAGACCTGGCTTTCACTGACAGCAGAGCCTGCAGAGCCCAAGACAGAAGCAAGTATCTCCAAGGCTCTCTGGACTTGCAGAGCACATTCCTAACAGCCAGAAGCTGGGGCTGCCCATCCTGCATCGTGGTGTCACACCGTGTTTGGGGCAGCAAGCAGCAGTGTGACTGCACACAAACTGCAGGGTGAGGAGGGTGTGAGGTGTCCCCACTGCCATGGGGCTGCTGAGCTCCAGCTGGAGTATCTGGGTGATTTACACCTGCAGCCAGGCTTATCTCCACTGATCAATGGAGCTGTGGTTATCTGACAACGTGAGAGCTCCTGGTGCTTAGCCAGAGAGTGCTGAGGATCTGGATGTCATTACCAGCATCCTCATCGGTTATTGCAGGAAAAAAGAAGAAAAAAAGGGGAGTAGAATGACAGGTCCTTGACTGATGACCCTTATGTAGCACAACACTGTTCTCCTGCAAACAGCCAGAAGACAATAAATTTCTGGGTCACCGAGTCATTATAAATAGTTAGCACTTTGTCACTGAACTGCAGTGCAATCATGAGCCACAATGTATTAATTATTAGGGACTTAACGATATTGTTTACATTCTCTGCTCATACCCCTGGTGCTTATTCCTAATAAAAAGCATCCAACCCAGGCAGGGATGAGAGTGAGAGCGGCTGCTGCAGAGCGATGCTCAGCAGTATGTTGCTGCTGACACAGAGCTTCCAGCTGGAGCCATGGGCAGTGTTGGGAAGAAGATGCAGAAAGGATGCTCCATTAGGAAGCCCTGCTGCTTTAGGAGATTTGGGTAGGAGCTGGCTGGGTTCCCAGCTAGTCTAAAACTCTGACAAAGCGGTGCTGAAGTCAATATTGATATAATTGTCTCCAGGCAGGGCAGTGAGATAAGGTCCATAAAGCCCGAGCAGGGAGGGAGCGATCTGAAGATCTGAACGTGGGGAACAAAGGAATGGAGAAGAGAGGGAGACACAGGACACTGGAATCACACCTAAGATGATGCTCTGAGCAGAGTGTTTCCCAGTGCTGCAGGGCTGAGAGCCAGCCTGCATGGACCAAGGGCGATGCCATGGAGGTGATGCTCTACTGGTTTTGGATTCCCTGTTCTGCTCTGAGCACAATGTAGCCCTGGGGATTGTTGTCAATTGCTCAGATAGCAATGGTTCCTCAGAGTTTGCTCTCCCACCTCCTATGTTTTGGAGAGAAGTCCACACACCAGTCCTGCTGCAGGCAGCAAGGCAAGTCTTGATCTTGGCCATTCCCTAAACAAGAATTATATCCCAAGCCAGAAACTGCAGGAGTGGTTTCCTCTGCTACAAAGGCAGAGATCTAAGGGTTAATGTTTTATGAGGTTCAGAGGACTTTGGGACGTTAGGAGGACGGTTGTGCACCTGACCATAGCAGCTGGGGTCTGGCAGCGTGCCACTGGGAGCTCAGACACGGGATTGAGCTCCTGAGGTACCTCTTGGTGTGATCCTGAGCCACTCCAACAGCACGGGTATAAATCACAGTCCTTGTAAAAATGTGGTCTCAGCTCTGAAGACATATTGAAAAAATGCTACCTGAGTGCTGACCTCAGAGCTTGGGCAAATCTTTCTCCCAGTATTAATTCTGATTTCAGACTTTCTGATCTGTTTGGAATTAAGCCCCTCTCCAGTGTTGCCAATGAGATTCTCAAACTCAGAGGCATTTGGCATCTCCAGCGACATTCGGAATGCTGCTGGGAGCATCAGTGACTTCTGCACCCCTTTGCTCTGCACCCTGTGCTCATCCATCAGGGGCATAGTACCAGCAGACAGCACAGACCAGGAGCTGTGTGCTGGGGGGCAGCAGGACCAGCAGGTCCTTATTTCAGTGCCTGAAAGAGAAGGGACTGCACACAGCCCGAGCATCCCTCCTGCACCACCCTGTCAGGTCAACTGGAACTGTGTGACTGGAGAGGGTATTATCGTTATTAGAGGTCATTTATTAAAAACAGGAAATGCTTAAAAAAAAAAAAAAAAAAAAGGAAGAGACATTTCCATGAGAAACAAGAACTTCCAGTGTTCAAAGGTAATTGCTGAAGGTTGTAAACAAGGCCTTTGGAAGGCTGTAAATGGCCTCATGCCCCTGCCAGCACTAATTGCATTGAGGCAGAGGGACACACTTGCAGACAGCGGGTGTCTGCAGATGGATGTCAGTGCACGTGGGACTGGTGCTGGAAGGAGCCTGATTACAAAGGGGATCACAGGAGGTGAAACTCCCTCATCAGCTTTCCTCTGCCCAGAGTTCCGGATTCCCAACCTGCCCAACGTGGTTCATGCAAGTGCTGTCTCTCGTTCTGCCACTCCTGTACATTTAGCTGGAATATACGAGCCCTGTGTGGGACTTACCCCAGTTGGCAGGCGAGCTGCAGGACTGGTATAACAGGATCTCACCAATCTGGGCTAAGGAGCACTGCCAGACTTTGCTCAGTGGGAACTCAGCCCCATGTGTGCCCAGAGAATCCCCTACCCCAGCTCTGCTTATGGGCAGCAAACCCCCAGGATTTACGTACAGCTCCCCAATTAAACACCCTCTAACAGCAGGAAGCTCAGAGCAGGAGAGCAAACGTGGCTGACCCATCCCATCCTGTATCCCAAAGGCAGCTCTGCCCTCGGGATGCCCCACACTCACCGTGTTGTAGTATTCTGCGATGATCGGCGAGCGCACAAAGTTGTTTTCACACCAGTCAATTTCAGAGCTTTGGTAGGAGAATATGCTCGGCATCGTTGGGTTGCCTGGGCAGAAGGAGAGGAGTGGGTTAGTCATGCACCTGTGTGCACAGATGGAATGGGGAGAAGTGTGCTGCCCACTGGCCCCTTGCACACCTGCACACGCTCATGTTGCACAGCATCCTTACCCTGCTATGAAAGATTCATCCTCTTCCCAGCACACATTGCATTGCAGACATTTCCTGCTCTCTCCCCGCAATCAGAAGTCACAAATCACCCTAGGAAATATCTTTGAGCTCTGAGCTTGGAATGGTCACCGCCGCCACATCTGTAGCACTAACATCCCTCTTCGGGGGTCATTGCTGCTCCATGTCCCAGCCCTGCCCTTGTCACCCTGCCCTTCTGTCTTTGCTTCACTTTCTTTATGACTCAGATCTTGCTGCCAAGAGGACTTCCCCACACCTCATGGGCTGTGCGCTACCTTTTGGGAGTGGAGCTCTGCAGGGTTTATTGCTCATTGGCTCCGTCCTTTCTCATCGTTTTGCAGCATTCACCCCAGGGCTGGAGCTCAGTGCAAGCACCAGTTCAGACTTGGGGTGTTCCCAGATTCCTGAGGCATAGAGCAAAGGCCTGGGATTGTGTCCCTTTGCCAGCAGTGATTCCACTTTGAGTGCAATCAGCCCAGTGAAAGGCATCCAAGCTTCACACCTCTTATCCTCAGCCTGGCCTCTGATGGAGGAGGAATTGCATTTCCAAGCAGGATTCTAACCAAAATCCAACCTTTCCTCTTCATTTCTTTTCCCTGTGCTAAAGACTTTCCTACCTTCCATCTGCACATCATTTCTCAGCCTTTGGAAAAATCAGTGTTCCAATCAAGTTCCTTGTTCACAAATCCTTGAGGCTTTGGAGCTATTCTGGAGGCTGACAGAGATGGGTGCCAAACCCGTAGGTTTGGGAACATCATTCAGACCCCGGGGCTGAGTGCTAGGGATACTGGTGCTCCTGGGGCTGCTGTGGCTCTTTGGCACTGAGCATGCCCAAGGCACAGGAAGAAATGAGTGGAAAGCAGCGTTCCCTTTAAATCCCTCTCAGCTTTGGGTCTAGCACAAGGAAGGGAAGTTTATCTTAAAATCGCTCTTTGGTTAGTTGTGTTATTGTGGAGAAGCTGCTGGGTCTCTGCTTACAGCAGCTGAGGAACGCCGCTGAGCTCAGCAGTGGCCATAGGTGTGCAAGGCTGGGAAGCAACCAGTTTCCTCTGCCTCACTTCCCAAGAAGTTCAAAGGCAGAAAGCCTATAAATGCAGCACGGCCACAAACAAGCTTGTCTGCAGCCTCCTGCCTCTATCAGGCAAACTGACTTGTGGATAAACCTCCACTGCTCCCTTCCAATTACAAGTTAATGACATCCTTTCTTTAATCCAGGCTGGTTCCCTCCAAGCAGGTGAGACTGCATCAATGAAAGCAGCAGAAAGGAGATGCAGGTGGGTTGGGCTGTGCCCTGACTCTGCAATGTTGGGTTTCCATGGGCTCGTGTGCACCGCAAGGATGAGCTGCTGCTCCCTGGTGTTGTGCATCACATGCTTACAGCAACACAAGTACTTGCATAGGAAAAGAAGTAGACCCGGGCGGGTAAAACCCATCTGCAAGTGAGCAAAGAAACAGACTCAGGAGAGTAAACCCCATCTCCTCGCTGAGTCAAGAAGAGGCGAGGGGATGCTGGAGACATGCACAGGAGAAGCAGAAAGGAATAGAGAAGCAGTACCCAGCAGCTGCTTGCTTGCTGCTCATCCCAGCAGTGCTTACCTGTGAGAGAGGTGAATTGTCAGGAGAACAACTTGCCCAGCTTCTGGAGCTTCTGTGGTTGCAGGCAGTGAACTGCCTCGCTCCGTCTTTAAGGACAGCTTTGGGATGAGGTGATAGCCATAAGCACCCTCCAGGCAAAGCTCACTGTCCCCCACAGGAAACATATTGGCTGGAGGGTTTATATCTGTGCTCCCAAATGGGCAGGGGCAGAGAGGGAGGGCAGGGAAGCGTGAGCTGGAAGGGTTGGAAGAGCAGGTAGAAATGCAGCCTGAAATCATCCGCCTGCCCCTAGGCAGGTTACCTGCGCAGGCGCACACGCTGTGCTCCCAGCCCTGGTTTTCCTAAGGGAGGAACAGATCTGCACAGCCTCCTTTGGATTGCTGCTTAATAGAAAGTATAACCATTTTCAGTCCTCAAAAAAACCATGCAGCAAACTGCATTCATTTCTAGAGATTAAATTCAAGCCACTTTTCAACTTTCCCCCAATGGCTGCCATGTATTACCAAAGACAAATCACACTTCTTCTAGCTGTAAATTTGGTTATTTAGTGAAAGAATTGGCTGTATGGGACACCTCTGTGTGACTGCTTTGCATACATTTTCCTCCTCAATCCTCATTCATCATGAAAACTGGCAGTAGTTGCACCTTTCCCAAAGACCAACACCATTTTCCTTCACATAGGGTTGGGAGAAGAAGAACTACATTGCTTTCTTAAGGATAAAAGCTCATTATTTGACCAGCTTGTCTTGATGGAGAAGGGGAGGCATCAAGTTCAGCATCACCAGGCAGGGTCTGACCAAGACCTGAGGTGTTCCTGCCTGTGTCTCTGTCTCTGTCTCTGTCTCTGTCTCTGTCTCTGTCTCTGTCTCTGTTCCTTTCCTTGTCCCTGTCCCCATCCCCATCTCTGTTTCAGTTCCTATCCCTATCTCTGTCCTTGTGCATGCAGTCCCTGAGGCTCAGGCTCACACCCCTGCTTTGCTGTGACATTTCCAGGCTGCCCGGGCTGAATTTACCCTGGAACTCTTTGGTAAGTGTAACTATTTTTTCTCATACCTCTATAAAAAGGGAGACCTGAGTCATGCAACACTTCCCAGAGATGCCACGGCTTACAAGAACTCCACAAATCCACATAGATTTTGAAATGCAATGGTAGTTAATTACTGCAGCATTTATCATATAGCATGGTTGAGCCACGTTGCGTGCCACTAAGACAAAGCTTCTTTCTAGGACAGACACTGCAGCTCAAAGCTCAGAGCCCAGCAGGCTGCTCTTGTCCCTGGATGTCTTCACTGCTGTGCTGGAGGAACTTGGGGTGAAATTTGCTTCTTATGCACTTACAGCCTCTGTATGCACTTACAGCCTCTGGATGGCACTTGGTGTGCTGAAGGTACCTGGGCTACCATGGGCTCACAGTGAGATGCAGAGAGAGAAGCATAGAGGGGATTTGAGAATAAGGCATTGCCTGGACACATGATGCCTGCCTCATGCAGCCACCTTCAAAAAGAATTTGTTTTCCCACCCCCAAAGCTCTGGCATCCTTTGCATGAGCAAAGTGCTGAGCATCACTGATGTGTCCTGTGCCGCACGATGAATAAGTAACGGGAGGATGTCAGGAATCTGCATCTTCCCTGATTCATCAGTCAGCAGTGTTCAGGTCACAGGGAGAGGGGCTGATTTCCTTCTGAGTCCTCTGTCCCAGCTCCTCCTAATGGCTGCATCCTCCTGCCTGAGGGCAGCAGGGATGTGGGGTGGGCTGGAGGTGGAGAGCACGGGGTTAAAGTTTACAAGAGAGCTGCATGGAGACAACCTCCAGAAGTCCTTCCCTCCCACCTAAGAGCTCCTGCCTCCTCTCCCCCTTGCTTCTAACACAGGACATAGCACACTGGGCTTTGTGGTTTGGAATTTGCCATCCCCCACAGAGTGGGACAGCCATGAGCTGGCAGTGCAAGCAAGGGGGCTTAAAGCAGGGCAGCTCACATGGAGGTTTCCATCTGCATTGCTGTGGGAGGCTTTAAGCAATTCATCAGGAGAAGCTGTGGCTCAGGGGCACGTGCCTCCATATGCTCATTGTAAGGCTGTGACTGCTGGTGGATGGTGAGCAGGGTGCACAGGCATCCCACAGACCCACTGCTGTGTGCTCAGCACACATGAATCAGAGCCCTGGGGTGGATGGAGATGAAGGACTCATCCCAGTTCTCACACTGGATGAGCCAAGAGGGGAACTCAGGTATTCTGGCTGCCCACTGCCCCATTCCATCTCACTGCCCACATCCAGGAGGGTCCTGGGGCAGGTGGACATGCTGGATATGGAGCAGCAATTCTTGCTGCCAGGTATAAAGGCACAGGGAATTGACTTGGGAGCCTTGCTAACACTGAGCAGTTGGATAATCCCTAACATTCACAGCTCCACAGGGCAGGAATTGCAGCCTCCGCTCGGTTTGGAAGCTGTTTAGCAAACCATGGTCTGGAAGATATAAAACCAGCAGCAGGAGATGTGCTAACGCCGGATGAGCTTTACAGTGCCAAATGAAAGCATCCGTCTCCATTGCTGCTGCGCAGCCTAGCGGGAGCCATGCACTGCTCCTGTGCACATCTGCAGAGCTGTAAATATCCGTGTTTCTCCACCATGCAGCTCAAGGGCTCCAGGCAACCAAAAAGCAGCAGCAGTGACAGCGAAGACGGATGGCACCCCACGCGAGGTGTGGCTCTCAGAGCTGACCCACCTGCTCTTTACAACATCACTGCCCCAGCCCTTGTGCAAGCCAGCCCTCGGAAGAGCAGAGCACAAGCCTTGTCAGGTCCCAGAGGGCTGCTCACAGGGTCCAGGAGCAATTCCCCACCAATCCATCATCATTGAGCAACCACCCAGGCACTCTATTATCTCTGCTCCAGGCAGGATGCCTTACAATCAACTGAATATCCTTTGCCAAATTGACACCCCCCCCACACCCGCTATGCTTGTTTTGAAATACAGGTTTGTTTTAAAAACCAAATCATTTAATTGCTTATAGGAACAACAATAACAGTGATAATTAAATGAAGTTCTGCCAGTGCTGTCATCTGTCACATGCACTCCTCAGTGTGGTCATGTACACGCGCAGCAGACTCAGGCTTGCATAACCCAGCAGGAGCTGCTGTGTGTGCAGGGGCTGAACATGGACTTTTCTCTTTCCAAAGCCCAAGCTATCTGCATCTGGAGAGAGAAAATCCCCTCATTCTCAGCAGCACTGGAAGAGCTCCAGCAGAACTGGACATGTACACAGTGAGGGCTGCTCAAGTCCTGAGAAGTATCACACTGAGCAGGGCAGGGCAGATCCTTGCTAACCAACCCTTCTATCCTTTCCTACTTGGAAGCTTCCTGACTCTAAAGAGACTCAAAAATAGAAAGAGATGAGGAGAAGACTCCTTCTCACTTGAGCTGAGTCTGCAGCTTTCCATCCAAGCTGGCAGAAGCCCGGCAGTGTTTTGCACCACGTTCATCCAGCACTGCAATCCCTTCTGAGAGTGGCGCAAAGCTTTGGCAGGAGGAGATGGTGATGGTTTGTGCAAGTTTGGTGAGAGACCCAATAGCAGTGTTGGCAGCAGCCCTGGGAGCCAGAGGCTGCCAAGTCCTTGAGGGGAGACCCCCCGGTGCCTTTACTCTCCTCCCTGCTAGGCAGAAAGCAGGAGGTGATGCCTTTGTGTCAGGAAGGGAGAAATCACTATGGTCACCCCCATCCACTGCTCTTCATTGAGAAAAATAGAGTAAAGCATGGGGAGTTGGTGCTTTCCTTCTAACTCTGTAAGCAGCAAAGAAGAAACAGTCTGCCCAGGGAAGTGGTGAAGGCAAAATCCCTGGAACTATTCAAGAAACGTGGGGATGTGGCTCTTGAGGACACAGTTAGTTGGCATGGTGGGATGGGCTGGGTTGGGCTTGGGGACGTTAGAGGTCTTTTCCAACCTTAATGATTCCATGATTCTATGGTCCCATGATCCTATGGTCCTGCCCATGGCAGTATCTGTTCTCTGAAGGATTGTAAAAAGGAAGGAAGCAGGAAACAATCCTGCCCCATCTTCTGGTGGTCGGTGACTTAGCACTTCCTTGGCTGGAGGTCCTGGGCTGTCATATTTCATAGGTCAGAGCAGAGCCATGCTATGCACATGTATCTAAGTTTCTTAAAGGCCATTTTCGAGGCCATGCCCTACAGCACTTAGCTCCAGTTTAACTACATGCTGGGTTGAGAAGTGCTTCCTTTCACCTGCTTTAAACCCGCTGCCTGCTGGCTGTGTTGGTGCTCTCCAGCTTGGTCAGACCTGGAAAACCTCCAGGCCCATTCCTGCAGCTCTCCACCCACTCTGCTCATCCCCACTGCCTCATCTGCTTTCCCACCTGTGTGCACAGATGCACCTTTCATCCCATGTGCTTGGACCCCCCCCATCCACCTGAAACCACCACCTGGCACGAGCCATCCTCCTCTTTCCTAAAGCAGACAAAATGCAGAAATCATCCTTTGTGGTTCCAACTCCGCCTTGCTGGATAACAAGCAATGCTTCTGTCCTTCTGCAAGCCATTAAGCAGCCTGTGCCTGTGCAGCTGCACAATAAAACATCCTCACATCATGACTGCACCTCTCTCTTGTAGACTTCTGTGGTGACCTTAATGCAGGGCTGGATGCAACTGCGGTGCACAAAGGATGGACCACGCTGGTGCCGGTGCACGGCCACTTCCAAAGCTCTGCTGCACCCCTGTGAGAACTGCATCCGTGTGAGAGGGTTCCTGCCCACACCCTCTGTAAGGAGGGAAGGGTTGCACAACACCGGTGACAGTGAAGGAGGCAGCCCTGGGAACCCAGCCTCCAGGCCATGTCCTTGCCTATCTCCTGGCACTGCGATGGGAACAAGGAGATGGAGCTGTCCCATCTGCAGCCCAACACACCTCTCCCTGTGGCACCCATGGGACTATTTCCCAATGAACAGTTTCCCAAATCCTCTTTTTGTGCACAGAGCACAGCGGCCCCAGCACGCTCATGGCTCTGCGGAGGTGATGAGGACAAGCTCCAGCTCATCCAGAGATGCTCTTGTTGTGATGCTGCTCCTGCAAGAACAATATTTGCACAAACTCAGCAGCAAGAGCAACTTTGGCTGAGCTGTGGTGTTATAAAAGAGAAATCCCAATTTTTCTAAGTGTCTATGGAGAGATCTGTGCCAGCACAGCAGTGCTTCATCCCAGCAGCCGTGGTGCATCTCAAGGCCTGAGGCACCTGAAGTTTATTTCTCGCTGGAGCTGCATGCCTCCTGCCAGCTCCCAGGACAGGTTTTCTCTGTGGTCTCCCTCAGTGTTGACTCCTCACAGAGGATCTGAAATCCTGCGGTAGCACAACGCAGTAATAGCCATAATGACAGTTCGTGGCGTTGTTTTGTTTGGTCCAGCTGAGCTGGAAGACATTACAGAGCTGACAAAAACAGTAATTATCCACCACCTTCCTTTGTTTTTTTTTCTCTCCAGGTATTGCAAACTGCCAGAGGCAGCTCAGAGATGACAACTGTGCTGGGGTGAGGCTGAAGGCACCCCATCCTGCACTAGGGGCTGTACACATCCCCACTGCCCCACTGCAGCCTCCATGGTCCCACTCCACATTTCCAAGCATGAATGAGGTGCAAATGATGCTGGGGGTATTTGCTGGGAGAAGGTGGCCCAGAAGGCACTGGCATCATCCCTGGAGGGTGATGGGATACAGCTTCCCTGCTCTATCCCCTCTTGGACAAGTGATGGGCAAGGTGCCTCCAGGTCTGCTTTGAAATAGGAGTTGCGATTTGTTGTTGTATGGTTACACAGGTATAAGGCAAAGCTAATTCCTGCAGAGCAGAGAGAATAAATCATCTTGGACTGAGGAACCCCTGGGCTGGGATTGAAAAAAATCTATCTGTAAAGAGTCCAAAGGAAGCAGCGGGTGTCTGTCTGCCACCTGCATGTTTCAAACCTGATACAGCCTCTGTTGTGAGTCACACAGCAGGACAGATAATTTCCACTGAGAGTGGTTGGATTTTCTTTTCCAGTCAGGGACTAGCAGATAAAATATTAAAACACAAACTGCAAAGCTTGTAGGGCCCTTGCTGTGCAGAAAGCTCAGGGTAGACAGACTGATGTCCCAGGTGCACCGTTAGGAGAATCACCAATAAAAGAGCAACACTGCAAATAGGAGGGAATCGTGACTTTATCCCACACTGGGGAAATACTGCACGTGAGCTGCAGTGCCTCTGCTTGGGGATCAATCCTGCCTGCTCTTGGAGGCACAGTGTTCAAGTCAGATGCAAAATCAGGCTGAACCTCCTTCTGGATGTGCCTCCTTCACCCTGCTACCTTTTGGGAGCCCCCAGACAACAGCTCCTGTTCCAGGCACTGAGCAGAAGTGCCTGGAGGCATCCAAACCCTTTGGGCATCTCATCCTTGCCCTCTTGGAAGAGCTGCCTGGTGGCCATAGAATCATCCATCACAGAATGGTTTGGGTTGGAAGGGACCTTAACAGCCATCCAGTCCCAACCCAATGGGGAGTGACACCTTCCACTGGATCAGGATGCTCAAAGCCCCATCCAACCTTGAGCATTTTCATGGAGGGGCATTCACAGCTTCTCTGGGCAGCCTGTTCACCTCCATGGCAAGGATATTTATCCTAATATCCAATCTAAATCTCCTCTCTTTTAGCTGAAAGCCGCTGCCCCTTATCCTATCGCTATACTCCCGTGTAAACAGTGCCTCTTCATCTTTCCTGTGGACTCCTGTAGGCACTGAAGGCCGATATAAGGTCTATCCGGAGCCGGGGAGATGCTTCCCTCTGCTGGCACCGAGCAGTTCTGCAAGCTTCACAGCCCCGCTTCCCAGCAGCAAGAATCATGGAATTCCTTCTTCATGGCTTCAGAGAACTGTTATCTTTATCCGCCTCCTCCCTGCTGGACTTTTGGATGCAAAACTGTTTTTCTCATCTCGCAGTCGATGCTTTATTTGTCTGTAAATCCCTAACAGAATCTTTGGGTTACTTCCTTCAGCTAAGGGAGAAGATCACTGCACCTTCCCACGCATCCCATCTTAGGAGTGAGATGCCCCCAGTGAAATGCTCCTCCATCTCCATATGGGCACCAAGGTGCTGCTGGGGGAGCTGCTCTGGTCTCCTGTGGTTGGATCCCAGTATATCCCAGCAGGACTGGATGCTTGGTATTCACAGCAACCAGGAGGCCTGGAGAATCTCATCTCTGTGCTGGGACACGAGTACAGCGTGGTGTGAAACGTGGTGCAGGCAGCAGCGATGCCCTATTTGTGCAGGATCCACTCAGAGAGGCACTGTGCTAAGAACAAAGCAGTTCAAGCAGTGCAAAGCACAGACATGACATCTTGTTGTATAATAGATCACGCGTTATTCTGAGCATCTTCACTGCAGCTTGCACAGAGCCTCAGACCTGAATGTTGCCCCAAGTCAGCACTCAGATCCCAGCCTTCCCATCCCTGTCCCTTGCACAGTGAATTACCAGTTTCGTGCTGATTTGCCCAACGCAGAAAGTTGAGATCCGTTTAAATGCATCTAGCAGACATCAAATACCAGACACAGCTTTAAAATCAATTCGGTTCAATCAGAGCGGGGTTTCGTGTTTTAAGGCGAACTTAAAACGAGGGAACCCAGCGCAGTGAATCCCGAGGGAGGGGACATAAAGCCGCCCTGGGATGGGCGAGGGGGGGCTGGGGAGGGAAGCATTGTTTTCTACAAAGAACAGGAAACGAGCCTCAAAGAGTACATGAAAGAGACCTTAAAACAAATGCAGATCAGCAAGGGGGGGGAAAGGGAGGGTTCTCGGCTCATCTCCCAGCTGCTCTGCCCAGGGGCAGCCTGAAGAAACTTGGAGCAAATGGGATTCTTGGTGGGGAGGGATGAGGTTTTGGGACCTGCTGTCCTCAGTCCAAAGGGCAGGGCCTCGTGAAAGCCCAGAAGGACCAGAGGAGCCTGGATTCACCCAGTGAAGGAGGGAATGCAATTAATGGGGCCTGGGCAGTGCAGCATTTGGGACAGGACAAGGAGGTGATGCTTTGGGCTTTGCTGCAAGGCTTTGGGCTTTATTCCAGTCTTGGGCTGCTCTCCATGCTTGTCCAGTGTCCCCACAGCACGCAGGACACTTAATGGACATCAGGAACAATTTGTTATCAGAAAAAGTAGTAATGCATTGGCACAGGCTGCTCCGGGAGGTGGTGAAGTCAGGAGGCGGTGAGGTCCTTGAAGATGTGCAAGGAATGTGGAGATGTGGCACCGAGGGACATGGTCAATGGGCATGGTGTGATGGGTTGGGGTTGGACTGCGTGATCTTAGGGGGTCTGTTCCAACCTTAATCATAGCATCAGAGAATGGCTTAGTTTGGAAGAGACCTTAAAAGTCATTGAGCTCCAATCCCTTTACTCTGGGCTAGGTGACATCCCCTTCCCCAGCTCAGGCTGCCCAGTGCCCATCCACGGCGTTGGGGACCTCCAGGGATGGGACACTCACAGCTCTGGGCAGCAATGTCGGGGCCTCACCACCCTCTGGGTAAAAAATATTCTTCCTAACATCTGGCCTAAATTTCCCCTCTTTTAATGATTTTATGATTCTATCATTCTTTAACACCTCCATGCAGCCCCAGCCCTGAAGCTCCTCAGGGGACATCAGGGAGAGGGGACAGCACCGTGATGCCCTATGGCAGAGAGCCTGGAGCTCCTGGCATGCAGTGGGCCTGGAGAAACCACAGCACGAGCAAAGCAGATCACATCGATGCCAAAACACACCATTTCCACACACAGCTTTTCTTCGTGACGATGCTTCTCCCACAAAGCACTCATTCAGACCCCTAAGGAGGTCCAAGCCCTCTGTGGAACATGGCCGCTTCCTTCTGCTGCTCCTCATAAAACACAGCTCGTGTTGGAGCCAACTGGCAGAGCTGGACGGTAACACAGCTAAGCCACTTCCTCAGAGGAGGAGGGCTGGTGGCCCTCTGCCAAACGGGACAATGAGGGACTGCAGCACTGCTCTGCATGCACTCCTGTTCCTGTTTACACGGAGTGATGGGAGAGGCTTCCCAGCATGTTTTTAAGGCAAGGTTTAACTAAAGTGCCACATCCCAGAGGAAGCTCTGAGTGGAGGCTGAGCACAGAGGGCAGTGATGGGAGCCCGCAGCTGTCATGGGAGCTGTGGTAATGGGGAGATCACACAGTCACCTCATTTCAATCATGTACTGGGATGTAGACACGTTCCCAGTGCCCCATGGCCACGATGGGAGCTGTGATAACGGGGAGATCACGCAGTGATCCTATCATGTCCAAGCAATGAGGCCTGGACGTGTCCCCCTGAAGTCCCACAGCCATGAGGGGAGCTGTGAGGGGATGTAACATGGTGACCTGCTGCTAACGGGGAGATCACACAGCAACCTTGTCCCAACCAGGCACTGGGACATGGAGGCGATCTCGAAGCCCCGCAGCCATGAGGGGAGCTGTGAGATGTGATGACCTCCTCGTAACATGGAAGTCACACAGTGACCTCACCCTGGCCATTCGCTGGGACCTGGAGGTGATGCTGAGGCTCCGCAGCCATGATGGGAGCTGTGATAATGGGGAAACCACACAGTGACCCTATGTCCAAGCAATGGGGCCTGGATGTGTCTCCCTCAAGTCCCACAGCCATGAGGGGAGCTGGGAGGGGATGTAACGTGGTGACCTGCTGCTAACGGGGAGATCACACAGCAACCTTGTCCCAACCAGGCACTGGGACATGGAGGCGATCCCAAAGCCCCGCAGCCACGAGGGGAGCTGTGAGGGGACGTCGTGGCGATTTCCCCTGCACCGAGTTAACCTCGTCCTGGCTCCCATCCGCCAGGACTGAAGGCGTCGGGACCATCCGAACATTTCAGATCGGGGCAGCGTTTTTTGAATCCAAACGTCGCCATGATGAGCACAGGGCAAGCCTGGAGGACTGCACCGTCACTCCACGCCGCCACGCCGGACGTGGCTGTGCCACCACGCACCGCGGCTGCGCGACGGACCGGCTGCCCGCCGGCACTCTACCCGAGGAGACGGAGCCCTGAAGCGGGGCGCCGAGCCGCACGGCCCCGCGCACCCCCACCCGCGCCCCGGGGTGCCATTTTGTCGAGGGCCGCCCCTCGCCCGCCACGCGCGGCGGAGCCCGGCAGGGGGCGCTGTGGCGCGGCGGGGTCCGGGGCGGCGCGGCGCGGAGGGGCGCGGAGCCGCCAGGGGGCGCGTGGCGCGCCGCCTTTGTTGCCGTTGGCGCCTTCCTCTATATAAGCGGCGGCGGCGGCGGCGCGCGGGCTCCGGCGGGCTCGGCTCGGCTCGGCGAGCTCGGTTCTAGCTCTGCTCGGTTCGGCTCGGCTCAGCCCGGCACGGCGGCGGCGGGAGGATGGAGATGAAAAAGCGGCTCACGCTGGAGCTGCGCAACAAGAAGCCCGGAGAGGTAGCGCTGCCGCCGAGCACATGGCGGGGCCGGGAGGGCGGGGAGGGACGCGGAGCGAGCGGCGGGGCCCGGCCCGGCCCGTGGGCGCCATGGCGCGGCGTGCGCACGTGTCGCAGCGGGGCCGGGCGGCGCTGCCGCCTTGCCGTGCCCGCAGCTCGCCCAAAATGGTGCTGAGATGGCTCCCGCCGCGCCGGGCCGTCTAACATGGCCGGAGCGGCCCCGCGCACGCGGCTCGGCCATGTTAGGGGCGGCCCCGGGCGCCATGGAGGCACCGCGCCGAGGGCCGGAGCCGAGGGGCGGCGAGGCCCGGAGGCGCCTCGTGTTGGGGCCGCGGCCTCGAGCCTTCCTTAAAGCTCGCTGTGCCCCCGGGAGCCCGGCACGGCCGCGCCCTGCTGCCGGCCAGCCCGCCCCGCCGCTGCGTGGGGGACGTGGGAAGGCGCCGTGCCGCCCCCGGGGCTGCGGGCCGCCCGGCGTGCGGGGCTCTGGTAGCCCTGCGGGCCCCCGGTGAGCCGAGCTCGCAGCGTGGCCGGCGATGGCAGCGGCACGGGCTGTACTTTCCCCGCTGCTGGTGGTGATTCACAGCCCGGCCTCTCCTTCGCGGAGGAAAGCAGGGCTGCGTGGGCTCGCTGCGAGAGGAGAAAGTGGGGCTGTTGGTATCGAAGGTGGAAATTCCCATGCTTGGGCCTATGCCTTTGAGTGGGGTTTCTCCCCTCTTGGAGGAGGGGAAGCTCAGTGCTGAAGCACGGACGTGAGGAGCCCACGTTGGCAGGAGGAGGGTGCTGTGATAGACCTACCCTGCCTAAAAAAAGGAGCGAGGCGATAGCTGAGCTGTCCTAAATCACTTTGCTGCTCGGTTTCCTTCTCCAGTGCCTCTTTGGCTGAACTTTCTCCTTCCCAGTGCCTGCCTGTGGCTTGTATGTCCTTTGCTGTGCTGAGGAATGCTGTCTGCTCAGCTGGTGGGGCCAGTTAAACTGCCTCGCTGCTATGGTGTTTAGATCACACTGCACACAGCGGTCAGCCAGAGCTCGAGGCTGGGACTTTTGCACCCTTCCAAACCATTTGCGTTGTCCTTTAAGCCTCAGCTTCTGGAGCAGCAGCTCATCGTTGCTGTGTGCAGTGCTTCAGCAAAGAGGCCTGTCCTTATCTGAGGCCGGCCGTGTCGTCCTGCTGGCTTCCTCAAGGCAAGATAGCTGTGACTGTCATCCAGCTCCTGGGACAGATCGCTGCGTCTCTGCAGCACGTTGCCCTGGGTTGCTGAAAATCGAGCTGGGATCACAAGGAAAACGCTCCATAAATGGAGCTCGTGGTTGAAGTTAAAGCCTTTCTGGATGGTGAAGGAACTTGCAGAACGAGAACAGTGTGAGGAACAGAAGTGTCCCTTCGAGGCTGCGAGCTGCAGGTTTCCTCTTGTTTGACACCAGGAATTTGAGTGTGTGGCATGCTGGGGAAAAGAGCAGGCTCAGAGCGTGTGTGCCCTGCAGCCGAGGCTGGTACGAGCCAGTACTGCTGCTGGAAGGAGCAGTCCTGGCTGCTCAGTCCTGTTCTGCTTTTGCTCTGCCAGCTGCAGCGTTTGTTCTGCTGGCCAGGGCAAGGCTCTGCTCCAAGTTAAGCAGGTCCCTCCTCAGCTAGGTTGGTTCTTAACCCAGTAATGTTCACTCTCACTTCTGTGGTGAGAAGTGAACCAAACGACAGCAGAAAAGTGCTGGCTTTGGCTGCCTTTATGCTTGGACGCTGAGTCTCAGTTTAATCAGAGTTTTGTTTGAGGAGCAAAATGAGCTCAACTGCAGAACTCTTGGTTGAGCTTGTTTGCTGCTCTGCTCAGAGCCCTGACCAGTACAGCCACCTCTGGAGTTTGTGTTAACTCATTTTGACCTGGGGTGCTGCTGTGAAGTTGGCAGGGCAGCCCTGGAAGAAAACTCCCTTAAAATAGGACAAAGTGAAGTTCGTATGACTTCCTAAGAGTTGGCTGATCTGAGCGGGAGGTAAAATTAGAGATCTGCACAGGAGGAATTTGGAGAGCAACACGAGCTTTCTGACCAAGACTCATTTTTTTGCATCTTGTGGGGAAGAATGTATGGGGTAAAAGCAAATTTTGGGAATGGCCCACAAGAACTGGAGCTGTGCTTCAGAGGGGGCTGCGGGTGCTGCAGGTATGTGTGTCTGCCCTTTGGGTGCTTACAGGGTGCAGTTCTGTGGTCTTATTGTTGTGGGGGGGAGACGGGGGTATACTGAAAGAACAGATAAGGATTACTGCTGTGCACGTAGTCTATGCTTGGCAAAATATTGGATGCCATCAGTGTATGAAGAGCTTGGAGGCCATGGGGTGTGAGGGCTTTGCTCCACAAAATATCCTGATTTGGAAAGGACCTATCAGGATCATTGAATCCATGGGGAGACTCTTAGTGGGAATGTGCCTTCAGTGGTTGTTTGGGCAGGCTTTCCAGTGCCCAAGGCAGGCCTAGTGTTGTGGGAAGGACCAAAGGGGACAGAACCAAGTGACTTAGTTTGGTATTTTGTTAGCTCAGCCCGGGTTGTGGCTCTGGAAGCTTTTTGAAGCTTTGTGTGAAATGCTTTGATGCAACCTTACGGTTCAACCTCTGAAGGTTTCCCAGTGAAGAAAGGCTTCTGGCAGGCCTTGGCTGGAGTCAGATGTATGGTGGTACAAATTGCACGGCTTGTGCTTAAAAGATGGAATCCTCACTGCAGTAACTTGTGCTCTCTCAGAAGTGGTTCAGCTTTAAGATCTTGCATGTCCCTTAGGGTGAGCGCAGGGAGGCCTGTAGATATGCGTGCTGCTGTGAAACTTCACTGAGCCTGCAGTCAGCTTGATGGATTTGAGGTGAGGTTCAGCTGGATGTGCAATGACAGCTCCTGAGTGTCTCTGTTGGCAGGTGAAAGAGCTGGTTCTTGATAACTGCCGTTCGGATGATGGGAAGATCGTTGGGCTCTCTTCAGATTTTGAGAACCTGGAGTTCCTCAGCATGATCAACGTCAACCTTATGTCCATCTCCAATCTCCCCAAACTTAACAAGCTCCGAAAGGTGAGTCCCATCTCCAGCAGTCCTTGCTCTGAGTCAGGCAGGCTGATCTCTATGTGGTCAGAGCTTATTCCTGCATTAGCTGGAGAAAAGACACTTGGATTCTCAGTCTGTAAGCTGAGCAATTGAGAGGTTATTTTCTAATGTAAGAGGATATTTTTGAGCTTGCATTTTAAGCATCCTTTTGTGTTCTTACAGTTGTAAATTTCAGTCTTGTATTTTAGGTTTTAGTGTTTGCAGTTAGGTAGCAGGATAACTACTCCCTCAGACCTGCAGTACTGACGTGGCTGAGAGTGGTGCTATGTTAACTTGGAAATGGGATCTCGGTGAAAACTGGAGCTGCTTCTCTAATGAACAGGGTTCTGCTACGGTCTAGTTGTCAGAGAACTGTATTCCCTTTGTGAAAAGCTGAAACACTTTGTGACCATATGATGTTTCCTTCTGACAGCTGGAGCTGAGTGATAACCGGATTTCTGGTGGCCTTGAAGTTCTAGCAGAGAGAACTCCTAACCTGACACACTTGAATCTAAGTGGCAACAAGATCAAAGACATCAATACCCTGGAACCCTTGGTGAGTGAGAAGCAGTGCTGGGATCTAAGGGATGATATTTCCTTTGGGGAGCATGTCTGTGCAGCAGAAGTCCAACATCTTGGTAACTGTTCCAACAGCACTTCGTGGTTCTGATGGGAACAGATGAGTGGGTCCAATTTGAGGCTGGGCTAATAGTTAATGGCTCCACTGTCTGGAAAACCAGCAGCCAGTTGCTAAAAAGAAGCATGAAATTTGGGCTGGATGAGTAAAACTGTGGATGCAGTGCTCAGTGTCCATCTGAGAAAGGACCGTTAATGGGTCGGATGCAGTTTGAGGTAGGTGGCACCTGGGGTGTCATGGAGATGAGTTGCTTGGACACCAGTGAGGGCTTCCATTGCATCAATCCAAAGACACTGATGCTGCACTGTGACTCTTGCACCATGGGTGCTGTCACAACTTACATTGCAGGAGGTTCCTGCTGTGAATGCAGGAGCACCGTTGCTGGTGCAGCTAGACCTGCCCTAGGGAAGGCTTTTGCCTTGCCATCTAGACTTTGTAGCTGTGAAAGGCCTGATCTAGGGAGTTGGCCTCCGTAGCTGTTATCTTTGGTCCCTCCATCCTCTCCAGAAAGAGCTGGAAACTGTTCTCCTTTGCTTAGCTAGGTGCACAGTGTGCTAGCCTGACTGGAGGAGCTGTTGAGGCTGTGCTGAAAAGCACATCAGATACAGTTTGCAAGCACTGAGCTGCCTGTGTTGTGCTCTTGGGCATTTTGCCTGATGTTTTTGGGCACTGTGAGCCTGAGTTTGTAATTCCTCCTGCTGTGTGGGAGCTGGGCACTGTGTTTGTTACCCACTCCGTCATCTAAGAAGGAGTAAGATTCCCATATTGGTCCAAGGAGAGGAAGCTGTAGGACAGGGGAGCTGAAAAGGAGTCATCTTTCAGCATAAGTGTTATTCTACACTTAGGAAAGCCAGCAGCTTATCTCCACGTGAGGAGCATATGGTGAAAATAATGCATGCAAATAATCTTTTTTGGTATTAGATATGGGTAGTAAGCAAACCATCTGTATTCTAATGGCTGCTTGATCTTCTGTTAAAGTGTTGACTTGTGAATGATCTGCTGACTTAATCTTTGCAGAAAAAGTTGCCAAACCTGCATAGTCTGGACCTCTTCAACTGCGAGGTGACAATGCTCATCAACTACCGGGAGAGTGTGTTCACCCTTCTGCCCCAGCTCACATACCTAGATGGATTTGACGCTGATGAGCAGGAAGCTCCTGACTCAGACCCCGAGGCAGATGGGGATGGCCTGGAAGATGAATATGAGAATGGGGAAGGTAAGGATTTTCTCCTTTTTCTTGAGAACAGTCCATTTTTCTCATTCTCTACGATTGTGTTGCTATATAAATGATTATAACTTGCCACTGAAGCAGGGGCTGTTTGGATAGCTTCCTTTCCTTGGTGGGCTGCAGAGAAGTGAGGCTTGCTGCAAGCTGACAGGGTGCTGCTGGTACTCCTTGTGTGTGTGCTTGTTTGGTGTGAGGTCCTTCCTATTGCTTCTGCTCTAGGAGTTGTGGGCATACTGTCTGGAATTAGCAAGTATTTGGAAATCATAATATTTTTGCATTGGTAGAAGGTGAGGAAGAGGAGGATGATGATGAGGAAGATGACTTGGATGAAGAAGTCATCGATGAAGAAGATGATGAAGATGATGATCTGGAAGGTGAAGAGGAGGAGGATGGAGTAGATGATGAGGTGAGGCTTTCTGTCATTACTGTATGTCTTCAGTAGCATTTTGGCTTGCTTGACAGGGTGTTTGTATGTTAATCTTATGACCCATCAGACCACATGTCACAGGTGCCTCTTTGTGGGCAGATTCAAGGGGTCCTACCCTGGGCTTTGGCTTTTCCCATCCAGAAACTTCTTACTCCATGAGAGTTTTCTGGTTCAGCAGTTTTCCACTTGGACTGATGTTTCTGTATCAGTTGTCAAGCCATAAAGCCATACAGTAAACACTCTTAACAAGTGCTGTTAAAGAAAGAGGAGCTTCTCCATACCCAGCTTGCACCTGGCACCCTAAGAAAGGCAGGAGCAGAGATGAAGGAAAAGCATTGTGGTTTGTGTAACAAGGTGTCTTGTTTTCCTTCTAGGAGGAAGATGAGGAGGAAGATGGTGAGGATGAAGAAGATGATGAAGCTGATGATGGTAAGTTGAATTCTAATAAACTATGTGCCTTGCAAAGCTGTCGTGACAGTCTTGGCATGTTTGCTCTATTCTTAGAGCTTCCCAAGCTTCTGTGCCTTGTTGCCTTCAGCTTCTCCATGACAAGTGCAGCGTGCCTCCTTGGAAGCACTGCTAAGCTGTTGCTTGTGTCTGGGCTAACTATAAAATAGTGGCTAAAACCTGAGAGTTAGGTGGTAATGATAGGGAAATAAGTTTCAGTGCCTGTTAATACCTATCAAGCTGGGTAGATTGCCAAATACTAGGGGTAAATTGCCTAGTGAACCCATCTAAGTAGCTTGAACTGTTGGTTCTTGCCAGACTGGGGTTTCTGTCGTAGACTCTTTTGTTAGTAGTCTCTGTGAGAGGTGCTCCCCTCTCCTGTCAGCTCTAGAGAGGCGTATAGACCTGAGCTTGACTTGAGTCCAGACTCCTCTGGTTATAAGCACCCGAACACACTGACAGAATGTAGTGGTTGGCATGATTTTAAATTTCCTTACTTGAGTGTGGTCAGAAATGACTGAATTGTATAGTTAAGCTTTTGGGAGTGCTCAACAAAAAGCGTGCTTTGGAGCGCTTGATGAAATGTAGGATGCTTGGAGGCCAAAAATTGTTACTGCTTCTTACGAGTCCATGCTTTTTGGGTAGCATGAGAAACTGAGCTGGGTGGATCTCATACGTCATGGTGAGAGTCTAGTCTGTGCTTGCTCACTGGCAAGCTGTAGCTGCTGAGGCTTGTAGCTGCTGTTCAAGTGCTGTTCCTCAAGACTGAGCAGAACTTCATGCTTCACCTCTGTTTGCAGACCTTCCACGAGGGGAGAAGAGAAAACGAAATCTAGAGGATGAAGGAGAGGAAGACCCAGAAGACGAAGAGGATGATGAGGATGACTGATCCCAGCGAGCCAATCAGTTTTACAGACTATGACTGTGCTTGTCTTAACCTCCCCGTTGTGTCTATGTGAGACTGTAAATCCCCATCTCCCACTCCTCCTCCCCTTTGTATGGCTGCAGCGTCCACAATATATTTTTTTAAGATGTAGAATACTGTAGGCATTCAGGGGAATCTTCCATACAAGGCTCTCTTTCTCACAAGTATCTCATGACCAAAGGCTTTCTCCGTTCTGTGGTTTGTGCAGCAGTTTGCAAAAAAAAAAAAAAAAAAAAGGAAAAAAAAAAGAAAAAAATTTCCTCCTAGGGTATCTTTGGTGTCTGAAATCAGCCTTGCCACACTGGACCCAGAGCTCCAGCCTGCCACCTTGCCTGACAGCCAAGAAGGTGTTTGCTATCTGCATGCCCTCAGACCTGCTTTCCGAAGACACTCGAGCCATCTTGAGCAGTGGGTGCAAATCTGGTTCATCTGAATGGACTCTTAAGCAACCGATCACTGAGGTCTCTCTGATCAGAAATAATGGTGATGTGATCTCTGGATATGCTTGAAGATACTTTAGTGCTGGGATTGCGGGGTGCCTGGGGACTTGGGCGGGGGGTTGACTGCTTGCAAGACCTGGTACCTCTGGTGATGCACCTTGCAGTAGCCCTGTACTTGCTTTCCTACTTTTTATAAACTGGAATATTTTTTTTCCTGATTGCCACCTAATAACTTTGACTTGGATGCCCAAGTAGTGCTGGTTTATGGTCCCGAACATCTGCTGAGCTGAGGCTGGTCATCGTTCTAGCAGCCTGTGCTTTGGGAAGAGATAGGAAATAGCAGGTTTAGGGATACTGCACTTCTGTCAAACTCCATTTCGCACTGTACAGAACACGTTCAACCAGTATCACTGTGATGCACCTAACTCGGCATTCCCCGGGAGACCGTGTTAGCCTATATATTCTCAGGGTCCTTCTGCTAGCCAGTAACAGCTCTGGACAGTTGCCTGGTGTGTGTCCTCCTCCTTTTTCCTTTTCAGCACAAAGAGAAGTCCATTGATCAGAAATGCAGCTTGCTCCCATTCATGCTATTTACGTGCTGCAGGAGCAGCCATGGGGCATGTCTCCCTCTGACCTGGAGTGGCTGGAGCAGGGAAGGGGGGAATTGGACCAGGGCTAGCTTTCCACTGCAGGGTTTCTGGCCTCTGACCCTTCCTTCCTTTGCCACGAGGTGTTCGGATGGCACAGCTGATAGCTTCTGGAGAAACCTGGCCCTGTGGCCTGCAGGGATGGGGAACTGTTGGGTGCTGGGTGCCTGCGTTGGGGACAGAGGGAGCAACGCAGTGCTGGGAGCATCGCGCTGCTGCGGGGGCACTGGCACTTTGCAGAGCTCTGCTCGGTGCTCCAGGCAATGCTTTGGCACCCAGTGCCTGGAGGTGAGGCTCACAGAGTTCCTTCAGGAGTGGTGTGTTTGCAGCACATCAGAGTTTCTGTTGCTTTGTTCTGTTCTTGCTGTTGTCTCTTGCATTGTACAGTAGCTGTAACCATTCAGAGAAGAACTACTCCTGTAAAATGCAAACTGAGTAACTTATAAATGTTAAAGGAATTTAAAAAAGGAAAAAAAAAAAAATCAGAGCAGCAGTTACTTCTAATTTTTTTCCCTGCATTTTTAGCAGATTGTATGGATTTTATAATAGCCTAGTCACTGTCAGGTTTCGATTGGTCAGACTAGTCCCAGGAATAAGGATCTCCAGCCCTTTTGTATCTTTTGTTACAAAATTTGGATAAAACTTTTAATAAAGACTTCAGTTTTTAAAAATCCATTGCAATGAATGTTGCCTTCACTGCCTCTGCTCTAGGAACACCAGAGCTGCCAGCAGCCCACGGAAGCCCTGGCTTGGAAGTTCTGGGGCAGTTTTTCTTGAGCAGCTGGATCCTCTCCTACAGCAGTGATGGCTCTGCTCATCTTTCCATGGCTTTTTTTTGGTCTGAGCCCCAGCTGGGAGGATTCTTGGTAAGTGAAGCTTGTCTGTTATCGTTGGGGTGGGGAGGGGGGCCTCTTATGGATGGAGGTGGAGCGGGGGCTTGGATAGGAAACGTGTTGGGGATTGTGGATGTGTTTGTGGGGTCTGTATGGCAGCTCTGATCTGGGCTGCTCCTGTGAATTGCCAGCACCAGGTTCATGGGGAGCTGTGGGGCTGCCGAAGGACAGGTAGGTGTGTATCTGCTTTTCTATCTGTAGGAAAAGTCTCCTGCAAAATGTTGAGAAATGCATGAGAATGGCTTCAACTCTGCTGGGAGGCCCTGCTGAGGACAGTGATACGGCTTAAGGGTGGAGAGGGGTGAACAGCCCCGGTGTTGGTACACCCCAAAGGCAGTGCTGGAGCAGGGGTTGGGTATTGGGGTCTGAACCCAGGCAGGGCTTGGAGGGCTTTGGGGGACTCAGAAAGGGGAGCTGTGCCCCCTCCCTGGGGTCTTAAGGTGTCTGTGGGGCTGCGTGGTCCTGGTGAGCTGTGACTGTCAGTTCTGTGTGGGCTTTACCTCCAGCTCTTTGCAGGGTGGTTCTGTGATTCTGTGTGCCCAGTGGGCAGTCCAGGGTCTGGTGAGGATTTGTGCAGCCTCACTGTTGCTGCTCAGCGCTCTATCCCCAGCAGGAGTGGCTGGGGCTGCTCCCTGCGCTCACCTTCCCCTATGCACAAAGCTGGGTGTGCTGGAGCTGTGGCTGCAGGGCTGCATGGAGGGAGCTGGGAGCATGCAGCCCCCTCAAGATCTGTGTTATGGGATCGGTGTTCCTGGGAAAAGAGCAGCTTCAGCTCTGCTGCAGGAATCCCGCAGTGCATCCCCTACAGCTGCTATGTGTGATCCATGGGGTGTATCATGAAATGGGTAGAGCAGCTCTCAGCTACTGCTTGCAGCAAACCCATCTTCCAGGCAAAGAAAATAAAAGCTCCAGGTGCTGCAGCACAGGGGGCAAAGCCTGAGCTCCCAATAGGGCAGCAGGATGATGGGGGGGGGCTGCACCTGGATGATTTTGGCCTCCTCCCTATGGAGTTTGTTCCAAATGCTGTGTCTCCTTCAAACCCACCCTTTCCACATCCTTCCCATGGTGGGACCCCCTGCTGTGCAATGCAGAGCCCCTGCTGACCCACCTGCCCCCTCTCTGGGGTGGGGGGGGCAGCTCCTTAGGGCTGGCACAGCTCCTTATTGCCCCCCACAGAGGCTCTCCCAGTCGCTCCTCCTGTACAATTCCTATTTATTAATTTCCACACCTTGTTCCTGAGCATCCGTTGGGCTCCTCCCAACCTCTCACCCCCTCCTCCTCCCAGGCTGGAGCAATGGAACTTCTAGGGAAGGGAGAGACACGAGGGCTTGTAGGGGGCTTAGCATTTCAAAAATAAAGGGGAGAGAGACTCAAAAAAAACCACCAATTGCCACCCTCCTCTGGCAGCCCATGCTGGGGATGCTCCCAAGGGTCCCAGTGCTGAGGCATGGAGCATGTGGCGCCCTCAGTTCAGCAGGAGCAGCTCTCCTCAGAGCTGCGAGTACAGGGAGTTCTCCATCTCAGGTGTCAGCTTCGAGTGGAAGGAGGCGATGCTCACCCCAAAGTCTGCAGGGAGAAGGAAGAGAGCCATCAGGTCTGGGGCTGAGCTGCATGGCTTGCTTTGGGGATATGCTGGGGCTTGGAAGCATGCTGGGATGCTATGCGTGAGGACAGCAGTGGGGTTGATCCCCATTAACACCTTCCTCCAAGTCACACCCTCTGAGGGCCCCATTCTCCCCCCCAGGGACTGAAGGGAAGGAAGGGGATGCTCGTGCTAAATCCCATTCAAAGAGAGCACCTGGGGTCCCCCATAGCCCCCCTCCCAAGGCCATACCCACGTCTGTGTCCATGCGCCCAGCTGGTGCTGGGTTCTTGCGGTGCTCCTCGATGTGCAGTGTCATCTCCTCCCGCGAGGCCGTGGAGTAGGGGCACTGCATGCAGGTGTAGCGGCCCCGCGTGTGCTCCCACACGATCCGGCTGTTGGAGGAGTGCCCTGCAAGGACAGGTGAAGGAGGGAAGCACAGAGCCTGCTGGCAGCACCCGTGGGCACGAATGGGATATGCATAGGGCGGTGCTGTGGAGCTGTGGGGTAGAAGTTCTGAGTACTGCAATGTGAATGGGTCACGGATTTGGGGAAGACCCCACAGCAAGAGGGGTCCCAAACCTAAAAGCAGAGTTGGCCATGGGTGTTGTATGGAGCTGTGCCATGGAGCTGCAGGGCAGGAGAACTCCACTCCAAGGAGGGACCCCAAATCTGGGGGAGCCCCCTGCATCTAGAGGGGGGACCCCAAATCTTGGAGCATAGCTGGCCACGGGTATCACGTGGACCTGTGGGGTGGGAGCTTTCCACTCTGAGCCCTGCAATATGAACAGGTCCCCTCTCTGTGGGAGGAACTCCAAATCCTGGAGAGGCCCCCAAATCTAAAAGCAGAGCTGGCTGCAGGCATCACATGAAACAGTGTCCCTTGGCCATAGCTGCTGGAAAAATGGGGAGGGTTGAGTCCAAGCAACTGCTGCACCCCCCTCTTGGTGCTGCTGCTGAACCCAAGCTTAGCAGATTCTGGCATGGGGGGGAAAGATGCAGACAGCAACAACCCCCCCCTACCTGGGCAGCATCCCCTCTGCACGGGGCTCCCCAAAATGAGGGTGCTTTCCCTCCCCGCTGTGCTCTGGGGGCTCTCCCCTCCCCTACAGTCCCTCCCTACACCTCCCCCCACCCCCCCAGTGACAAAGCAGCCCCCAACCAGTCGGTGCCGAACTAACCTGGAGTCACTCCTGAGCCAAAGCATGGGAGGAGTGGGCTGACACTCACACCTGCGGAGGGAATCGAGGGGCGAGACAAGCATTAGGCCTTCCCCTCCCTGGATGGGGGGGGATGTGGGGGGCAGGCCTGGCGCCCCAGCATGCGGGGGAGCAGCAGGGCTGAGCCAATTTAGAGGATTCTGGCGGTCGCTTTCATTATTTTTCTTTCCCAATTTGGTGGGGGGAGGCGGGGAACGGCGGTGGGATGAGGCAGAGGGCGGTGGGGGTGGGCAGCTCCAGGCTGTGGGCTATGGGGTGAAGGGGGGATCCTCGCTGGCCGTCGTGCTGTCCTGGTCCGAGAGCAGAAGAAGCACTGCCCTAAGGGCCGTCTGTGCTCACCTTGGCTCTTCTTCCAGACGGCGTTGGAGGCTGACGGGCCATGGCTGGGCGAGCAGGGCCGCAGGCGGGGCTGGGCTGCAGGCAGGCTGAAGGGCACCGGGGGGTGCATGTAGGAGAGGAACGGCACCGAGGAAGGGGGAGGATGAGGAGGAGGAGGCCCCGAGAAGCGAGTCAAGGTCGGAGGGCCAAACAGGTTGGGTTCCAGCAGCGGGAAGGGGTGCGGGGCCGGCGGGACGAGCGGCAGCGCTTCCAGCGAGCCGGGCAGGTCGGGCAGGCTGGGGGCCGGGTCTGTGCCGGGGGCTGTGGTGATGGCTTCTTTCTCCGTGTGCCGGATGACGGTGGGAGGCTTGGGCAGCCCCTCGGGGGGTGGTTTGGCCGTGGGTTCCTTCTCTTGGGTGGAGGCGGTGGGCAGGGTGGGCTTCTCGGCCTTTTGGGGCGGCGGTGCGGGGCTGCTGGCGCGGTCGGAGCAGACGTGGAGGTGCTTGAAGAGGGAGCGGTGGGTGCGGAAGCGCAGCAGGCAGTTCTCACATCTGTGGGGCCACAGGCAGCGTCAGGTGTGGGGCAGTCAGTCCTCCCATGGTCACTTTAGGGCACGCAGACCCCCTGACCTGGGGTCTGCCCCGTTAGGGTGGGGCACTGCGTGGCCCCAAATGGGGCATGGGATGGGGCTGTGTGTACATGGGATGGGTGCATGGAGAGACGTGGGGTGGGACAGTAATGAGAAAGGGGATAGGGACAAATGGGGGACAAGAACAAGTGGGGGGGACCAGGACTCACTTGAAGTAGCGGTTGGGTTTGTAGTGCACTTTCATGTGGACCATGAGGTCCTGCATGCTGGGGAAGGTCTCTGTGCAGCCCAGCGTGGGGCACTGGAAGGTTTTGCCTGCAAAAAAAGAGATGGGGCTGAGTCAGCACTGTTCTGGCTGCGCTGTGCCCCTGGGTGGGGATCCTGGTGCCGTCCCCATCCCCTTCCATGCCGTGCCACCACTGTGTCCCCACACCCCCCTCTGGGCTCCACGAGCGCTATTTGTGCACCACAGGGCATCCCCATCTTGCTGTCCCCTTACCCTCCAGGGACTGCGTGGGTCTGTAGTGCACCTTCAGGTGGTCCATCAGCTCTTGCATGCTGGAGAAGGCCAATTTGCAGCCGTAGCTGGAGCAGGCGTAGTGCTTCCCTGCAAGAAGACACCACCATTGGCCTCATCCCCTGTCCCTACTCACCCGTGGGTCAGCGGGGTGGGTGATGCACTCAGCTCACCTGGGGCTGGACGGCGCTTTAGGAGCCGCAGGTCCTGTGCTGGGGGGGCTCCTCCGCTCCCCAGTGCTGTCATGGGGCCTGCAGGGAAGAGGGTGTGGGGTCGGTGCTCTGAGCAGCCATCGTGATCCCAAACCCTCACCCCTGCCCCGGCCATGGAGCAGAGAGTGATCTGGGGTGGGAGGGAGGGGGAGGGGGTTGGGGTCATAGCTCCGTGCCTACAGTAGGACTTTTGGTGTCCCCCAGTGTCACATCCCTCAGACAGCAGCCTGCCCCACACCATCCCAGGGACTCACCTGCCCCCTCCCCAACGTATTTCCCCCCCAGGGAGAAGTTGGGCAGTGTTTCATCCTTCTCTGTCTTCATGGCCGCTGCAGGGTACGGGGCTCTCCTCTTCTTCGTGATGCTGCACCCAACCAAAGATCAGAGGTTAACGCTCAGCACGGAGCAACAACCATCTCCTCCTGCTCTTCTCTGGGTGTTAAAGCCAACACCCTCCCTCCTCACCTCTCCCACCCCACACATGATCCCCAAAGCAAACAGACATCACTTCCTCTGCCACATGCCATGGGGCACTGCCCCACACATCACCAGCTTGTAGGATCAGCTGCAGCACAGCATCCATAAGCAAATCCTACCCTGGATCCACAGGACCCCCCTTCTCTCCCCCAGATTACACAGTAATGGAGGTATTTCTTCAGCTTTTCAGGGGTAAATCAGCTTAAAACACATGGTTTTGGGGTGCTGTGGGATTGCAAGCTGTATTGGGAAGCACAGCCTGGATGGATGGGGGTGGGGTCTCAGCACATGAGGTGACACTGAAAGGTGTTGCTGGGGTTGGTGCTGGAGCCCTCGAGCAGTGTCCATCCCAGGGGCTGGCAGTCCCCATACACCACAGCTTCCAATGAATTTCCTGATTTCTTGAAAAAACAAACTTGGGAAAATTGCCTTTTTGATGTCCTGCTCTCTTATGGCCTCATCTGGAGTGGGTTGGCACTGGGACCAGGTGGTGCCACTGGGGATGGTGGCATTAGCTTTCCAGTAAGGTGGTGGTTTGTGATGATCCCAGGGATAGGTAGGGTCAAGAAACAGTGTAGGAATATCACTGCTCCAGGAACTGCCCCTGACACAGTGAGGAGCTGCATGGACACAGCATGCTTAGCCCTCCAAACCCCAGCTTTGAGGGAGGTGGTGGCACCTGCACCGTTCTGCTGCCATTTGTCATCTCTAGCAGGACTGCATCCTTCTGCAACACTGAGCACAGTGCTGTGAGCCAATGTTCCCATCCCCAGGACCTCATGGAGATTCATCCCCAGCCCCAGAGCAAACCCTGCCCTGAAAACCCAAATCCTAGAGCCACTGCACACTCATTGCACACTTTTCACAGCATTTTCCTGCAAATCCAATGGCACTGCTGTGCTGAGTGGGGACCCCATAATAACCTCTTCTGGGGTCTGAGGGGTTTGCAGCCTTCTGTCACCCACAGCAGCTTTGGGACTGATTCCATTAATAATGAGCACAGCTCATCACCCTCAAGCAAACCAGAGGGTGATTTAGAGACATTCACAAATCCACTTCAGGAGGAGAAATGGGACCGATAATCCTATCCAAGCATCTCTGTGATTAGCAGCTCTGAGGCTTGGGAGATGAGAGACAAAGGCTGGCTCATGGGACCGCCCCTGGGAGGTGACAGCCGAGCAGGGACCCCCGGCTCTGCCTTTACCCCCCCCCTCCCATCTTTATCCCATGGCTGCGGGAGGAGGGTGCGGGGTGACCCCAGGGATGCTCAGGGTGCCAACATGTCCCAAACTCACAGGGATGGAGGGATGCCATGCATGGGGAGCTCTCAGCTGCTCGTCCCATGGCTACTAGCCCTATGGCTGGCACCTCCTGGCCAGCAGCGCCCTGTGGCTGATGGACCCTATAGATAATAACCCATGGCTACCAACACCCGTTGCTGGTAGCCCACCCCTGCTAACAGCCCCTTTGTATTCCTGACAGCCCTCCGGCAACAATACACCACGGCTAGCAGCCTCTATGGCTCGCAGCCCCCCATGCTAACAGCCCCCCAACAACACACCTATGGCTACCATCCCCTACGGCCAGTAGCACCCCATCTACCCCCTCCCCCCCCTCGCTAACAGCCCCTTTGTCTTCCCAACAGCCCCCCAACAACAATGCACCACTGCTACCACCCCCCTATGGCCGGTAGCCCCCTGCTAACACTCCCTTTGTATTACTGACTGACAGCCCCCAACAACACACCATGGCTAACAGCACCGTGGCCAGTAGCCCCCCCTTGCTAGCAGCCACCTGGTACAATTGTCAGCCCACCCCCCCTGCCCCCCCCCCAAATCCCGGCCAGCAGCCCTTATGGCCAGCAGCCACCCCCCCTTCGCCCCCCCAGCATTTCCTATATAAACAGCCCTATCGGGGCTGACCCCACCCTGAGGGCACCGCAGCCTCCGCAATGCCCCCCCCCCACCCCCCTTCCCCCCCTTCTTCCCATCGCGGTGCCGCCCGCACGTACCGGGGCTGCGGGGGGGGGCCGGAACGCGCATCAGCGGCGGCGCTGCGGCCGCGGGGCCATTTTCTGCTCTCGGAGCTGTCGCGAGAGCCGGGGGGGGAAAGGAGGGGGGGGGAAAGAGGAGGAGGAGGAAAAAGCCGAGGGGAGGGGGGGGATGGGGAGGAGGAAGGAGAGGGACGGAAGGAGGGGTGGGGAAGGAGGGGTGGGGGAGGAGGGGGGGCCGCTGTTTGTGTCCCATTGTGTGCGGGCGGCGGCGCGGGAGGAGGTTTGCGGAGACCCCCCGGAGCAGCACCTGATAGCACCCCCCTCTTTGGGATTCTTTGGAGACCCCCCCACCTCGAGCACCCCGCAGAGTGTGCCATGAGCCGCTAAGTACCCCCAGTTCCTTGGAGCATCTCTCAGGGCATCCCGAGCCCATCGCACCACCCTGAGCCCCCCAGGACCCCCCCCGAGCTGCCCCCATCAATGTAGGGTTGGGGGATGATGGCAGCATCCCATTCCCATTTGCACATCCCCAAGGAGGGGTCAGAGGCTGCAGGAAGGCGATTCCTGCACCCTTCGAGTTCCCAAAGCCTTTTTTTTCTTTTAACAATTAAAATGAAAACAGTGTCATCATTGCAGTCTCCCACTCTAAACATGGACCCTAAAACTGCATTTGTGGGAAGAAATCCCCCAAAGGACCATACAGTGTCAAGCAGAGCTATGGGACTGAGTGCCCCGTGCTGCCCAACTCATGCACCCCCCAACCCCGTGCCCCCCCTGTGCCCCCAGCCCAGGCCCTCAGTGCCATTTGCAAGGTGAGGACTCCATTTCCCAGCAGCCTTTTGCCTCGCATAACCCTGACCCCATAAGATATAGGATCCTTTGAGCCCCCCCCTCCCCAGCTCAAGGCGACCCTCCCTGCCCGACTCTTGGCCCAGAGTCAGCCCTTGGTGGGGGGAGGGAGGAAGAGGAGGGCTGGGCGGTGAGGCTGAAGGCTGCAACAGGGCTGCGTCACTTCCTCCATCCGGGGAGGGGACGAAGAGCCCTGAGACTGCACAGGGCTCTGCATCTCTGCCGTGCCGTGGTCCCCAGCAGCACGGGGGGCATTGAGGATGGACAGGGACCAGCCCCATAGCGCCAGGGTTTCCACCCCACAGCTCCATGCAGTGCTGGGGTGTGCAGGAGCGTGAGATGGGGTTGGGCTCTGTGCTGTGTGCAGGATGGGCTGTGCAGGGAATGGGGCTGCCAGTGGGTGTCCCCCGTGTCTTCGTGTGTGGGTCCTTTGCCATAGGGTCCCAGTGGGGTCAGCGGGAACACAAACTCCAAGCTCAGATTTAGAGTCTGACTCTGATGTGCTGTGTTTGCAAAGTGGCAACAATGCCGTAGTCCCAAAGCTACCATCGTTATCTTTACCTCTATAGTTTCCAAAAATAACCCTATTGTGCCCCAAAGTTCACTTCCACAGTTCCACAACCCCGTAAGAACAAGCAGCAAAGAGTCCCTGCTCTGCTGCACAGTTTGGTGCTGCTGCTGGCACAGCCCAGGGATGGGATGGGACCTGGTGATGGACCAGGAGGAACCATGCCACCATCAGGGACAGCACTGGGGACAGCATCCCGGGGTGGCACACGCCTCTGTGTCCTCAGCGCCCAGCTCAGATCTTCTGCACATAATTCCCGGGGAAAAGCCCTTCCCTGCCGTGCAGCCGTCCCTTCCACCAACCCGAGATATCTGCGAGGGGAGGAAAAATCGATGGGGTGAAGTGTGGGAGAGGAAAAAAAATCAATGGGGTGAAATATGGGGTGGGCACAGGGAGCCAAGATCTGGCCAGTACCTTCCAGGAGGATGTCAATAATATCTCCCACGTTGAAGCTGAGCTCGTCCACGTCCTGTCCGACGTACTGATAGAGTGCCCGGCAACGCGGCACGGCTGCTTTGGGCAGCGGCTTGGGGCGACTGGCTGGGGGGGGCCGCTGGCTCACACTGCGCCTCCGCTGCATGCTGTGCAATGGGGACACCAGGTGTGAGCATGGCACACCCCCAGCCTCCTCCTGCTGACACCTACCAGTTTGCCCAGTTTGTCCCCGGGATGGGAGGATGGGGTGGTGAGGATGCAGCGTTAGCATTGTGGGTGGCATCCCGTGTCCCCAGCTCCGTCCTGCTCCTGTCTCCCAGTGCAGTCACGTTGTCCCCATGGCCGTGGTATGGGATTGTGGGACATGGTGTGAGCAGTGTGAGGGACGTGCCATGTTCTCAACCCCATTCTGCTCCCACCTCCCCCTCCGTTTGCTCAGTTTATCCCCATGGCAATAGGCTGAGAGGATGGGATGGTGAGGACACAGCATGAACAGTGAGGGGAGCATCTCATGTCCCCATCCCACTCCCACTCTGCCCAGTTTGTCCTCCATGGCAATGGGATGGAAGGAAGGGGACACAGCATGAGCAACAAAGGTGGCATCCCACATCCCCAACCTATCCTGCTCTCACCTCCCAGTGCAGCCAATTGTCCCCATGGGATTGGAGGACGTGACAGTGGCAACACCAGACACGAGCACCAAGGATTGCATCCCATGTCCCAAACCTCATCCTGCTCCCACCTCCCACTTTGCCCAGTTTGTCCCCATGACAGTGAGATGGGAAGATGGGGTGGTGGGCACTGAACCTACCCAGCCACCCCCTGGTCAGGGACATTGAGGAACTCCATATTCTGCTCGGATGGGGGTCGTGCCTTCGACCGGCGGCTGGCATTCTGGGGGGGCAATGCGTTGGCTGGGGGGGGCCGTGCCTGCTTCTGGGGTGTCGTGTAGGTGTCCCTCTTGGCCTGACCATCCCCACGTGGGAACTGGGGAGCACCATTCCTGTAGTTACCTGGAACCCCCCAGAGATGCTGTATTATGAGGGGGCACCCATAATGAGGGGGCCCCCTCCATGAGGACAGCTGGGTGAGGATAGGAGCCCATAGGCACTGCTCACCTTGGGGTGCTGGGGGGGCACTGCGGGATGGTGGTGGCCGCCTGCCGCCACCTTTGCTCTGCATCACCTCCTTCCTGGTGGGCTCTGTGTGGGGGGACACAAGACCCCATTAAGTGACATCCTCCATGAGGACCCCATTAGGTAACATCCTCCATGGGGACCCACATCCCTCCTGTGCAAAACACAGACCCTACAGTGCACACAGTGGCTCACCCCAATGTCCCCAAGCCCCAGCCATTCCCTATGGCCCCGATCTTCTTGTCCCCCCCAGATGCCCCAGGACCATCACTCACTGGAGTTCCGGGGCAGCCCGTCCCCAATGCTGACCGTCAGCGTTTTGCCTCCAGCTTTGAGGGCAGCCACATCACCCTGTCCTCTGGTGAAGGTGACGGTGCGTGTGCCACCACCGCCCCAACCCTCCTTCTTCACCCGAAACTGTAGTCTGGGAGGGAGGAGAGGGGCCGTGAGGGCCATGAAGCCGTGGCCTCATAGTGCTCTGGCCCCTCTCCCCATCCCTGTCCTTACGTGTCCTGGAAGTTGAGGCGCAGCTTGCTGTGGGTCAGCTCCTCGTAGCGCTTGCACAGCAGGCTGACCAGCTCCGTCTTGAAGATGGACTCCAAGAAATTGTCGGCGTCTTTCTCGTGAAGGATGAAGAAATCATCCTGCCGGGTGCTGGGGGCAGCCCCAGGGGTGTCACGGGGGGTACAGACACCCCATCAGGACAGGGGGGACCTCCCAAGGGGAGGATTGAATGGGGATTCTGTGTCCACGTGGCTTTGCCAGCAGTGGGGTTGGGTTGGGGGTACCAAAGGATGGGGGTGGTCTGGGGGAACGCACCTCAGCGAGACACTGCTCACTGCCTGGATCTCCACTTTCTTCTTGAGCACCTCCTTGATCTGCCCCTTCTCGGGGCCTTTCTTCACCTTTTCTCTCCCGATCAGGTAGAAGTACTTGGGGGTGAGGATGAAATCCCGCTTGATGGGCTGGAAAAGGTGGGCTCAGGGAGTGAGTGATGGTTGCTGAGGGGCAGAACGTCCCACCCAAGGGATTTAGTTTCCCCGAATTTCATTTTTTCTCATTGGATTGCCTTTGATTTTATTGCATTTGGGTTAGGTTTAGGATTGGATGAGGTTGAGGTTACAGTTAGGGTTAGGGTTGCATTGTATTGCATTGTATTGGATTTCATTGCATTCCATTCTATCTCAGTGGCCTTAGGGTTAGGATGAAGTTAGGGTTAGTGTTAGGTTTAGGGTTGCATTACACTGCATTGCATTTCCACCACCAAACACAGCTTGGCCTGTCCCCTGCTCCCCTCACCTTGAACCTGCGGTCGTATTTCGTGATGGAGTCGGCAAACTCGATTCGTTCCCTCTTGGACAGGAATTGCCTCAGCTCCGGCCGCTCCTCCATGCCCAGGTAATCGCCCACGAAATTCCGGTTGATGCTGTTCCTCCGCCGCTCTTTGAAGTTGTAGAGGATGTTGGAGGCTGTGTGGGACCCAAAGCAATGTTGGTTGGGCATCACCAGGCCACGAAACGCAGCAGTTGCCCCAAAACTTCGTGTTGCGGGAGGGAGGGGTTCAGCTACTCTGTTTCCTCTTGGTTTTTCACTGTATGCTTGGGAGGGTTGGGAATTGCCTATGGTGGTGGATGGTGGTTGACCTTTCCCATCCCTCTGCAAACATCAACTCATTTCTTTTGCAGGCAGCAGAGTACATCCAGGCAGTGAGGGGCTGTCCCACAGCTTCCTTAGGGCTGGAAACTGGACAAGAAATCCCCTCCCCCCTCAAGGTGTAGGAAAAGAATCCGGGTATCTCCATGTATCTCTCCTAAGGACATGGTTAGTGAGCATGGTGGCAATGGGTTTTTGTTTGGGCGTGGTGATCTCAGAGGTCTTTTCCAATCTTAATGATTCTATGAGTGAACAGGTGGTGATGGGTTGATGGTTGGACTGATGACCATGGAAATCTTTTCCAGCCTTAATGATTCTGAGATTCTATGAATGTCCCTCATCACTGTGCCACGCTACATCTGTATTTAGAAGCGGGGCTGTCCCTGGCCAAGGCACCCTTGGAAGGACACTGGTCATCACAGCCTTACCCTCCTCCCGCATCTGCTCATACTTCCGGATGGCGATGTGCCGACGCCAGGCCTTCTGGATCACCCGTGCAAAGCCGTCAAATTTCCTCTCCCTCATCTCCTCCAGGAGGAAGAGCTGCGGGATGGGGGCAGGTGGATGCTGAGCCTTGGGCAGGGTCCAATCCCCATGTTGCTTGACCCTGTGCTGAGCTGCCCACTGTGCCCCCATCACTCACCGACTCGGGGTTCTTGACGAACACCTTGCTCCGACCCATCTGGTACTGGTCCGGGTCCATGTTGACGGAGCGCAGCAAGTACTGCACGCCTTGCCTCTCATCCCCACGCCACGTTGGCCACGTCTCGGGAGTGAGGATGGCGTAGCTGTCAGCAGAGGGGCTGTGAGTGCTGGCCGAGCCATGGGTCCCTTCCATGCAGCCCCCCACCCCCTCACCGTTGCAGGAATTTGTGGAAAATTCGGCGGTAGGCAAAACCTGCCCGGCGCACGCGGATGTTCTCCTTCAGTCCCAGGTACTCCACTTGGTGCTTCACCCTGCGGAGTGCACACGATGGCACAGCTCTACCCATCCCCATAGCTCTGTGCCCATGCATGCCCTACAGGGATGCACATGCAGAGAGATACGTGTCCCCACACTCCCCTTGTGCTCCCCTGGCACAGCAGGACCAGAGGCTTTTGGAGGACAGCCACCACCCCAACACCAGCCCCAGTATGCTCTCCATACCCCCCTCTGTTACCTGCTTTCCTCCCAGTCCCGTGGTTTCTTGGTCTCGTTGGGCTTGATGCAGCGGATGTAGTGTGGCGTGCACTTCATTAACGTGTTCACCAGGTCGTTTGCCTGCTTCTGTTGCAAAGATTGACCTCTGGAGCGTTAAAGGTGGCAGTGGGAGCCCAGCAGCCCCTAGCTGCCTTCTGCAGATCCCAGGACCCACCTTGATTTTGGAGCCTGCAGTGGTTGGGCGGCCCTTTTTGTCAGCATCGAGCTTTTCTGGGAAAAGCATCTGGATGAAAGCACTGAAAAGCAAAGGAAACCCCCCAGATGAGAGCTGCTGGGTGGCTGGCACTCTGCCCTGTGTGCCCTCTGCCAAGCCCTGCATGCCCCACATGCTCCATGGGGTGATGCTGAGCACCAGTTCCAGTAGGGACAGAACCAACAAAGCTTTATGGGTGGGTTTTGAGGATGCTGCCCATGTCTTGTGGGAGGTGGCCCAGGGGTCACTGCACTGCCCAAACTCACTATTCGCTGCTCTGCATCAGCTCGATCAGATCAGTGAAGAGCACGTCCCGGTTGCGCTCGCAGAAACCATTCACATCATAGGAGACCTGGGGGCAGGAGGGAGCTCAGAATGTGGGATGCTGGGGCTGAGGGTATTGGGTACCAAGTGCAGGGTGCAGGATGTGGGGCTGAGGGTGTTGGGTGCCAAGTGCAGGGTGCAGGATGTGGGATGCAGGGTGTTGGGTGCCAAGTGCAGGGTGCAGGATGCGGGGTGCTGGGTGCGGGCTGCAGGCTGCAGGGTGCCGCACCTTGCCTGCATAGTGGTGGATGACAAAGCCTGAGTTCCAGCTGTTGAAGTGCTCGTGGGTCCCCACAGCAGCCTGCAGCTTCTGCAGCAGGGTCTGGTCCGCACCCTCGCCGGTGGCGTGCATAGTGGCACAGACGTCATCCAGGACGCTCATGATCCCAGGGGGATTCTGGAAGAGGGAGAGCAAAGCTAGGGCTGACCAAAGGCTGTAGGCAGGGCTCAGTCCTGCACCTGGCTGCAGATGGGTTTCCTGTGCTGCTCAAAGCAGCTTTGCACTGAACTATAATTTGGATGCAAGACATGGAGCTGCTGTTCCCTGGGGGTGCAACCAGCGGGGCTGGTCCTTGCCCCCACTCACCAGTTTGTTCTCTATCAGGTCGCACACCACCTTGTTGTTGAAATACTGGATCTGGGTCCACTTGATGCCCTCCTGCACATACTCCTCCTGAGGGTGAAACAGGAGAGCTGGAAGGGCTCCGTCTCTATATGGGACATGTGCAGGGTGGGGAAATTGGGATTTCAGCCTCCCCATACCTGCTCTGCCTTCAGGGTGAGCTCTATGAAGATCTGCTGCAGCTTCTCATTCACAAAGTTAATGCAGAACTGCTCAAAACCATTTTTCTACAAAACAGTAGAAAAAGAAGGGGTTGAGTTGTTTTCTACATCAAGGTGACCCCAAATGGAGGTACTACTCCAAGTCCCCTCCTCTGGAGTAGGGCAGTCCTCAGCTGGGCTCCCACAGCAAAGCAGGACTCACCTGGAATATTTCAAAGCCATAGATGTCCAGCACTCCAATGCTGTACTCCTCATAGGGTTTCTGCATGGCCCTATTGATGGACTGCGGGAAAAGGACAGCAGGATCCACTTCAAATGAATGGCAAACACCCCCATCCCATGGCTGTGCTCCTGCAACCCCGGGAACCCACCTCCACAAGGAAGTCAAAGACACGTGCATAGAGCCCCTTGGCCAGGGCATCCCGTGTGTAGGCTGCCTGCTCCACGTTGAGGGTGACGTTGATGGACTCGGAGCGGCCGCCCCACTTGCTGTCCATCTTGCGGCTGGTGATCTTGTCGTTGAGGCGGTTACGGTCGATGCCCAGCAGGTAGGCAGGGAAGGCCAGAGCTGGGCAGAGGGGGTCAGCGCTTCCTCCAACCCCCCCCTACATGATGTTTCCCCCATCCCACCAAACACAATGGGGGACAACAGAGGGGCAGCTCTGCTTGGTGTGGGACAAGAACTGGGCCCAGTGCTCCAGATGTAGCTTCCCCAGAGCAAAGGTGAGAATAATCTCAATTTCCCTGCTGGCCACATTCTTCCCAATGCAACCAGGGTCCCTTCTTGGCCACCATGGCACACTGGTGGCTGATGGTCAACCTGCAGTCAACCACTGGTCAACCATTGGTCAACCATTGGTCAACTATTGGTCAACTGTTGCTCAGTCATTGGTCAACAGTTGATCAACTGTTGGTCAACAAGGACACCTAGGTGCAGAGCACCCTTCCAGCAGTTCATACCCTAACCTGCACTGATGCATCAGATTTGGGGAAGGTACTGGTGCTACCTCTCTACTGGGTCAGTAGTGCTATGGAGAGGTTGTGATTTGTTGCCAAGGGTCTCTGTGGCACCTAGGCTTGCTCCCTGGAACAAGGAGGAGTTCAGCTACTCACAGTCAGCATTCTCCACCCTGGCATAGTTGCCCTCCTCCCGAAAGCTGATATTTCCCAGGTGTAGGATTCCAGCAACGATCTGCAGCACCAACTGCTGGTCCTCACCCCGGATGCCGATGACCTGCATGGCGTTCTGGGGGCACACAGGGGGTTGTCAGTCCCAGCTTGGCCTTTGACAGCTTTGGGAACCCTCCTGGGGGCACTCACCATGGTCTCAAGGAAATCACTGCGATCATCCGTGCCCTCCACCTGGTACGTGTCTGACTGGTTCAAGTAGTAGTAATAATCGGGGCTCATGATGCCCAGGTTCTGGCGCTGCTCTTGGGATGCCCCTTCAATGAGCTGTGGGAAATCAGGGGTGATGCAGTCACTGGCCCTATAGCCCTGCACCCAGCCAGCCCTGCTGCCCCATACCTGGTAGTAGATGTGGAAGTTCCTCTCATGCTCATTCTGGCTCACCACCCGTGACTTCTCCAGCAGGAAGTTGGAGATCTTCCCCCCATCGGGCTCTCCGCCCCGGCTGAACTGGATCTCAAAATACTTCCCCTATGTGGGCATAGAGCTGTCAGTGCACCCGCGTGGACAAATCCTGTCTGTGACACCACATGGTGCCAGCAGGCAGCACGCTCTGTGCCAGCCCTGGTGACTTACAAAGCGGCTCGAGTTGTTGTTGCGGACGGTTTTGGCGTTGCCAAAGGCTTCCAGCAATGGATTGGACTGCAAGATGATGTCCTTCACGTGCTGGTGGACAGAGCAGGGCATGAGGGTGAGCAGGACCATGTGCCTGCATTCACTGCAGCTGCCCCAAGGGGCTGGGGATGGAGCTGGGACCCCGACCCTTGGAGCTGCTGTGTGCAGGGACTGGGGAGCAGAGATTTCGGAAGGTGAAGTGATGGGTACATGGTGGAAATCAGACTTACCTGCACCTTTTCACCACCCCCAGACACTTTGGAGATGTAACCCATGATGTATTTGGCTGCCACTGTTTTTCCAGCACCACTTTCTCCACTGTACAAATGTCAAAAACAGAGGAGAGGTGAAATGGGGGCCCATGGGGTGATCTCGTGGGATGCTGGGGGCTCTGGGACAGGGCAGGGCTGCGTGAGGAGCTGCAGCAGGAGGTGCTGGATTTTGGAGGGAGGGCTGAAGGGGAAGTTGTAGCCTTGCCCCACTTCCTCACCCCTTCCTTGCAACACTCAGCCGGAAAAGTGCATTGCACAAAGCTCAGTCCCCAGCTGGGAGCACAGCCCCCAGGACTGCACAGGGCTGCAGCTACCCCTCGTCCTGTGTTTGCCTGGGGCACCCCAAGTGCTGGGGAAGGGTATTGGGGCACCCAGTCACACCCTACCTGATGATGACACATTGGTTCTCCCCATCGATCAGCATGTTTCGGTACATGTTGTCCGTCAGGGCGTAGATGTGGGGGGGATTTTCATACTGAGCCTAAAACAGGGGTGTAAGGATGGTGATGCTGGGATCTCCTTAACTCTGTCCACGTGTGCAGGAGGCAGCAGCACAGTGCCAGGTGCTTGCTTCAGTACCCCGCACTTGTGGAAGAGCATAGGGCAGAACTAAGCACCGAGGTATGGTTTTCAGTCACTTTGGTGTGCACTATGAGCTGAATTTCCTTTGAAATGTGTACTCACATTTCTTACAAACTCACCATTTGGGAGCACTGACCCTTGCAATACCCAAAGCTCATGGGAAAATCCCAAGTGCTTGCATGCAAATGCACCAAATTAATGCTAATGAACCCCTGTGAGCCCCTTGCCAGCCCTGCACCCTCACCGCCCCCTGGTACAGCTCGATCTCTCGGTCGGTGAAATATGGCATCTGCTTGAAGGGGTTGACAGAGATGAGCACTGGTCCGATGTAGGTCTGGGCAGCAGGTCAAGGTCCGTGCATCCTCTCCCATGTCCCATGTCCCATGCCCATGTCCCATGAACCAAGTCCTGTATCCCACGTCCCATGCCCTGTATCCCATGTCCCATGTCCCCCTTCCTGCCCACAGCATCAGCAATGCGTGCCAGGGGGTCTCAGCCCTCTTCCAAACACAGCACCAGGATTGTCACAAGGGGTTCAGCTCAGGATCTGGTGTTCATTCAGCCTTTCGGTCTGCATGCAGCATCCCTAAAGCATATGTGTTGGGACTGTGCCTGGAGGTGATGTGGTGGTGGGTGGGGATGAGGTGCCCTTGGGTTGATGGTGGGGATGTAGTCGGTGTGGGGCTGATGTCCTTTTTTCAGGGGAGAACTTTGGGGTTGTTTTTTTTTGGGAAATGCAGAAGCGTGGGGCATTGAGTCACAGCTGGAGGGGGGCGAAAAAAGGAAGAAAGAGGCTGCTTGGGGTATTTTTTCCTCCTCCTCCAAAAAAAGCCAACCCCAAACCCAACCCCCAAACACATTTAAAGCCCCGGGGCTGCTGACGGAGTGGGCAGCAAGCTGCGTCACCTCCAGCCAGGGCTGAGCATTGCCTTGTAAGGCCAGAGCTGAGACTGGGGGAAACCACAGCTGCAGAGAGTTCTCCACACCCCAGCTCCTACCGTGTCCCATTCTGCAGCCACAGAGCCTCTCCTCTGCCCCTGGAGCTGGGGATTGAGTACAGTCCAGCCATGCAGCTGGGTGCTGAGTTGGCTATGAACCCAAGCAGGTGCTGGGCTGGGTTCCCAACTGGGGACAGTTCCCCATCCTCAAGGAGCCTGAGAGCCTCCAGACCTCAAGCTCATTGCTCAGCAGTGTCACCTCTGTGACACCCTGTAACCAAAAATGGATGTGGGTTGGGGGACAACATGTAAGGGACAGGGGCTTTGCATCCTGCATGGGCTCAGTGGTGTCCCATCCACATGCATGCACCCACCCCATCCAGGGTTTGCTTGGGTCTGCGGTTGAGGCAGAGCACCTGGTGGGCATCCATGCAGTTTGGGCAACAGCAGGAGGGGATGATGTCAGTGATGATGAAATCATGGAATAGCTTAGGTTGGAATGGACCTCAAATCCCACCAGATCAGGCTGCCCAAGGCTCCATACAGCCTGGCCATGTGCACCTCCAGGGATGGGGCACTCACAGCTCTTTGGGCACCCTGGGCCAGAGCCAGGGATGATGCCAGAACCTCTGGACATAAAACAGTGGGATCACGCTGCTGATGATAGTAAGGGGACCTTCCCCTGGGTATCAGTGATGCACATGTGCTGCAGCAGATCTAAAGGGCTGCCACCACCACCTGCATCCCCCTGGCTGATCCTGACCCCAGCCCCATGCATGGATAGACACACTGTAGGTGTTGGCAAAGTCTTGGAGCACAGTCCCATTTCTCCCCATCCCCACCCTGGGAAGGATACGAAGATGTAATCATCCATAAAGCGCTTCTTGAGATTCTCCACGATGGCCTCCTCGGAGATCTTGGCCAGCAGCACCATGTCATCCACACCGCTCTGCTTGACGTTGTGGCTTTGCCAGTGGAAGCGCTCCTTGCTGCCCTGCAGGGAAAGGCACAGAGTTTTGCAGCAGGATCCAGCTCCAAAACTGCTGGTACCCAAATGAGCCAAATGATAGCTGCATCAACCAGGGAATCCCAAGAACCTGCTTTCCTGCTGCCCCAAATTGCCCCTACGTTGTCCTCGTGGGTAGCAGAAAGGAAAACTGGGAGCTGCAATTTAAGCCATTGTGGGGCTACATACAGCCTGGGGTGGAGTGGGATCACACTGTGCACAAAGAAACCCCTCAAAGGGCTCTCATTCCAGGAGAGGACCAGATCTGGTCCATGGCCACCGGCCCCGTGGTTCCGCTTTCACCCTAATGCTCCCAGAGCTGATTTCACTTCTCCCCCCATCAGCCCCAGCCTCTTACTCTTTCCATTTCCCTTTTCTTCTCTTCCCCTTTTGTTTCATTGTCCTGCCCATTCTCAAGCTCTCAGACCAGGGGACCCCACTGCCTTTGCTGCTCACAGCTCCACCCTTGAGGGCTGGCACAACCCAGCAGCATTAGGAGGGGGCACAGAGGGAACCTCGTGGAGGTTGGTGGCACCAGGCTGCTCCCGCTGACCCCTCCATTCCCAGGGGGCTGCTGAGATCTGCAGCCCTAGGCACAGTGTGTCTGTTCCATGCAAAATCTCAGTACCCAGCAACTCTTGTGTGAGTAATTGAAGGGCTTTTGGCTCCCATGTCCCAGTGCCTCCAGTTGGGATGCACGGACCTGGGTGGGATCAGGGCTGCTTACGCTGCTTCTCTTTCTCCTCTAGTTCATTGATCATTGTTTTTTTTGTTTGTTTTTTTTTTGGCCTTTTTTGGCTCCTCCTCCTCCCCTCCATCCTAACAAGCCCATAAAAAACCACAGGGGCACAGTTCAAGCACTGTCTCCCACAGTTCTGCTGGTGACCCCAACCTGAGCACACAGGGACACTGACTCCTTCCCTACGCACAGCCCCCATCACCCCGGGTCTCCTTGTGCAGGCACTCTGCTCTCACACCGCCATTTCCGGCACAGAATTAAGGCAAAAACAGGCATTTCCTGGTCTGTGGTTCCGAGCTTTTGAGATCACACCCGGAGCTTCTCCTTCCTTGGGCACAGATCAGGGGCTTTCCTGGCTCAGCCTGGTGCCAGATGCAGTACAGCTGCAGGAAAAGCACCAGCTTGCTTTGAATGAAGGGTTTGTCCCCTGTATCAGCAGGGTCATGGGTGGTTCCACCTCATTTCTGGCTTTCCTCTGTGCATCCCACGAGGTGAAGGGTTTCGTGATGCTGCAGTTTGCTCTGCCGGGGGAGCAGCCTTGCAGGAGGAGGAGGTGGTTGGACTCTGAAGTACTATTGGACACTGCTTGATCTCCCTGCTCAATGAGCCCCAGGGATGGGTGAGGGGCTTGGGTGGAGTCCCCATGGGAAGCAAAGCGTTGTGCAGGGCAGCAGTTGAATTGCTCTGAGGTTTGGGCCAGTCCCTCCACCACTGGCCAAAGCAAGGGGTGAGAGCAGGGGTTTGATGACCACCTGCCTGGATGGGCTGGGACCAGACACCTCTCTGAGCCACTCCGTCCTCGAGCCAAGCAGAAGCATCTTAAGCATCACCTGGACCAGGCATCCTGTACCCTTTGCAGCCACTCTGAACAGCCCCATGCATGGTGGGTGTAGAGGCCACCAGGACCCTCCTCGCAGCAGCATAGGGACTGTCCCTGTATGAGGATGGGTGCACCCCGTGACCCTGGGAGCACCGAGCGTGGGGAGTGGCCCTGCAGCAGTTATCACAAACTGTTGCTTGTTTTTCTTCAAAGCTCAGGTATGAACCACCAGAAATAACCCTGTGAGCTCCGGATGCAGAGCAGCCCAAAGTGGCACCTTGAGATAGGCAAGGGCAGATGCAGCCAACACCTCTGAAACCACAGGAAGCCTCAAAGAAGAGCAGCACGAGGCGGTGCATCACTACCAGCAGCCTGCTCCAAGGCACCAATATCTGGGGATGGGGCGTTGCCCCAGTGTTTTGGGGCTGGAACTGGGCAGGGAGTGGGAATTCAGCCCCACAGCTCCTTGTGGAGACACAAAATGTCACCAGGCGCAGAGGGGACAGTGTGTGTCTCATGGGGACAATGTGGCAGTGGCCTTGCAGAGGTGACAGCTTCAAATAAGTATTACTGCAAGCAGGATGCTGTGTTGCACCTCAGCCACTGTCCTTCAGTTCCTGGCTGGTGGGAAGTGATGCTCGGGGACAGTGTCATGCAGAGATGTGCAGGGAGCAGAGCTGTGGGCTGGAGGATGTGGCCACAGCCGTGCTGTGCAGTCGCTTGCTGTGTGTCTGAGCATCATCTTTGTTCTGAGAGCCTCCATCGTCATCTTCATCCTCCAGATCAACTTCCAGCTCTGGCCGCTGCCCTTGCAGCAGCCCCGGGGTGTGAATTAAGGCCCTGAGCACCCAGTATGTCCCCCCACTCAAGCACAGGGACACCCAGCAACCCTCACCCCACCCATGCGCTCTGCCTGTGCCCTGAGCCCTGAAACCAGAAGTGCTGGTGGGAAGCTGGGCTGGGAGGAACACAGGGGTTCCCCTGCAGTCATTGTGCTGAACTGAGCTCAGCACCTGCTGCCCTCCATCCTGCTTGAGTCAGTGCTCCCAGCATCAGCTCAGCACCAATCCTGCACCAATCCTTCTCAAATCCTGCACCAATCATTCTCCAATCCTGCACCAATCCTGCACTGAGAACTCATCACCAGCTGCTCCCCTGCACTCAGCCCCAGCTCTGCTCCTTCTCCTCAAGCCTGGATGTCTCTGTCCCCTCTCCACCAGGGACACAGTGGCACCTCCAAGCAGCAGTGAGGGACCCAGGTGGGTGCAAGGGGGGAACAGGGCTGGGACAGCACTGTGGCAGTAGGAAGAGCAAAGTGACATCCCAACAGCATCTGGGGAAGGGGTGGGGGCAGGCAGCTCAGCAAGGACCCCTCTGGCACTCACCATGGTGTCCCTATGTCCTGTCCCTGGAAACGGAGCATCCGTGGCTGCTGTCACCGAAGGCCAAAGTCCATCACTCTGGGCTTCTCTTTCGTGTTTCTGTTGCAACTACAGACTGCAACTCAGTTTTTCCTCCTCCCACTTCCTCATTTAGGGCCTTTTTTCTGGGTGGGGGAGAGGAGGAGGGCGTCTCCCTGCTGCTGGAGGGCCTTGGGGTGGCCCTGCCCAGTGTGTGCCCAGTGCCACTGCCAGTGGGTGCTGAGGTCACCATATGGGATCTGGGCGTTGCTGATGGATGCTGCTCAGAGCCTCTGCAGAAACTTTTCTCCCACTGTGGGGTACAGTGTGATGTGTCTGTTTTGGGGAGATGCTCTACTCCAAGGTGGATTTAGGAGTGAGATGCTTTGGGTTGTTGCTTCTTTTTTGTAGATCTTTTGGTTCAGATGGACCACAAATGTGGAGCATTTTGCTCGAAGACATTTTAGAGCCTTCACTGGCTGCAGTGTGTGGGGGATGAGAGCAGGGCTGCCTGCCATCCCAGATCCCCTGCAATGCACTGCTTCATGCCTCAGGAGGCAGGAATGGGAACCAGGAAATGCCATTAAAATTGCCACTGTGGGAAGAGTAAATGCTGGGGTCAGGGCTGAAATCTGCTCAGCTGGGCACCATCACAGCATCCTGCTGCCCTCTGTTCCATTACCCACTCTTATTCCATCTCTTGCACTGCCAGTTCCTGAAAGAAAACTCTAAAATCCCAAACCAGCCTTAGCCATCTCCTTCATGCCTTGGGGTCTGCCAAGGAGAAGTTGGTTCCTTCATATCATGCAGCAGCTGTGGGCAAACCCCCAAACCTGATGTGATCCCTTGGGGTGCGGGGAACCCCTTAGAACCTCTTTTTCTGCACAAATCCCTCTTCCAGCATCAGCAAAGCAGCATCACAGCTGGAGGGGGTGGCTGCCCAGGACTGAGGCTTTCCAGTGGAGAAATAACACTGGGACCAGAAGCTGCACCTGGGATCGTAGCTACTCCTTTATTATAAATCATGCCGTTACGTCGCTCCTCCACAGAGTTAGTATTTTAAACATTTTTTTTTTCATTATATATATCTATATAAAAAGGTGAAAACACCCCTCCCAAAATGTCAGAATGGAGCTTTGCACTGGGAACGCCCACTCGCCAGCAAAAGGGGATTGCTGAGCACCAGAGAAGCTGCGATCAGCTCCGAGCAGGGAAAAATACAGACAGGAGAGGAACACATCAGGGCTGGAGGGGTCTCCTCTGGGAAAAGTGGCTGACCCTGCACCTTGCACCCTGAGGATGACCTCCATGGAGAACAGAGCATGGCCTGGGACAAGGTTTCTCCTCTTTGTGATGCAGAAAGGCCCCAAAATAATACTAGTAACAAGAAGCACATGCTTGGTACATCGCAAATTCGGATCTTCTCCCGCAGGCTGCTGTGGCCTGTGGAGATGGGTGAGTTTGGCCAGGAGGAGGGGATCTGGAAGAATGTTAACCTGCTCTCTTCCCATGGTTGGAGGTCTCCTGGGGGTGGCTTTGGGACTCGCACCCTGAGGGACATGCAGTGAGATACTGGAGGAGGCAGAGCACCATTGGAGGCAAAGCACCTTTGGAGGCAAAGCACACTTAGAGGGAAAGCACCTTCAGAGGCCACGGCATTCCCTGGGGTGGACCCAGCCAGGGCCGGGCACAGATTGGTCCCACTTCATGGCTTAGCCATGGGGACACTGTGGCCATGAGTTCTCCTCCTGTATCCTCCCTGGCTTTGCTTCTTGCAGCCCAGCACATCCTCAACTCCCCATAAAGGATCGTGCAACCCCAAGCATGCCTCAGCCCTGACAGCTTGTGCTTTGAGGTGCCTCCGGAATCAAAGAATAGTCATAATAGTAACAAGGGCTTTTAGGAAAAATAGAGGGAAGCCCCAGTCGAAGTAGGCTGTTAAGAGAGTTGGAAGAACTCCCTCTCCCAGTTAAACTGGTGTCACTGCTCCGCTCACTGTTCTCCATCACCCTCTGCAGGTCCCAAGGTGATGGGGCGCAAATGACGAAGCCAACAGCCCTGCTCCCACCCCGCACCCCAAGGCAGCTCGTCTCCATCCAGCACCCAGAAGCACATCACCCGTGGCACCTGAAAACTCGTCCCCGTGTCCCCAGCCCTCGGGATGTGGGAACTTCGGTACCTGCAGGACCTGGGTCCGCTACAAAATAAATAACAGTCTCAGAATTTCAAGTAATGTCCCTGCTGCCGCGCTCTGCCCAGCTTCTCCCTCTCCCACCACGTTGACCTGCTCCTCTCGCGCTTGGCCGTGGTCTCTGCAGCAGCCAGCAGTGGTTTAACTGGGATCCTGCCGTTGGGATGCTCGGGGACGAAAGGTGCGTGTCTTTGGGGGACAGGTGGGGTGACGCCGGCTCCCTCTGGAAGCACGACCAGTGTCTGTGTTGGACCCAGGGGAAGGTTCCCGGGGCGAGAGGAAGGGCCTGGCTCGGTGGCCCTCTGGCACACCTCTTGCCTTCCAGTTTTCCCGTGGGGTCACCGTGTTCCTAGTGCCCCTGGCATGTTTTACAGCACATCTGTCGGAAGTAGGTCCGGCTGCAGAACTTGAACTTCAGGACAAGCGGGCAGTAGGCCACCTTGTTCACATCCTTGCATTCTGGATGGGTGACAAAACGGAATAGAGTTACAGATGAGCCCAGGACGAGGAGCCCCGTGGGGTGGCTTTTACCATTCCCCCTCAAGCTCCTGCTGTTTGCTATGGAGCAGCAGGATGTGTTGGTGCTCAGAAAGATACCTCTCTTAGTTACTTCACCAACCATGGTCATGGTGACCAGTTTGGCTGTGGCCTACAGGGTACAGCGTTGAGTGTGCCCCATAGCCTCACCCCATTGCACCCAGAGCTGTGCCCTTGTACCCTGTGGCTTTGAAGCTGGTGTGGCTCAGAGCTTTCCCCCAATCCCACTGCTTCCCTTACCTTCAGGGTTGTCTGTGGGTCCTGACTCGCACTTGGTCTCACACTGCTGCATGCCGGGGGGCTGCAGGGTCTCCAGGCAGTCGCTGGAGGGCTGTCCGGTGTGAGCCAGGCATTGGACGGATCGTCGCTGCTGGCCAAGGCCACAATGTGCAGAGCACTGCCGGGTAAGAACACAACACTATGAGGTGGGGGAAGAGGGCACAGCAGCTCCCAGGAGGTGCAAGGGGTGCTTGAAGCAATTGCTCCTTCTCTTGGCAGCAGTGGCACAGCTGAGAGCTCCAGTCCTGCTTCCCAGAATCTTGATCCAAGGCTCCAGGGTTCTCTGAAAGAGTCTGTCCATGCAGCCTTGACCCACTACCCCTTCCCAGCCCTCCTGTGCTCCCATGTCAAAAGGGATGCCAGCATGGCCATGCTAAAGGGAATGATGGTAGCCCCACTTGCAGCCATTCCAGCACACAGTTGTGTCCCAGGGATGAGCTGTGTCCCACACAAGAACATCTGAGCTTACAGTGACCACCAGGTGTCCTTGTGGTTGCACGCACACTGAATTGTGCCCAGACACCTGCTGTGCTGCTGCCATGTCCCAACTATGGTCATACTGTCCCAGGGTGCCCCCTTCACCCTATAGCTTGGTTGGGGGGGTGCTGGTACATTTGGAGCTCAGTCTTTGACAGTGGGTTTGTGTCTGCTCCATGTGCACACAGAGATGTCTGTGTCCCAGAGTCACTGAGCTCTCTCTGATGACACTGTGTAGTCCCCAGGATGTGAATGAGGGGTGGGCAGCCACCCGGCCCCACTGCCATGGCAGGACACCCCTCCTTGTTGGTAGCAGTGAGGTTTGAAGCCATAGCTCTAAGAGATTATGGGCAAGCCAGGGGGTTTTTCAGAAGTTTGCAGAATGTGTCATGTAGAGGTGGCACTTGGCCCCTTTATTATTATTATTTTAATTTTTTTTTTTTTTAAATTGTGTTTTATCCCGCATTTGCCTTTTGTGCTGCACAGCAGCTGGAATGCTCAGTCTCTACCTGGCTGGAGGGGAGAGAGCACTGCCAACCTGGCAGGGGACACTCAGAAATTCATGGCACATTCTGCAAATGCCTCAGGGCATCCCTCCAGCAGGCAGAGAGCCAGCAGGGCTGGGAGATGTGGGGACAACTCTATGTCACACTGACATGTTGACAGCCATGCCACCAAGGGAGCGGGTAAAAGGCTCACGTGGGATTTGTGGGGATAGGGAGGGAGATCCATACCTCTCCCCACTCGCCGGTCACCCAGCGTGGGGGTGGGCAGCGCCGCAGGTTGCACCTCATGCTGGTGGGGGGTTTGGAGCCCTCGGGGCACTGGGAGGTGGGCAGTGTTGCACTGTGGTCGCCGCTCTTGCAGAGCACAATGCGGTGGCGGAAACCTGGCCCACAGCTCGGGGTGCACTGCAGGGAGGAGACATGAGTGTAATCAAGACGTGCAACAAGGAGCAGAGAGAGTGGTAGCATTGCCCACCATTGCTCCTGTCTGCTAAACTGCAAGAGGACAGCTCCTCATGTTACTCTCTCCATGGGCAGCATCACCAGTGGTGATGGGTGGTGACGCACTGGAACAGGTTGCCCAAGGAGGTTGTGGATGCCCCATCCCTGGAGGCATTCAAGGCCAGGCTGGATGTGGCTCTGGGCAGCCTGGTCGGGTGGTTGGCGACCCTGCACATAGCAGGGGGGTTGAAACTAGATGATCATTGTGGTCCTTTTCAACCCAGGCCGTTCTATGATTCTGTGTTTCTACCCCAATGAGTTACACCATCCTACATCCTTGGGCAGCTGAGAGCAGTGGATGAACACCTACCTCAGACCAGTCCAGGGCGACCCATTCTGGAGGGCATGTCTGGTTATTGCAAGGCTCTAGCATCTTCGGCCGTGGTTGGGTGCAGGAGGCATCATCCAAAGTCTTCTCTTCGGTGGCGGAGATCTTACGCTTACAAAAGACACTGCGTGTACGGACGCCCTCATTGCAACTTCGGCTGCATTCGGACCAGTTCCCGATCACCCAGCTGGGGATGGAGAGAAAAGCAAAGATGGAAAGGGCACAAAGCAGACATCTCCCCAGGCAGCATCACCCCTAGGGACTGTAGCAGAGGACTGTGACTTGGGAATGGCAGAGGGGAGGATTTCGCCTTCTTCCATCCATGCTCCCTCCACCTGTGGTACTCACGCAGGGGCACACGGCTCGGTGTTACACGGCCTCTGCCGCTCCAGCATTTTGGTTTCAGGGCTACAGAAATGGTTGGAGACCGTTGAGCTGTCAGAGAGTTTCCTGCACACGACAGATTGGATCTGGCTGCCTGCCGAGAGAAGGAGGCAATGGAGTGAGACCAAGGCTGAGGATTGAGCTGAGCCAGGCTGCAGGCACTGCCCCACGGCTCTGCCACTTGCTGCACCTTATCAACCTGGAGCACGTTTCTCTATTCCTAACCAAGGCCTCCTTTGCCTCCAGCATCTCCAAGAGGGCAGCATCCAGCAGAGCTTGTGGAGGAGGTTGGAACTAAATAATCTTTATGGTCCATTTCAATCTAAGCCATTCTATGCTTCTATGACATTGCCCTTGAAAAAAATCATAAACTTTGTCTTTTGACACCTTTCAGTAAAGGACTAGGAGGCACAGTTCACAGAGGAGATGGAAACATCAGCCTCAGTTGGTGTCTAGCAAACAAGAGCAGGTCAGGGGCCTTAGCTTTAAGCAGGAAACATTATTAGGCTTTGCTTTTCAAAGGCTCTCCATTCTCACTCTCATCCAGGCTCTCCATAGTCATGGAGATGGACAACATGACCTTCAGAGGTCCCTTCCAACTCAAATAATTCTACAATAAGACCTGATGCAAACCTTTGTGTCTGCCCCCATGGGAAGCAGCCCAAGGGATCCAGGGGAAAGCTTCCCTCTGCTGACACCAGGCCAAACCTCACCTCCTGCACACAGCACTGAGCACTTGGTCCACGGGGTGTAGTGCCATGAGTACTGGTTGGACGCATCTCTGCTGATGGGAGCATTGAACTTGTACCGGATCCCCTGCAGCTCTGTCCTCACGAGGACCTGTGGAGAACACATCAGTGCCACAGAATCCAGCACGGCTGTGGCTGTTCTGATGGTGTCCCCAAGCCCCAGTGTCTTGTCTGGAATTCAGGGTGGCTGAAGTCTCTTCCCTTTCCTCTTTCAGCCCCTTCCGTCATGAACATAGCAGCCACCAGAGGTGACATTGGAACGGGCACAAAGGTGACATGATCAGAGAACAAGATCCTATGCAATCTCAAAATGAGCATTTCCATATCTTGGCAGATCAAGGGATGGAGACCTGAGAATTTAGTGCAATTTACCTTTTATCCCTGTGCCCCTTTTACACCAAGCAGCAAGGACAGGGGATGGTTATCTCTAATTTCCACGTAGACACCACAAAATCCCTTTAGACAAGGTCTGGTGGGGGCACAAAGGAATGTGCTGTTACCAACCATGACAAAGAGGGTGACATTGGTGGGCCCCAGGGCCTCCAGGGACTCAGGCTCGTCTGGGGATCTCCTGTAGTGGAAGGTGGTGCCCGCGATGTCGAAGCGTCGCGGCGGGTCGATGGAGAGCTTCCCATTGATGTAGTAGTCGCCAGCATCACCTCTCAATGCTGCCAGGACAGGGGAGCCAGAGTCAGCAGAAAGGCAAAGCACATGCCCACATCAACAGAGAAGAGAAGAGAAGAGAAGAGAAGAGAAGAGAAGAGAAGAGAAGAGAAGAGAAGAGAAGAGAAGAGAAGAGAAGAGAAGAGAAGAGAAGAGAAGAGAAGAGAAGAGAAGAGAAGAGAGAAGAGAAGAATTAAACTTGGAAAAGACCACTAAGATTATCCGATCCAATAACCAACCCATCAACAAGCCCACTAATGCATTTCCCTCAGTGCCACATCTCCATGCTTCTTGAACATCTCCATGGATAGTGACTCTACCACTCTACTGAGCAGCTTGTTTCAATGCCTGCCCACTCCTTCTGAGAAGAAATTGTTCCTAACATCCAACCTGAAATTCCCCTGGTGCAACTTAAAGCCATTACCTCTTGTCCTATATGTACCCATATCCATATGCACCCACATCCAACATCTCATCTGCCAGGCTCAGAGCGTTGTTACGTGGGAGGATAAATATACTCAGCCTCATTTTCCACAGTGGGAACAGGTGGGATCATAGAATCATTAAGGTTAGAAAAGACCTCTAAGATCATCTGGTCCAACCATCAAATGATGCTGCAGGGAGCTGGACCAGCTGCCCGGGGCAGTGATGGAACACCTGGCAGTGGAACAAGCTGCGGCCAAGAAAGCAGGCTTAAATCCAGCTGTGCACACTGGATCAGGGCTGCTAAGAAGGCAAGCAGCCCGGCTGCGGTTGCTTATGAGAGGCACTAGAGGGAGACCGGCACTCGCCCACATTCCCATGCTCTGGCTCCGACACATCTGTGTCCGCATCTGCCTCACCCCTGCCCTCACCGCTGGCACTGCCATCATGCTTAGGGACAGAGAGGAAGTTCTGTAGTACTGAGGATAAAGGATGCTCTCTCTCTTCCCACCTGGGGTGCAGAGACAGTCCTTGGTGGCAGCAGCAGAGAGACATGAACTTGGGCTGTGCCTCCAGTGCACAGAAACCCAGCTTGAATGGACACAAGGAGTCCTCAGCTTACCTGGAGCATCTCTGAGCCCAGAGAACCGTCCTGGAGGGCACAGCCAGGGGGCCCCACTGTCACCTCCCCCTGACCCAGCTCCAGGAGAGCTGCTGGGGGTAACTCAAGCACCTTGCCCACCCTTCTTTGATCAGTGCACATCACACAAAGGTCAGAAAGGAAAGACAAGGGGAAAGAAAAAAGTCCACTGCAAAAAAAGCAAGCTGGAGCCTGGCTGGAAAATGAAGCCCAAGGAAAATGTGAGAAGGTCTATTTTTAATCCCCAGCCCAACATGCTGGCAGTGGGGGGAACGCCAAGGAGCTACAGGCAGTGCCAGGTGGGGTGCAGTGTTTGCTCAGGGTTACTCTGCTGTGTGGTGAGCACAGGATGGAGGCAGAGCTGCAGAGAGCTGTGGCTGAGCCAGGACAAGAATCCCTGCTAACGAACCCCACTGCTCTCCTATGCCCACGCCCCAAGCCAGGACCTCTGCTAATGACAGGGCTAAGTCAAGTAGTGTCCGGTTGGGATTTCAGCATCCCCCAGCCCTCCTCACCTAGGTAGTTGATGGAGAGGTTCAGCTCCCGAATGTCGATGTGGACAGAGCCCTTGGGGATCTGGATCACCTCCTCGTAACCTGCAAGACACCACGGGGTGATGAGCAGGGGCTCAGCCTGCGAGCCCACAGCCAGCCCCATCCCATCAGCAGTGCATGTCATCTGTTACCTGGGGATTAAAACACAAAATGAGATGGCAGAGCAGAGGTGCTTATTTAGCCACCTTCTGCAATTAAACAGAATGGGAAGGGGGGCAGGAACTTGGAGCCAGGCACCTGGGTGCCAACTGTCATCTGAGGGGAGCGATGCACTCCCTGCTTTCAGCCCTTCCCACTGTTTCCCTGGGGTCCTTCCCTGTCCCATGTGTCCCCAGGAGCTGGTGTCACCAACATGGCCGTGGTGAGCCACGGGACCCCAGGGTGGGTGATGCTGGCTGCCTGCTCCCTACCTCCCTCCGGCAGTGACTGGTTGAAGATGCCCTCGATGGTCTCACAGGAGCTGCCATCTCCCCCACACACACGGCACTTGTCTTCCTTGGCATCAGAGCCCAGGACACGGTCACAGCCCACGTGCTGGGGAAGGAGCAGTGGGATATTAGCCATCCTGATGGGGTCCTGAAGCCCGCTCCCAACCTTAATCATGCTATGAATCTATTATTCAATCCTTTAACATCCCCCAGCTTGGATTGGTAGTGGGGGTTGCAGCGATCCAGATGCAGACCTTGCACTTGGCTTTGTTGAACCACACGAGGTTCTCCTGGGGGCACTGCTCGAGCCTGCCCAGGTCCCTCTGGATGGCATCCATCGTGTCCCTCGGGCATGCCACCACACCACAGTGTCATCTGTAACCGTGCTGGCTGTGCTCTCACACTAAGGCTGTCCCACCTTGCATTCCCCATTGACACAGATGTCGTTGGAGTCCTGCCGGCATGGCGTCCCATCCACCACAGCTGCAGCTCTCTCCGTGTAGAAGTTGAAGCCCTCGGCCAGGCAGTTGAGGGAACAGGCTTTCACCCCTCCTAGGAAAGATGCTCAGGTTTAAATGATGTCAAAGGAGAGAAAAAAAAGATGCAGAAAGGCAGACCTTCCCCTCAGCCTCCTCATGGCCTCATCCTGCTTGTCTCCCAGCTGTGAAGCTCCGGGTGCTCAGGATGACATCTCTGCCATGCAGAGGGACCCATAGCAATACCCAGACATTGTATGGACCAGTAGCATGGTGAGACCTCCTGCACTGGACACCAAAACATGGTGAGACACTTATCTTCCTGCCCATCCTAGGAAACATGGGCAGTAAGTGACAGGGAAGGAAACAAACTGACCTGCTCTTATGTGGTGCCAATCTCTACTGAGTCACCTGGCACATTGCAAAGGCTATTGAGACCCATGAGTCCATTTTACAGACAGGGAAGTTGAGGCAGCAGCTCATAAGCAATTTGTCCAGGATCACCCCAAAGGCTGGAATTGAACAGCCTATGTCCATCCTTAGTTCCAGATCATATGGCCAGAGGAAGCTTTTGTTTCTGTTCAGAACTGATGGGAACTGAGCCCTTCCCAGCAAAGAAAACTACAGCAAGGTGAGGAGGAAGGGAAGGATGCTCAAATTAGAGCTGAGCACCAGCTAAGGAACAAGAAGGCTGGGTCTGTGGATATTGCCTTATGGTGTTTGGGAACAGGACTGGTTAAGGAGGAAAGAAGCTGGAAGCAGAGAACTGAGCAGAGAAACTTCCTCTGTGCTGTCATTAGATTTTACTGAACTGGCCAAAGAGGACCCCAGCAGAGAGAAGCATCCCCAGGACCTGGCAGTTTGCTCCTACAGGCACTGGAGGCGGTCATGAGCTGCCTGCCAGAGCTGGGAAGCCCCTACATTGCAGCAACCGAGATCTCCTAAATCTGCAAATCGTTATTACACATCAAAGGGGCAGATGGAGGGGAGGGGTGGCCCAGCTGTGCCTGGGAGCACCGAAACGCAGCTGGGGGGGGAAGGAAGAGTAAACTGGGGGGAGGGAGGAGCAGGAGGAGACAGGAGAGGGGAATTCAGCTGCTCACAGGCATGGATGGGCAATCCCCTGGAGAAGGTGCTCCACTGATCCTCCCTATGGAAAACCAACTTCTGCTGCACCCTTGCAGCACCAGAGCCACCACGGAGGACAGTGAAGTTGTGACCCAGAAAACTCACAGAACTCAGTGCTCAGTGGAATGAGCAGTCCAAGGTCCGTAAGAGTGGGATCTGCTGTGGGTACCGACCTTTACCTGCTGTGCTGTGCCTCCAAGGATATTTTGTTCCTCCTGCCTGCCCTGTCCCATAGTGGACATTACAGTTTATGATGAGCAATCTCCTGTTTTCTGCAAGCCCCTGCTCCTCGCCAGCCCTCTCCCAACCCTGTAAGCCATTCCTCCCTCCCTTGGCTCTTGCTTCCGCCAAGAGCAAAATGAATAACTAAGCGAATAAAACAAAATAAACAAACAATTAAAGCCGCATTCCATGAGGTATCTGCTGACTGCTGAGCTCTGAAAGGCTGAGCTCAGCACTTCTCGCTGGGGCTGCCTTTCGTTCCTGGGGTCTGGGCTGCAGCACCGTTATAAATCACCACCAGGAAAGCACCGTGTGGCCCCATGGAGAACTCAACCTCAGTCCATAGTGTCTCTGTGGCTGACACCAGGCTTCAGTGGGTGGCTTGGTCCCATCCCAAAATGCCCATGGGACCTGGGATGTTTCCTATCCAGGGAGGGACATCATTGTGAGCCTGATGGGTGAATGGCATCCTCACACCACTGTGTGTTTCAGCAGTGGGGTGGCTGCAGGGTACAGTGGCTGAGCTCAGTTGGAGAAAAGGCTCAGCAAGAGTGGTGAATGTTTCCTGGTATAGGGACATATGCCCCAAAACATCCTGCAGAGCAGAGGCATTACCAGCAGAAGGGCAGGTGAGTGCCTGTGCTGCCACATCACTCACACTTGGGCAAAGAATTTGTTGGGGTAGGGGACAGGGATGATCCCCTTAGTGCCACCATGATCCCAGCTCATCCAAGGGCCCAGCATGAGCAGCCCATGCTGTTAACATCTGCAGCAGCTGCTTGGTGCTGGGTCCCAGAACCAAGGAACACACACAAGTCCCTTACTTGTAATGCCTGCATTTCCTTCCCTGCACCCCTGCATGGGAAGACAGTGATATCCTCTGACACCAAACAGTAAATGCCAAATAATGCAGCTCCTCGTGACCATCACCCAAAGCCAACCTGGAGACTTGACATGAACTCCCACATCCCTTCAAGACGTGGCTGTGCCAACACTCACAGCCTCCCGGGAAGAGGACATGTTTCATCACCTTATTTTATGGGAGGGGAAGCAGTGAGAGGAAGGGGCTAATTTGAAAGCCAAAGCAGAAATAATTTGGGGCCAGATTAAAATACAAAGACTGATGTGCAACTGGGAAACCATCCCCTGGGCTCGGATCACTGGGGAAGAAAGAGGTCTGAACAAGGGCAGCTCCAGCCGCAGGGTTATCTTCCACCTTGGCATCCATTGGGGTCTTTGTGTGACTGACTGCTTTGCAATTTTATTACATTTTTATTGATCCATCCCCTGCAGCCTCAGCACATCTGCTCCGGCTGCAGGAGCCCTGCTGGGAGGTGTGCTTATTTACACAGCTGTGAAGGATTTCCCCAGTCAAGTTCATTAACTACAAGAAGGAGACGCACTGTTCTTTCTCATTATTAAGAGATTTCTGCCACAGAGCCCTCCACCCACCCCCTCTCCTTGCTAGACAGGCAGGACACATGGGGACTGACCTTGGAAGGGGGGAATTCTGCAGGATCCCTTAGTTTGGATCCCTTCTGCTTGGGTAAGAGCTGAAGCTCTACCTGGTGGTGCAGGTAGAGCTCTCCCCTTTGTCTCCTTCATCATGTACCAGGGTGAGGGTCCTGAACTAAACAGAGTGGTAACTTTGCATTGTTTTAGCAACTCGTTTTTTTTTGTCTCTGTGTTTGTTCACTTGGTAATTAAGAATCAGTCTCAAGGAAAGCAGCTTAACAGCTCCCATACTGCTGGTTCTGCCAGAGGAAAGGTATTGAAGAGTAATTGCACAGAGCTGAGTGATGCAGAATGGCAGGACAGCCTGGTGAGCAGCCTAGCAACCTGCAGCACACAGCTTGCAGGACCTGTTCTCAAAGAGATGGTGACCTACTGCCCACCGAGAGGACTTGGACCACGGGACCTGTCCTGGAAGAGGTGGGGGACCCAAAGCACCGCATGGCTCTGCTCCAGCCCTGGGATGCTCCAAGCAGCACTCACTCACCTCCCCTATATGTCTTCCAGGTGTAGTACTTCCCTCGGAAGGGGACATTATCAAACTCAGCACACTGCAGCTCTCGAAAGTCCTGGGACCCTGGTGGGCAGTCCTGCAGCCACAGACAGAGAGATGAGCACATAGGTGAAATAATGCCTTACTGCTAGGGTGCTAGATGCCTGCAGATCCTAGGTGGCTGCAGGTCCAGCAGTGATAGCACCAGCGCTTTGAGATGGACACCAGCTCTGACCCCTGCCCAATGCTGTACGATGGCAAAAGGCATCGGGGAAGCATCTTATTTCCTAACTACAAGCCCATGGACATTAAAGCTGTAGTTTCCCAGATTCAAAGCTGAATTGTGTAACCCTGCAGCACAGTTGTTTCTCTTTGTTCCCTCTGAGGTCTAACGCCCACTCCTGGGAAGCCAGGTGCTGTACTGGGGTTTTGGGAGACTGCTGGGCTTGTACTCACAGAGTGCAAAGCAACCGTTGCTTTGTTGGTGCTGAAAGTCTCTGATCTTTTCCTTGTTATCTTTTGGGGCCCCTTTTTGATGCCAAAGCCCCTTGAGCATGTAGTACCAATCTGCCCTCTGAACCAGGTGGTGCAGACGTGCTCCATCCTGCTTGGTTCTTCCCCATTGCTGCCAGCACAGCATGCTTCACCTCCCCCAGCCCCATAGCCCAGCAGTCCCATGGCAGTGCCTAACAACCCAGAGCCATGCAGAGGGCTCACTGCTATCTCCATACTGCAGCACAGTGCTCCCTGCCCACATCAAAGCCCTGCTGACCCCTTGGCATTCCTCTACGTCAGTGTGATGGTACTCACATCGGTGTTACAGGACCGATAGCGTTTCCGCTCCCCCAGGCAGTACTTCCCTCCAATCGTAGGCCTGGCAAACAGGGAATAAGAGGAAAAAAGCAGCTCAGGACAGCAAAACAGCATTGGTGGCAGACGGCCAGCATTGGTCGGACAGCATGGGTACCTATGGGAACACCAAGGCTTCGGATACAAGGACGGGTTCTGCCTGGAGGAATTTGCATGCCTAACTGCCAGCATGCAGCGGGATTGTCTGAGCAGCTGTCACCTTCCCCACTGCCCCGAGCATCCAGGACAAGGCAAGGCCACGTGCACGCACACCTACCGCGGGCTGTCGCAGTGCCGGACGGAGGAGGACACACCGCCGCCGCACGTCCTGCTGCACTCACCCCAGGATGACCAGGATCCCCAGGCACCATCCACACCCTCCGGCCGGGTGCCAAAGGGCACACATTCCCTCTTGTAGCACCACTGGGGAGAGACAGAGCTTCAAAGACCTTGAGAACGACACACTCTCCTCCTCCCAGATAGCTCCCTGGCCTCCTTTGGACACAGGAGGGCTGGGATCAGACTTGATCCCACTAAATTTGAATTCTGGGCTGTACTGGCCTTGGAGCCAAGTTTGCCATCACAGAGAGCACTCACATTTCCCTGGGCACCATTTAGTCTGAGTCACAGCATCACCATCTGTATGCGCTGTGTACTCGGAGATAGCAGGGATGCTCATGCAAACTTGCCTATGAAATATTTCCCTTGGACCTGGAAAGGATCCTGCACCCCCTGGAGTCAACAGTGATGCAAGGAGCAGGATACTGCCAGACCCGCTGCTGTTCTCTGGGCACCATGCCAGACACAGCATCTCAGGGGCTGAGATAATCCCAGGAAGGAAGAAACTGCTGTGTGCTCCTTCCAGGGGCTGATAACCCACCCTGGAGCTACTGGCACAGCTTCTCCCGGCTCCTTTCAAGCCAGGCTCTCTGCAGGCAGCACAGTCTGCAGGGAATAATAAACCTCCCAGGATGGCTGGCTGCTTACACAGCAGCACATTAGCAAAGGTGCAACCACATGCAGAGCATGCACAGCCCTTCTGGTGTCCCTGCATGGAAGCTGGTGCAGGATACACACTCTGGTCAGAAAAAAAAAAGTAGTAAGGGGGGGGGGAAACAGAAATATTTGAAAGTGACAAAAGCTGGTAGAAAATCACTAGGAGAAAAAGACTGTTCTTGTATACAGTGAATTTTGAGCAGCAGGGATGTTCAGCCCCAGAAGATGCCTAATCCCTTTTGATCTAATTTCCAGTAAAGCTAAGAGAACTCTAAAGAATAATGCATTTCTCAAAGCCATCCTGCACATGAGCTTCTTCAGCTTCTTAAGGATCTGATTTTTTTTCTTCAATTTCTTGGGAATTATTTTTCTATTAGTGGAAAAACATGAGTTCATTTTACAGTGGATGTCCCAGTCCTGATTCTCCACTGTCCCAAATATTGCACACAGGCTGCAAAGGCACTGGGAATCATTAATGCTTTGCTTTAATAATTTCACACTCACTTTATGCTGGTGCAAATGAGGGTCAGAGGTGCAAGGAAAGAAGAGAGATGAACAATTCTTAAGTCATAAGTCACTTTCAAAATACATGGCCATGGAAAATGCTATCTTCCCCTCTCAGCAGAACGTGAAAAATGGTCTGATATTTGAGTGTGCTCAGGGGTCCTGGTGGTCCTTGGCACAGCTGTGTTCCCATTGTGCAGGGAACAGTGGGTGCTCTTGAATCAGTTTTGCACTCCCCAATAACCACAGTTATGACTGGACAAGGGATTCACCCAACCACTGCCAACTCGCCACGTGCCCTGGGCTTCCTTACCCCCTTCTCAATGGTGTTGGTTTGGCAGATGGTCCCCTCTGCAGCAGGGATGCTGTTGGTTATGCAGCGGTTGCTTTTACTTAGACACCATAACTCACTGCAGACCTCCTGGAAAGAGAAAGATTTTGGGGGAGAGAGGGGGAGGGAAGAAGAAAGAGACAAAGATACAGAGCCAAGGTCAGGATTCACCCCGTGCTGGGGCTGCAAGGCTGGGGCAGTGCAGCAAGTCCCCTCCCCAGGGCTGGGGATGTTTCCTTTACTGGGTTTTCATTGCAGAGGCCAAGCACAAGGACCCATCCTGCAGCTCCCATCATGAGCATCCCACTGCCAGGTGGGTCCAGGTCTGCTTCAGAAGGAAACTGAGGCTGCTTGGGAATACAAGTGTAGCCCATAAGGCCTCACGTCACTTCTGCCATCTCCTACCAGCCTAACAGTTGTGAAGGGAATACTCTTCTGGAGAGTTCAGAGCTGCTTTCAGAGCAGTCAAAACAATGCCAGATGCTGACAGAGCCCCTGAGTAGCTCAGAAGTGGGCATTTCTGCTCACTTCTCTGCAAGGTCCTAGGTGCAGCTGGGTCCATCGAATGCAAAGGGCTGGGAACTCCACACTTCCTGGCAGGAGGTTTCCTGACCCATCCTGACTTCTCAGACGAAAAGCTTCCCTTGGTTGCTCCACTTATCAATTCAAAACCCACACAAACTTCAAGGCCATGGCAGACCCCCTGCAAATCCATTACAGCTGCTACATCAGAAAGTGCAGACCTTTTCTGCCCCTAACATCAGCCAGACTGGACTTCAACACCAGCAAACTGCAAAGCAACAGCTAAAAAGCAGAGCTGAGTTCCCTGCCACATTACTGCCCTGTTCCTACTCTTACTGAAGGAAGACTTTGGAAAACTCCCCATTTCACAGAGATCTCCAGTCAGGGCTCAGGGCTCAGGGCTGGCACCAAGAGGGGAGAAAATGTGAGCTTAGGGTTCCTGTATCTCCCACTCTTGTTCCTGGGCTTGCAAGGGTAGGGTGGCACTGGGTGACCCAGTGAGAATGTGTCAATAGACCTCAGTTCTTAGACACAATGGGGTTTTGGTTCCTAACTCTCACCACAAAAGCACAGCTTTGATGAAGGAAAAGACAATCTGTCTCTCAACTTAAAGAGGCATTGAGCCCTTCCCTGGATCATAGAATCATTAAGATTTGAAAAGACCTCTAAGATCATCAGTTTTAGTTGTCAACTGATCATCACCATCTGCAGTAACCATGTCCCTAAAATCACATTGCACTCCCAGAGCTATTACAACTATTGGGAAGTAGGAACTCTTGCAGTCCTACTGTGTCACCAACAGAATGGACATCTTAGCTCCACCAGTCATATCTGTTCACTCCATCATCATCAAGCCTATTAATAATCTGCTTTGTGCTAGCATGGAGATGGAGAAAGCCAGAAAATAAAGGGATGCTGACATGCTTGCACCACTGCCCTGCAGTTTGTTTTTATGGGACATGGGATGGCTGGATGTACACATTTACCCAGATTTATGTGCACTCACTTGAGCTCCTGTGCCCTTTGGGCTATTCCCAAACACGCATGAAGGGCTGGGCTGGAAGGGTCATTGCAGGGACATCTTGTGCTTTTGTGATCCTTGTGTATATACAGGAAGAGCCTGACCAAGTTAAAAAAGAGCTGGGAAACAGGCATGTAAACGTGGAAAACTTCCATTCCACTGCCTCTGATTGAGATGAGGAGGGGCTCTGACTGCAGTCAGTAGTGCAACTTGGACTTTTCCTACTGCTGCATCCACTCTACTTCCAGGGCACTCTGGGAGAGCCAAACTCAGGTGTCTGTTCACCAAGATGAGCTAGTAAGATCATTGGGAGGAGGTTTAGCATCAAGCCATACTACACGTTTGAACAGATTTAGAGTGATAAATCTGTTCATACTGGATTTCTTCAATGGCAAACAGTGAGCTTGTTTGCTCATGGGGATGGGCAGTGGGGATGTTGCAAAAGAAACTAAATCTGATCTGATCTGTAGTGTCTTTTCCTTCTCCAGCTTTTCAGGGCTTGTACCAGGGTGGATACACACACGTGTGTCCATCAGAAAACACAGATGCTCACTGGTGGATCCTCTGCTTTCTTGAGGGGAAGGTGTTCAACCAGCCTTTAAGTGTACACACTTTCCACTTGCCACTATGCTCAGTCAGCAGTGTTCTGTATATTAAATACAGCAAAACGTCAGGCTGAAACCCAGGAATCTCCTGAAACTGCCTTTCCTTTCAGTGGTTTCTTGTATTCAGATCCCAGGGGATGACAGTGCAATGGGGATTTAGATGGGCAGCTCTCTGACACATCTAAAGCACAGTGCCTCACCTCCTTTGGAAGAGAGAAGTTTCTCCTCCAAAGTTGGGGTGTATAAGCACAATGACTTCTAGCAAGAATAACAAAAAATACAACTGTGTACTAAATCCCCTGCGACAGAGGAGTCTGGAGGTGGAGACTGCAGCTTGGGATACAACAGCAACCCTTGGCATCCAACAGCAGCCAAGGCATGGGGCAGAGGCAAGAGATCCCATGGGATAATCTAATGGAAATTGGGCTGCAGCCAACCTCTGTGCATGTGAAACGACCTCCTCCATCCTCTCCCAGGGAAGCAAGGTGGAAAGCTCACAGGGAACATGCAAGTGCCCCTCATTACAAGCAGGCTAGCAAAGCAGAGGAATGACCCCATAGATCTTTGCAGCCCCAATCCTCCACCCCCTGGGAACCGATAGTAAAGCAGGAAGGCTCTCTACCCCGTATTTACACTGGCGAGATTTAACTCCGTACTGGAAACGGCACTGCTCATCTGCATCGTAGGCCTGACCCGGAGCCACTGTGGGGTAGATAAAGTCTTGCTTGGGAGGAGCGTTGTTCAGGCATAATCCCATCCCAGAGCTGGAAACAAAGAGAGGACAATCAGAGTTTGGAAAAGCTTTTGGGAATGCACTGCAGGAGAGGAGCAGCAGCACAACTGGCTCTGCCTGGGGCTCAGCTCACACACACTTGGCTGCTTTGGGGGGATAATTTTACTGCCCTCCAGTAGGGAAACCTCTGAGCACAGTCAGTGCTAAGAAGACACTCTGAAATCTTGCTGTCTGCATCCCCAGGGCTGGGTTTTGGGAAGCACTTTTGGCACATGCAGCTCTCAGAGTTTTAATCTCAATGTTTTGCAGGCTGCTGCCAGCCCCTGGCTGTCCTGCTTAAGTCCAGGTACAGCAGACCCCATTTGGCACGACATGGGTGGGTGCAAGGACCCTGTTCTGCTCACAGAAGCAGGGGTTGGTGGGACTTCTGCCCTCCCATCATGTGGCTGCAGAGCTGTGGCTGATGGTGCTGAGCAAAGAGAGCCCCTGCTCTCCAAGCCCATCCTTCTGCATGCCAGAACTTTGGAGGAACATCCAAATTTTGCAAGAAACACGCCTTTCCCTCCCTCTTCCTCACCGCTCAGAGCTCTCCTTAAATCACAGCCCCTGTCACCACTCTCCTGGCCCCATGTCCTGGGGTCTCATTCACACCACAGCTCTGGCATGGATGGGGCTCTCCAGGCCGTGATTTCCCATGAGGGCTGCCACAGATTTGTTGCTGTCCGTACTGAGACCTCAGGGTCACACAAGGACAACGGCCGCGATGCTTTCCTGATGTTCTCCATGCCTCGTCGTGCATCCAGGGGTCAAGGGTGAGGAGGGCAGATTTTGCTGTGGCCAAACATGAGCTGTGGGATGTGGAATGTGGTGATAAGCCATGCTGCTATGGCCAAGCTTTGTGGGATGGAGGGCAGCCCCTTGGGATATCTGCCTTTGTGTTACAACGGCAGCATCACAGCTTCGGTCTGTGACCCTAAACGTCTGGTATTCAAACTGCCCCAAGCTTGCTCCTGCCACGATGATCTTACACACTGGCTTCTCTTGTTTGTAATTTAAGTATTGCCCAGTCCTTCCATTAGGCAGTGCCTGTATCCTCCCACAAACCTCAGCAAAATAGATCCCAATTCCTTGGTTTTTGAGAAAAGCCCCGGGGAACGCCTGAACCCACAACAAAAGCCCCAGGCAATGTAACAATATCAAAACTTGGGGACTTAGGAGCCTAAATCCCTTCTCCTGGATCCTAAAGGTGCTTTGGACAAAAAACACCTGAAGTTGCTCATTCATCTCTAAACTCTCCTTCTCGGTGTCTGCAGAAGCTGCATATGGGTGCAGCCCCAGCTCTGTCTCAGACCCTCCTTCCCCACCTTCCCGATGGCTCTTGGCTGAACTTCAGCAATGTCCAAATGCCCCCAGAAGCTACAGGTTTATGTGTGAAGTTTCTGGAAGTGTGGAAGCTAATTAACGGTCTCACAGATGCAGGGTGAATAGAGTTAGCATCTTTAGCAGGAATGTCTGTAGGAAGAAAGGAAAGCACATGCCTCTTGGGATGGGGTGAGGGTGCTGGGAGACAAGACAGTAGGTGCATGGGCTGTGTGCTTTGGGGGCTTTTCTTTGGCTCTACCCACTCCTCAGAAGGGATTGTGAGAGGCTGGAGGTGTGTACTGGTTGTGAGGTAGAAAGAAGGGCAAGATGACATGGATTCCTTACTCCAGAAAGCTGGTGATATAATCCCTGCTGCATGTAGACCATACGAAGGGGTTGGTTTTCATGGTGATGTGAGCAGCCATCAGCTTGGCCGTTTCTTGCCCGCGGGAGCCACAGCTGTTTCCAACCCCATCATGATTCATACCAAACCTAGAAAGCAATATCAAAGTATTAGAGAGATGATCAATTGTAAGAAGAACCATTTTGCAGCTCCTGTTGGCAGGAACAGACCAACAGGAACCTTTCTCCCCACTGGCTACCCATGGGGACTCCTTGGCATGGTACTCACGTGTGGCCAATCTCATGGGCAATGGTGAAGGCTGTGGCCAGGCCAATGTCCTCGTTGATGCTGCAGCTTCGTTCTCGTTCACACATGCCACCCACGGGGGCCAGGCCTAGGGAAGACAGATGGAGCAGTCACATAGAATAGAATATCCCAAGTTGGAAGGGATGGGGCATGGGTTGCACTGGGGACGCAGGGCCAGCACCAAGCAGTTGAGATGGGCATGGGTTATACTGGGTGACCTAATGGGGCACTTCATGCTCACTAACACTGAACACAGCCTGCTCAATAGCAAGTTTCTTCTTACTGGTTTCACTGGCTATTGGTACGAAGACATGGGTTTTATGGGTTGGGGTACAGGGACACTCAGCACTGTCAACTAATTTTGACAACAGCAGACTAAGAAATGCTGAAGATGGGTCAAAACCCACTGAATTTCATATCTAGCAGTCCTTGTCTCAGCAACAGCACTGCTGATGGGGGTACAGGTCATTTTACCAGGGGGCTGGGATCAGCCACACCAGCACTTGGTCACTCAAACCCTATCAGGGCACCTGGACAATCAAGTAGCCTGGGATCCAGCCTGACCACCTGCATCTGGTCCTGGCTGACACCCACCATAATGGGAAATCCACCCTGACTCCATCCGAAGGGCTGGAGAAAGGAGAAACCTCCCTGGGATTTGGGCAGCAGATTCCTCTGACTCTCTGCTGCCCACTTACCCACTGCCACAGACTGTGCCCCACTGCTAAGTGCTGAGGAAAGAACAAACTCAGTTCTAGAAATGGGCCAAGCCACCACAAGCCCTCCAGCCACCACCACCCTCCCAGGCACTTCATCCACAGCCACATCAGGTCAGAGATCCACCAAATTTTCCTTTTTAACTGCAGTGATTCACAGCAATAATCCTTCCCTGACTGCTTAGTCTAGACCAGGGCAAGACAAATTAGGAGCTACAGCCAGAGAGAGCGGCAGGGTCTGTCTGCGTCTAGCAGTTTAAATAAAGAACTCCCTTTACAGTCATCACAAAAAAGTCTTATTTCTCTCTGCTAAGCCAGGAATACTCCACTAGGCTATGGACCAGCCCTAGATGCAAGCGGTTCTTAATCATCAGGCTGGACCTGACCCAGGGATATAACAGAGAAGCGTTCCAGAGCCCATCCGTCCTCTGGGTTGCTGCTTATAGTGTTTACAAAAGTAAGGAGGCTACACGGTCTGGCGGGCTGGAAACCATGGGCCTGTTCCTGGCTTTGCTGCTGGCGCTTGAGGGAGCATTGGGCGAGCGCTTCCCCTTCGCTCACTCATTAGGAAACATGGATGGGACAGCCCTCCCGTACCACGCTCTCAAACATGTATGTGCTGGTTTGGAGAGCCTGCAAGCAAAATCCTACCTACCCAGTGTGCCACAGGGCTTATTCTTGTAGATGCAAATGTCGTATCTGCAAAGAGAAGGAGAAGGCGGCATGAAGAACATGCACGATGTCGGCAACTCCAAAATCTTTTGCAAACGCTTCTCAATGATTCACGTACAAAATAGCTCATGCAACACTTCTGGCAAAGAAAGTACAGACTGCAACAGGTAAGAGATGCCTCAGATCCATATTTTGCAACACTCCCAGGCTGAGATGCACGGTGTTCTTTTAAGGATAGCTCTGACGTATGGGTCACTTAACTACTGAGCAACACTGGATGGGGTCAGAGGTGGGGTTTTGATGAAACACAGTGAGCCAGCAGCCCTGAAGCTTTGTGGGTTTGGCTGGATGGCCCAGTGCTGCTCACGAGCATCCAGCACATTGCTGTGAGCCAGGCACTTCCCTTCGGGGAGGATCAGGCTCATGGAACTGCCTTGACTGATGAGGACTTTGTGTCTGCACACTCAGACCTGTCACATTAAATCCTATCAGTTGAACACGCAGCTTTGATTGATTTATTTTTTTAAACAACAGGCATTTTTTGTTTGAAATTGTTTCACTTCAAAATTCACTTTAGTTTCATTATAATGGTAATGCGATTTTTTTTAATGATCTTTTTCTTTTTTTTCTCAGCTTCATTCTTTACTGAGAGTTTTCCAAACAAATTCAATATGGGTTGATTCAAAATGACTCTTTCCTCTGTTCCTGGCCTGGACTTCCAGCCATTGCATCAAGGAACTGACTGTTTGCACATCATTAGCTGCAAATGAGGAGAAGCTAAACGAGGACAGCAAAGTATGATTTCCTCCCAGCTGAAAGGCAACATCCTTGCAATGGGACACCAGCAGCACCTCCAGAAGATGGAGCTTAGGCCAGAGAGTGAATGTTGTTGTTTATATGTAGAGATGAGCTGCATGCCCTCCCTGCCTCTGTTTACATTCCTTCTCCGTGTTCTTTATGTGAAGGGCAGACTCAAATATTTGGGTTTTTGCAAAGCTTTGGCAACACTAAGTTTAAATCCACATAGAGAACAGCTGGCTGGTGGGTGCTGCTCCTTGGCCATGAGGTGCATTTCAACCCAAGTGTGATTTGGGTGCATGACACTGAGGGTGCTGACTGTGATGTGACTTTTGGGACTCCTGAATGGGCAGCTGACCTTCTGACACCACTCCTGGTGGACTCAGGGGAATGAAAGCAGGAAGGAAGCAAAGTGGCAGCACACAGGGGGTTAATTGCAGCATGTTCCTGGTGATGACTCCTGTCCCTTTGGCCCCCGGTGCTCTCTCAAAGTGTCCAAAGCTCTCACCTCCGGCAGGAAGCCAAACAAGTGAAAAACATTTGTTGCTTTGTTTCGAGAGGATCCGTGAAAGCCTTCGGAGGCTCCGATTCGACACGTCTCCACGAGAGCAAAAAGCCCACAGCTCAGCAAGATGTTATCAGGAATTTATGAGCAACACAGCCGGATGTGCTGGTGCTGTCCAAGCTGGGCGGCGAGTGGCTGAGGGTTAGCTCAAACATCTGGTGTGAAGCTGAAGAATTCGGAGTCTGCACTTATGTCCCACATGTGTGGAGAAAAAGCAGATGCTACAGCTCTGGCAGGATGAGATTAGGGCCAAGGAGGTGCTCTGTTTGCTCCCCATGAGCGCTGTATGGGCTCACGGGATGCACATGGACCCATCACTTAATAGGGAAAAAAAAAAGTGTGACTAAATCTTATACGGTCCCTGCCCCACCAGTCAAGCAGTGGCTCTCTGGTGCCCAGGGTGCAGGCAGTGCCTGGGTGCTGAGAGCTGCTTCTTGGTGCCCTCCATCCTCACAGCTATCCTCTCCATGGCCTCCATTCTTCCAGTTTTCCTGTCAGCATTCTCCGTGCTTCCTTTCATACCCTCTGCTGTTCCAGGATTAGGCACACATTTATTTCAATGGGGATTATTTGTGCCATGTGTGAAGGTTCAGATGCTTTCATCCAACTTGGGAGTGGCCTAATTCAGCATCCAGCTTAACTTCACAGAATCATAGAGTTGGAAAGGACCTTTAAAGGCCATCTGGTTCAACTCCTCTGCAAAGAGCACAGATACCTACAGTCAATCAGGGTGCTCAAAGCCTAATCCAGCCTGACCTTGAGAGTTTCCAGGGATGGGTACCTACTGACCCAGGCCATTTGTACGGGAGTGGGGACAGGCAGGCACCTCTAGGACTGTTCTTAGATGAGATGAAGTCACTTCAAGGGAGATCTACCAGCTACAAAGGAGAGAAATCAGGCATGTAGACATGCAACATGAGGGAAATCAGATCCTATGTTGGCTGGAGACCCTCTGCCATTGTCATGATGCTCAAATCACGCTTGTTTTCTCTTCTCCATCCTTCACAGAGGAAGCAGGTTGGGCTCTCTGTCTCAGTAGGTTGCTGAAGTCCAAGAACTCTGGGTTGTAGTCCCACCTGCAACGCGCACTGCTGTACATCCTGCTCTATGGACACACTGGTGCACACATACCCATGGCTGCAAACTAAGCTCTTTGTGAACACAGCGACATGGAGAGAAGACATTGGAGGATGGATGATGGTTATCTGAACTGCAATAATCTGCACTGCTGCAGCAGAACAGGCAGGCAGTTGGGCTGAAGGGTCAGTCACTGCCAAGCCAGCTTGTTGGGGAATGAATGGAAGGATGTCTTGGATGAATTACGTGGATGGAGGTGGAAGAGAGCGCTGCCGAAGTTGGGAGCTTCCTTACCTGGTGATCAGCACTGCAGTGTCGTGGTTAGCTATGCCATTCTCAGGAATAGCATTCCCATTGCCGTTCCTGTTCACAATGGATTTCTGCCATTTGCAGAAGCTGTCGAGCGATTTCCCAGCGTGGTGGTTAATCTCCAGTGTGGGCTGGAATAGAAGCAATATAACAGCATGTTCCCAGAGAAGCTCTGATGTGAAGGCACTGATGATTTCCATGCCAGCAGAACACTGAAACCAGTCCAGATACCCACCCCCCTTCACAGACACCAGGAGGGAGCACGACTTTTTAGAATCATGGAATCATTAAAGATTGGAAAAGACGTCTAAGATCATCAAGTCCAACCATCAACCCATGCCCACTAAACCATGTCCCCTTCAGGGTTATTAAAACTACTTAAGTCTCTCAAAAGCCACCTTATCCTCAGAGTCCCATCTTCCCACAGCTTGAAACCAGTTTCCAGCTGCCTTTGGTGCACCCAGAAGACTGCATGGGATGGGGGGATTTCCTAGGATAACATCCAGAGGGATCACACAGTTCCCCAGAGGGAGAGCAGCAGCACAATGCAAGCAGCTCAGCAAAGCCCAGCTTACCTGATCCTCAGTGAGGAGAATCAGCCGAGTCACCAGGATATTGACAATATTGCCCAGACTCGAGTCCTGGAAAAGTTTGGCAACCTGACCTCCAAGAAACAAGAAAAGAGGAGTCTTAAAAATGAGCTCGGTAGCAGAGTGATGGGGCAGGCAGCTGGAAGGTGGGCACATGTTGGGCACCCATACGGGAAAACAGCATTGCTGAGGGGTGTAAACACAATCCGAAAGAAAGCAGAAATGGGAATGAGACTCCATGTTACTATTTGGATTGCAAAACCTCCTATAACTTGTTCAGATCTTGGTGTTTCCTGGAGAGATTTGAATGGTGAAGATGGAATCCTGCAGCACCTACACCTTGCCCCCTAGGTTGTGGAAGCTCTGTGGCTCTGGCATTATGCAGCTTTAGGGATGGAGCTGTACTGGCTGCCTGTCAGCAGGGAACGAGACAGCATCTCCCAGAAATCTGCTGCCACACGGTGGGTGTTTTACAGCAGATGAAACAGTTTGAAACTGTATTGTTTTCAAATCTGGCATCTGCTTTAGAAATGCAAACAGAGCAAACCATGAAAAGAGATCCTACAGAGGACAGGACAAAGAACTATCACAAGAGGGTCTTTCATAGGTTTGATGGATAACCTCCAAACTCATCTCACCTCACAGGAGGACTCAGCATGACCAGTCGAAGCTGTTAATGCATCTAGCCTGGCATCCTGCTGCCAGCGATGACCTCAACGTGATGCTGCAGAGGAAGCTCCTCTGTGGTAACCCAGAGACACAGGCAGAACTGTATGGAAGATCAGGGGGTACTTCTCCCTACCCCTCACACTGATCAGCCCCCAGGCGTGAGAGCTGACTGTCCTTATGCTTTCCCATGTGTCTCTCAGCTTGGCTGGCTCCATTTGCATTGCTAATTTGAGATGAGAGATGCTGTTCAAAGAAAGGGCTTTGTTCTTCCAGTCTAGATCTGGCCTAGTGTGGTCACAGAGGCCAGAGTTTAGCTCTCCTGAAGTGCCTCCCAATGTACAACACACAGTCCCTGCAGGCTTCGGAGTATCACTGCTCTGGGACAGTGGCAGCATGTCAGGATTGTTGCCTGGGAAGGAGCACTACAATCTTGGAACAGATCTCACTTCTCCATTGTGCTCCCTCCATACCATTCATCATCTCACAGGAAAAGCATGTCTCACCCTTTGCCAAACCCAGATTTGTGGGGTTCAGAACAGGCTTTACTCAGCTTTCTCTATGTTGCTGGGTACGCAAGCCTCTGGGCTCCCCAAGCTCCATGATGTGGTTATAACACTTACAATATTCATGATGGCCAGGATGTACTGCTCTATGTCCCGCCGGCCGTGGTACCCCACCATCATTTTGTCAGCCACCACCAGGGTCTCCACGTAGCGCTCTGTGCTGACGGATCTCTTCAGGGGCAGCTGGCCTCGCTGGCTGTGGTTGCCTGATGGCTTCAGCGGGGATGGCTTCAATGTCCTCAGCCACCAGTGCCTCCCCTTCCAGGGCTTCTCATCTGAAGAGGAAAGAAATTTGGCTGCTGCAAAATCACAGAGGTGAGGGGTGGATAGCTTGGTTTTGGCGCTGGGAATGGAAGGCATTGCAAGGCTCAGTATGGACCCAGCATGCACCCAGCCCTGTTCTTGTGCTGAGCATTCCCAGGGGCTCTGCTGGCATCCTGTTGCCCTCCTGCCTGTGCCCACCCTGCTGCAAGCAGCACTTCCCTGCTGCTCTATGGCAGGGCCCTGCCCTCGGCTCCGTCATGGGGAAGAGCTGTGTGGATTTAGAAACTACACAGACATAATCTGACAATAAAGCCACTGCAGATCATTTCCTCTTTCCTTTTCCTGCCAGGACCTGAATTTAGGACTTGGCTTTTCCTCCGCAGACATGGCTGCAGCCTCCAAAGCAGCAGCAGGTTTGTAGGATTGAGCTCCAGGCTTCATGCGCTACCAACCTGACTGCAGAGATGTCCCCAGCGGGGCTGTCAGCTCTGCCCCATGGCTTGAGTCCCACTGTAGGGCAGAAGAGCTGTCTGTGGGGCTTACAGCACTACTGTGCAGTGGGGAGAGCTGGCTGCAACCTCCTCTGCTTTGATGCTGGATCGCACTGTACTTGGAGAGCCTGGGTGCCACAGGGGCCAGGGACTTCACCCAGGCTCTGGGACACAGATTGAACTCTGGCAGGAACAAGAAGAGCACAGGCATGCGGGGAAGAGGCTGAGCATTTGTGAATTATGATTTCTCAATCCTAAATTGGTCAAATCTGGGAGGATTTTTGTAAGAACAATAAGAGAGAATTTTTTTCTCAATTCCACCCTCTATTTACAAATTTAAAGACCCTGCTGTGAAGAAGAGAGTACAAGAATATTCCAAAGACCAGGCCACCAGAAATGTTTAGCATGGGTAGAAGTAAATACATAAATAAAACTTTCTTAAATGCAAGAGGGTGGATTTGTCTATTTGCCATAGAGGACAGCATGGACTTTCCCAGCCTGCACTGGGATGGACTGAAGACATTTGGTGGGCACAGATACCTAGCACGCCGCAGGCTGCATCCATGTGTGGGTACTGGAGGGATGATCGCTTGTACACAACGTGGGGGCTGCCCTTGCCCTCGTTCCCTGTGCTGACGTTGGCTCCTGGGCTCAGCGGTTCGATGAAATATTCCTCCTCATCTGCAACTATTACCCCGTGCTGTGAAAGAAAAGAAACAGAGGAGGTAGGGAGAGGAATGGGTGATGTGCTAGTGGCTTCTCATAACGAACGTTCTGATGGTTAGTCCCTGAATTTCTGGGAAATGACAAATAGCTGAGAGAACATGCAAGATTCCTTCATTTATGCACAAACACTGAATCATACAAAGCTATGGACCAAAGCAAACCGAGCCAGCTGCTCATGGATGCCCCAGGACATCCACACTGAAGTTCTCAGAAAATCACACTCATTCCTTGCAAAATTGTCTTCTATTCCATACATTGACCTAATTAAGATCTAATTAGGATCTGTCTGTGGGATCCTAAGTACCATGTCTTCACGTATCAGCACAACTCAGCAGTGAGAACTACCTCCTTTGTTTTTCAGCCTCACCCAGAAGCCTTTGGATGCTGCTCAGGACCTTAACACCAGCTGGGAAACTCAGCCACAGATCTGCAGAGGAGTGTGGATGGTCAGAGGCTTTTGTGAAATGTGGAGCCTCTGCAATGTGAAGTCTGATTTTCATTGAGATTTTAGCCAGAACTTTTCCCCGCAGCCTAAAATCCTGCAGCTACCACTTCCCCTTTTACACCCCAACCATCCATTTCTATCAGATGACTTTGTTTCTGCTCCTGTGTTTTTTGATTTAGCTATTCAGATATATTTTTTGTTGTTGTTCTCCCATCTTTGAATGAACAAATCGAGGCTATAAGCCCAGACTTTGCCTTCTCCCAATGGACCTCCTTGTGAGACCACAGCAACCAGCAGGAGCAGCCACCAGCAGGATGGGCAACCCAATTCACCAGCTGCTCTTCTCTGGCTGGTCCTACCCTTGCAGCAAGCTTTGCCTCTACATAAAAGGTTTGGGCAACATAAAAAGGTTCCTTCAGCCTAAAGTAACATGCAGAAACTCATCGTTCAGTCTCACCTCCAAAAAATGGAGGTATTACAGAATCACAGAATTGCCAGGGTTGGAAGGGACCTCAAGGATCATGAATCTCCAACCCCCTGCCACATGCAGGGCCACCAACTTTCCCGCCTAATGCTAGACCAGGCTGCCCAGGGCCCCATCCAATCTGGCCTTGAACACCTCCAGGGACGGGACATCCACAGCCTCTCTGGGCAGCTGTTCCAGCACCTCACCACTCTCTCTGTAAAGAATTTCCCTCTGACGTCCAACCTAAATCTCCCCTCCCTCAACTTCAAACCATTTCCCCTCATCCTGCTGTTATCAACCCTTTCCAAGAGTTGATTCCCCTCCTGTTTGTAGGCTCCCTTTATGTACTGAAAGGCTGCAATGAGGTCACCCCGCAGCCTTCTTTTCTCCAGGCTGAACAAGCCCAGCTCCTTCAGCCTGCCCTCACAGGGAAGGTGCTCCAGTCCCCTGATCATCTTTGTGGCCCTCCTCTGGACCCTCTCCAACCCTCTCCCTGTCTTTTTTGTACTGGGGGCTCCACACTTGGATGCAATACTCCAAATGGGGCCTCACAAGAGCAGAGTAGAGGGGAACAATCACCTCCCTGTCCCTGCTGGCCACCCCTCTTTTGATGGAGCCCAACTTTACCAATGAGAAACCAAGGCATGAAACTTCCTGGCTTTGCTCAAGCAGACCTAGAGTATACCCAGAGTCTCAGCCTTATATTATCTGGCCATCTTCCCACTCTGGGTGCACAGACCCCCAGTGATGGGATGTCACGCAACAGGATGGCACAACAGGGACAGGATCTGCCGTACGGGTGCAGGGAAGCAGATCACTGCAAAACATCTCGAGGTCCTTACACGGAACGAACCATCCGTGTAACAGCATTACTGCTGGGCAAGCGGGGAGAGCTTCTCCAAGGTGGTTGCTGCCTCCGCAATGGGTCTCTCCCCACCTCCCTCCCTGCTACAAAAGCTGAATCGGGGCAGTGTGCGCGCGGCGAAGTCCCCATCTCCAGAGTGCCGGGGGATTTCCTCCTGCACCAGGCCCTGTTGCTCTTGGCTCCGCTCCACCTTTTCAAACACAAGCGAGGTACTGTGAGGTTAGCCTGGCGAGGGCTGCGGCGGAAAGCTGAGTGTCGGCCTGCGAAGCCAGCTGGCTGCCGGCATTGCGGGACGGGGAGAAGGAGGTCACTGCCGGCTTGGGGCAGAGCAGCAGGAGGGGAGAGCACATCCTGCCTGCAAACCAGGAGCTACTGGGAAAAGGCCCTTCCCAGCCACCCGGACACTGTGATCTGCAGCTTCCTTGGGACATATAAGAGGTCCTGTGATTCTGCAGGAGTGAAGCTCTGCTGTCACGGGACTCTGACCCCACAGGCCAAGCGCTGAGGTCTGGGTGGTGGACGTGACACATGCGTGTTGAAAGCAGGCGGCGAGAGGCCCTGAGAGAGATCTCTGTGGTTTGTGGGGGAGCTGAGCTGGATATCCTGTCTGTGATTCACCCAGGTCAGCTGCAGAGCAGGGATGGTTTATTCTATTAGCTTACAACCACGCTTCGGAAAGGCACTGCAGCTTGGCCCGTCCACCTCCCCTCACATGCACTCACAGCTGACGTCAGCCCGGCAGCGGGGCCATCTGCCCAGCTCCAAACATCTCGTCTTCCCCACTGAATTCAGGAGGGCAGTGCAGACGGAAGCAGACACCAAGGGCTGAGAACCAGCCTTTGAGGAGCTCTGACGCAAGAGGAGAGACAGGCACATTTCTCTCCTGAGGTTGTTTATGCCTATAGCTGCGATCTGCTGACTGGAGGATGTGAGCCCTCCGGCTGTTGTACAGACACAGCTCTGCTGAACCCAGGCTTCCCCGGGTTGCTCCTGCAGGCTCCTGATGCTTTGTTCTGGGCCCTGCTGGCAGCTCGTGGCTCTGACGTTTTGGGAAATCGGCCATTTTGCCCTTTGCCCTCAGTTAAGCCTGGGTGAGCTGTATCCCGCTCTGAGGCCTGCTGCACATGGGCATGGCTGGAGGGCTGGAGTCACACAGTGTGAGAGATTCCATAATCATTATGATTGGAAAAGACCTCTCACATCCCCAGGCATGACCTCAACCTTTCCCACCGTGCCCACTGACCATGTCCATCAGTGCCACATCTCCACGGTTCTCAAACACCTCCAGGGACGGTAACCCCACCACTTCCCTGACAGCCTGCCTGTGTCAATGCATCATCACTCTTTCTGAGAAGAAATTGTTTCTAATATCCAACCCAAATCTTTCTTGGCACAGCTTAAGGTCCTTACCTCTCATCCTATCGATGGGAGTGAACCTATTGGCAGCTGGGGTGCAAGCATTTGAGCACAATGCATTTTACAGAGCTACACATAAATTGTACAAGGATGTTGGAGTTGGACATGGCTTGATACTTATTACCCATTTTCATGCCTTTGTGTTGGGACCTTTTGTGGAGTCATCCCTTTCCCCTTCTTTTTTGCACCCCATAACCAGCACTGGTCCCAGCCTGCACCCATTTAACACCAGAACACAGCCTCATTTGCATCATCTAGGAGTCCTCTGAGATCTTCTGTTCTCACCTATCCCCTGCTAAGCAGAACTGGTGCTGCATGGAGGCTGAAGGACAGCAGGAGTGAAGCCAGGAGGGCTTGGCTGCTACTCATTCAGAAGTGATTAGCACCTCTGGGTACACAGGTCTGCTCGAGTGGAAGTGCAGCCCCACTCTAGCAGCTAAAGGCACCAGTCTCCCCTTGGCCAATTTTCTGGCCCTGCTGTCCTTATGAAGCCTGATGATCCTTTTTGCTGATGCCTGTAGCTCTTCATGACAGGAGAACAGAGTTCAGAAAAAAGAGAGGTTGCTGGATGACCCCCTGTACCTCTTTGTGCCTGGCTGCATTTCCCAGACAATCCCTGGTATCTCTCCAGAGCTAGATCATCTCTGGACTAAAATATTCCAGCATAAGTGCAGCCGGGCCATTGCTTGCTCTGCTCTTGGTGCCCTCTGAAGCACGAGGTAGACTAACGCTGGATCACTTCTGGCTAGCAGTGTTCAGCTACCCTTTGACTCTTCTTTTTAGAACATCAGTAAATTATCTAGGACTTCAGCAGAAGTCCCGTATCTAAACAAAAGGCTAACTCAGGAACCAAGAATTTATGCAACTCTGATTTTTGGCTGTGAGATGGAAACATTAGACTCTCTGATATAATGAGTCAGATTCTCATTTCTGTTAATAACCCACAGCACTGTTCTGGCAATGTGATTTAGCAATAAATCAAATGCAAATTCATTCCCATTTGGAAGCTCTTCCACACTGCCAGAATGCTGCTAAGTGGTGGGGCTATAGCACAAATATGGATCTGGCCTAGAGAGTCTATTTCTACATGTTGCTCCTCCAAGGCAGCCATCATTCTTGGGATTCACTAACAGGGATGTTTGCTCCATCCCTCCATCTGGTAGGTCTTGAAATGTGCTGTGTGAACCAGAAATATCAGAAAATCACAGAAAAATAAGAATGAAATTCCTTAACAAGCGCTGAAAGAACTAATGAATCATACTCAGGGTATTTTTGAGAGGCATTTGTCTGGCCTGTCTGTAAAGATCTCCAGTGATGTTGAGGCATGCACTCTTCAAGAAACCTCAGCCATCCTTAGTACTACCATCTACCATTAAGCTTTCCTGATAAATTTAAGACCATGATGTCTAATCCTAGCTGTTGGGAACATGCAGAACAGATCATTTCCTCCTCCTCTGAAGCAGCTTTGCTGATTTGAGGCATGCCATCTTGTCCCCACTTGGTATTCTCTCTTTATATTGAAAAATACTGGTTATATCTCAAGTTTTTTTCCCCCCAGAAACTATGTCTTCAGCTCCTGGAATCTGGGCAGAGGGGACTAGCAACCCCAGGAATGGATGTGAAGTTACAAGGAACTGAAAGCACTTCTGATGTTCTCGGTTGTGACATGAAACTTCTATCCTGCTGCACTTCTTCCTTGCCAGCACTATATATAAAATAGATCTATTGCTGCTACTGTTGGAAGTTCTGTGGGAGTTCTGTGGGAACCGTAACAACGGTCTAAAGCTTGGATTATTCCATGCCAGTTAAAATCAATGGAAAAATTCTAACTGACTTTGGTAGGAACTGGATCTCAACATGGATCACAAATGTAATAAGGAAACATGCCTTCACCCTCAGCTGACTTTTGCTGCCAGTTTGCAGCACTATATTTTAACACTGATCTCAGGCCTTTCTCTCCACCATGAATCCATCTGCTGGAACCCAGAGTTTCTACACCAAATATCAAAGAAGCTGTAATCTGTTCTGCTTCATGGGTAGCTCTGGTTGTCAGAGTGGCCCTTGGATGAGCAAAGTGAGGGGACTCACCAGTCCATTGCAGTTGCTGATGGCAACCTTTGAGTTCAGGTACTGATCCTGCAGGTGGCCCGCATAGTGGCAATCCTCATGGAAATCATGCTGCCAGTCCACACCATCTCGCTTCCAGTATTCGACTGTGAAGTGCTCAGCCAGCAGGTTGGAGTGCAGTGTCAAGTTGAGGAGGAACTGGGTTCGATGGGCAGAGACTTTGTAGAAAACCTGCTGCTCCGATGGCTCGTAGGGCAAGGAGCCCAGACTGCGCCGAGGGCGTTGCTTCAGCTGGCTCCTCATGTCAAAGGTGAGGAAGTCCCCGTTTTGGTCCACTTGGATGGGGAATGCAATTTCATAGTGATCGAGGCTGGAAAGGAACTCCTCTGGGGAGGAAAAGCAAAAAGAAGGAATGACATTCTGCCAAGAGTCATAGCAAAACACCCAACAGTTTCAGCACAGAGTCACAGCCAGGGCAGGATCCTGACCCTGGGAATTCTGTCACGTAGCCATTGTGCTTCCAGTAGTCTCACACCCACCTTCTGCAAACAAAACATGCATCAGCAGGACAAAAGCTCTGTGCTCAGCCCCTTGCAGCCCTCTAGGTCTTTTTAGCTGCTTGTGGCATCAGAGTAGCCACGTGGCTTCCCTCCAGCCTGATGGAGGGAACAAGCTCACTTGTGACAGCTTGCAAGAGACATCTAAAACAAAGATAGGCAGAAAGATAAGGGATTTCAAACTGTAGCACAGCAGGGATATGATAACTGGATTCTCTTCTCTGTTCAGTCTGTGTGATCCTTGGGATTCTCTAGGACTCCCAGCATACAGAACATAAACCATGATCACAGCTGCATTAATACACTAGGTATGAGACATCCTCCTAAGATGCACCAAGACAGTGTTCTTGCAATCAAAATAACACATTGGGTGCCCAGAACTCCCCAGCTGTGCTAAAAAGGCAGCAAAATCTGAGTCTCCAACCAGGCCTGTATCTATTGCACCAGCACAGCTCACCAGCTCAGTGCCCTACAGTATAATCTTGGCTTAGCACCTCTTCTTGGGGCACTTGAGCTTTTGAGGATGTCTCGTACCACTTAGGAAATGTACTTTGACAAGGTCACTGTCCGAAGCATCTGACTACACTTGCACAGCGCTTCTGGCTGTCAAAGAAATTGGCATTCTGCAAGCTCTACAGAAATCTCACGTTTTTTTTTTTAGCAAAATGTCTACAGAGCGGGTCTGAGCAGAGGTCTAGCTGTATCTGGCAGCCTCAAGACTGGAGGCTTCAGCAGAAGACACAAAAAATCATGCACTGAGTAGGATAGCTCTCCACTCATAGCGCTGTTTTTCTTAAGCCCAAGGGTTGGAGATTTGCTTATAGAGTGGGAGAGGATCTGCCCTCTTCATGCTGGAAGAACATCACTGTGCTTCCTGCATTCTATGTGTAGCTGTTTCCTGAGCAAACAGGGAGGCCAGGCTGCTGTGGGGTGGGTGCATTTTGCCTGGCTCCACAGCACCCATCTTCAAAGCCTTCCCAGCCATCATAAATTTGAACTCCAAATTACACTTTTACCACATGGCAGCACTGGAAAGTTTCCTTTCCCTCTAGCATGTTTTCCAGTGTGGGAGCTTGACCGAGTGGTTTCCTTGGCCACCACTAATGGGATGGTCCTTCACACCAGCTAGGTTTAGGGGTTAGCTCCCAACCTTCCAAACCATAAGCTCTTCTGGCACCTCTCCCTTGGCTCAACAAGCCAGAAAAAACTATTAGGTTGTTAACTTCCTGTGCTCCAGCTTCCCCTGCATCACACTGCCTTGTGTGTGATGCAGCCAGGCAAACAAATATGACTACTTGTTTTTAAGCAATGACCTCAGGTGTGGAAAAATTTGCTATCAGAAGTGTCTTGTTTTTCCCCTTCTGCAGTCCACATGGGTAGCAAAATAGAATCTTGGAAGGAGATTTGTGCACCCAGTGTCTAGAAAGGGTCTGGGACCCTGATCCTGACCTTCAAGGTTCATTCAGGAGGGAGTAGTGGTCAGGATTTGGGGCTCAGGCTGTGTGTGACAGTCTGCTCTTGTGCTGGACACCATGCATCCTCAGGGATGTCACCATGCAAATGATACACGGGATAGAGCTGAGAGTAGTGCCTTACATCATATGGATGCTTTTGGGATGGATGCTTTAGAGTGGGAAAAGGAAGAAATAATGAAACTTTCAACATAAGGAAGACGACAGTGTCTTCATCCAGCGTTACAACTGGTTCTTTTCTCTCCTCTAAAAAAAGTAAAAGATTAGATGAAGCTCTAAGAGATAGGTATCTTTTACTCCCTAGCCTATGCACTCATTTCATGTCCACCCAACAACATAACAGATGTTCCCTTGGCATTTACTCATCCCTGCCTTGGTCACACTGTCCTCCATGCTACAATTCATATTAGGAGTTCCCAACATCAATAACAGCTCTGCTTGACCCTTCCATCCTTCCTTTCTTCCTTCCTCCTTCCAGAAAAGCCATCATGATCCCTCTGCCCCCTCAGCCACTTCATGCTGTATTAATAGATCTTGGCTTGAAATGTACAGTGTTGCATCTGCTTATCAGACAGCTTTGCACTGGTGATAAGCAGCCTGGTGTTTCCAGAGAGCTGTCACACTGTTTCAGAAGAGATACTATAAAAAGCCTTTCTTGCAGGAAAGCCTGCCCAGTGCTGGGCACCCAGGGGGAAAAGGAGAGATTGTGGAGTCAGAGATAGGGGTGAGGAGAGCTGCCCCACTCCTGATGGGGACAAAGACATGCAGAAGGGGAAGCAGATGCCCAGAGAAGGTAGGGGGTAAGGTAAACAAAAAGGAGAGCAGAGGTGAAAGCCAAGGAGGGAGGATTTTGTTCCCTCCTTGTATGCTCTCATCACTGCCTCTGTCATTACAGAGCCACTTAAAGGATGAAAAGGAAGCAGATGTTTGCTCTCATCTTGTCACCAGAGCAAAGAGGAGCCCCAGCTGCAGCCCAGACACAATTTATAAAGGATGATTTGGGAAAACACTCTGGGATTTGTGGCCTCAAGCTGCCCTGGAACTGCAGCAGTCTCAACACATATTCCGTGGGTCCACCGAGTGGTATGCGAGCCTGGAGCAGTGAGATTACCCTCACCTCATGTCCTGTAAAACAGGGAATGTATAATCTATCACTAAGATTAAAATAAGGCACTAGGAAAAAAATGCCTTTTGATGAAAAACCATTGAGCAACAGAGGCTATGTGCCGAATCCACACTCAACCACCCCAGCTGCAATTCCCTGCATTGTTCAAAACCGCAGCCTGAGTTTACACGAGACGTTGTTTACCTTCTGAATCTCGTTACATCTCTGCTGACATGTAGAGGCCTTCAACGTTGGGCTGCTGTTTCCCACATACATAATTACAGCTTATGACTGTAATACCTTAATCTTTTCCCTGCATAAAATAAATACACTGATCTGGAGCCTGCGCATGAGGCACGTGAATCCTGCTGCATCGCTGGCTTGTTGGACTGCCTGGGCAAGTTGCTCTGGCCAAAATCAGCGGCTTGTTGAAAACGTTGGCCTTTAATCTCCATGCCTCCAACTGCTAAGAGAAGATAGCAGTGTCTCACCCTCTTGAAAGAGTGTTGTGAGGATTATCTACTTACTCCCTCAGCAGTGTGAAGTGTTGAGCACCGCTAGCAGCCTGACACTGTTTGTTTGGGACGCAAGGATCCTAAAAAAGCGCTCTGACAGTGAGAGGGGCCAGTGGGGCAGCCTGACCCATGGGATGGGGAGGAGATTGGCTGCAAGCTCTGGCACCACCGGGGCTGAGCCCAGCCCACTGCCCACCCTTGCTCCAGATCTAGGATAGCACAGACGTACAGCAAGCCCAGGGGCTCAGGCTGAGGTGTGTCTTTGGTGAGCAAAGAGGATCAGGGCTGCTCTGAGTCTGTATGGAGGCAATCTGGCAGCAAAGCCACCATCAGAGCGTCGCTAGTGCTGTGAGCACAGCGGTGCAGATGGAGGGAGGTGCGAGCTGACAGACGCAGGAGGCCCAGAACAGTCCCAACAGGCACTGCCAGAGGCTTTGGCTGGAAGGACCAGAAACCGCGTTTATTTCAGATTAAAGAAAATCTGCCTCTATAATGGTGCACGTTGCACAGCGCCTGCACGGCACACAGCTCTGCAGCTGACTGCATTGTATTTTACCCAGTGCAAGCCACAATAACATGGTGCCCCAACAAGATGGTACTCAGAACCAGACAGTACATGGCTTTGGGTTCCCTCTGTGCTTCTTTCAGATTCACAGGATAACCCAGCGCCACTGTAACCACAACTGGATGACACTGTATTACCCTGAGCCTACCACTGACTTTGCCCTGCTGCATTTATCTTTGGCATACTGGGTATAAGTGTTTCACAGACACAGGGTATAGAAAATTATGGTTGGATATTAACACCCTGTATGGATAAATGTCCAATTTCACAGCCTTCTCCTTACCTCTAGCATCTGATGGTAGTATTCATCTCTTAAGAAATGGTCACAAAAGAAAATTAGTATCAGCAATTTAACTACCCTGCATAACCCATCCACGCTGCATTGACACTCAGGGCTCAGAACAGTGTTGCCCACCTAACCTTCCAGTCTATTCACTCCTAACATGGAATAAAATCATGTCCAATGATACAAAGCTACCAATGTGCAGGACACCCACATTCTGCTTTCCTTGCAATAACTTACACGTAAGACATGTAAGACAGGTACAGAATGCCCACGTTTGAGCAGATCTGATCATTTACTGACAGTAGCACTTAGAGAATCATGTATGCACACTTCAAACTGCTCCTCCAGCAGCACATGACCATCCAGGCCATAGCTATGCAAAACACTTGTGCCTACAGCAGAGACCTCCACCTCTGCATGTGCAAAGCACACAGACCTCCTACATGCAGCAAAGCCTCTACTTACACAAAGATGCTTCACTGCAGCTGAGTGGGAAGGCATTGCTACCATGAGCCCATCTGCCTCCTAAGCCTTTACGTGGCCATCATCCTACACAAGACCCAACGACTTGGAATTCCACAAAAAGTCAAGGAGCATGACATTTGGGAGCAAAACCCATCTTTTCCTCATAGGTCAAAGGAAAACACCTGCAAGAGCAGCAGTAGGCGTCCGGCTGCAGTACACGCAGCAGAGCAGAGGTCAGGCTGCTTCCACCCACTCCCCAGCACAACATCACCCTAATGCTTCCCTTAGGGTCAGGCAGATCCAGCTCCCTCCCTACTTCCTACCTTGAGACTGGAACATGTAACCCCGAAAACTGCAGACGGTGGTGGTGAAGGTAACAGTCCATATGAGAAGCCTCCAAGCGATGGCCATAGTTAGCGACGCTTGTCTCAGTGCAGGGAATATTGTACCGGCTGGAAGGGCGCTGTCCCCACATGTCTCTCTCTCGGCCACCGCTTATGTAGAGACAGGAGTCCTCGGTTCTTCCACAGGCATCCTCAGCCACTCCCCAAAGCAGCAAGGCTGACAGTGGCTTTGCAGCAGCTGTGCCCAGGCGCGATTGGAGCCAACATGGGCTAATTGGAGTCAAAGGTTCTTGGTGGCATTGCCCCTGCAGAAGAAAGAGTGACAAATGAATAGGAGAGGAGAGGGGATGGAGAAGAGAGGGGATGGAATAGAAGGATGTGAGGGAGAAAACAGTGCAACAAGGAAATCCAGGATTTCGAGAAGAGTCAGCTTAAGAGAAATGGAAAGAAAGAGAAAGGAAGGCAAGAAAAGAATGGGAAGAAAATGCAAATGCAATTAACCAAGTCAGTTCACAGCATCAGAAAGCCAAGTTATCCTGCTGTCTGAGCACTCTGCTCAGTACAGCCTTGCAACACTCCAGCAGTGTGAAGTGGGTTGAGGGGACCAGTATCTGGCTTACACTGCAGGAGGAAAGGAGGCTCAAAATAAATGGGAACCTTTTGTTCTGCTGCCAATGCCCACAATGCCCACAAGGAAGAATGAATGGTTACCTGATCTCAGTTACCTGATTTCTTAAAAAGGAAAATACAAAATGAAAGCATTAAGAGTGGTAGCAAGAAGTGATCTAAAACCCCTATTTCAATTTCCCTGGCTTCAGAACACGCTTTAATGATCATCACTGCATTGAGAGAAGAGCACTTGCTCTCTGAGAACATTAGCTAAACCTAGAAAAGCGATTCAAAACAAAGAACCCATTCAGTGAACTCACCCTTACCCTCAGCTCTATCCATAAATGGATCATGAGATTCCAATTGTATTTGTTATTTAAAATGATTTGCTAATTGCTTCAGTGAAAGATTTTTGGCTTGCAGATAATTTCCACTCAGTCTGAGGCAATTATACAGAACTCACATAGAGCTGGAGAGTTGCATAAAGCCTGTGGTTTTCATTTCCATCCAGCGATCAGATGACGTATGCAATGAATATGGCACATATCTCCTTCCTGGAGAATCCCAAGTATCCGAAGAGCAATGCTCTGCCTGGGAGAAGCCACCGAGCACAAGACAGATGTTTCCACAGAGCACTGCAGAGAAGCAATGGATGAGCCCATCCCAAAGCCTGGCTTCAGCTCTGCAGCGGCTTCAGAGCCTGAGCATCACGGGATAGGCTCAAGAAAGGTGCACTTAGGAACGTGCACAAGGTTTGGCTGGAGATGGAAGGATGGTGGGTTTTGCAAAGGCACCAACAGCAGTGGCCTCTGTGTGGTCTTTATCCCAGCAAGGAAACACTTGGAATAATGTTATCAACCACTGCCTCACTCTGTTCTGGTGGATTTTGAAAAGCAATACCTAACTACCAGCCAGGCTGCAGGCAGGAGAGCCTCCATCCCTCCTCATAGACCTCTTCACCTCTTGCCCTCAAGGAAGACTGTAACTTATTTCTAGTTCTGCTCTCCCATCTTTGATATGCTGTCGGTGATACTCCAATGGAACGATGCTCCTGAATGCACAGGTGAGGCATGAGAATAAATCAGAGATGATTCCTGCTCCAGTAATTAATCTAAAGAAGTTAATTGTATTTCTACCAGATGAAAATGTTGGGAGGATTAACTGTGCGTGTCTAAGTCACAATTCTGAGCTCTGAAGTTTAAATGTTAAGGTTTTTATCTGTTGATTTACAGTCACAAATGGCCAAAGTCCATCAGCGATGCCTTGGGCTGGTACCCCCAGAGCAGGAGACCCACAGCCACTGCCTCAAAGACTGCACAAACCACCATCAACCACAGGAACCAAGTGGAGATCAACCCTCTAAATCCTCTCTCGAGCTGCTCTTGCTCAGCACATGGAAGCAGGAAGCAAAGGCGGGAGGCTTGGCAGGGCTTTCTGCCCTCTGCCACCACGACATGGAGATGCTGATGTGAGTACTGCAGGTCTCTGAGATCACAGCTGCTCAGTGCAGGCTGTCCCCTGTTTTTTCCCTGCAGGGAGGGCAAGGCGAGGGCAGCAGTAGTGCAGGCTGGCTTGTCCCCGCTCCCTGCAGGAAGCAAACTGAGAAAAGCAGAAGGCGAAACCAAAGCCCGGCGTGCTGCAGCGCTCTCCTAAGTCAGCATTTTTCAGAATCTATTAAAGCTTGAGATTCCAGCTCTCCAATTCTGTCACCACTCCAAGGTCTGCGGACAGAAAGCCGCTCAGCTGAAGTGTATTTTCTCCTGGGCTTTCTACTACTCATTTTTTGTGTTTTTCAGCTGTCGAACTAGCTTCCTCCAGGATGTCATTATTTCCTGTCCTACCTCCTCCCCACGACCCCGAAGAGCAGCAGCAATCTCTCCTCCCCTTTGCCCACCCTGCACAGCCTCCAGCCCCGAGCGCTGGGAGCCCGCAGCCCCCTGACCTCGGGAAGGAGCTCCGGTCCGAGCGCCACGTGTTCGGAATTACAGCTGCAACGTTCCCGTAAGCTGCTGGGGGGAAGGGCTCCTGCTCCAATTCCTACACACAGCAAAGGGAACACACATCCCACTGACTTCCAAGACCCCAAGGAGGCTGTGCCACGCACGAGACAGACCCAAAACACAGAAGAGAGAGCAAGTAAGCAGCAAGGACGAGTTCTCCATGGAGTCTTCGGCATGTACAAAGTTTTCCATAACCTCACTTTTTACATTTTGCTTCCCGAAGGGCAGCGATCAGACACTCTGGGGAACACAACGGCTTTGCATTGGGACGGACTGGCTGTAATTGAATGAGGCCCAGGCTATGGGGTCACCTCTCCCGGTCTCGTGCCTCCCTCGCTTGGGCCGGTTGCGATTTGCTCCTTCCCAAGGAATTCGTTGTCCTTGGCAGGGGCCCCGCGAGCGGCTGACGCTCCCTGCTCCCATTGCCAAGGTGGCTTCACTGCGTGAACCCGTGGGCTGAGCTGCCGGCACGCCGAGCTGCTGCCCACCCTGGGGACAGCGGGGACACAGAGCAAGGACTGCAGAGAGGTGATGGGGCTCGAGCCGGTGGCTGGGCTCAAGGTTTCCTCTTCCGACACCAAAAACACTCAAAAAAGGGGGGAAGGAAGCAGGGGGGTTAAAATTCAAGCTGGAAGAAAGAAAAGAGAAAAAAGAAAAACAGATGACAACTGTTACTAATTTCAACATCGGGGCTGCAGACAGAATTCCCTGAAAGCCTGGCTTTTTGGCTGGTGAGGCAGCTTTATGGGAAGGTAATAGGAAGCAGATGGGCCCCGGTCAGGGCCAAGAGGAAGGTTCAAGGTGCCTCCTAGTGCAGAAAAGAGGAATTTAAATGCTTTTAAAGATGCAGGGCCCGGCGGGTTCCAGGTTTCTCATCCAACTTCTGCAAATGATGAGCTCAGGTGTCCTTTTCCCTTTTTGAGAGAGAAATAAATACAAACACAGATCTCTGCTTCCAGCATTCCCCGGTGGGAGGAAATACTTGCAGTGCACCCCCTTCCCCTCCCCAGCCCTTCCACCAACACATCCTCCCCAGCATGTAGTGAGAGCAGGGCTGTGAGTCGGCTTCACCCAGCAGAGTGATTCTGACCTTGCTATCAGTGACAGCATTAACGAATGAATGAAAGCTGCTGTGCATTGACAACAGCACATAGTGTTCATAGGAGGGATAGGTGTGAGGGGCTAACATGGGATTTATATGACTTGGCTCCTTTACCTACATCTTGCATCACTTTGGGCAAGGCATTCTAAGCTCAAAACACTCTGATCCCTGGGTACTCACTGTCCTCAAGCCCTGTGCTTCTGTGGATCTGGTGTTTGCTGTAAAATGGGACTAATGGCACTTCTCATCCACACTGAGAATGTGATGCCACATTCCGTAGCGTGGCCAGCTGCAGCCCCAACCCAACCACCAGCATAGCATCACACACCCAGGAAGAAGCACAGTCCAGCTGCAATATGTGGCCCCACAAATGCAAAGACCCCTCAGACATGCCCACCACTCACGTGGACTTCACAGTGCCTGTAGCTCATGGAATTTGATCCCCAAATGGCCAGGTTTTCCATAAAAGCAGCCCTCTTTTCACCTGCTCTTGCTGCTTCACGGAGGCCCGCAAGTTTTGGCTGGAAACCCTTGGCTGAAATCTGTACTGCAAATACTGCCGCAGGGCAGGAGCAGAACTCCGTGTGGTCTCCACCGACTGTCCCGACTTCAACCTATGCTGCTCTGCTCAGGGGACATGGCCTAATGCAAACCACCACGTCCCTGCCACTGGTAATCTGCCAAGCTGAGTGATGCTGGGGACAGCAACGGGGATACCCAGAACACCATCCCCATCTCCAGATGCCTACAAGTGTGAGCACACACAGGTGGCTCAGATAAAGTGCAAGTGTGGAGGAAATTATTTAATTGAGGATTGGAATGCTTTAAAAGCCCTGCTGAGCTTTGCTAGGCAGTTCTGCCTGGGTCTCCTGGGTATCCTTCCTTGCAGCTGACCCTGCAGCAATCCCCATTTACCAGAAAGGAACCCACTCTGAGGTCTCTCCCAGTGCCAAAGCTCTGTGCTGTGATTCTCATTTTCTACTTTAGCCCCTATTGTGTGGTTGGCCATTTTGCATGGCCCTTCACCACAGGCCAGCTTCTTGCTTCGTGACCACAGGGACCTTCATCAGAGGTGACCAAGGTGCTTGGCTCCCTGTGTGCGTGGTGGAGGAGAACAAGAGATTCATGGCACAACTCCATGGCATCCATGGGTCTGTTCAAGGGCGAACAGCATCTGCATGGGGCCATCCTGCAGAGAAGAGTGTGGGGAAACAGGGCCATATGATGTCTTCTCCTTGCACCCCAAGGCAGCCAGAAAAAAGCCTGCCCATGTTACCCAGATCAGTCTTTTTGGTGTAAGAATGCATGTGGTCAGATGTCTCCAGCCAGATATAGAAAAAAACTATAACAAAACGCAGTGTCTTCAAGGAAAATTAGTTGCCTTTTTGCAATCTAGGGCCACCTGCAAGCCTAATTCAGCAGCTTCTTGGTCCAGACAGGAGGAAAATGCAGCATCTGCCAGGCAGTGCTCCAGCACAAAGTCACAGCTCAGCCCTTACAGCCGGGCATGGATGGGACTATTTGCACAGTGTGGTCAGAGGGGATATCTCCTTCAGTCATGTCCCCAAATCACCTCTGGTCTTTTCTACCTCCCTTGATCTCCTTGGGCTCTGCACACCCCAAACTGTCGAAATCCACAGATTCTTCCCTCCTGGCAGCTGCCTGTTTGCTCCTCAGTGTCAGGATGACTTCCCATGGTGTGCAGCCATCTCCCATTACCCAGCAGGTCCCTGCATGTCCTGTAGGACGGAGCAAAAAGCATTGCTCCCACTCTGCCTGCTGCATATCCTGCAGTGGGATGCTGAGCACGTGGGAGGGTGCAGAGCTTCCTGACATCTCCTGGCCCTGAACGAGAGGCTGCCCTGATGTTCCCAACAAATATCTGCAGGGATTGCTCGGTTGGAAACTTGCTGATTTGCAGATGGCAGAAATTATTTTGCAGTCAGCCTGCCAGCATGACAGGGTTTCCACTGGGAAGTCATTCCTCAGCTCTGGAATAAAGTTACGGGTTAAAAACAGAGAAATCAGTGTAAGCTGTCAGCTCACTTCTAGGACCAATGCAGAATGGGAAAAATGGGTTAAAGTCACAGATCTGCAGAACTGAAAACAAGATCTTGAACCTCAATCAGCTCCAAGATGGGCCTCTCTGGGGGCATGGCAGGCAAAGAATTCGAAACAAACACGCAGTTATCATCATTCACCAGAAAACAGCAGCTTGCAGCCGTGGGATGGTCAGTGCTCAGCTCTGCAGCAACCCCTTCAGATCCACTTGCATCCATCCCCGTGCTCCACTACACAGCAGAGAGAGAACTTTGTCTGTCCCCTTTCCACTGGCTCGGGGCACCCACAGCACACCATCACAGCACACCCCACTCGATCCTTTGCAGGCACCAATCCCCACATTTGGGGCCACATTTGGAATTTGCCCGGCTAAGAAAATCTGATTTTGTGGCATTAAAACAAGACCAAATCCCATCCAAAGGTGTCCACCAGCAGTACCAGGATGCAGACTGACTCTGTCAGGCTGAACCCAAGCAGTGAGGGGTACAAACCCGTCTCCATCTCACTGCAGCACTGCAGGGCTGGGGATACCCTCACTGCCTTCCTACTGCCCCTGCTCTGTGCTGCGCCAGGCCCTGCCGTGCTCAAACTGGGCACACCCTCCATCCCTTTGTACAAGCAAAGCTTCATAGGGTTTTGGGCTCTCTCCAGTACTGTGTGGGAGTGTTTTTTTTTTTTTTTTTAAACACAAGAATTGTTTTACAGTCGAGTCTATTCAGGGCAATCTTAGTGAGGAAAGGAATGAATTGCCCCTTCGCTCGCTCCAAAATCCAGTGGGATTATTAACTCCATCAGCAAAGGGGCAAAAGGAACCCAGTACAAAGCGAAGGCACAGGAGTGGAGAGTCGGGAGCCCCAGCTTCCCTCTGACACCGACTGCTCTGCTTTCTGGAAATCCTATCTCTCTGTTACATAAGGATCTGGCCCTATCTGGAAAGCTGGGGTCACTGCAATTCTCCAAGTGTGGTAAAATGCTCGGAGGTCCTCAACAGGAAAGCATTAGAGAAGTGCCAGCACGTAGCATCATCAGGGAGGGGTGCTGGGCCTGGGGCAGTGCAAGCCGCAGGGCTGAGCCCAGATACTGCTGAACCAGCCCAAGGCAAGGTGCTACCATGCAGCACAGCCTTGGACTTCTGCTTTCAGGAGACGACTCTACCAGTTCTCATGCAGGTCCGCTTTCAGACGGACTTATGCAATGGTTTGGAGCTGCTCCATGTGACCCAGACTTGCTGGCCCCCTGCCACCACTCTCCTTGCTGGCTTCAGCCACGGACAGAACAGCAGAAGTAAAAAGACGGCTGAACAGTCGTTAAAAGAAGTTCACTTTGCCTACTGCATGACGCCCTTGCCAATTACACACTGATACCACACATGTAAGAACACATGTGATGGCCACATGCACAAGGCTGGGACTGCCAGTGTTCATGCACAGCTGGGCAGCCCACATGGGTGGATGTCACCACTGCTATGTGCAGGTCGGTGCTTGGCACCCACGTGCTCCCTGTGATGCTGTCTGCATGCTGTCGTGCTCCACCAACAAATCTGGGTATGCCATGCACCCATGGTTTTGTATTTGGTTTTATGTTTGGTCCTGCCACTCTGGAACAAAGGATGACTGCAGTTGGAAGGGACTCACTGAAATCCCACCCCCACTCAGAACAGGGATAACTGATATTAGGTCAGGTTTGGATCACGAAACTCAGGCTGTTCCCATGGGATCACACTCAAAACTGGCTTGGGGAAGTGCAGTGAGCTGCACGGAGAGGCACTGAAGCAGAAAGATCAGCTTGGACCAGGCTCTTCTCCCAGGAAATGAGAGAAGCAGCTACATCTGGTGACACAGAGAAAGGGATCTGAGAGAAGACCAGCTGAGCATGGGCTTTGTACAAGACACTGTGACAATGACAGTACCCACAGACCACAGGACACATTCCCATAGAGAAACACTGTGGGAACTCTGCATCAGGATGAGCTCTTGAAGACCACACTGGGCTGTGGACTATCTCCAGCCCTCATAGCTCCAGAAGATCTGCAGCTCACTTCCAGTTCTCTGGATCCCGTGTACAAGCTCCAAGAGATCTGCTGTCCAGAGAGTTTATATGCTCCTTTTCTCCAGCTCCAGGTTCTCTGTTTGGGGAAACATATGGCCCAGATGGTTTGGATTTGGTGGGGTATGGCACAGCGCAACAGGACGTGCCATCTCATGAGCATATGTGGCTTCCTAAGGAGAAGGCTGCAGTCCAGAGGCCACCCGGCACACTTATCTGTGCCCAATTGCAGTGGGAGTAAGGAGATGCTAAACCTGATAGAGATGAAGCAGTGATTCCATGGTGGTTTTGACTGAAGCCACTTTGTGTTGAAGTCTTGGGCCCTGCTGAGGTCAGTGGCACAATTTGCAAAGTAGGGAGCCAGGATTTCACCCTCAGATCCGACTGAAACCAGGATCTATGAATGACCGAGTTCAGAGGGAATGTCTAGAACTGCAAAGGAATTAATTTGGACTCCCTAAAAATGGAGCTACAATGGAAGAGTAGAAAACAATAGCAGCAATGGTGGTCCAGGATAATAGAAAGGAATGCAGACACAACGAATACACAACCATGGCACATCCCAAGCACATCTTTTCCCAGCCAGGGCAAATACAGAAGGCAGGAGAGCAGCAGAGCAGCTGAACGGACACCCTGCACTTAGCATGTGCCACTGACACTGCTCTACTGAAGTCAGATGGAGCAAAACTATTTTGGCACAGTTTCTCACTGGAGAGTCTTCCAACACTGGAATTGGTTGCAGACTTGATTTAAGGCACTCCCAGTAACCGAGATAGGAAGATTTGCCTGATGTTATTCCTTTACAAAACTTCCTTCGGTGTTGAAAAGTGAATCCGTACCCAGGCTGGTGGTTTGCTGTTTCTCACCCTGCAAGAGCTGCACGTGGGATCTGACCTCCTTGCAGATTCCCAGGAAATGGCTGCGACTCCTTGCCCTGCAAACATTTCCTACGGGTAATGGGGTCAAGCAAAGATCTTTTGACTTACATATCTTCAGCACATCTGAGCTGACATCATCCTAAGCACGAGGGAATTGTTTCTGAAAACTTGACAAATTTGGTCCAAATTCTGTTTGTTTTAAGTTAATTTGTGTTAACTTGAGATCTAGGCAGGACAGGACGTGACAAACACATCCTGCGGTGTTTTTGGCTTCGAAAGAACTAATTGCTGGAAACTTGGCAAGAAAAGTGGTTTTTGGAGTTGGGGGTTTCAGATAAGCTCGAGACGAACGCTCCAACAGAACCACCCCCTGGGTGGGCCTGAGGCAACCTGAACTGAAAGCCCTCCATGGAGATGCTCCCTGGGCAGCAGAGACCATGCAGACTCTGGATCAGCACTGCATGTGATACGCACATTGGGTGGCCTTGAGCCATCTGTGATAACACACAGGTTAGTAATTAAAAGGCCTCTTGCATGACGAGTAGAAACTGTTTACGTTGAGCAGGCAACACCTACCCTTAGGGTTCCACTTGGCCCCACTGATTGCTCATTCAGTCCCGGCTTATCAGGGCATTCCTCTGCCAAGGGAAACAGCTCAGCCCCAAAGCCTTATCTGGGGAAAGCATGATTTAGAGGAGATGACAGGACCTTTCCCATCACACCACCAAGCAGCTGCTGGGGGAATGCAACAGCAGACGCACCTACAGGCACCGGAGGTTTCACAAATAGAAAGGAGACGGAAAATGGAGGGTGCTGCTGGTGGGGCCAGCCCAGAACAATGGGATGGAGCAACCAAGGCAGCCAGCATGAGCCTTATATGGAGAAATTTCGTGACACTGGAACCATCTCCCCAGCACTGGGGGAAGCCTCATTGGGTGAGGGTTTGAGCCAGTCCAGGCACGGCACTGCAAGGAATACCTGGGCAGCCCAGCAAAGCATCTCCCCTTCCACCATCTACAGTGTGATGGAGACCAAAAAATGAGCAAAGACTCCAAAACTCTTCCTGCTATCACCACTCAGTCGTGCGAGCTCTGCTAACAGTAATATTAACATACAGAATAAGAAACAGATCTCTGGTGTGGCCGAGCCGTCTCCAGCCAGCGTGGGTATTGGTGTGGACCAGTACAGGGAAACAAAAACCCACTGATGTGCCCACACTTGAGTGGAACAGTTCCCAAACAGGACCGAAATGGTCGGCAATGTTGTATTTTGCCACCAAGCACCGTACCTGACCCATCCTCCTGATTTTTCCCCCTCTGGTAGAGATTTATCAATGTTATTTTATAAACTCCTTCCTATTTATAGCACAGCTCCTCCAGCTCTAATGAGATAATCTCCTGGCGTTTCACCATCACTAATATTTACTTTGATGTCTAAAATAACACGTTCGGAGGGATTGATCTCCTTTAAAAAAACCCTTTAAAATACTATCAGAGCAGAGACCATGTACGGCCCATGCAGCGGGGCCAAACGATGCACACAACTTAATGACTTTGCAGCTTTTTCAGGTCAGACGGTTTACAATCCCCCGCCCGCACCGCTCCTGCAGATGGAGAGCAAAAGGGAGAGGAGCTCAATCTGTGTTTATCCTCAGGAATGAGGACAGCGAGGAACGCACCGCTCTGCTGCAGCCGCCGCAGCCATAATTCTGGAATTAAGAGCTTCACCCCCAGCAGCTCTGCTTTAAGAGCACCCAATTTCAGAGCAGCAAACATGCGATTGCAGCTCCGAGCAATGAGAAGTGGAGCGGCGCGGGGAGAAGGGGGAGGTGAGCAGATGCCGACTGCCGCTGTCTGCAGACGCTTTGAAACACAACCCTGCGTTTTTATGGAAACTCTGAATGTTGGAGAACGGTGAACATGGTTTTCATTCTCATAAATGTTTTTCCAGCATGCAATGCTCTTCGGGCTCATTCCTTCTCCAGGGAGACGGTTCTGATTTCAAAGAACATTCGCATTCCCTCCGCCCCAGACCACCCCACTCCGACCTTAAAGAGTTTTCTCTGGAAAGATTATTTTAAAGAGCGTTTTACCTTCTCTAGCGTTCTCCCTTCTTTCTTCTTTTTTTCCCCCCCTTTTTAATTCTTTTTTTTTTTTCTCCTCCGTTTTTTTTTTTTTTTTCTCAGCTGCGGCCAAAAGCTCTTCTCTCTCCCCCTCAGTCCTGTGAGTGTCAGAAAGTTTCCAGGCTGAGGGTTTATGTCGCCTTCCTCAATAACCTCCTTCTGTCAGACCCAGGCAGGGCTGCAGCTAGAGGCCTTGCTAAAAAGTCTCCTTTCAGGAAGTGAGCAGTAATAAGAGAGCAGCTCGGAGGCAGCATGTATAGGGGCTGCTCAAAAAAAAAAAAAAAAAGAAAAAAAAAGAAAAGAAAAAAAAAAAGAAAAAACTTTTCTCAGGAATTTTGCCAGGATTATCCAAAGAAAAAAAAAAAAAAAATCCCAAACCCACAGGGCTGTAAAGTCCCGCCCTGAGTGCTGACATCAGTGCAGAAGGCAGGTCTTGCTGCTGCAGTATAAAACTCATCAGCTAAAGCTCTGAGAGGAGCAGCCATCCTCCTGGGCAGCCCCATGGCAGCAACAATGCACAGGGGCAGGCAGGACAGAGAAAGCAATTCTGGATTTTGCTCAGATATCTGCTCCTCACCCCCTTCCCCTCCCTCCAAAAAAAAACCCCCACCAAACCAACAAAACAAATACAATTCCCAACTTTCATTTTAACTGCAGCTTCGAAATGCTGTTATAAAGCCAATGCATGTCTGACAAAATGGCCTCAACAAAGGCCACCATGCTCTACAGCACCAGTAGACATTGGCTTTACATTTAAAGAAGCCCTCAAGAGTTCACCAATGCTTTAAGAATTCCCTTCCCACCCCAGTTACATCAGTTTCATCCTGCTGGCTGCTGCGATGCAGAATGCCTCTTGTTCTGCTGCCACTGTGGAGTGTCCCACCGAGGACAATGCATTGCTAGAGTAAAGAATAAACACTGCAAGTAATTAATACTGCTTGTTTAGATACAAATCTCTCTCAGGACACATAAAACAATAAGCAGTGAAGGGCAGGAGCTCATTTCCTTCTTCTGTTTGAAGCCTTCTTTGGGATTAGAAAGTGGAATATGTAGGTTTTGGTAAAGAGAATTACCTGGTCATTCTGCAAGCATTATAAGTATGGACCCTTCCCAATTGCCCTGCTTTTTTTTTCTGGATGGAAAAGGGAAGGACACAGAAAGAGCTGTGGCATCTGACAGCAGAGCCCCAGCCTGAGCCCCTCTCTGGGGACAGAGGAGCCCCAAAGCCTGTAACCACCTGGATGCTAGAAGGGAACACAGAATGGGTCAGATCCTGTGTCTATTGGGTCATGGCATGCTTGAGAAAAGAGACTAAAAGGAAAGCAAGCAGCTTGTGGTCCTTTTGGCAGTGTATCCTGTGCTATTGGCATGTGGATAGCTGAGCCAGGGGCTGCATCCTTGCATTTAACAGCCACGATGGATTTTCATCCACTGCCTGAAGCCCTCTGAACTCCTTTCCTCAGATGGAGCAGCAGCAGATGCCCCAGGAGGAGTCATACTCCACCACCTTCCTTCACCCACTGGGACAGGGTACAGATCCTGCCCCAACCCCCTGCCTCTGAAGGCAGCCACGAACAGATGCTCAGGCAAGAGAGCAGGAATAGTGATATTTCCATGGGCACCCTCCTGATTGCAGGCAGCTCTCAGCTCAGCAAACTCCTGAGATGAGGTCTGTGGGTATGGCCAAGGAGGTGTGCTAGTCCCAGCAATCTGGACATGCTAAAGGGACACCTTCCTTGCTCCTAGGAGGAGAGTTCTGATCGTGCATGGTCACCAACACAAACTCCATCCCTGGTCCTGCTCCTGGAACCAGGACATCCCAGGACAGCAGCGAAGTCCTTGCACTGGTCCTGGCTTTCTTTTTTTGAGAACGGAGTTCAAAGAGATTGCAATTGCTGGGCTGGATTTTTGGCTGGCACCCTGGTTGGGTGGAAAGAGTGGTTTCCTTCCTCTGCAGGCCACGCTGGCCATTGTCTGAGCCTCCACGGCACAGACATAAAAGAGCAACCAAACAAAGTGTTTGGGGTTTAATTGAATGGTGCCAGGGAAAAACTAATTGCTCAAAGCATGGCCTGCTGCCATCCTAGGGGCTGAAACTTGTCTTCAAATCCACTCAGTGTGTAATTAAGAGGGACTGAGGCTGCAGACATCCGTCTCCCCTGCTCAGGAGCACAGGAATGAGCTGCTTTGTGCTTCCTACCCCTCTCCCTGCTGTGTGTGCTCGGGGCAAAACCTGCACAGGGCTGTGCAGATGCTCTCATCTTCACACCAAACCACACAAATTCCTCAGCTCAAGAGCTGAGTTCACTCCAGCCCAGACCTGCCTCTGTAGGGTGATGGGGCTGTGCACATCTTCCCAAGATCTCATTGCAAGCACAGGAGCCTGGGAAATGGGAAAGGATAAAGGGATGTGATACAGAACAAAAAGATGTCTTAAAAAAGGATTTCACAGGAAACTGACAGCCAAGACCATTTGTCTCCAATACCTAACATTGCCAGCTGTTCCCTTCTTCTAGGATGAGGATGCATCTCTTGAGGACACCTAAAATCCTCTTTCTGCAACTCCCCAGCGTCCCCACTCGCACATTTAGGAGCGGAGAGGACCCAGGAGCTCAGCAGAGCCACAGGACCCTTTGGCAGTGCTCAGCAGCCCGAGGACACTGCACCCTCGTGTGGCTGCACGGAGCCCTGCGATGCACCACCTGGCGCATCACTTCTAGGGGATGCAGCAGCAAATCCAGGAGTAACATCATCAGCAATGCCTGCATGGTGCGTCACTTCTGGAGGATGCTGACTGATGTCCAGTGCATCCAGCACACCCATAGAATCATTAAGGTTGGAAAAGACCTTTAAAAGCATCCAGTCCAACCACCCACCTACCACCAATATTGCCCACTAAGCCATGTCTCAAATGCAGCACTTGTCGTCCAGTGATCATTTTAAGGCTGCCATTCTCATTTTAAGGCTGCCATTCTTGCAGGTGGAGGACAATGCTGAGGCCTGATGGGGTCATTTTGTATAACCATTTTGTCCATAAAATAAAAATTAAGACCTCTCGCTACATCTACACTGGGCAGGGTTCCCAGCTCTGGCTCTACATCACAGCCTGGCCCCACATCCATGCTGGGACTAGCTCCTTGGCCACAGACTGATCCTTTTTATGTTTGCACAGTACCTAACACCACAACGCTCCGTTTGGGCTTCTCGCTACTGCTGTAATAAACAAATGCTCTGCTTTGTTTGCAGCTCAAGTACTGCAGGTTGAGAACCTGTGAACAAAACCGGCTGTAAACAAATGGTTTTGATTTTCCACTGGTGTGGAGACATGCAAACTAATTGCCCAACTGTGGAAAAACAGTTTAATTAATGCCAGGTGTTAGAAAAAAAAATGGGGTTGGTGTTTCCCAAACTTGTAATTTCAGCTTGAAAGAGCCACTGCTAGCTCTGAAAGCAAAGCTGGAAAAAAAACAATTACTGAGGTTGTTACGCATGGCCTCAACTTTGTGGGGATTATTGGCAAGGGACAAATGCATAAGTGAGCCTTGCTGGGAAGCAAGACCTCTCTGCTCACACTGCAAAGGTGGCTGTGTTACGACACTGCATTTTCACCTTTTTTAATTGCCTGGGTGACTCATCTGGTATCTCAGGATCTCACCCTATGCTTGAGACAGACCTTAATACAGATTTCTGGGTGAACATCATGTAGAGCTCCATGTCAAAATATAAACACGGGGCTTTTCAAGGGCACTTATCCATGAACTGCTGTACAGTCATGTAATGCTTGAGGACCTCTTGCATTTTGCATGTGTAACCCAATTGTGGTATTTGTTTTTCTCAAATCTTCAACATCAGCGAGCTCAGCTTGCCACAATTACAGCTCTACACCCAACTTTCAGATTGCAGATTTCTGAGACCTTCTTGGGATTCTTCATCATTCCTGTTGGGAAACCTCTTTGCAATCAGCACTCTGAAGTCACAGCTCGGTGGCCGTTCTCCCTGGTCACCCATTAGCTGACACCAAACCCCTTAACCCAGTGTTTGGAGCTGTCAAGTGGCAACAAGCTCTTTGGTGATGAAACACTGTTCCCTTCTGGAAAGGCAGACATGTCCTTGAGGCACAGATGAAAGCCCTTCCAAGAAAAAGGCGCATTGGGTTGTGTTGGACGGTTCCTAGCTGTTGGTGTAGTGGCTGTTTTGGCACAACAAAGAGTTGAGCAGAAAGCTGAGCAGGAAAAATAGATGAGGATAGGCTTCTTGGTGAAGACCTAACCTATAGAACGCATCACAAACTGTCACAACAAAGATGTGAAAAATTCCAGAAGGCTGAGAACCAAGGGACATACATGGCATGGCAGATGTGCTTGTGCAAGGCTCGCTTCCCAAGGAACTTCCACTCAGTGGGCAAGAAGAGAGCTTTGCTGTCAGGCAACGTCTTTGTTCAACACATTTGTTTAAATAAAAACAGATCTTCACCACCTTCCTCGGATTTGTATCCTTCCACTGAAGACCTGGCACTGAGATCTCGGTGCTCTTTCACTCCGTAGAGTTACACGGCTTTTATTTTTTCTTCCTTTCTTGCGCAAGAAGGAAATAGGTCACATTTCAAAGAAACCAGCAAACGGGGGTTAGCAAATGCCAGACAGCTCACTGGATGCTACGGCCTTTTCCCCTCCTATCTTCCAAAATTGACACATTTCTCACTCGCCAAAGAAAGTTTTTCCCCTCCTTTCCTTTGTGTCTTCAAAACCACCATAACAACCCCCTGACGGGACGTTCTGCGCACCCACCAGCCAGGTAAGACCTTCTTTTTTGCTGTCGGTAGCTGTTCTACAACATGGCTGCTTTGTTCCTTGCCTCATAAGTGCTCCACACACCTGGTAGCGTCGCGGGTTTGTGGCAGGATGGAAGATCTTGTGAAGCACTGGTGTTAATAGGTCCAGCTGAACTCGTTGTGTCGCTTCTCTACGCTTCTATCGACTGCTCCATCACTGCTTGAGAAGACCAGCACAGTGTTATGGGGCATCACGGCTCTTTTTCGTGTTGGGGTAGTTAGATCCTAAGATGAAATGGGAGCTTATAGGCCAATAATTGGGGCCAGTCTTTCTCTTTCTTTTATCTCTGGACATAAAACACCAGAATTTGTCTTCTCTGGAAGATTCCCTTTAAGTCCATTGCTACCCGGGAGCCCAAGCAGCAATGTGGGAAGAATGAGGGTATTTGGATAATGCTCCAAGTAATCAAGAAGGGCTTCAGAGATTTCCTACTGAGAAATATAACAGCAAGTATATTCCGAAAAGAGGTTTCTACCAAATTCACGTTTGCTTCTCTTAATTTCTTTGTCATCTCATCTGTTACAGCTCTGCGCTTTGCTGTGAAAACAGGCACAATTCCAAGTCCCATCAGTTCAAGTACAGTCCATGGTGTTATGGAATAAACTAGAACAAAAGGAAAATTGAGATTAAGCCTCAGAAAACATTTCCTAATGGGCAGATCTATTAGATGGTGGAATACAGGCTTCAGAGATGAGTGGGAAACCCATCACATGGGCAGAACTGCAGAGGAGACTGGAGAAGGGATTAGGTAGCCTGGCAGGGGGTGAGCAAACTGATCTACGAGGCTCTGCTTCCTCACATATTGATGATCTGTGTATTTTCAGTCTTTCCCCACACTTTTCCCTCACCCAAGTCCCTTGGGTAGAGCTTGCTGATGCTCCCAAGAATACAGCTTCTTACACAGATATGGATGTTGCCACAGCAGTATTAGAAAAATCATAATGGCATGTGGGTTTTAATGGCTGTTTTTTTAAAAAAAAGCTGATTCCTATTAAACTTAATGAGAAAGAGGATTTTCTGAGAACTCTCAGACACTGCAATCCCTGTGATGCCCTGTAAAGTAAATGGCTTCAGAAGGAGCAGAAAGCCTTCAAAACATCAGGCTTTATTCAGCTCATAAGCCCACTCTAACAGTACAGAAAACACAGATGGAGCACTTATGGTCTGAGAGGTCAGAAAGGGTGGCAGCTCTGACTTGTACTGAGTGGGGGGACCAGCAGCACAACAGTGGAGATAGCAAGGGCAAAGGACGCTGAGATGAATATTGCCAACTTGGACTCTATGGGTTTGAGCTGAGCAACACGATCAGGAACAGAAAGATGCACGAAGCACATCCTTTCCTCACCACTGATCAAATGATTTCATTCACTGAATTATGCTAACTTTGGCTTACAAAATCCCCAGAAGTGACAGGAAAGCCCCTGCTAAGTCTGGGATTGAATGGGCACAACAGAGATTGGGGGACCCAGGCTGGAGAATAGAGCCTAGAACAGTGGGCAGATAGCAGTGGCAATGGAACGTGGGCAGCTTTCTTCAAACTCCACCTAACAGAAAGGCTTAGCCACTCTATGGGAGGAAGGTCTTAAGATGACTCTACATCCCCAAATCGTATTCAAATAACTGGAACAGAGAGTCCTTAGAATTACCAAAGTAACAGAAAAGCCTCATGCAGATCTAACCCTTTACTTTCTGTGCTTCAGCTCTGTATTTGGAAAATAGAAATAGCACGCTGCCTGCTAGTGATGCAATTCAACACTCAGAACAGACCTTTTCACATAGGAAGTGAGTGATTGTGAATGCAAACTTCCATTACCACTTGCAAGTCACACGCTTTGCCCAAATGCCTGCTGGTCACATGCAAACACACACCTACACTTCAGAGCAGATGTGCTTTTGCAAGAACTGGCTGAGTTATTGAAGTCCAAGTCAACTTCTCCTGCTTCCAGAAGTGTTCATTTTTCTCTTCAGAATTTCTCCTTCAGGAATTTCTTACTACCATCTTGTAACCCCTTGCAGTCTGAAGAATGTTCAGTCCTCTTAAAAAATGCTTACAGAGCTCCTCTCATGCCTGTAAATTAGCTTTCAAGCTGAGACTCATCTTTTGCCTTTCAAAGCTCAGAACAACTTACTGCTCAGTCAACCTTTGCTGTCAAATTGGAGATGGTTGTTAGGTTCTGAGATGCCATTTTATTTTATTTTTCTGGTCAAGCATTGGAATGAGTTGCCCAGGGAAGTGCTGAAGTCCCCATGTCTGAAGGTGTTCAAGAGACATGTGGATAAACCACTCAGGGACACAGTTTAGCAATGGGACTGGGTAGGTCAGGGTGATGGTTGGACCTGTGCCATTCTAGGATTCTATAGAAACAAACCTCAAGAAATACCAGAACTGTCAACTACCATTTATTGACTCAAATCTCATGCTCACATCCTAGGGAAAATCCTGCAGCTACTGCTTTTTGCCCAGGTTCTCTCTCAGTCAAATTTTTGGCCAATAAGAAAGTAACAGTGCACCTAGATGAGTGTTAAAATCCATTAAAGCCTTAAAAGAAAAGTATTAATGCTTCTGAAAATCTAAATAATCCCTCAGTAGAGTCCATTAAGTAAAGAAAGCCATGATAGCTTGGGTCAATTAAGAACAAATTGCTCATCTGTTATCCTGCTCCTATCTGCTGCTTCTTCATCCCATCAGAAAACTCCCAGTATGGCCATGGAGCAGACCACACTGGTATCTAAAAAGCTGAGATCTGCTGGGTAGATGGAAAACTTATATGATATTTTGAATAAGAATGATGACCCTCTTCCTCTTAGATGTTTACGCTGATCCTGAAGATTATGGGTGTAGATGTACATGTATGGCTAGCCCCCTGGTGTCTTATCTGAGATTATAATCTGTCACACACAGAGCTGAAAGGCAGAGGTGAGAGTGTAACTACATCTATTTTTAAACAACTACAGCCTCATTTCATAAAGCCCTAAGGAGCTGAGACTGCACACACTTCTCTAAGCCAATGGAAGAAGCTCTCCCCAAATCCTGCATCAGATGTTCAGGGTTCCCACAGCTGTCATCATGGCAAGGTATAAAGGACAGACGGATGTCAGCAAGAGTCCTGCCACAGCCAGAAACAGTGCAGACAGATACACAGCCTCTGTGCTGTGCAAAGAGCCAGCAAGCATTGCCCCAAGGAATGCAGTTTTGATGCAGGAACAGACAGGAGCCTGGAGGAGGGCCCTGAAAGCGAGGTGGCTGTAGATGCCAGAGGCATAGACAGAACTTGAGGAGGGTTCAGTGCTACCTGCAGTTCTGCATTCACATTATCAAGGCAGGGTTAAACAGCACCGGGCAATTCTGAGAACTCAGTCAGACCCACGCAGGGCAGACATGCCCTGCACAGCTGCCAATGCCCCAGCTCCCCAGGACCTGGAAGGTTTTCCATTCTGTCTCTGCTGGGATTGCAGAAAAAAAAACCTATTTGCAACTAATTGTTGTTGGTCTCACAGCCTGGTTCGTGGTGGGTGGGTCTCAGCAACAACAATTCTGCCAGCAGTGCCCAAGCAACCATGGGATGGGAACATCCAGCCTGTCCCACCACGGCTGGGTGGGAGCCAGCATCCTGGAGGGCAGTGCAGCACAAAGCCCTGTCCTTGGACCGCAATGTTCTCCTTCAAGAATTTGTTTTGATGGGTTACTGACGGACCACAACAGAAGTAGCTGGCATGTTCAGCCAACAAGGGGAGGCTGCAAGAGGGTAAAACAGAAGCAAAGTGACCAGAGGGTGTTCCAAAAGACAGCTTAACCCTCTGCTGCTCAGTGCAGTGTCCTGTGTTCAGGGAAAAGAGGATGGTGTTTGCATTTTCAGCTGCAAGTGTTCAACATTAGTCTGCTTGGTGGAAGAGTTAAAGGAGATGGTGCATCTTGCCCACAGTAAGCAGCAGGGACAGCACAAGCAGACATTAATGCATCCTTCCTTGATGGATGCAACTTTCCATTGACAGCATAGAAAGGACGAAAGCTAAGAATATGCCAGACCATGGAGAAGAAGCTATTTTTCACCTTAGTGTGGCTGATCACAAAAAAAATAGCAGTAATACTCTTCATGTATCCCTTGTCTGTGAACAAGCAGAGGATCTGTTCTCATTTCAGACATTGATGAGCAACAAAAGACCACCCAAAAATGTCAACAGTGGAAGAAAAGTGTTTCTGCATTCAGTGTTTTTCAGTATTCCATGGAGCTTTGGCTGGACTAGAAGTTACCTTGGCCAGAGAAAGAAACAGAGAGTGTAACTTTCCCTAAATGGAACTCAGAATTGCAGAAATTAGATATGGGAAAGTCCTATTAGCTCATCCCAGTTTCTTCCTGCCCATGGAGGATAGTTCCCTGCAGTACTTTTTCTGACCCAGTGCTAAGTGAGTAGCAGTGGGACTTCCACTATCCTCCCCAGAGATACTGTTCCACATCCTGATGAATCCTATTAGAAAATGTTTCTTATTAATGAGCGGAAAGTAAGGCTCATATCCATTATCCCCATATCATTTTTTCAGTGCATCCAAACAAGCTTTTACTCCAAAAGATGATCATATTCTTCAGATGCTTGATGGTTGCTCTCTTTCCCTGCCTGCTGTCACGCCTGCTCAACATATAATGCACATAATTAGTTCCTGCTCATTAGTCACATCAGTCAGGCCCTTCACTTACTCCATCCTGTGCTTGCAATGTTTACAAACACTTCTAGTACCAAAACACATACTGAAATAAGCTGCCTCCATCCACAGCATGCAGGTGCCAGGATGGTGCCCACCGCCAGCACTGAATCATAGGGGTGGGTTTGTGGTTTGATTTTTTTATCGTTGGAACTTTGTTTGGCAGGGTTTTGATCTGTTCCACGTGAACAAAACTCATCTTTGTGCATCTGAGAAGCAATGAATGCACCCAACCCTCTTCCAACCCCTTTCCCACCACCCACTTATTCACAGGAATATTTTGCTCACAAAAACAGCCCCACATTGGTTTTGCCCAGACCGGCTGCTAGACCCCTTTGCCTGGCCTTTCAAAATGAGATTGAGAAACCTTGGTGACTCATGGCCATTCGAGAGCCCATGGCTCTTGCTGCAAGCACAGGGAAGTTCGCTTTGATGTCTCAGCCAAGTTCAGAGCTGGATATTTTTATCCTGTCTGCCTAAATCCCCTCTAGCAGGGCTAGAGGAAGGTCATCTCCTTAAGGTACTATTGTGTCAGCATTTTGGGGCTGAGTTATGGGGCACCTCGAGCACATGGCAGCCTTCCTCCTGGCTGAGATTCAGGGCACCAACACCACCTCAATACAACCTGCTTACTCCTGCCTGAGTAGTAATTGCATATCCCTGTCCTTTTCTTCCCCTAACGGCAGGGATTGGAGAGCTCTGGGGACAGCTTCAGAGCAGGACTATAAAACAGAGCAAGATTATGGCTATGTGTAGAGATATTGTCCAAAGAAAAGATGCCTTGTGTCATAGACAGAAGCCAGGTAGTTTGGGGTGGACCAGTGCAATACAGAAGACCATCAGAAGCCTGGCAATATCTACCATATCAAATAGTCCAGTAACAAAAGCTCAGTAGGGAGAAAATACAGTAACCATTGCTTCATACAAAATTAATCAGAAAGATTAAGGAACTGAAACTAGATTAGCATTAATCTCTGCACTTATCAGATGTAATGTATTTCCAGTGAATCAGCAGGTTTTAACCCATTTGAGAGGAACTTTAATGGAAGGTCAATCAGCAGATGCGTGAGCTGCCCAAGGTATCTCTAGACAGTTTGTCTCCCTCTGCAGAATAACTGAGATCCAGCATCAAGATCAGGAGCAAAGGAATAGGGTATGGAGTCCAACAGCCAATCTGGTACAGCTGCATAAAGAACAGCTGTCTCTTTTCAGGCCAAGGGCTGCACACTCATCGTGCTGGAATCCCGACCCCTTTCTGGTTGGCTGTCAGCTCCAGCTCCACCTGCATGGCAGGTAAATGCAAGGACAGATGCTGTGCTCACCCATCCTCAGGACATCCTGACATCATTCGTTTAGACATGCTGACCCACAGCTGAGTTATCAGACCACACAGCACTCCCCAACACCAGGCAGTGAACAATGCACTGTGTTTAACCACGCTGGAACCTAATTAAAAGCTGTTCAGGATGAGTGGGTCCAGGGGGCCAGAAATGTTTCCAACAGCTCTACAAAGGATCAGCAGGGTGTTCACAGCCTTCCAAAGCAAATCCACATGCAGCAGCTGAGCACAAGTTGCCTTATGGCAGTGTTCTTCTGCTTTATGCTATCACCCCTACCCGTGGATCCTGCACCCCACCTGTGCTCCAAGAGAAGCTCCTTAATGGGCATATTTGGAATAGGAGAGGATGCTACTGCAAACCAGGAGGTCCAAGGGGGAAGAACCCCCATCTGTGGGGACCAGAACTCAAGATTGTTCCTACACTAACTCAGCTACTAAAGGACACAGCAATGCTGTCCTTTTTCCTGTACCAGGGTACGTGGGACTGTCCATACTACTGTATATCCCCAAAATATTAGTGTCAGCTAGGCTTGAAGCAAAGCATCACATTTAGTCGGATTTCTGAGACCCTCATCAAAGTCAGCACTTTTAATATGGTTCTGGACATTCTGATTTATCAGGGTCTGCTAGGTCCTACCTATAATAAACTCTTGTTCAGGGATCTTTTCATGGAAGAGGAGCACAATATAAAGAACCAATACTCTTTTCTTTAGGGAAGGAGCTCAAACTCCTATAGTCAGTGGCAGAACTAATTACCACCCCGTGGCCAGTAATCACCCAGTGCAAAGCAAACAGCAGCCACTCTGCACCAAGAAACACACTGATACCTGCATGCTTTGTTGTCTTTCTATTCATATTCCAGAAGCAAAGCACTAAGAGATAGCTAGAAGCTGTCAGAGCATGTGATACACCACAGGCTTGGCCACACATAAATAGGAAACAAATTCATGCATGAAGTTCGCCTGTGCTGATCCAGAAGTAGGACCACCACCTTTAAATGATCCACTGGTGCTTCCTACTGCAGTACTCATAGAACATCCCCAGCTGGAAGTGATCATCAAATCCAACTCCCAGCTCCACACAGCACCATTCAAACCTTATGGCTGAGAGCTCCAGCATCCCTAGGGAGCCAGTTCCATGCCCACCACCCTCTGGTACCCTAACGCCTGCCCTGTGGTTAACTAAATGGGTAACTGTCATAAAAACAAAGTTAGTCTCACTGTTTTGGCTCAGGGGACCACAATCTGCCCGATTTCTGTTGTGCAGCACTGCAGAAACATCTGCCCCAGCGTTCTGCGGGTTCACAGCCACCAGTGAAAAGCAGGCTGGCACCAGACAACATGGCAATCCCAGCCATTAAAGTAACAGCTGGAGCAAAGGAGGCAGATAGCTGTAACCACAAGGCCCAGGCAGGTGGTCCCCCCTTCCCCTGCCCCTCCCCATCTCCTGCTCTCAAGGAGAGAAGAGCAAATTGCTTCCGCTCATTAGCATCTGACAAATAACCACAGAAGGAAAACAAGTCCCCAGCAGGATATGAATGAGCTCAGGCCTTTACTGCCATCTGACTGCACCAAACAAGCGTGTCATCAATTCTCCACGCTCTGCTGCACCGTTTCTCCCGTTCTGAGAAGGATGAGCACCCTCAGCCTCAGGTTTAGAGGGGCCAATTTGAAGCAAAGCAGCAAGGAGATGTGGAGCAGGAGCGTCCCAGCAGTGCTGAGCCCCTGCATGGGCCTCATAAACACCACTGTGGAGTTATATGTTTTCCTTTCAGAAAGGAACTATGGGCTCTTTCTGTGGCCAAATGACTCCCATGTTCTGCTTCAAAGAGCAGAGGTGTGCAGAGTTTCTGTACGTGGCCAGGAATCCGTGGGCAGAGATGAGCAGGTTGGGTTTACCTGCTCACTTCAACAGTGAGAACACATGGGAAAAACACAGGCTTCCAGCAACAGCAGGGAGCTTTTTCCATGCAATTTCAGTCAACACAAGCATTTCAGGTAGGACTGAATCAGGAACACACACTGACAAGTAAAAGGAGATTGTTATCTTCAGTGACAAGCACTAGGCACCCTGCTTGGGCAAGCAAACAAATGGGCTCAGAGCTTCACCGGCTCCCACTCACACAGAGCTCAAGTGTTAACACGTGGTTGGATGGCTGAGGTTTGGGTGTGCAGTCAGCAGCAGGGAGGTCAGAAAGCAGCTGAAGCCAGGAAATGTAAGTGCTCATGAGGAAATCTTTGGAAGAGCTGCCATGGAATGCACTGAATATTAATCGCAGGCAATTAGAAGGCTACGGTCAGGACAATCCAAAGCAAGTTTAGGGTTTTGCTTTAAACTTAAACTTAAACTTAAAGTTGATCTAAAGTTATTTCGAGTCTATTGTCATTTAGCATTTCAAAGACCACATCCCATGACATGGGAAGCAGCTCAGTCCATCCTCTTGCATATAGCAAGCCCTCAACTCACAATGGCATCTAAAGGGAACTTCTACACTTGTGACATTGTTCAACCCTTCAGAAGTGAGTGGGCAGCTACACATAGATTTGATTGACTGACGTCTCGATGGCTTCCTGCCTGGCTTTCCTGTGCATCGTGGTATGCAGACTGTACTTTTACGTGGGTGGTTTTTTTTTCCAGTGCCTCCTCGTGTCATAACACCAACTTGCAAACATGGCACAATCACAGACCCAAGGGGCTGAGCACCCAAAGTACCAACCAGGAACGTTCAGTACTTGCACTCTGCGCTCTGAGGGACAGAGATAGAGCAGGTGCTGGAAAAAACAGGTCCTGCTGCTTGGAAGACCTGCATCGCTTCCTGCAGGCACTGGTTTGTCATGTCTGGCAAAGCAACCCATGAAATCAGTTCTCATTTTTGCCTGCATTTCACACTGCAGGAAAAGAAAGTTGTGGGAGGTTTGTGTGAGCCTGCTGAGGTTGTGCCAGGGTTGCTCAGGTCCACCCGGAGGCATTGTGAAGGAACAGAGCCATAGCTTGGAGCGAGAGCTTAGCCATGCCCTGGAGCCCTGAGGTGTGGGTAGGAGAAAGAGCCTGGACACTGTCAGTGCTGTAAATCATCCTGTTCAAGGGTACCAGTCCGCCCTCAGACTTCAGGAGGTGACTTTCCCACATGGCTGGGAACATAGAAGAGTTCTAAAGAGTGATAACATGGCTCATCTGTGGCAGCAAGTCTTATGCAAAAGGGGTGCCAGGGCCTGAACCAAGGGGTTCTAGGGCCAGAACCAAGGGGTTGCACAGCCTAAGCCAAGCTCTGATCCCAGCCTTCACTCTGATATCTCTCTGAGACTCTCCTGACTCCAGCCCTGTGCTTGGAGAGAAAAACACTCTGTTTGTGACCAAATTGCCTGTGTAGGCAGTTGGAAACTTTGTAGGAGCTCAGTGATGATCAATGGCTTCTGCTGATTGAACAGTTTTCAAATGTTCCATTTTCTGTGATGTTTTGGTCCCAGACCTTACAGAGAAGGGAACCAATGAGTTTGGGTGCCTCACCCTTGTACCTGTTTATCCCAGGTAGCAAGTGGAAATTAGTAGCAGATGAAGAAGGCTGTCAACCTTCCCACTGCATACTCAGCGCTTCCTCTTCCTGTGTGAACGTGACTCATGAGCTTACTCTGCAGTCAAAAACAGGAGTTGCAGTGCTTGCTCTTCAACCCACCGCCAGTGCTCCCATCTCAGGAGCAGAACTGGGCGATACTGAACCCAACGTCAGGGCTGCTTTGCTTCCTGGAGCATTTCCAATGAGCTCCAAACACTGACTGCTGTTTGAGTTTTTTAGCTATAGTGTGCCCTCGTTTGCCTTCTGTCTCATACTGGCAGATCAGCAGAGATCCCACTTTGTTTCATTTGTTGACTTTGATTAAAGGGGCTTCAGAATTCAGAATTTAGGCTTGCTTGAGCTGCCTGATAGGGCTTACACTCGTTCCACGTGCAGGCTGCAAGTGCTGCCGACGGCTTCCTGTTGTGGTTTCCTGCCTTAGCTGAAAGACCTCCTTGCCGCGCCTGCTCTCCCTTCCTGTTCTCATCAGAGGGGCACTTCTGGGCTTAATGAGCACAACAAACAAATAGGTAGAGAGAAGAGTCTGGTTGCCATAAATCCAGTTCCCCATTGGGTCTGTTGAACACTGAGTAAGGTGCACAGAGCTGAATGGTTTCCTCCTAGCTCCTACACCATTCCTACCAAATCAGACCCTTCCCTAGCCTTGGGAGCCCAGAGCTGGCAAGAGGCAGCTGGGTAGCATGGTGCATCCAGTGATGGGTGCCCCATCATTCATTGGAGGTGCCCAAGACGAGTTTGGAGGGGGCCCTGAGCAGCCTGGTGTGGGGCACAGAGCTCTTAGTGAGGGGTTGGAGCTTGATGATCACTAAGATCCCTTCCAACCCAACCATTCTATGGTTCTGTGATTCTGATGGCCAACCAAGCGTAGCTCCAGCCTGAGAGCCGCTTCTGCAGCAGCACAGTGGGACCAATGATCAGCATTACTCTTCCCATCATGTTCAGAAATGGGGGTGATGCTGGGAAAAATCAGGGTAAATACCAGAGGACTGGCCAACAGGCTGGGTTTTACTGTAAACGTGAGTGATGCATTTGCGGGAAATGCGGAGGGACACCACGAGTGGCATGGTTAGTGGGCATGGTGGGGATGGGCTGATGGTTGGACTAGATGCTCTTAGTGGTCTTTTCCAACCTTAATGATTCCATGATTCTCTGTCTCTGGTCTTTTTGGGGTCAGCATCTGCATAATGACAAAACTGAAGATTAGGCTCCAGAGAACAAATGAGACCCTGTAAATGTCGTAGGATTTCCGTTAATCAACGTGGGTGATTTTAGATGTTTTGATACAAAACCAGTAACTCTCAGGGAAAGGGGCTCTGCAGTGACTCAGTCAATGAAGTGCCATTTCTCACTGCACTTTCACCAAGAACCAGCACTGCAGCAGCATGGTGGTAGGTTTGCTTCTGGTTTTAGGCTGTTCTGAGCAGGGATCTCTAGGAATGCTTGCACTTTTCAGCTTGACGGGGTCTGGGGGATTGAACTTGCTTTGCAATGACAGCCAGCCACCTCTGAGCACCAGGTTTCTCTGGAGCACGTGCAAGATGTAGAAATAGGAACTTACAGAAATTGCAATCAAAGTAATGACCAAATTCAGAAATCAGGTATTGGAGGAAAAAATCCATACAGTTTATCAAGGGACCGTTAGAGGAAGGCTTCTCCTCATTCCTGTCAACTGTTGGGTAATGTCTGCCTAGAAGCACTTGGGTTTGTATTTACTTTCTTTTGCTGTGTTTGGTGCAGTTGTATATCTACATGTTCTTTAGACGTAAAGATTAAAACATGAGATGTTTTGATCTTAATTTATTTAAAGTTTTGTCCTAATGGACTTTTACAGCAAAAATAATTTATTCAGAGAGGAGAAAGAGTTTCCTTTTATTGTGAACAGTGCCAAAGAGAAAATAGGAGGTAAAAACTGACAACATTGGGATGGATGTAAGAAGCTCATTTTTAACAGCAAAGGTAATTTGTGACTGGAGCAATTCACTGTAGGATTTGGTGCGTTCTCTGCTTGAACTAGATGAAAATCAGGTGTATTTCTGCTTACACTTTCTAGCCTTGTTCAGGGCAGAACAGAGGATTTACTGTGTGGGATTTTCAGGGCAGAAATGTGAATTCACCCATGTAAGCAATGTTCAAAGTGACCTTAAAGGCTGAAGAACCTAAGTGTTTGAATCCCACTTACCCATTTTTGAATGATTAAATCAATGAAGAACTTTGGTTCTCTCTTCCAGATTGAGCAGCAGTAGCGTGTAAGCCGAGCCGGGCAGTTCCAACGCGTGCAGCAATGCCGGATGCTGCCGCTCACCTTCCCTTCTACTATGGCAGCATTGCCAGGTCGGAGGCTGAGGAGTACCTGAAGCTGGCTGGCATGTCGGATGGGCTGTTCCTGCTGCGGCAGTGCCTGCGCAGCCTGGGGGGCTACGTCCTTTCCATGGTGTGCAACCTGCAGTTCTATCATTATGCCATCGAGCGCCAGATGAATGGAACCTACGCCATCGCAGGTGGCAAAGCACACTGTGGGCCTGAGGAACTTTGTGAGTTTTACTCCAAGGATGCCGATGGGCTCTGCTGTACCCTCCGCAAACCCTGCAACCGCCCCAGCGGCGTGGAGCCCCAGCCTGGGGTCTTTGATAGCATGAGGGACAACATGGTGCGCGAGTATGTCCGACAGACATGGAGACTGGAGGTAATGCTCGTGGCCAACAGCACCATGGGGCTGTGCAAGGAGCAATCTCTGGGTCTTACTGCCACCTCCCATCCTCTTCTCCTCTATCAGTATCCTCCTCCTCTTCTGTAACATCATGGTACAGCCAGCTCTTTCTCCTCTGTGGCTGCAGGCACTGAAAGCAGTCTGGTATCTCAGTTGCTTGGTGTTGGTTGGTCACCAGCTACTCTATAAGCATTTCTCCATGTGCCATTTGCTCCTCTGCAGCACACGGGGCACTCTTTGTACTTAGACCCTCATCCGTGCCTCCATAAAGTCATGATGGAACTAGGCTCAAAACTCTTGCTCAGGTTTTCTTTGCTGTTCAAAGTCATTGGAGGCTTTGCCTATGAGCCTGAGGCACTGGGTAACCAGCTCAAGTCTGCCTATTATTTAAATTTAAAAACAGCTACGGAGAGATTGCTGTGGTTGGTTGTATGCAGGAACATGGATAATGTAGACAGACTAAGCAAAACTCTGTGGATAGCCACAGTGGCAGTCATATAACGAGTTTTTCTCCCTGCTGTCACCTCCACAGTGGCTGCTCAGTCACTCCCAAGTCTTTTATAGAAAGATGGATCAGGCATCATTCTCCCCAGGGAGCCTTTCTGCAAAAGATCTCTAAAAGTGACCCGTTTTTGACTGGAGGTGCTGGTCAGAATGAGACCTTCAATAGGGCTTCTCCATGAAGCTGGACTGTGACCGCTGGTAAATAACACAAAGGACATTGCCACCTACTGGCAAATGAAAACCTGCAGCTCCTTATAAAGTGTGGAGCTGACAGAACTCCTTTATGGTAACAGACATTGACTTCCAGACTGTACTGCCCAGGGACAGCAGGCAGCCAGGGAAGGGGTCCTGGTCCCCCAGGAACACAGAGGGAGAAAGGCACCCATGAAGCTGATGTCAGACCATCCATACGAACATGGTGGCTTCACTCTTAGAATCATAGAACTATTAAGGTTGGAAAAGACCTCTAAGATGAAGCCCAACCTCAACCCATCTCACCATTCCCATTAACCATGTCCCTCGGTCCACATCTCCATGATTCTTGAACACCTCCAGGGATGGTGACTTCACCATGTCCCTGGCCAGCCTGTGCCAACTTTTCATCACCCTTTTTGAGAAAAAATTGTTCCTAATATCCAACTCGAACCTCCCCTGCAGCAATTGAGGCCATTACCTCTTGTTCCCTCACCAGCAAATAAATGGACATCAGATGGGTTTAAGAGGAGAAAGCAATTCAGATAAGTGAGTAACAGTGATACACAGAATAACAAAATTCTATCCAGCTGTGCTTCTGGCATGATTAAAGTCACTGGTGCTTTAGTTACAGGACCATCCAAGTTTCTTGTGACATCGCTCCAAGATATGCTGAAGCCATGCCTTACTTCTCTCTCTCTTCCAGGGGGATGCCCTTGAACAGGCCATTATAAGCCAGGCCCCTCAGGTGGAGAAGCTCATTGCAACCACAGCCCATGAGAGGATGCCCTGGTACCATGGCAACATTGCCCGGGATGAAGCTGAGCGGAGGCTCTACTCTGGGGCACAACCCGATGGGAAATTCCTGTGAGTACACAAACTCTGGCAGATTCCATCCCCATTCTATCTACCATTTCCCCACTTCCAGTGCCCTCTGGTTATTTGTTTCATGTGAGTATTCCTGAGAGGTTTGGTCAGGTATGGTCAGACTGTTGTTATGGACCTTTCAAATTCAGGCTCTGCCACTCCGCATCTGTTATTTCCCAAGAAGTGTCTGGCCTTCATGAATCCAGTTTTGAGCTTTATTTGTTTCTTGTGTTTAGAAGTCTGCAAGAAGCATGCTTATTAATTAATGCACTGGGTGATGTCAGATAAAAGGTTCAGTAGACAAGGACATTTAACAATGAAATTGAGGCTCTGTAGAATAACGTGTTTCTGCAGAGGTGAGACAGCCCTTCATTTAATTATCTCCCTAATGAGTTGGAGAAAGAAATAACCAACCACCACTGCAGCCATTCGCAGGGCAAAACCTTGAGCTGCTTTTAATAGTTCTTCTTCCCACCAGGCTGAGAGAGAAAAAGGAAAACGGCACTTATGCTCTGTCCCTTGTCTATGGCAAAACAGTTTATCACTATCGGATCGACCAGGACAAGTCTGGCAAGTACTCCATCCCCGAGGGGACCAAGTTTGACACGCTCTGGCAGGTACCGTGCTGGGGGATGATAAGCACTGCTGTCCTAGCAAAGCAAAGGCACTTCTCCCTTGTTACATCTGCCCATGCCTTGGGGGAAAGGAAAGGCCATCTGGAGCCTTAAGGACACCAAGAGCTTGGAAGGTCTTTAAGATCTTGCACACAAAGACTCAGGAGGCCCATAAGTCTTGAGCCAACTCCCAGAACTTTGACGTGACCGCAGATCCAAGTGCCAGGAGACACATCCTGTCACCCCACAGAGGCTGTTTGCAGACAGGAGATGGCTGTGATATCCCACCCGTGAGGAGGGGGCTGGGTTTTAGGGGATGTGACAAGTGCCTGAAGCCCACGTACCAGCCCCCATCCTGGCTCACTGTGGGCACACCACAGCCCAATGAATCACAGAATAATCTGCGTTGGAAGGGACCCTTAAAGGATAATTGAGTCCAACTCCTGGGGCTGCTCCAGGAAAGGAATGCACCACTTCTTCCTGGGGAGGGCTGTTTGCAGGCTGTAACTGTTTTGCTGAATTTTTCAAATTCCCAGGACTGTTTTCACTCTGAATTTGAAAGAAAACAAAGACTACGGGGCTTTTTTTTTTTTTTTTTTTTTTTTTTTTGATGGACACAGAACTGTGCCAGGCTCTTAATTTGGAATGAAATCTGAGCCACGCAGGAGGGGAAGAGAAAGTCTGGTCCCCTGTGCTCTGGTGGCCAGGGCTGGGGTGGTGGTCTCCAGCTAAAGTGTGACCCCCACTGTGTTGGAACCAGAGGGTGCTGCATTGGAAAAGTGCCTGAGATCCAGAAAGTGAATGCTGGGATTCTGCTGGGAAAGCCAAAGGTTCCTCTCAGTCTTTATCAGACTTACAGTCCCTTCCGGTTGTGTCAACAATGACATTACACTGAGAATGCCCTACCCAGCCCTACTACTAAAGGTTTTCTCTTTGTCTTTCTTTGGGGCTTATCTGACTTCCCAAACTCTTCCCAGCTCTGGCAGACACCCAGATACAAATGCTGTAGGAGTTTCCTGAGTGCACAGATAGAAAGAAATAACTGAGTCCCTGGTTGCCATAAATCTGAGAGAAATTATTATGATAAACCACATGTGTTGCCTGCAAAAGAAGAGATGGTTTTCTGTTTGCATTAATCTCTTTTTCCCCTGATTCCTTTATCAGCTGGTGGAATATTTGAAGCTCAAACCAGATGGGCTGATTTTCTACCTGAGGGAAAGCTGCCCCAACCCCAGCATGCCAGGTGAGATGGTGCCAGTGCCAACCCTGGCCTCGGTCACTTGTCCCAGGTGTCACAACCATCACTTCATATCCTGTCTGTGGGACTCCTGAGGGCTGGGAACAGTGCCCATATCCATGCACGTTTCCACATCCATTATGGTTAAAGTGGTAGAAAGGGACATTTGTGTGGGAGGGATTGGATCCTCAAAGGACTGATGCTCTGTTCCTGCTTGGGATGTAAGCAGACTTTCACTAATAACTCCTCTCTCCCAATTCACAGCCTCTGCAGCACCAGCTCCACCAACCCACCCCTCCGTGAGCGTAAGTTGTGGGGAGAGTCTGCTCTACTGGTACCTCATTTAGTGGCACTTTGAACTGATCAAACTGTGCTCTTCTTTAAAAGGCAACAACTGGAATATATTAAGGCCGGTTGCAATGCTTTCCAGCTTGGATGGGGGCAAGGAATAGCTGGGCATAGCTACCATCAGTGCCAAGAATGGTTTCCATTCACTCTGTGCTCCTTGCAACACACGGGGCTGTCCTTGGGGAGCCCTCTTCTCCTGCCCTCTTTGCTGGGCAGGAGTGAGGGAGATGTGGTTGGGTTCTGGGAATGCTCATCCCCACTGCTGGCTGCTGGCCATGGGTCTTTGTGCTCCCTCTGCAACCTCAGCCCCGGGGAAAGTCCACGCTCAGTGCCCAGCTGCGCTGAAACCAGCAAGTTTGGGCTGTGTGAGTGCCCAGCAGAGCCTAAATAAAGGGCTGAGCATTTACCCAGACTGTCAAAGAGCTTTCACAATCTGTGTTGGCTCTACGGTGACTACTGCAAGCAGTACTGGGGCTCAGAGCTGTGCTGGACGAGTTGTACCATAAGCAGCTCTGAGGCTATGAGGCTGCAGAGCTGCACAGGGTTCATGGCAGCCAGGACCAGACCAGCTCAATGCCATGTCAATCCTTGTGCCCAGCACTGCACCTCACAGTGGAAACCACCAGCTGGGCCTCTGTTGGACTGCAGAGGTTCCTCATCCCTCACCTCTCCCATTTCAAGTTAGAACAGTTTCCCCTGGTTGCTTTATCCACTTTATCACTGTTTCTTTTCCAGAAAAACCTTGGGCCTCTCAATGCAGATGGATACACACCCGAGCCTGTAGGTGAGCATCTCTGAAAGCCCTCAAGCCATAGGAGTTGCCATTTGTATCACTTTCTGGTCAGAAAGCTGTGCTGCAAAGCCTCTTTTCTACAAGGGCACCCAAGAACATCCCACTCACTTCAGGGTGCTGAGCCAAGAATACTGCAGAACTGTTTGCCTGCATCCAATAGCCAGCAAAGTCCTGTTCCATTCCACATCTTCTGCCTACTAAATTCTTGGTGTCTTCAGTTAGATTTCAGAGGGGTGAAGTTAAGCACCCAAAAGAGTGTCGATGTGTTGGCACAGGCTGCCCAAGGAAGAGCTGGAGTCAATGTCCCTGGAGGTGTTTAAGAAATGTGTAGATGTGGCACTCAGGGACATGGGTTGGTGGGCCATACTGGTGGTAGGTGGATGGTTGGACTGGATGATCTGAGAGGTCTTTTCCAACCTTCATGATGTCTGGGACCTGCAGGAACCTGTGGAATGGGAGTGCTCCAAAGTTTCTCTCCATCCCAGGTCCTCTTTTTTAACTCAGTGAGGCCATAGGCTGTGAGAGGAAGGGAGATGCCCAGGAGGAAAGTTTGAATGCTGGATTCTGCAGGAGAATTGGCCAGGAGGGAGGAGAAAATCCAAAGAAAGCAGAGAGGGGCAGGGAAGAGTACATCATTTACAACTACAAACAACTGTATCTCTCTGGAACATGCAGGGAAGTCACGCATGCTACCCATGGACACCAGTGTTTATGAGAGCCCATACAGTGACCCTGAGGAACTGAAGGATAAGAAACTCTTCTTGAAGAGGGACCATCTGATGATTGACGAAGTAGAACTGGGAGCAGGAAACTTTGGATGTGTCAAGAAAGGAGTCTACAAAATGAGAAAGTGAGTGCTGCCCTGTGAGATGCCCAGGGAGGAAGAAGAGGGTGCCTCAGACTGAGCTCAGAGTTGTCCCCTGCCATCCAGTTTCTACTTAGAGAGACCATAGAGTGATAATGGGCAGTATAAGGGAGACTTTGGAAGGTCAGTGGTGGCCTTCCCAGGACTTTCAGTGACAGCCTTAGTGTCCTAAGAGTGTAATATGTGCCCCTGTAGCCCCAGGCATGGGGCTACCACTTCTGGAGGCATTTGCTGGGCTCAGAGGAGCAAGTCTGTGCTTCTGAGGTCATCTTGACCCACATCTGGTCAAAGGATTGGAGCTGATTCAATGTGCAATCCTTCCTCTGGTTCTCTGTGAGCCCATAAAGATGACTTTGTGCTTGAGATCCCTCTTGAAAAACGGCAGCAGTGATGCAGAGATCACTGTGTGAGAAGCCTTCAGATCTACAAATGGCAAATATTACATGAATCCAGCTACAGTTTAATTCATCCATATGTCTGTTCCTCTTGTACCCTGTGCAGGAAGCAGATTGATGTGGCCATTAAGGTGCTGAAGAGCAACAATGAGAAAACAGTGAGGGATGAAATGATGACAGAAGCTCAGATCATGCACCAGCTGGACAACCCCTACATCGTCCGCATGATTGGGGTCTGTGAGGCAGAGTCCCTGATGCTCGTGATGGAGATGGCTTCTGGTGGACCACTCAACAAGTTCTTGTCTTCCAAGAAGTGAGTACTGAATAAAACATGGCTGATTCTCTGCATTTCTCATAAAACTCATTGCTGTCAGGGGTGTCTGACTTTGTAGGGAAATGGAGGGCGATAATAGCAAAAAGAGATTCCTTTTAATGCAAGCTAATAGGGGGCGATGCTTCTAGATCAGAGATGTCCTTGTTCATTCTCCTTTGCAGCTGGAGAGCTTAGAGGGGACTATGTTGTATAGATTAATGACAGGTCCTTGTTATCCAGCAGTTTTATTACTGCATTGTCTTTCCATCCTCCCCAGAGACGAAATTACAGTCAGCAATATTGTGGAGCTGATGCATCAAGTATCCATGGGGATGAAGTACTTGGAAGAAAAAAATTTTGTCCACAGGGACTTGGCAGCAAGAAACGTCCTGCTGGTCAATCAGCATTATGCCAAGATCAGTGACTTTGGCCTCTCAAAAGCTCTCGGTGCTGATGACAGCTATTACAAGGTAAGTGTAAGCAGAGCAAAAGATGGAAATAGCCAGCAGGAGGCCTCCAGGCTGCGGGCTGAGACCCCCAGAAACTGAGGCTCTGGGCTCCACCCAGGAGACCTGCTGCACAACCATATCACATTCTGTCCAACCCCAGTGCTGTGGCATTAAAAGGGGCTTTGCAAAGTCCAGGAGGTGAGGAAGAAATGCAAACGGGGGATTTTTCTGCAGTGTGGGATTGCATTTAACACAAACATGTAGCAAAGTAGAACTTGGATTTGGCCCAGAGCAATCTTTATCTCAGGGTGCAGATGTTCCTTTTTCTTTGCTGTAGGCCAGGACAGCAGGAAAGTGGCCTTTGAAATGGTATGCGCCAGAGTGCATCCTTTATCACAAGTTCTCCAGCAAGAGTGATGTATGGAGCTACGGCGTGACCATGTGGGAGGCCTTCAGCTACGGGCAGAAACCATACAAGGTGAGGAGGCAGAGCTGGGTCTATCATGGGTGGATGCTACAATCTGGATTCCCACCCTAAGCCAGGCTGAGACGCACTGAAACTTCAGTTTCCATTCCCTTGAGCTTTTGCCACCGTTGAACAGAAGGGAAAGCAAACAGGCTCACTTCCACTTTGTGGAAGACACAAATTGGATTGCTTGGGTCCTTCAGCTTTGTGTTCATGTAAGGGAGAGGAAATGGGAAACAAAACATTTGGGTTTGAATCAAAGCAGATCGTCTCTTTGATCCTTCCAACTGCTTGCAGAGCTGAAATATCAGTTTCTCAGACACTGCTCAGCCCGGGCTTGGGATGAGACACCCAAAGATGGTGACTATATGGAACGTGCTGTGCATGGACCCAAAGCATTACCAGCACAGATCTGCCTTTGCTGAGCCTGTTGCTAGCTCCAAAAACATTAAAACGTTTTCTCACTTGATCCTCTCTTAGAAAATGAAAGGCCCAGAGGTCATCAGCTTCATAGAGCAAGGGAAACGCATGGACTGTCCCACCGAGTGCCCAGCAGAGATTTATGCCCTCATGATGCAATGCTGGACCTACAGGTAAAGACTTACCTTGCTCATTTCTCTGCTGGCCCATCAGGACAATACGAATGAATGTTGTCTCCTGCCTTTGTCTCATTCCCAAATCCACGACACATAGAATGCGTCTATTCCTTGCTTACTGTCCCTCTTCATTTGCCTGTACCAACCCTGGAAGATGTCAGAGCCTTTCTGCTTCTGCATCTCTCATCCTAGAAAGGTCTCAGCTCCTCTCCTTAGCCCTGGTACAGCTTGTGCTGTTCCCTCCCCAACATTATTTGGTGCCTGCTACCTCCTCCATTGGGTCAACCCACTTCTGTCCTACCATTGGCTCTTATTTGTTCCTTTCTGCCCTTACAGATGGGAAGAGCGTCCAGGATTTTTTTCAGTGGAAAACACAATCCGCACCTACTACTACAGCATTGCCACCAAGACAGAAAACGGTTCGAAGGCAGAGGACAAGTCAAAAGCAGCTTTTCCTTGAGTTTCCCTATCTATCCCTCAACACACACCCTGGACTTCCTGCACAGGACCTGGAAAGGCTCTTTGCAAATTTTAACTTTAATCTGTTATATGGTGGGGTTTTTTTCGCTCCAGAACTAAGAAGCCAGGAGATGATGCTGCCAGCAGACAGCAGAGATCACTCTTTTGTGCTCTGTGTTTCCCAACTGCCAGCCATGGTTTACACCTCCAGCCTGACCGGCACACGACAGTACAGGACGGTGTTGTAGTTCCTTCCTACTCACTTTCAAAACCATATCCCAAAATCATAGCTTAATGCCAACCAGGCTTACTGGGGATGAACTGTGCCGGCTCCAGCAGACCTGGATTTCTCCCCATTCCTCACGAAACAATTCTTGTGCTGGAAACCTGCTCAGTACAGGGCATGGTGTCTTCTTCCCTGCACTGGTTAAGGCTCCTTATACAACAAAACCCCAAGCATCTGTTGCTTGCCCCCTGGGCCCTGACTGCCTCTGTGCTACTGAAATGAACGTTTTGGTCACTCTATAAATAAACTATATTTTTTAACATCCCTATGTCTCAGACCATGGAACTGTTGTAAATATATGCAGCTGCTTCAAGCTGAAAATTGTCATTCCCTTCCAGCAAAGCAGGGTTTCCCTCTCTGACACTCTCCATATGCCTGCAGAGTCACCATCCTTGTCATCCTTGGTTGGCTTCAGGAGCTTTCCTGCTCAGCTGAGCCCACTGTGGAAATCCATCCATCCATCCATCCATCCATCCATCCATCCATCCATCCATCCATCCATCCATCCATCCATCTCTCAGTCTGTCTGTCTATCTATCTATCTGTCTATCTATCTATCTATCTATCTATTGAGGGTCACACTGTTCTACCCCTGCCCTGGGTGCAGTGTATGACCCATGCTGCTGAGGTGTGGTCTGCAGTGTTTTGAAGGCAGGGGAAGCAGAGGAAGGAGGAGATCAGAGCTCTGAGATACAGCAAAAAGAAATGCTTATCTCTCAGCATCTTCTGGTATCTGAAAGCCACGCAGTAGCTCACACAGTGTACCTTGTCCACAAGGTAAAACAAACAGCCCTGTGGGGGCACAGCCCTTATCTAAGCCTGAAGGGGAGGTGGATTTGATCTGAAGGGAACCGTTCAGGTATGAGACCTGAATTACCCCCTTGGTACAGCCTCAGAACTGTCAGAGAACCTCAGTCTGATGAAAACCTAAATGTTCCCCTCTCTTTGCCTAGGCTACAGCCTCCAGTGACAGGAACTTCTCACACACTAAAGCATTTTCTTACTCAAACCCATTAGCTTGTCCTATATGCTTGAGAGCTATGGACAACTTATCTTTGCCAACAGAAGGGAAAGGAGACATCAGAAGAGAAAGTGGCTGTTCCTGTTGTCTCAGTGAGTAGCAGACAGGAAAAAAATTATCTTCTGTGTCACGTTTTTCTCCCAGAGAAAGTAGGAATAAAGGTTTGATGTTCTTTCTATTTGCAAACCACATCTGTAGGTCTCACAGTGCACTGGCCCTGCAAACCAGGGCAGCCTCTCTTCTTCTCCATCCCCAGCTCAGATGCATCCAGCTCTGCCATCTCTCTTCGCCCGCTGACAGCAGCCCAAATACTGAAACCTGCTGATCTCAGAGTGTTTGAGCAAGGGCTGAGTCACTGATGAGATAAAGTCAGGCTGAAGTGAGCACAGAGTGAGTTCAGTACTTTACAGTTGATTCTGTTCTCCATAAATTTCCTCAAAATCTCTTCTCTTGCTGACCACTCCCTCACTCCTTATCTTAATTCCCCCTATTCCCCTTGTCGTTTTTTTACTCTTTACTTTGCATTATTCTTTAAAACTCTTTCAAATTCTCACATTCTCCATCTGAAGGGTGGAACATCTTATAACTTCAACACCCACAGTGATAACGAGGGACATGATAAACCATTGATGCTCACATCTGATCAACGCCATCTAACAGTCTATCACACCGCCGGTGCAGATCTATTGCATTGCAACATATCTTATCACCAGTACATGAATATTTATCAATTGCACGAAGATCACCAGTGTGCACTCACCTTTCTATCTCTTTTGGCTATCTAGGCACTTTCGTTTTGTTCAGCATCATGACAACTATGTGACTAACACAGCCATCAGAGAAGCTGAACAAGCCATGATGCCCCTGCAGAGTGCCATCTCATGCATCTATATACAGCAGACCAGAAGTAGCCAAGCATAATTGTGGTCTTTTATTATCAACCCCATTGCATGTGAAGAAAACAGGAGGCAAGCTGAAAAACTAGATGAAAAATAGATGTTCTTCATGGACAAGAGGAATGCAGGTTGTCTGCCTTAGGTATTAACAATGAATTGCTCCAGCAAACCAACCCAAGATTCCTTCCAAACACTCCCATCGTTCAGAGCATGGTTGTGCTCTTCCTAATATTTGTAGGTGTGGACACAGCTGCAGAGGGACTTTAATGTAATGTCACAGGTGTGAATGCCAAGGTTGTGAGCAGGAAGGGTAAAATGGGGAAGAAAAACCACTGATGTATTTTCAGAACTTGCTGGAAGTCATCTTACCAACAGAAATGAATGGACACCACTTTGTGGTGCATAAAGTGCACGCTCCTGACAATGCATCTGAACTGAAAGGCAAAATAAGGCATGACTATTTTCAGTGCAAAAAAATAATAATTAAAAAAAAAAAATCAAAAGGAAGGAATCAAAAGAGACTTTCAGAATCAAAATTCCAACTCCAGAGGTGAGGGAGCACATGGCTACAGAGCTGCCCCATGCAGGGAACATGGCAAGAGCCAACGCCGAGCTGGTGCCTTGGCATCCAGAAGTCCGGTGGCTGGGAAATCTTGTAGCCAGAGTGCCAAAAGGCCAATGATTCGTAGGCAGACGGGTGAGCTGGCAGCAGGCAAGGCAGGCTCGCCCGTCAGACAGCCTGGCCAAGGCTTGATTATTTCCACTGAAAGCTTTGACGGAATCGAAACCTTTCCACGGAACATTTCAATTCAGTCTAATCAGCATTTTCGGATGGAAAAGTCTTCTGAAGGAAAATTTCCTTCCAACTCATTTACTCCCGGGGCAAATGAGTGTGGTGTGGGTGTAAGACATGGTCATGTCAGAGAGGTGGCAGCTGCCACATCCTTTGGCACGGTGTAAATAGGGATGTGGTGTAACAGGCAGGCAAGAATCAGCTCCCTCCCCAGTATCAACATACCATGCCATCCTCAGCAAACACCAGGAATTGATTTTGGCTATGATTTGGTGCATTTTGGGAAATAGCCTGGAAAGACATGCAGTCGAGAACCCTGGACCTAGAATGAATAGTAAATCCGGTCTAGGCATGGCAAAGTGTGTGGCCATCTATCTCTGTCTCTTTGGCTGTCTTTCTGCCTTTTTTGTTCCCCAGAGCAGTGCTTTCCAGAAATACACAACCTAATACTTTGTGAATTTGCCTCAGCCTTTTGCAGTTTGCACATGTTATGCTCTAAGTGAGTCTTACTGAAAGCAATGCTTTTATTTGCAAGCAAGAAGCACAGTAAGAACATATGTGGGAAGTGACAGCAAGGGCAGGTCCTAAGGCTCCAATAGGAAAGACCCACAAGCAAAGAGACTTAACCAATGGTTTAAAAGGACCAAGCATGTGGTCTTTGCTGATCAACTTTGATGCCAGGTTTAAGTCTAAGATCTCCATCAGTGCAACTGTTTGCTTATGCCACAGTTTTCACCAACCCACGTCCAAATGTGTGTGCAAATACACACACAGACATAAACAAGGATATTTTGGTCCTTCTTCTGTGCAGGTGTTGAAATTACATGGATTCTATGCTAAGATGGACAAAGTGTTATTTTTTGTGTGTCTGTGTGAGCCTGTGCAAACCTCACCTTCAAAAAAAGAACTCAGTATTTTTATGACAGTAAATAGGGAAATCCCCAAACACACTGTCTTGCTCTAGCCACTTTCATATAACATTTAACTAGATATTCCAAAATGTTAACAAATAAAAAGGCATGGAAAAAGTCTGCAATGGTTAACAAGAGATAGATAAGTGGAAAAGGAGAAAGAATTCTGGTTTTTGTGTTTGTGTATCAACTGACACAAAGCAAAATGAGGATGGAAAAAGCATTCTATGGACTGTACAGTGGTTAAAAACCAAACACAAGAAGATAGATACTGGATTGTGCCAGTACATCATCTAGTCCAGCATCCATTTATACATCAATTGCCTTTCTTGATTTTAGCATACCCCAGTCTCCCATCCTTGTCACTCCTTCCCTTGTGGGTTTTGACCTTGTTTCTCTGTATACTGGCAAAAAAAAGTGCAGGCCATGGATGTGGATGGAGAAAGCCAGCTTGACGAGATGGAAATGGGAGCTCACGTCAATGGAGAATGACACACACAGTTCACCCTCCATCACTGGGATCAGGGGATGCCTTAGTACAGATGCAGACTGAGAAGACCCATGTAAGGGAAAACAGATTTCAGAGGTAGAGCTTAAATGATGAGGGAATTAAGTGATGGGAATTTGTGGAGATCATTCTTCCCACCGAGTTCATGGAAGGAGGATGTAAATGTTCCTTGTGAGCAGTTTCCAAAGGATGATATGACTTACAGTCAGGACAAATAATTACCTACATTTTCTCTTTCTGCACTTTGTTTTTGACCCTTTGAGCTGCAGAATAACCCCTCTGTGGAACTTGGCGCAGAAATAATCAGGAATGTTTATGCCCAGGCATATCTAGATAGGTTTCTGTCTGTGTCTGTGTATATAAATGAATTCAAGGTGCAGATCTCTGCATGCACACAATAACACAGGTTGTACATTTGTTTGTTTGCAAACTGTCTACCTGAAATGAAAGCCTCCTAAGCACTTCAAACTCACCTTAACTACAGTGAACATGAACTGCACTCTCCCTGGCGCCCACGATTTAATTTTTATGAGAAAACCTATTTGTTTTCCTCTCCCTTTTCCCTTTTCCCTTTTCCCTTTTCCCTTTTCCCTTTTCCCTTTTCCCTTTTTTTTTCCCTTTTCCCTTTTCCCTTTTCCTCTCCCTTTCCCTTTCCCTTTCTCTTTCCTTCTCCCCCTCCCTTCCCCTTTCCCTTCCCATTCTTTAAAACCCCATTTCCCCCAAGGACCTTCACAAACTGATTAATAATCTGCCTCTTGTGCTGCTCCATCTCATCTCGAGTGGTTTGACCAGCATCATTCCCTCAGTCTAGCAGTGAAATGGCACACCCTGGTCTCAGAGTGACAGCACTGACACTACAGATGTCAGCGGGTTTTAATAGCAGAAACTGCTGCCAACTCTTAAACAATGGCTCAGGCATGACAGAAGGGATGGAGAAGCCTTCCAGCCCTTCAGGCCAGCTACTTCCCAGGGCCAAAATCTGTGCAGAACTGCAGTGATAGAAGCAAAATCCATCCCAATTGCCAAATACCTCCAAGATCACTGCAATGAGAGGCCAACTCAGCGTTATCATCCTGGCAGTCCAAATCCAAATCACTGTCCATCACTGAGCTTCTTTCTCTAATGTGACAGTGAGTTACAGAGCTTATATGAAAGTCTCTCCTTCATTTTGGCTAAAATATGTCACATCTCATTATTGTGTCCTTGTAGTAATTGGCAGAAGAATGTGAGGGGCTGTAGACAGAGTCTATTCTTATTAGTAGCTGGGGTGAATGACCACTGAAGGCAGCAATCCTCCAGAAACACTGATGAGATATTTCTATTCCCTCTCCTCCTCTGCAATCAGCATGCAAGTCATTTCTCTTGAAATCAGTAACATGCCTGTACAGGTAAAGTCAGAATGATGGTGGTGAAGGAGCACAGCAGTTTGTTGTTGGGGCTCAGGGGAAGAGCATGAAGAAGCCCAAAGGGATGAAAGCCCACAGCCTTTGAGTGCAAAGGAGGAGCTCTCTGTGGTTGTTAATGTGGGTGCATGGGTGAGGTTTTGAAGACAAGGTTCAGATACAGCATTATGGGCTTGGAGCTTGATGATCCTTGAGCTCCCTTCCAACCCAAGCCATTCTATGATTCTGTGATCTCACCAGGAAAGGTGAGACTCAATATGACTTTTTCAGGTTTTCCACTACCCTGGTCACAGCAATGCATGTGTGTTCAGCTTCACTTTGAGTTAATAAAAGAAGCAGAAAGGAAATCCATATCTCAGAGCCATGAAAAGTCCCCAGGGACTCGTAGAACCATTAAGGTTGGAAAAGACCTTTGAGATCATCCAGCCCAACCATCCACCCACCACCAATATTGCCCAGTAAATCATGTCCCCAAGTACCACATCTATCCTATCCTTAAACACCCCTGGGAACAACGACTGCAGTGCTTCCCTGAGCATCTTCCTTGCAGCAAGAAGTCTGGCAGTCCCACAGATACACTTAGAGCTGTTTGTAAATTTTTTGTTCCTGGCAATGATTTTGACAACAATAAGCAGAAAAAGGAGTTGTCTTTTTTGAGCAGTTTTTCTTCTCATCCTTTGGAGGCAATTTGAAACCAACATGACCAAAAAAAAAAAAAAAAAAAAATCCCTACAAAAGCAAACAAACAATGTGGGAATCTTTTGGCTGCAATGTTTTGATTGTCCACATTGAAAACCAGTGGAGAGAAGAAATAAGAGAGATTTCCAAACTTTGAGTATGAATATTCAATTATAATTGAAAATTGATATTTGCTGTGGAAAATATCCTACTAGATGAAAACCCATATTTCTGTGGAAAAATGGGTTGAATGTTTTTCTTCATGCAGCTCTTTTGCACAGCAGATGGCAACACAGAAACCATTGGGTGCAACAATCTCCAAAATGATCTCTGAATATCTGAAATGCTCTCACTATCCGATGTAATGGCCCAATCACTGTACACGATGCATTTCCATAAAAATGCCTTTTATTCATATTTCCTTTCATAACTCACCACTTCCAAAATGTTGCAATTAGATCATAATTTCTGGAGATAAGTATTTCCAGATCTTTAAGTCAGAAGGTTGTTTTTCCATGGAAAAAAAAAAAACAATGCTCAGCATCTTCTATCTTGACAGGCAAAAAACCCCATGGCCTTATTTCCCAATGGAAAAAATTAAGAAAAATATTATATTCTAAGCATGGTTATGATTGGTATAGTCCAGCCTGTTGAGCATTCTGAAGTTAAGCTGGTGCTCCTGGCTCTATGCTTGCAGCAGGAACCTGAGCAGTAACTCTCATTCTGATTTCTTTTGGGAATAAAGAGGGAGAAGAATGCCCTCTACAGCTCAGCCTGTTCCCAGACCCACAGTCCTGGGCTGTATCACCCAGTAGGATACAGCCAAACATCCAGAGCAAAGCTGACATGTTTTACACAGAGAACTAAGATCTAAGTCACTCAGATACTCTGAGCATTTTAATTCACAATGATGAAAATGACCAAGAAGAGATTCTGTAAAAGCTGATGTATCCCCAGCCCCATTTGTACCCCTTGGGTTGGGTGGTTCAGCTCTCACTGCTCTTCCACTCCAAGTCTATGGATTGAACCAGTTGATGTCTGGGACTCAGAGCAGTGTTTGTGCATTCAGCAAGCATTTAATTCACCCCAGTACATCTCAGTGTTTCATCTTTGGTGTCCACCAGGTGGCACAGGCTATCGACGTGTTTATAACCAAGTAAAGCTGCCTACGATGGTGACTATAGGCTTCTATGGATTGCACTGAGCCTCAGCAGAACAATGTCCTTTTTTTCCTGTCCCTGGGGTATGCAAGACAAGCTGTAATCCTCATCCAGCAAAGTGAATCCCAGCCTTATCAGCTGAACGTCATCACTGTGTTACAACAGAAAGCAAAAGCACAATGAGATCACACTGTCAAAGCAGATGCAGTGTACACCAAAGTATTAGCACCATAAAATTTGCAGCCAATGAAATCCTCACTTTAGTGATCAGGAATTTAAATCCATAGAGAGATACCACTAAATTTAATATTAAAAAAATCCCTCGTTTCTCAACCACATCTTATTTGTGCCATCACTTTCTGGCAGCACATACTTCTGTGAACAAATACATTGAAGGATGAAGTGCAGGAAGAGTAAAATCAGATCAAAACTCTCTGACAAGCACCTTGAGAACTCACCAAGAATTGCATTTACTTCCATTGAAACAGTCTTTGATGCACCAATTTCACAAAAATGAGCTCAAATATCCCACTATTTCTATGTATTTGGTGCCTTTTAAAAAATGTTTTCATAGAAAATCTTTTAAAAAAGATGTTTTGTTACTCATGTACATTAACTCTATTACTTATTTTATATGCAGCCCAAGGCAGTGGGGTCAAGTGCACCCTCAGTGAGTTTGCTGATGGCAGCAGGCTGAGTGGTGCAGTTCATACAGCAGAAGGAAGGGATGCTATCCAGAGGGACCTAGACAGGCTTGAAAAGGTGGGCACATGATAACCTAACGAGGTTCAACAAAGCCAAGTGTGGGGTTGGGGCAATCCCAGGTGGGAATACAGACTGGGAGAAGAACTCCTTGAGAGCAGCCCTGCAGAGAAGGTCTTGGGGGTCCTGATGGATGAAAAGATGGGCATGAGCCAGCAGTGTGTGCTTGCAACCCAGACAGCCGACAGACCCCTGGGCTGCACCTATAGAGGAGGAGCAGTGGGCAGAGAGGGGACTGTCCCCTCTGCTCGACCCTCATGAGGCCCCATTTAGAGTAGTGCATCCAGATCCGGGGACTCCAGCACAGGAAGGATGTGGGGCTGTCAGAGTGGGTCCAGAGGAGGGCCACAAAGATAAAAAAAGTGCTGGAGAAAGGCTGAGGGTCTGGGGGTGTTCAGCTTGGAGAAGAGAAGGCTTCAGGAAGACCTCCCTGGGGTTTTCCAGTACTGAAAGGGAGCTTACAAGTAGGAGGGAGGGTGATATTTTACATGGTCTGATAGGACAATAGAGAATGGCTTTAAGCTAAAAGAGGGAGATTTCGGCTAGATTTTAGGGGGAATTTTTTTTTACTCAAATGGCGTTGAGGCACTGAAACAGAATGCCCAGAGAATCACAGGATTGTAGGGATTAGAAGGAATGTGAGTGCCCCATCCCTGGAGGTGCCAAGGATGGGTTGGATGGGGCCCTGGGCAGCCTGATCTGATGTCTTGCAGCCCAGCCCATGGCAGGGGCTTGGAACTAGATAATCTTTAAGGTCCCCTCCAACCCGAGCCTTTCTATGATTCTATGATTACCAGCATGGGATCTTTCTCCCCACATCTACTGCATGCTCAGGGTGGTTCTGCCCTCCTTCCTTCCCCTCCCATCTCCCAGTGGGGCTCTGCCACCACTGCCCCTCACCAGCACGGCCCCCTCCCTCAGCTCCCATGCGTGAGGCACTTGGACACGTAGCTTTCTGAGTGACTCAACCCCTACAGCAGACTCTCTTCAACTTCAGGCTCAGGAAGGCCACCCCCTCCACTGCCACCACTGGGGATGACGAGTGTTCAGGGTGTAAATGCTAACGGGAAGCATAGTGAAAGCAGCGGTGCCACCGGGGCCACCTGATTCTTGTAGTGCTGTCTGCCCTGCCACCTCCTCTTACGTAATGACTGCATGACTCTGGCTTTCCTGAGACCTCATTCTTAAAAAGAAAAAGAAAAAAAAAAATTAAAAGATAAAAGAAAAAAGATCTTCACTGACCCACTGGCACGTTTCTCAGGACAGGGCTGTCACCAGCAATCAAGCTCTGAGGCAGAAGAGGAGCTCATCACCCCTCACCCTGCACAGTGCTTGTTGGACAGGAGCCAGTGCAGGCTGACCCTCTGTGACCTACAAGGTAAGTCCTGGCCAGGGGACCCAGGCACCAGGCAATGCCTTCCCTTCCCTTCCCTTCCCTTCCCTTCCCTTCCCTTCCCTTCCCTTCCCTTCCCTTCCCTTCCCTTCCCTTCCCTTCCCTTCCCTTCCCTTCCCTTCCCTTCCCTTCCCTTCCCTTCCCTTCCCTTCCCTTCCCTTCCCTTCCCTTCCCTTCCCTTCCCTTCCCTTCCCTTCCCTTCCTCCTTCTTTTCCTCTAAACTCCTTACATTCATTCCAACTCCCTGCGAACACACCTTCTATCTGTTCACAGACGTGATGTGTGCACACTCACCATCTTGCAGTGCCTCATACCTTTCTCCAAAATTTTTCTTCCTATCCTTAGTGAGGAGCACTGGAGTGGTTATATTTGTGGATTTTATTGTATGGTGTTTGCCTTGTTGAGGTGCTCAGATATTTTTGTCGCTTCTGGAGCTTGCATTTTCCTGGCTGTGAGAGTAAGGAAGAATTTGCTTTCTACATTGTGCAGATTTTGTTGTTTCTAGAGCATCCCCTGGTGTGTCTATGGCAGCCGGCAGAGTAGTTGAGCTTGATCATAACATGGTGAACATAAAGTGCTGGACTTGCAGCTCCTAAGAAAGGGGTAGACACGATATCTGCAGAGGAGCTGTAGTAGAGAGGTGACTTCCTTGGCCAAAAGGAGAACCCAGCTGTTTGTGTATCTCTGTACAAAGCTTTGCTGGTAAAGATGATGAGGCCAGTTGGCTTTGGTGAAACCACTGACAGCACAATCAGTTTTCTTAGAATCATAGAATTGTTGGAGTTGGAAGGGACCATTAAAGTCTGTCTAGTCCAACTCCCTGGCAATGAACAGGGACACAAACAGCTCCAAAAGGCTCAGAGCCCCATCCAGCCAGACCTTGAGTATCAAGGACCCACCAGTTTTCTTTCTAAGCTGGTTTCTAAGTGTTTCAAACCTTTTGCTTCCATCTTCTGCCTCCTCATCCTGTCCTTCCTTTGATGCTTATGGCCAGCTTTTAAATAATGTAGAGTCCCTAGCTGCAAAACTGTTCTGAAAATCTCATCCTTTCTTTCAAAGTCTGTGTAATTGGCTTCCCTTTGCTTTCTCTGTATGGGGAAGGTATTGATGTGTATGCCCTTCAGTACATCCCTGGTCACGTTAGAAGAACTGAGAGCCAAGATCAAAAATTCAAATGATCCAGATGTTGAAAACTGCTTAAAAAAACTAATCATCAACATTATGTCGGACTTTCTTTCTACCATTGCTCAGCTTTTAACGTGGTTTCTTCACTTCACAAAGCTTCTGGCAACAAGCCTTTTCCTTTCTTGCTTTGAAAAAGCTTTTACATCTCATTTCAAAGATGGGGAAGGGTTGTTGTCATTTCCCCCTCTACCTCTCCAGATTTTCCCTTCAGAAACAAATGAGAGGCAGGAAGAAAGGGAAAACTATTCCAAATAAACTCTTGGAATTATATGCAGTCCGTTTTCAGGTGATGTGTATTTATGTACCTGGAGGAAGGTGTAAAATTATTGTGTTATCTCTGAAGCTTGTGGCGAAGTAGTTTTGGTTTTGAATTTTAAGGCTGACACCTCTCATGACACTTGTTCACAAAGAAAAGGAATATTTAACCCCACTTTACTGCCCAGGATTCACTGTCCTTATTTTGCTGTGGCGAAAATTTAATGTTACAGTGAAGAAGATAAAACATATTATTAATAGAGCGGGATGAATGTCATAGTCATGAATTTAGAGTTCACATATTCCACTTCAAGGGCCTTATTTGGTGTTAGAAGCACTTGAAAACAGCACATAAATCTCTACCAAGGGCTTTGGTTTTGTGCTGATAGACCACAGCACAGCCTACAAGCACAAAACCAAAGGCTGGGCCATAACGCTTTCTTTCTTAATGGGTTCCTGTGAACTCTAAAACAAGGTAATTCCTCCTGTATGGGCAGAAAGGAGGAATCCACAAACATTTTTTTACCCCCCAAAATCATGGCCCGTTGGAACCTTCTTAGGTCGCTGTGGTAGCTGTAGCTGTGGCCTTGCTTTCCGTTCCATGCAAAAACCCATATTATTTTTGTACTTGATGGTCATCATAAGTTGATCTGCAGTAGAAAATCCTCTAGAGAGAAAAGCTGATATGCAAAATAAAACGAAACCGCCATCCTGAATTCTGTGGAATTAACCAAATTTCCCCTTCTACATAAGCAGCGAGATGGCAGATATAAAATGCAAGTTAATAAGGCAGTATTTGTTGTAAAACCAAGTGACACTACGTAGGCCAGAGATGTCTATCTGTCTGGATGTTGCAAATCTGCCAAATCTCATTCTGCTGTTCATAATCTCTTGGTTATTTATATAAGCAACATAAAGTGTAGTTCTACCGAGGGAGTCATTACTGTTAGCAGACAAAAGGTAGTGGCAAATGAAGAGCAAAGTGTGCACTAAAGATCTGTTTCTGAAGAGTGTCGGTAAAGTTATTTGAGCAGTTCTGTCATTAAATAAATAAATAGTGGGATAAATAAATTGATAGTGGGATACGCACCGTTTTCTCTCACCTTCCATGACTTTCAGTGGCGTATCCTCACTTATCTGAAAAACAACAGGACGTAATTTTTCCTTAAAAACCAAATTTGAAAAAAATTTCCTTGGATTTCTCACTCCTTGAAATTTCTCTCATAGTTTCCTCTGGTTTTCTGGGTCTCTCCTCCACCTTCCGGCTCGGTTATCACGTAGCGTTGGTTTGACGTGTGCTTTTGCTTTGCTGCCATGTCGGTGTGGCTGTGATGGTTGGAGGTGAAGTGCCCCCACCATCGGTGCTTGGATTGAAGCGTCCCCACCATTGGTGCTGGGGAAGGCGAGGACTGGTCTAATGCAATTGGAGATCTCACAGAGCAAAGGACTCCTGGTGAGAGCAAAGGCGGTGGTGAGTACAGCAATCTGTGTCCAGTTGTGCGTAGTAATAGTGCAAAGAATAACTCAAGGCATGGAAAAATGTTGTTTTTCTACTGCTGTAAAAAAACAAAACAAACAAAAAAAACTGCTGTATTTCTGCAAAAAAGCATTATAACCTGGGTGCTGATTTCTGCTGCTCTGGGTGGAATCTGGAATAGGTCACACAGCACTTGTAGAGGTGCTCCTCAGTATAGCTTCAGACAGAACTCAAGAGCAGCAATTCATTTTAAACCAGAAATATTATTTCTAGGACTGGACCAGGTGAATTTACGTAACCATTTCGCTTCAGTTACCCAGCAGTATGTATTTTGAATCTGATAAAGCACTGATAAGCACCAAGTTGCTTTGGGAACGGAGAAACTCAATGAGTTGGGACTGAAATAAGGAGTTTCGTCTTGAGAAGCAGTGGGTTTCTCACAGTTCTGTGTGTGATAGAAACTCAGGCAGATGCATGACTCTGCCTTGCAGCATCTTCAAAAGTTTCATTTATTTCCTGTGATAGCAGAGTGAAAGGGAAACCTCTGACAGAAAATCTTGATATTAACAGTTAATGAATGAGAGATGTGATCACATTCTGCAGTGGGTGCCCTTTGCACACACTTCAGAGAGCGCAGGAGGCCCGGCAGCCTTCAAGGCAAACGAATAGTGATGGCTTCCTTCCTTTAAAAAGCAAAAGGAGTGTCTCTAGAGAGCATCAGATCCTGCGATGGAACCACTGCAAAAGAACACAACGATGGGGGTCTTCCTGCCAGAAAGCAATGGGGATGGCACAGCACACAGAAATACCTGCTCCTCGCCATGCTCTGCTCCTGATCGGATACTTATTTTGTGAGAATGGTTTCTATTTCTCATTCTGAAACAGAAGGGTAAGCGCTGAGATGAGTTTTATTTAGGAGTGTTTTAAAGGGGATGCTGTTATCAGTCCTTCATCCTGGAGGTGTTTGTGGTAGAGATGGAGCAGGAAAAGAGAGGGAGAGCTCGGCTGTGGTTTGTTCACTTATGGCAAAGCTGTTTCCTAGGGCTGGGGTCTCAGTGAGTGCACTGCTGGGTTAGCAGAACCCCGTGGGGCTTTCTGTGTGCTGCGTGCCTGTGTCTGCATGGCTCAGTAGCAGTTTTCTAAATCAGGAATATTTTGTGACTGCTGATGTGAGTGCACAAGGAACAGGAGAATGGGCAATCAAGCAGGTCCCAAAGGCTCTCCTGTCCAAAGGAAGTCTTTAGGGATGGGCTTTTTGAAACAGATGAGTGAAAGGATAAAGAAAAGAGTCAGGAGTATCAGCTGTAGAAGGTGTTCTGTTCTGATGGCTGTTTGTTAGCAAATGGATTTTGAAACTTAGGGGCAGTACGTTGCTTTTAATAGGGTTTGTTTTGATTTTCCTCCTTAAGTATTGTTATTGACTGTGACAGTGATATCTTTGCAGTGCCTGCAGGGTGGGGGATTTTGTCATTTGCAAATGGTTGTGCACAGTCTTTCAAAAGAGGTTTTCACATGTCCTTGGTACTGACTTTGGTGGTAATATCTAGGAAAGATGAGAAAGGCGTTGAACTGTTTCCTTCTGGTTCTCGACTTCTCATTTCCAAGACTGAAAGCCGCAGATTTGCAAAAATTAATGGCACTTTTACTTAAGGCAGCATTTCTGCTTTGTCTCACGAGAAGCTCGTAGCCTATGCTTTGCTTTAAACACACGCTCAGACCTCACTGATTTCATAGCAATGATATTCTTTGCCATGGAGAGGAAGGGACTTACCTGTTGGTCTCATCCGCCTCTCATTTCTTCCTTTTGATGAGGCACCACCATATCATCTGGGGTAACTTTCAGATAATGATGAGCTTATCTTAATGAATTGATCTTCACTTTTAAAGAAAGTGTCGTGACAGCATTTTTTTTTTGTCAGGTTCTGTATGAACCCAATGGAATTTTCCATCCCTGGGTAGGCAGAGCAAGGCAGAGCTGTGCATGTACTGTGAGCAGACGTCCACCTCCCGCGCCACCAACTGTTGTATCAGGCGGTGGAACAAGATTTCTCCTACATCACACCAAGGGAAACGCAGCTCCACCTTCTTGGTAGCACAAGAACAAAAGCTGTCACCTAAAATATTAATACTGTGCACACACAAAAATGAACAATTTCATATCCGTCATCTATGCTCTTGCATGGCATAATCTTATGTCCTTTTGTTCTAGAAGCAATATCTCTGATCTGATATAGTAGGAGGTCTGGTCCTGCAAATTTGTGCATTGGTCTTGAACGTGCTACCAGGAAACAATTTGCATTAGAAAGTGTGGCCTGACCATGCTAATTGATCTAATTGACCTTGTTGGAGTGAGTTAGCTTGGGGGAACTCCTGCGCAGTATTACTGCATCCAAATGAAACAGCTCAGAGGTCACTGTGCTGCACTGTGTGGTGCAGAAATGGTGAGGGAAAAGGGCACAGTTCAGCTATTCTGGCTTTAAATGTTCCAGGGGCAGGGTCTACCCAGTAGGGTTGGAACTGAAGGAATAAGACAAGTGAAAAATGTCTATAAAAAACCCGAGTGTATCCAGCATAATCTGCCAAAAATCCAATGCTTTCCACCCAAACGATGAAATAACACTGAGGAAGTTATTTGATTCTTTTTTTAAAAAAGTGATTTCTTCCCAGAGAAAAAGAATATATTTTTTTATGCACTGTCCTACCTTGAGTCACAGTGTACAGGGGGAGGTGCCTGGGGAGCAGAGGAGAGCTGGATGGAGCAAACCACATGAAGATTCTTTATCCATCAGCAGCACACACTGAGGGTTCTGCAGACCAAGAAACCTGCAGAACTCTGTAGCTTGCAAAGAATCATCAGCAACTTTGAAGTTTTAAGAGATTTTCAAAGCATTTCCAGTCTTACAGTCCACTGTCAACAAACAGTAAAATTTCGAGGTCGCTTTGCAATACCTGAGTTGCTTTGAGGCTAGTTGCCGTGGGCAATGCCTGCACAGTGCTTTGATCACAAGCACAGAGGAATTGAAGGAGGTTTGTACAGCTTACAGTTGTAAGAACCTGCAGTTCTGCTGGTGAGGTTGGGGAGGTTCACGTTGTTTCAAGTGTCATGCACCCCAAGACTGAAAACTGCAATTTGACCCTAACAGAAACCCTGTTGTGATTAAGCCCCAAAGGCAACGATTTAATCTAGAATCTTAATGCATTCAAAAAGCCGAATCTATCTTTCAGCCCCCTGAGAGTCAAGTCTTTCTGTACGGATTCAGAGGGCATGGACAGGTTTTAAAGGAAATCCTCGTAGGGTCTTGCAATCTGGTTTTCAAACAAGAACCCAATGGAATGCAAAGCTGTGTTGGAAACCAGCCTTTAGAAAACCTGGTCCAAAAAGTGAACATGCTCAACTTTAAAGCTCTGTCTGAAAAGGCATCACAACACATTGACAGACGTAGAGGCATCGCAACACGCTGGCAGCCTTACGGCAACATTTGGCAATGTGAGTCAACAATCCTCTGTGTGTTTTCAAAATAGATGTGCAGCAAATACGTGACTTTGGCAGATTCTCGTCATTTCTGAGTCAGTTTTGTCATGAATGTAAGTTTAAAGCCTTGCCAGCAAGACTGATTCTTCCATCAGTATGAACCACAGAAGCAGTTTTCCTGGAGCTCAGTAATACAGGTCCATAGGTTTTCTCCCTGTTTTTTCCCTCCTTTCTGCTGTAGGATCATGCCATCTCCCACTGAAATACGAAAAGAGATTAATACGTGTTGCTCAGCAGCACCTGCTAACTGCTGCCTTAGCATGAATGTGAAATAGTCGAGAACGTGATTAGAATAATAATAGCCCTTCACCTTAGATAGGCCAGTAGGTTTAGAGAGTTTAGAGAGCACTGTGAGATATTACCAAACCACAGACCGAGCAGCAGAGAGGACACAAGCATGTTTACTGAGGTGCTTAACAGTGCTTGTACCGCATGATGTTCCTGCTAGAAGTTTGCAAAGGTTTTTGCTGTAAATCATACCATGCTTGCTGGGGCTTGCTGCCACTATCTCATTTTATCAGGGCAAATTCTGAATAACTCCTGCGGGTTAGATACAGAAGTATAGAGGAGCTTGAGATTAGTAGCTGAGATCTGATTTAGTTTAAGCTGGTATGATTGAGGAGTGTGAAAGCGGGCAAATCATAGAATGGCTGAGGTTGGATCTTAAAGATCATGGAGCTCCAATCTTTTGCCTCGTTTCCATCAGCATAAAGCAAGGCTCAACCTTTGTGCTGATTTAAACTCTTTCGATCTTAAATTCTGCTGCCAGTTTGACTATGGTGAAGTCAAACACCAGTGATGTCTCCGTGTTTCTTATGTATATGGGTGCTAAATTGAGTACAGAAAGGTAGCTGGAAATGAAAGTTTGATCCAGAAACTGTCACTGGGGTGAAATGGAATAATGGCATAATGGAATAATAGATTTGTGGTGTTTTTTTTTTTTTTTTAAAGTAGTTGGAAGTTTTCTTCCCTTTCTTCCCCCTAACATCTAATCTAAACCTTTTTGTTTAAAACCATCCCTCCTTGTCCATGTAAAAAGTCGTTCTCCCTCATTTAAGTACTGGAAGGCCACAGTGAGGTCTCCTGGAGCCTTCTCTGCCAGTCTGTACAGCTCCAACACTCAGCTTTCCCCAGAGCAGAGGGACTCCAACTTTCTGAGCATCATTGTGACTTCCCCTGGACCCACACCAACAGCTGCACGTTTTTCTTGTGCTGTGGGTTAAAAAATTTTGCCTTCTTGATTAAAAAATAGCCCTCCTGGCTCTGTTTTAAAACAAGATCCAGCTCAAAAGTAGAACTGGTGTTTGTGGAGATGAATTTGTGATGTAAGTAGGGGTGAAATGAGTGGACGTGAGGATTTAAGAAAAAGCCTTTAACATGTAGAAGGAGAAGTGATATGAAAAGTTGTAACATTTAGACTTGTACATTAAAGATTAGTAAAATGTAAAGAACAAAACACAGACATTCACTTTATTAAAATGTTTGCATTGCAGGCTATCCGGTTCATTCTCTGTTCTAATTCAAGACAAATATGTGACCCACAGCAGTGTTCAGTTTTACAGATTCTATCACCCACTCACTGGAAATGTGGGGCCCTGGGCAGTTTGATCTGCTGTCTGATAAGGTGGTTGGCAACACTGCCCACAGCAGAGGTGTTGAAAAAGTAGACAATCTTCAAGATCCCTTCCAACCCAAGCCATTCCACGATTCAGTGATTTATGTCGTACTTGAATTCATCTAATATTTCATTATGCAAGAACAATTAGGTGGAGTTAGCTCAAAGATGTGCCTGGTGCAATCTTTTGTCCTATCTTTATTTGGTTTCCCTTTTGCTTTTGATGGTCACACTATCCCAAGGCAACAAAACTACAAATTTTAATGTTGCGTGGCACAAAGATGTGCTTCCTTCTCTTTCTTTGTAATCCACTGCCCGATAACTCCAGTGCATGTGCTTTATCCTTGAGAAATAATGAGTTAGCCTTTCTGTATACAGAAATAAATCTATGCCTGTTCCAGTTGCCTTTTGCTGGCGCTATTCTAATTTATTTCATCCTTGGGAAGAAGAATAACGTAACTTGAGTACCCCAAATTATGATCACAAAAAAACAAAAAAAACCCAACAAACAGATTCACCATTGTTTGATGAGGCAGTGTGTTTTATTTAAAGAGAAGTGTGTATCACCTCGTACATCTGCAGTGAAGCAGTTCCTGTCAGATATATACTTTTGCTGGAGGGCTCTGTACAACCTGTTGGAAAGTATAGTTCATCAGAGGCTGCTCGTGGTGAAGATAAGAGAAGAGGTTGTTTTCTGGAAGGAAGAACTCAGGTTTTTTGTTACTTTTTTTTGTTCTGTCTCATGCATACCTCTTTTGGGTCCCTTTTATTTCATGTCCTTCCCAGCTACGTTGACCACAGTCTGTTGGTTACCACATCTTGAAACTTCTTATAGGACGTCCTCATGACAGGCACTGGGAGCAAGAGGTGGACAAGGAGAAGACAAACTACTTTACCCGATGCAGCCGATGAGTCTACACAGTGAAAAAGCCACCTGTTCATCTTTGACTCATTCAACAAAGAAGTCACGTCAAATACTAACTTGAAAAATTCCTGGTAAGTGATTACACCCTAAAACAATAGCATATTTCTGCCTTTTGACGCTACCAGTAACCACAGGCACACTCACTTTGATGCTTTGAGTTCAGGAGTCAATTTAAACAAAACCAGAGGAATTACCCCAAATATATTCACGCTAAAGGAGATTCTTTGTTTTGGTCTTTAGTTACCCTTGGAATCTTCACACACTGTTTGAGATCTAAAAGAGTTACAGCTAAACTAAAACAATTTAATTACAAAATCACACTGATTGGGACAGAGTACTTTCCTGGAACTTGCCCTGATTTAAACCAGCAAAGAGCTCTGGTCGTGCTGAACAAAGTCAGACATCAAATAAATGTGGATTTGTCTGTAGACGCATATTTGTCTATTCTGCAGATCTGCGTTGTGCAGAAAGCAGAGTAGACAACAACCCGCCAACACTGGATGTCTTTATATCCGTAAAAATAAACAGCAGATATTTTGCATAGAGAGTGTCAGAGGGACCACATGCAGGTGCTTACTTCTAGACATCCCTACCTGATCAGCACAGCCCATTTGATTTCCTGGAGGATCCACATGTTACAGGAAGCTTGCAGTTTAGAGGAAGATGTGTGGTGATAACTCTTTGTGGTTGTCCTACCAAAATCACAAACGTAATCAAATCCAGCTTTATAAAGTAAGACCAGTAGTTTTTAGGAGAATCCAGGACTGAGGAGGTGCGTTTGAGATGTAATCCTTTTCATCTGCTAAGGTATGTAACTAAAGTAAATCAATTCTCTTCCCTTTGCCTTCTTTATCTGAGAAACAGAGGCAATGAGGCTTATCTCCTAAGCAAGGCAGTTTGAGATCAGTGGCAGATAAACAGTATGTGAGAGCAACTTTTGTTATCCTGATTTAAGTCAGGCAAAGTGCTTGTGATTGTGCACAGGGTTGGCAGAATGTCTCCTCTTTAACTCTTCTCAGTCAACTTTTGGGTACTCTATAGAGACATCCAAGGTCAGGGGACGAGATTTGAGCACCCCGAAGGAGCTTTGGGTGTCTGTGTTCACTGCAGGGAGTGAGACCACATGGCCTTGAAGGTTCCCTTCCAACTCAAATGGTTCTGTGACTCTATGGTTCTATGATGGTCTTTGAGGCAACGTTGAGATTTGAAGACTTGGATGCGTCAACTGTGTTCCTGGTGTGACAGCAGGAAAAAAATCACAGGGCTATCTTAATTTGTTCTTTTTTTTTTCCTTCATGTTGTTTATTAATGTAACGATTAACAGCAGCTTCAGCGGTAACAGTTTTATGTCTCAATTCTGGCAGAACTGAGCTGCTGGTCAACAACCATGGACAACTTCATGGCGCCGCGGAGCGCCATCGGCGACCTCACACTTCAGCACAGCAAAGCAAAGTTCCTGCACAGCAGAGTGAGCGGACCTTCCCGGCGCAAACGGGAGTTCATGCCAGACGAGAAGAAGGACAACATGTACTGGGAGAAGAGACGCAAGAACAACGAGGCGGCCAAACGCTCGCGGGAGAAGAGGCGACTCAATGACTTCGCCATGGAGAGTCAGCTGGCCGCGCTCAGCGAGGAGAATGCCATCCTCAGGACGGAGCTGCTGGCCCTCAAACTGCGCTTTGGGCTCATCAGCCCCGATGCCAGCACCCACCAGGGCCGCTCCCTGCAGGACTTCCTGGGGATTTATTTCCGAGGGCACAAAGGGCTCTCGCCGTTCCCTGAAGCAGAGCCCTTTGCTGGGGATTCCTGCCGCTTCACAAAGAGCTTTGTGCCAAGGGTGCTGGAGCCGGCCGACTTTTCATGCAAAACCTTTAACCCAGCTAGAAACTTCCTTGGCTGTGACTCAAAGCCAGTTCCTATGGACACACCTGGCCTACACCAACCAAAGAGGCTCGATTCAGTCTTCAGATCCACAGTTTGCTCTCCTTTCCTTGATTACCACTGCCCAGACAAACATGCGTTCCATTTGCCTTTCCCAGGCAGTGCCTGCTTCTCATCCCCTTGTCCTGGTCTGGCAGAGGTGAGCAAGGAGAGCACCACGACTGTCTCAGATGAAGATGATGAGCAGCAAGTGCCCAAAACTTCTCCTCCACCCCCATGTAGCTTGCCCTCCCCTTTAGAAGATCACACAAAGGGCCGAAGCTCTTCAGCTCTCCCTCACAAACTCCGGATTAAGACCAAAGCCCTCGGAGGACAGTGACCATGGACCCCTCTGTGGGAGGAGAGAAGCTCTCTGGGAGCAGACATGATTTATTCCAATGACATGAGCCATCTGGAAGGAGGGGTGGGAGGGAAATGCCTTTAAAGAAGGAAGTAATTTTTTCTCTTTGGCATAAATGCTGAGGGAAGTTATAGGGCTGGGCAGCATCACTACAGCACAACTGCAGTTGGCCATGATGTCAGTCTTGCTGTGGTGGACCTGCCAGAAGCCATGGCTGCTGGTAAGCTTCAGTTTCACCTGGTTGCTCTACTTGCCAACCAAACAAAAACTTCATAGCATCACAGAATGGGTTGGAGGGGATGTTAAAGATCATCTAGTTCCAAGACCCAGCTGTGGGCTGGGTGCTCCCCACCAGATCAGGCTACTCAGGATCCCATCCAACCTTGAAATGTGAAGGGACGAGGGGCAGGAAGAGGCAAAGAGGTGGTGCCCACATCATGGAACACAATAGTGGCTCCACACCACTGCTACAGCTGCTGGGTGTGACCACCATTTTAATTCCCTTTGCTTTGTCATCACCTCTATCTTCACAAACAGGGATGAAAATCTAATTGTTTAACACTGGAAATTGTGGATGGAAAGAGTTTCATACCCTCCAGCTGTCTGGAGCAAGAAAAAGGAATAGCAGTAAGAAGGCAGCAGATTCACTCTGTCATGAACTGAGAGCAGAACCTGGTCCATTTCATCCTCACTTTGTCATAATTTATCTTCAGAGGAAATGAACTCTTTTTCTCTCTGACTGGAGACAGCACGATCCGTAAGATACATTTATTTCCATTTATTTTCGTAACAGCTATTTTGGAGGACTATTACTATTTTTTGTTTTACTAAAAAGTGAAACATCTCTTCGTCCTACTTCTTTCCTTGTAAATATTTTCAGAAATGCATGTAAGCATTTTCAGAAATGATACTTCCGTATTTGAAAATTGCTTCTATAAAACATTCTCTTAACTTTAGCTGAATTGTCTGATCCATTTTCTTATTTTGAAATTAATTACTTACAAAATAAAACTGCTACGTGGCACACTGTTCTCACTGAAATGTCTGTGGAATGAGGACAATTGTGAAGCATTTTTCTAGAAAACATTTTATAGATAATGAATAAATGCACCAATGAGAAGAGTGTAAAAGGAAAAACAATGATACGTGAAGTGGGGTGTAAAAATCCCTCACATTGGCTCAGAACTGAGGGCTTTTATTGCTAGGAGAGGCTGGGAGAGCTGGGAATGCTCAGCCTGGAAAAGAGGGGATTCAGCTGAGGATGATCTGATCAATGTTTCTAAATGTCTGCATCACGGAATCACGGAATCATTAAGGTTGGAAAAGACCTCTCAGATCCCCAAGCCCAACCCCAGCCCACCCCACCATGCCCACTGACCATGTTCCTCAGTGCCATTCTCCATGGTTCTCAGACACCTCCAGGGATGGTGACCCCTCCACTTCCCTGACAGTCAGTCCCAATGCATCACCACTCCTTCTGAGAATAAGTTTCTCCTAATATCCAACCTGAACCTCTCCTGGTGCGACTTAAAGCCATTACCTCTCATCCTATCACTGCAGGGAGGGTGCAAAGAAAGCAACCAACCTCTTTTCAGTTGGAACACAGAGTTTCTTTCTGAACATCAAGAAGCACTTTGATGCAGGTTCCAAAGCAATGGGTTGCCCAAGTAGGCTGTTGGGTCTCCTTTGCACACAACCTGGACACAATCCTGGGCACCCTGCTCTGGGTGTCCCTGCTGGAGCAGAGGATGGATTAGATGGAGCCAGAAGTCTCTGTCAGCCCCAACCATCTGTGATTTTGTAATGTTAAACACACGCAATGGGATCTGGATACACCTCTGCAGAGGTGTATCAGCACGTTGTGCCTAATAAAAATCTGTTTCCAGAAGTGGTGTAAAGTGTATTGGCCAGACTTTTGGGGAGCTGCCCCCTCTGGGAACAACTAGCAGGACAGATATCCCCGGAGGTAAGTCCTGCACAGAAGGAGCACAGGTAGCTGTGATGAAGAGCAAGGATGAACCAGATTGCGGGGCACATACCCTTATGATCCCCTGATTCTTTTCCTTCTGTCCTTAGCTGCACGCTCACAGCAGAGCCCACAGCTCTCCACTCAGACTCCTGTAACTGATGCACAGCCGATGTGCTGCTGGCAGGGCTCGCTCAGCATCAGCCCAGTGTGCTCTTTGTGCTCTGGTCAGTGTGAGGAGCTCAGGTCTTCTCACCTTCAGCCGCTGAGGTCAGAGCCCTGAGGTCAGCTGCAGAGCAGTGGACACAGTGCTACTGTGCCTTCTGGCATGGGGGGAAACCAGAGCGCTGCAAATGCTCTTCAGGTGCGAAACTTGACACAGTGATACTTGCAGATTAAAAGAAACCACAAGTGTGTTGATTTCCTGTACTATCCCCCCATCCTCTCTTCCCCTGAGAACAGCCCACAGCAAGAAAGTGGCTTCGGCATTACTTGGCTAGAGGAATCATCTCCCCCTGCTCCTGCATGACTCCAAGCACCCCACACCCATCTCCTCTCAGCCACTTCCCACTGTTGCCTGCAGCCCCTTCTCCACTGCTTCTCCTCTTTGGGATTTGCTTCTTCTCCTCCCTGGTGCTGCAGAAGGTGAGAACATCCCCACTCCCTCCATTTCCCATTTGCTGCCTTGTCCTGCTGGTACCCAAAGAGAGCCAGCCCTCTCCATCATTTATCCCATCCCCAAACTGCACATTTGACAATGTCCTCAAAGAAGAGCCATTATTGTACTAATTATTTCAGATAATGAAAACAGCAGGGCTTGCCTGGAATGGAACTGGTCTATTCTGCTTTTACTCCAACACAGAAATTAATTCATTAACCAGGCTTTGATACAAGGTAATTTCATGTCATTTTCAAGCTGGATAAACACAGAGATGAGATTTACAAAAGAAAGCAGCACTGTATGTGCCTGAAGAGGAGGCAAGGGAAATATTTCAGATTTTCTGGACTTTGGGTGCATAAGAGGGAGGCAGAGCACTTTCCTCTGGCTCTGGCTCCATGCAGCAGGGTTCAACTAGTTCAGTTCCACAACAGCAAATTTGGAGCTGACTCAAAGTCTCTAAATTACAAAGTTTCAGAAATCAGAGCTGGAGATTACAGGGAAGCTTTATGGCTAAAATTGGGTGTGGGTCCCAATTTAAAAATCAGGTTTGGGCAGCAAAGGAAAAGAAATAGTGCGTTTCTTGCAGGGTCTGTTACAAGTATTGTCCACCCGCCATAAGAGATCACAGCCCCACAGATTTGCCATACCTCTTAAAAAATCTATTCTGGCTTTTTTTTTGGGGAGGCGTAGGTGCTGTCGCCATGCATTTCAGGCAACATTTTTCACACCTTTGCAGTGGTAGATGGAGCGATGATTACAGAGCCCTCCCTTAAGAGCATGAGTTAATGATGACCTTTAGCTTAGGACAAAAAACTGAATCATTACTGAGGTAGGAAAAGTTAGCAATGACTTCTGGAAACAAACTCAGCATTCAGAATACATCACTGCCTGGCACACTGTGTGGCTCTGAGTGTGCCTGTATGGGCAACACCGTTTCAAAAATATATTTTTAATTTAATCTTGGTCGTATTTCTGTTATTATAAAAGAATCAGAAAGGAAGATTGGATAACATACAAAACTATCAGTGTTAGCCATCTGCAGAATGAGCTGCTCCCTGCTCTGCATCATGACCCCTGCCATGGGCAGACCCCATCCCCATTCCCAACCCCGACCCCGATCCCAACCTCAACTCCATCCAAGACTATTCTTCTGACTTAGTTCCATGTTAGTCCCAGGGATTCATTTCTAAATAAGAGAACAAGCCCTTATATGGGAAAGAAAAAAATGGAGGTGCTGCTGGCGGGCATTTCCGCCATCTGCAATGCCAGGTCATCTTGGCAGTGTTGGTGGCAGTAGCTTTAGTTGCAGCTGATTTGCAATCCTGAGGATTGCAGAGGGCTCGATGCCTTTGTAACTGCTGGTCAGGGGCAGGCTCAGTGCTTGGGGGCTGTTTGCAGGGTGAGGATGCTTGAGAATGATGGTGTTGGATCCCATATTGCTCCAGTGCCTTCCTAAGGATGCTCTCACAATTGTGGTGAGTTTCTGGTTCTGGACACTGGGTTTAGAGCTGGGTTTTATTGTTTCCTGTTCAAAGGGATTGTGTGGCAATAGATTTCAGTGACCACAGCACTTCTGTTCCTTATTTCTCGCTGGTCCTACCAGCCACACAAAAGCTGCTTCTGAAGTGAGCTATGGGCTGTCCTGTGAGCTGCCTGGATTGCACCTCTATTTTTTTTCCTGCTGAAGAGCCTACCCCAGGTAGGAGTTGTCCTTACGCTCATATCTAGCTGTTCTCACCAACAGCAGATCTGACTCTGAAGGCAGGACGGAAATAAAGCAGTGCTGGGATTTAGCTCCCTTTTGATGCAAAACACTTGAGGAGCTGCTGTGCAACTTCCCAATGCCAACAAATGTCCTTGTTCGTGTGCAGTTGTGCTGGGATAAAGTGGTAATTAAAGAGGCATCGTGTGTGTGCAGGGAATCTGTGTTTATGCTGCTCCCTCCCAGCTCCTATCTTTCTCTTATCAGCGCTGCAGTCTTTCAAATGCGTGATCAAATACGCAGGAAAAGAAGAAAAAAGAGAAAAAGAAAGTACAGCCCATACATTGCCCCGTGAATACAGTGTAATAAACGCAACTGAAGAAGTGTGAATACACTAAGCTATTCATCTTTAGGCTGCCTTTCTGATACCAGTTCTTCTGAAGACCACAACCTTTCATTTCTCGTACATAGCTTTACTCATACCTGATAAGCGTGCTAAAACATCAGAAGGGACCGGGGAGGTTTGACAACTCCTCAACCTCAAAGAAACAAACTACTCAAACAGCAACACTCTAGGATGAATAAAGCTTGACTGACTCTATTTTTATTTATTTTAGTCTTAGCAGTTGTGCTGTGGAAGGGCTGGGTGTGGATAAATAAGCCACTAGCACAAACCTGTGCCCAAATTCAAGCTTCGTCCCAAACCCTCCTGATTTGTCTCCCAGGACTGTATTTCCCAGCACCACTGCTTTCCTCCAGCTCTGCTGCCCAGAGCCACAGCAGCTCTATTTCTGCTTTATTCTACCAAAAAAGCTTTGCTCAGTGATAACTGCATCTATTAGCTTGGGCTAAAGTGTGAACAAACACTCACAGAACCCCTTGAAATGTCTTTTTTCTTTTTTTGAGGGGTGAGGTGGGTAAAATCCCCCAAGTTTCCCCAGTGCTCACATCTGTGTTAAGCCAAACCTGGAAGCTGCCCACTATTTGCTCCACATCTGGTTCACGCCATCGCCACATCTGGCGCACATCTGGAAAGGTTACCCCTGTGCAGGAGGCAACATGCAAGAGCTGCTTTGGTCCTACAGCTCTCAGCTTTTTGAATGTCTGGCCATAAAGTTTTGCTGCTGCGCTGCCTTTTGCACCCATGGTGAGAGGGGGCAGAGAGCTAGCCCTGTAAAGTTTAACACTTGTGTTTGGTTTTCACATCTACAAACCCAAAATGTTTGGTGGTGACTGACAAAGCATGGAAGTGGTTACACTGGCTACTGGAGGTCACTCCTATGGAAGGGATCAGAAGATACCATTGAGGTGGAAAGCTTTTATTGATCCCACTCTATTTCCTACACCAAACGATGCTGATGCAGCAAACTAGATGTGGCTTCTTGGTCACCCTGAGCTGGATTTGAAGGGAAAATGTTAATGCTTTGTCCTTTTAAGGGCTATGAAATGCAGATACGTTATGTTGTAAGGTTTAAGTCATTTAGGTCTGTAATAACCTTTTTATTCAGCTCTTAAAGAAGTGGGGAATAGAGAGCATTACTGCTAGGGCAGCTCCAGGGTCCCATGGGTGGAGGCAATGCCCGAAGCCATGGGGTCTGTTGGGCTGTCCCAGTCCCCTTTGCCCCTGCCCTCCCTTGGGAAGTGCTGGTGGGTCCCAGAGCTCCCTCTGTGCCCCAGCAAAGCACAGCACAGCTCAGCCCTCTGAGCACACTCTGACCTCCTAACACCAGGCAGCTCAGATGGAGGATGAAGATATGATTTGGGGGATGTTAGAGCCAGTTGCAGCACGAGCACCGACGAGCCTGAGATGCTTTGGGCTATGTGAGGACACCACATCACCTTCAGTATTTGGGAAAATCCTTCCTGAGCACGAGGCATCCCTGTGTGTGACTCACAGAGAGGTTTTGCTGCTTGGGAATGTTCCCACCACCAAAGCATTGCAGTGCAGCAGCAAGCAATGGCCAGGGCTCTGCTGGGGCAGAGGGAACACAGAGTGAAAGGGAACAGAGCGCAAAGGCCGTGCATAAAGGTTAATACTTGCTCGGGGCAAAGATGAGCAAATGTCTGCTCTTAAATAGCAGTTGCTGACGAGGTTGTCTGGCAACTATTTGGTTTGTTTTTCTTTCTAAAAGACCAATAATTTCCCTTTTTTTCCACTTTACTCGTTCACACCCATGTAAAACAGGGAGTCTGATGAACATCCTTTTGAGATCTTGGGTTGTCACCACCTTCCCAGTGCGGTAGCATTAGTTCACACCTCCCACGCTCAGTGCCTTTCTTTAATACAGTAGAAAAACTTGGGCACTGCATCAGAAGGAAGATTACGGCAGAAAAATACTTTCCGCTAATTTACCACAACATTTTGACTAACCTCAAAATCTTACCATTGTGTTCTTGTATATCTCAGGTCCATCACCTCTCCGAGACGTGTGGCTGGGGGGCTTCACACCCTGCTGAAGGTTTGTGGGGATCTGTGGGGCTCATTTGCTGCATATTCACCCTAGGTCACTATGCATGTGCCATGGTTGGCTAAGGAGGTTGTGGATGCCCCATCCCTGGATGCTTTCAATGCCAGGCTCCGGCTCTGAGCAGCCTGGTTTGGTGGTTGGTGACCCTGCCTGTGGCAGGGGGGTTGAAAGTAGATGATAATTGTGGACGTTTTCAAACCAGGCTATTCTATGATTCTATGATTCACTCTGAGGGCTGTGCTCAATGTCAGAGTCAGAATTAGAGTCCTGTCCCTCTTTTAATCCTTTAGCAGAAAAATGTTGCAGGCAGAAAGTCAAGAATTTGGCATTTAGCTGATGCTGGGTGCTCTGTGTTTCTCCTTTCAGCTCACAGGGGACAAATCTGCAGCGCACACATGGGAGTGTAGTTTGCAGCTGCACAGGGCTAACAGTGCACACACACTGCCTGCGGGTTCAGCCCCATCCTGGAGCCCATCCCTGCTGGGGCAGGAGCGCTGCTATCAGCTCAGAGGAGCTGCTCACTCCTCCCAGGCACCTGGCATCTGTGGCCTGGGTTTCTAGTGAGATAAGAACTTGTTTTCTCCGGAAAGTTTCAGGGGAAATGAAGTAGTTAGTTTGAGTCAACACGAGAGCCAAATATTCTTTGCTTGTCAGAGAGCCGTGGGAAAGTGCCTTGCAAGATCCTGTGTCCCCAGTGTGTGCCTGCAGCATCCCTGAGCCATCCTTACTGTGCCCCTGCAGCATCCCTCCTGCATCCTTGCAGCATTCCTCCTGCAGCATCCCACACCCCTCCCACAGCTCGATGCAGACTCCAAGCAGCCCCAAAGAGCCACTGGGTAACAATGAGATCAGACTGGGTTTGTCCCATGGCCTGGGGCAATAGGAAACTACCACCAGCTTAAAAGCTGGCACCAAATCCTGTGTCAGCTTCCAAAGATCTGGGGAGTTTCATACAATTTAGGTAAATATAGCATGATTTCTCTCAGGAGCTGCCTAGGGAAGGATTGGTGCTGAGCTTGTTAGTATTTGTAATCTTTTCTGTGGCTTCTGATCCTCACTGCAGCATTGGTGTCCACAGCTGGGGAGAAAGGCTGAGACAAAGTCACATAGGAGGATAGGAGCAGTCCCTTAGGCAGGGTGGGGGGGCAGGAAGAGGAGGGCTGCTCCTGGCTCCCAGTTTGTGTTGATGGAGTGGGAGCTGCAGCTGTGACCTGAAGCCCTCAGCCTTAAAAAACCAGGCAGGGGGACAAATTTCATCCAAAGAGAGGGTAAGGGTGGGAGCTAGCATTTTCTCCTCTGTGTCTTCCCATTCCTGTCTGCCCCCAACAGTCCATTTGCAGGCCATGTGGTCCAGGTAGGAAAAATCACTGGGGTGGTTTAAGAGGGAGGCAATGTGGGTTTTTGCTTTGGTTTCTGCCCTATTGGGCAGCTCTGAGCATGAGTGCATTTGGGTGGGTTGGTTGGTTTGTTTAATTTTGTATTATATAAGTGCTAATGGCTTTTCATGGCCCCAAGTGATGGCAAAGGCTGCAACTGTGTGTGAGGGAAACAGGTGGCTTCTGCTTGGTGCCAAGGCTATGGCTGCAGAGCTCTTGTGCAAATCACAGCATGGAGCTCTAATAGCAGAAGAGCTATCCCAATGGGCAGTGTGAGGTGCAGGGATAGGACATGGGGATGGCAGGCAGTGAGCAGGGATGGAGGGATAAGGGGTTCAAGGCAGGGTCTGATGCCCTCCCATGGGGCTGCTGCTTGTGCTGTGGTGTGTGTGTGCTGAGCAGCACCTGCAGCTGAGTCTGTGCTTTAACCCTAACAGCCCTCAGCTGGGGCACTGTGGGGCTGGAAGGTGACCGTACTCAGGTGGTACAAAATTATTTATTATTGCTTGGTCTGTAGCTGTGATAAAACTGCACCAATGCTGTTTCTTGCTGGTTTTGGGGTGTCATTTCAGAAGCACTTCTGGTGGACGATGCGTGGCCCTATCTCATAGTACTCATCACGGCGGATCCAACATGACTGGAAGTTGCAGAGTGAGGCGAGGATGGATCCCCCTGTCCATGATGCGTGTCGCCGCAGCTCTGAGCCCCCCACCTTCATAGTAGTGCTGGATGGCAGGTGGCCCAGGAGCTCATTGCACAACCTCTTCTGCAGCCCCTTGAAGAGTGAGGAGCCCCCACACAGGACAATATTGGCACACATGGTGGGTGTGATTTCCTCCGGGAGCTGTGCAACGCTGTTCTGCACTGTCTCCTGGATCATAAAATCATAAAGGTTGGAAAAGACCTCTAAAATCCAACCACCCACCTACCACTAATATTGCCTATTAAATCATGTCCCTAAATGCTACATCTGCCCTCTTCTTAAACACCTCAAGGGAAGGTGACCCCCCCACCCCTCTGGGCTGACAGTGCCAATGCCTGAGTGCTCTTTTTTGAGAAGAAGTTTTTCCTAATATCCAACCTGGATGCTCACGAAGGAATCTCCCCAGCTGGGCGGAGGGTTGAAGAGCACCTCTGGGCACTGGAAGCGCTCCTTGCTGAGGGTAAGTGTCATCCCGTTGGGCAGGGAAATATCCATGGTGTGGGAGCTGGGTGGGAGGAGATACTCGCTTTGGAAGTCGTCGGCAATGTAGCAGCACGCTCGCTTGATGCCCTCCACCATGTGGGTCATCCCCTCTCTGAGCACATGCCCCATGTCCTCCAGAAGAGTTGAAAGATACCACGTAAGGCACCTTCCTGCCACATCTGTCTGCTTGGAGCTGCATGCCATGCTCCTGCCCTCCAGCACCGGCACGACACGGGTGGCCTCATGGCCCATATCCAGCACCAGAGCACTGATCTTGCCATGTGCATAAGCAGAGAGGACCGACTGAGGGGCCACAAAGAGACCCGGAGTGCCCAGCACCTCAAAGGCCACCTCTGCCATGTTCTCCCGGCTGCTGGTGGGGCTGAACAGTGGCTCTGTGAGGAGCAACGCGTGGTCCTCAGGGTTCACCCGGAGCTCATGTTCAAGGAGGTACTTCCATAGGCTTTCAGCTGCCTCCCAGTTAATGATGAAGCCATTGTGCATCACCTCTGTGGTTTTTATGTCAGGGTACAGCAATGCCTCCTCTCCAATAATCACCCCAGCCCTGGTTTCTTCTGAGCCCATGCGGTGGCCCACCAGGGTGCTGACCTCAGCACTGGGGGAATGGTATCCTGAAAACCCTGCTCTGCAGCTCCTTGTGCCCATATCAATCACAATTGGACCCATGCTCAGCCCCTGACTGCTGAAGTAGTTGACAGTACTGGAGGAGAAGCTTCCAACAGAGCCTAGCTCCAAATCATCTGGGTGGCATTCATGGAGCATAAAGATTGCAGAATAGCTCTCTGTCTGTAGAGAGCCCCCGTCTCGGGAAGGCCCCTTCCCACCTTCCTGTGGCCTCTCCATCTCAGAACATTGCCTAGGAAACAGAGCTGGGCAGTGAATTCCCCTGAGTGGGCTTGGGCAGAATCTGCCAAACTGTGACATGCTGGAGGGTACTGTGACATCAGCCAGGCTGAGCTGTCGCAGCAGGGGAGAATACCATGTGTGGCATCTGAAGGTATCGGCTACTTTCTGGCAGGAGTGTGGGGGGCAAAATGAGGACGATGCCCATCGCCAGCTCACACCGGTATGTGTGTTTTGGGGAGGGGTTGTGGTGTGCTCTAGAGTTTGCTCTGTTGTTTCTTGTAGTGCTGCTTGGCCAGAAACCAGTGTCTGGGGGCATCCCTCGTGGTACAGTGTGACCAGAGCAGCAGCTTTGTGGTTACACACACAGAAGGAAAACAGCTCCATGTGTCTTTGTGCTTATACATACCCATGGAAAACAGCCCCGTGCTTCCTGCTGGGCTCAGCACTCACAGAAGGCCCACAGCGGTGCTGCACTTTGGGCACGAGAGCTGATGAAAAGTTGTATTGCATCAATGCTCCTCCTTGTGCTGCTGTACTGGGCAAACTGCAGTGTGAGAAAGCTGCAATGTGAGAACGATTTCCTCATTTTCTTTCTCTTGCTGCCCCCTAAAGCTGGTGGGTTGCTGGCTAGGAACAGGTGGGCCTTGCAAAGCAAAGAGGAACCAAATCCAGCAGTGACTTGGAGGGAAGTGTGAGTTTGCTCCTTGCAGAAAGGTTGGAGAAATGCTGCTCAGTGCTGGTGGTGCTGATGTTTCTCATGTTCCTGTTTGCACCAAGCTCATGGAATCTTATGGAGCAGGGTGGGGGAAAGGATGATGAGGGATAAATTAGCAGCAAAGCAATAAGGGGGATGAGCAAGAAAGATGGACTGCAATGCCATGAGGCAACTTAGAGTCAGGTGCTGCCTGTGTGCAGGGTGGGTGGTCTGGATATGGCAGTGGCTGGGGTGCCTTGGGGAAACTGAGTTCTTGTCTCCACTGAGGACCAAGAAGGATGGGAACATTGCATGAGCTGTGCTGGGGATGGGAGATTAGAGGGGAGCCTGGGTGATACACCAAATGACTTTCTGGTGACTGTTTCTGTAGCCAGCAGAGTATTTTTGTATATGAGAGCCCAAGTGAAGAAGAGTTGCTGAGAAAAGCAAGGAGAAGCAGATGAATCTTCTGTCGTTGCAGTTCCTTGTCTGCAGTGTTCAGCATCAAATGTTTAAAGAGCTGAAAAGGAGGCTGATGAACTGTCTATTATGGAGCAGCAGTTACCAGGGCAGTGTTGGTGAGGTCTGGATGGAACCATAATAGGGAAAGAGAGAATGTGGGTCTTCCATGGAGTTAGGATGAATGTGAGGACAGAAACGCAGAGGAATGGCATTTGCACAATGCAGGAATGGGACAGCAGGGGGCAAAGATGTTGCTGGGAGGAAAGGAGCTGAGGCTGGCCTAGGGCCCTCTCCCCAGCTGAGTCCCTGCCCTGTAATCCCCACCACAGGGAAGGGTGGTGACCCATTCCAGGAACTGTGCAGTGCCTGGGGCCAGGTCATGGCCAGGGCTGGGCTGGCTGTGTCACTGTGAGCTGCTGTGGGCTCTGGTTGTGAACCACAGCTCCACAACAAACGTAGGCACAGGTCCAAGCAAAACAGGGAGTGCATTGTGACACCATGCAGGGATGCTCAGCAGTGCCATGGTGTGTGCAGGTCGCTTCCTTTTAGGAAGCAGGCCCACAGAGGGTATCAGGCATCCCCATGGCATGCTCAAGCTGCTGCTGCTCTCTTAGCTTCCCTGTCCCCTCTCGGCTGCCTTGGTGCTCCTTAAGTGTATTTCAGCTTTGTTAACTGCAGCATAGCTTTTAGGGGCTGGGTGGAGGAGACCAGCTGGCAGAACTGGGTTTGGATGCTCTGCCTGTGGTGGCAAAAGTTAGTAAGGTTGGATGTATGATGCATGCCCTGATCTGCCAGGGAGCACTGGTGGCTGAGCCAGGGAGAGAGGAATGCTTGACATGTCCAGCAGTGGCTCCTTCTGCAGAGGACACGTCCTCAGCAACACCTTAGGAAATGGAGTAGCATGGTATTGCTGGGATGGTTTCTTGGCTCTCTGGAGTGCCCTCAAATAGGTCAGACAGTATTAAGTGCTGCTATGCTGTATCTAAACTAAAGTTTTTCTGAATTAGATCGGTGTTTGTAACTTGCTGTGGTACAGGGAAGTTTGTCCCAGTGCTCTCAGGTCTGTACTGGACCCAGGGTGCTGCGAGGAGCTCCATGAAGACAGTGCAAGGTTTTGTCCCAGTGGCTGCATGGGGCAGCAGTGCCAGCACAGGGGCTGCTGATGTGTTCTCTAAGATAAGTGCCAACCGCTCCTGGTCTCAGCACAGCCCTGGGAGAGGAGCAGGAGGTGGCACAGCTCACAGCACTGCAGCAGCTCTGCTCTGTGGGCACAGCATTTAAAAAAAGAAAACTCAACACCTCTAGGAAATGGCTCCACAAAATAGCAGTGCGGTGCATGCTGACTGTCACATCTCTGCACCCTGCGCTGTCCCACTGTTTGCATCCCTTGCGCCTCCTTGGGTGAGAGGGAGGGGGATGCTCAGGCACAGCAGGGACATGGGATGTGGGGAAGATGTAGGATAAAGCCTTCAAAGCTGGAGCTGGAAAGTCCTTTGCGCACAGCTTCGCTATTGCGGCTGCCATCACATGTGGGTGGCACAGAAACCTGCGAAGTCTTTCACAAGCTGCTGCAGAAAGCTTTTAAGCTGGTGATGCTGACATAATCTTGGGTGCTTGAAAACCTTTGTTTGATCAAGCAAAAAGGTTTCTATTCCTCAGGCTCTGCTCTGCACTGAGGAACCTGACCTGGGAGGTGAACCGGTCCAACCTGCCCTGAGGAGGTTTGCTTTGAAAGTAAAAAGGCAGTTTGCATGGAAACCTTGCCTGCAGTGGAAGGATTAATGACTAATCCGTGGTTTCATTAACTCTAGTGCTTTCACTTTCAGCACAGAGTCTAATGATAGCATTGAATAATTACCTAGAGATCAGCACCACGTCCCTCTGTGCTCTGCAGCAAGTTGAGGTGCGCTGAGCTCATGGGCACTGCTGTGGAAAGGAAAGTCCCGATGTTCATAAAAGTGACATCAGGCCCTACACTATAGGATGCTCGATCGGAGATATTGGTGGGACAGATGCATTTTCTGCTTTGGGATGAAATTGTGTTATTGGCGGTTTCCTATAGTATGAAAATAGTTGTGGTAAGAGTGCAAAAATTTACCCCAAGACAAGAGAAAATGCTAAACATAATTTATTAAAGAAACATTTTTCTAGCACTCGTAAACATTTTTCCTTCATGAATGGATGAACAGGTCTGTGGAGCCGATACTTCATCTGTTCTGTCAATGGACTTTTGTGCCCAGATGTGGGAAGAACACACCATACATGCCCTGCTGAACCTGGTACAGATCTGACTTTCTTCTTAGGCAAAAGACAATCTGGGCGGAAAGGAATAATGTTAATGGCAAAAACAAAACAAAACAAACAAACAAAAAAACCCAACAAAAAACAACAAGTGTTTGCAAAAGGCAAACTTCACTAAACAGACCCAAACCACCCTGCCGTGAGATGTCCTCTGTCTGAGAGATGGGTGGACTTGGTAAAGGAGCCATTTGCTGAGGCACAGGCAGAAGCCCACACAGTCCCTGGTTTTAAATCTGAGCTTTTTTTTCTTCTCAATCCTGCTGACTAATTTTTACTCCTGAACCTCCAAGGATAGGAATCCATGTTCTCTGCAGACTCGGCAAAGCAAACATAACTACTGATGAAACTGTACTATTACGATACTGTCTCCTATTAAATAAGGAGCAGTGATCAGAAAGGATCTGCTCTGCAGTTTCCAAAGGGATGCAGCTGGAATGCAATCCAGCAGTGCTGCTACAGGCTGTGTTAAGAGCATTGAGAACAAAATTCTGGATCTGATTACCTATAGGTAATTTCTTCTATATTCCTTTATCAGTAACTGGAATATTCTGAACAGGGTTGAGGTTGAAGAGGGGTTTTGTAGGAGATCCTCTATTCAACCTGCTTGCACCTTAATTTTGTGTTTTTTTTTTTTTTCTACAAAAGACTCTGGATATCATTTGTGATCTACTGCCTCCTTCCCTAGAGATCTGTTTAGTAAGCTATAAATATCCTTCCCCATGCTCATGTGCACAAATTTGAGAAACCAGGCAGTAACTGGAGTAGGATTTGGCATGGGGTTTGCTGTGGCTATGCATGTTGGGGTTGTGCTCCCACCATGCTTCCTGTGGCTGTCTGATGGTCTCTCCTGCAGCAACTCAGATCACTGGGCTCTGTTACAGCCAGAAGTGAGGTATGAGAGCAAAAGGGCCACTTACCAGGCAGCATAACAACAGGAGGAGAATGAACCCGAGCAGGGCAAAAATGCAGATGAGGATTATTGCCCAGAACTGAAGATCTGCAGAGGCAAAATAGGAGCACATCAGTTTTTTGGGTTTTTTTGGACGTGTAGCTGTTTTACCTTGTACAGAAAGAGATCTTGCCCCAAGGCAGTTCAGAAGTACTGTACAAACAGGTGAGGTAAAATCACTGGGAGGTTGCATCTAGCCCTCCTTGGCCACAGCACAAACGTGCCTTGGTGGTGTTAAGAATGGCAAGGATGTACAAAAACCCAAGTCAAATGGAATGAGGGTCTAAGGAGGTACAACTTCAAACGCAACTCAGGGAGCAGTGGAGCCCTCAGATGGTTTCAGGGGTGTTCAGAGAGACAAAGTTGTCTCCTGGACCCCTCCAGGGTGAAAACAGGGCTCAGTGCAGGCAAAACTAACTGTAGTTAGCTGTCGATGGTAAAAGGAAAAGCAACTTTTTCCGAGAACTTCTTTTTCCTGTTTACTGTTGGTAGTGAAGCTATGGCTGTGCTCACCTCCCAAGACTCCTGGATTTTGGGGCTTTTCTACAGGTCCCAGTTCCATTCAAACTAAGTGATACTAATTTACTGTAACTCAAATGTCTGGGTGGCTCTAGGGTGAATCACTCTAAAAACAAAAACACTCACCAGATCTTTTGGACTCTTGTTCTGCTGTTGTGAGCAAAGAGTAATCTGGAAAAGAAAGGGTGGGACAGTTGAGAAACAGAGCACTGCAGAGGTGACAAAAACAAAAGTAACAAAAGTTCCTGCAAAGTCATCTTGGGAGCACTTGCCTTCAACCACTAAACTCTGCTCATCCAGCTCATAGGTGGGGCCCAGCTTGGTGAACCCATCTGTCAAGCGTTGCAGCTCCTGGTACACCTCTTGCTTTTGTAAAGTCCTTGAGAAGGGGTCACGTGTGAATTTGCAGACAGAGGTGATGTTTGTGTAAGGTTTCCCATGGACTGGCCTGGAGGATGAAAACCAGAATCATTGTTATGGGACAAGAAGAAAGAAGTGCAGAGCTGAGAAGAGTCAGGGGGAGGGATTCAGCCTCGGATTCACGCTTGCAGATAGCAGTGTAATGTTTCATGATCATAGCTCAGTTTTTTGTAGTGTCAGCTGGATGAGAAAGGCACTTGTATAGCCTTAGAACCATCAAATCATTCAGGTTGGAAAAGACCTCTAAGATCACCCAGTCCAACCCCAATCCATCCCGCCATGCCCACTGACCATGTCCCTCAGTGCCACATCTCCACGTTTCTTGAACACCTCCAGGGACAGTGACCCCACCACCTCCCTGGCCTTGTGAAATACACCCAATGACTCAATCCCAGGCATTTCTAAGAGAAATCAACTCTTCTTTTCTTTGTTTGTTCCTCCAAAGAGATGGTGGAGAAGATAAAGTAGATTTAGATCTCAGGGCAGTTGGTTATCATGACCATTTGTGAACATGTTTAATTCTTAGCTTATTTGAATAAGCCAAATGAGAGAATGAGTGTATTTTATGTGTCATCAAGAGCACAAATATTGGCAACGAGGCATAAACACCATGGCTGTGGCTCTGAATGCCATTTCTGCTTAAATACTCTTTCTGATGAAAAGTAAACACTTCCAAAGTAGGTCATACCCAAAGCTCTCCACGGTACAGCCAGCGAAGTAGTTCTTCATGCTACTACTTCTGAATACATTGAGCTGATGGGAAGAAACAGAACAGTTGAGGAAAATGAGTAAATTTAATGCATCTTTAATTTGGACAGGGAAATCATTCCAAGCTGTTGCTGTTAACTTACTTCTTTCTCAATTTTCTCTTTGCTCTCTTGGTACATCTGTGACCTGGAGTCCTGCAATTCTGGGGAGTATGGAAGGTTGGTGATTCTGAATTTTAATCTGAAGCTTTCTTTCTCAGACTTGAGAGGTGTTTTGTCAGTTGCTGCTTCAATTGCTAGTTCCAAGCCTGGAAAGTGAGAGTTAGGATAAACTTGACAAAGAAAAATGGAGGTTCTTCTGCCAATCAGTTGTGCTTGGAAGGCTTAGTTGGTAAAATGTGATGAAGTACTAACAGGTTAATAGAAAGTGAGTTGCTCAGCAATGTACTAAGCTAGTCAGTTCTTCAGGAATTATACATTTGGAAAAAGGTAGATCTGTTTATTACTCAGTGCTTGAAGTTATGGTAAGTAATTCTCATTTCATTTTTTTCTTGCTTAGCATTGAATAGTCACAGGGGCAATTTAGGACTAAAGGATTAGATTGAGCCAGACTGAGTGGGTCAAAAAAACAGCTCAACTCTGACCTCTGTTCAATAGTTCAGCTTAGTAATAGACTGTTCCCCAAGCTACAGAAAAAAATGGAGAATTCTGTGGCAGTGAGTTGATATGAATGGAAACAGGGCAGCTGAGATTTGAACTGTACATACCATCTACTGAGAATTCTTGCAACTGATAGCTGCTCCCCAACCACAGTCCAGTTGTATTTGAAGTCCCATTCTGAAAAGCCCTTTCAACCACGGCCCTGTTGATGCTGGGCTCTTGCTGGAAGAAGCAATTGCAGTCAACCAGTATGGATCCAGCCCTATGGACAGAAACAGAGGTTCTGAATTAAAAATCTGCTAGTCAGTGTGAGAGTCTCTTGTCCAGGCCTCTTCCCATGAAAGCAGGACACTAGAGATATGCTCAGTGCTCTCTTTTAAAAAGTAGCAGAGTTCAAGTTGGGAGGAGGAAGGAAGAAGGTGCAGAGTCACCCTTCAGTCCTCATTCTTAGGGGGTAAAATTGATGACGGCAATCAGTAAATACTGATCTGGGGATACCCTACAAAAATCCCAACTGAGTCTGAGTTTGCATCAGTAAGGAAGAATTCAAACTGATGAATTCTAGGAAGCTGATAAGGCATGAACCAAACTGTTAATGGACAGATGGAATTCTGCAAAGGACAGTACTTGGCTGCTGGGGAACAGTACTAGGGGTTGCAATCTTGTAAACCTTTCTAAATAAAGTTATATTACAGACCTTAGTCTTGTGATACTGCAGTTCAGGAACTGGTCTTGCAGGTTGCTCTGATGGTATAATTGGTTCAGCTGAAAGAAAAATGTCACGTTAAATAATGAGTTCTGGAGCCTTGATAGATGCTTTAGGGCAGCAGGAGGGCCTGTAGCTGTGGAACAACATTATTTTTTTCTGAATATGCCTTCTGTTGATGGGGTCTGACTTTCCAGCTTGGTAGTCCTTTTTGTCTTATCTAGACAGGCTGCCATTGTTAAACTGTGCAATTCATTGACTGATGGCTGTCATCTTGATCCATATTTCATGGACAGAACAGACTGGGATCTCAAAGCACAGAATGGTACGACTTCATTTAAAAAGCAAAAGCTACCTAAGGCTTTATCAGGTATGTTGACGGATTGGTGATGAAGAGAATGTGTTCATTTCTCAGCAATTTATTATGAATGTGCTGACTTCTGAGTTGGTGGCTATGTGACTACAATGCTGAGTGAGCGTACATTTAAATTTCATGGTGCACGTCTTTGGATGGAGGCTTAAAACCACATGTAAACTGAAAAATTTAACTGTCTGAAAAGCCAATCTCATTTTTTAGATTCTAGAAAATTTTGTTCCCAAATGTGGTGGTTTTTTTTTTTTTTTTTTTAATTAAGCAAACAGTAGTTTAATTAAATACACAGTAGTTGCTGCAAAAGTTGACTAGTGCAGATATGGTGGTATTTGAACTGCAGCTCCTTACCTTTTTACTGATGCTTTCCAGTGCTGCTTTGTATTCTGGAGACTGAGAGTCTGGGTTAGTTAAGTTTTCATTGACTATTCTAAAGCTCAGTTTGTATCCTGTTATGGCTGGACCTTTATTCAAAACAGGCTTTCTGGTGGTAGCTGTGTCTGTGAGGTGGAAACCTATATTAAAAAAAGGTAGAGCGCTTTTATTTTTACAGCAGATCTATGCACACCACAAAAGCAACGTGAGTATGTCCCTGCTTAGTTCATATGATGTAACAATGATGTTGTGCAGGAATTCGTATGATTTAAGGAATGTAAGTGCTCTTAGACTAGCAACAACGTGTGCTTTTTTTTTTTTTTTTTGCTTTGTTTTGTTTTGTTTTGCTTTAATGCTAAAACATACTGAATCCCAACAAACAAAGGGAAAAGTTCATTAGTACTTAAGCCCTGATGGAGTGGAAGAATGAGGAGTGCTCTCCAAGTGACACCATAATCATTTTACTGCTTATGCATGCTTACCATTAACGTGCAGACTGTTCTTCTCTAGGCTGTAGTGCCCTAGTTTGGTGATGCCATTTGTCATGGTGCTCAGCTCATGATAAACTGTTTCTCTGTCAAACCTGGCCATGCTGACGTTGTTTTTGTAGCTGCAGACAGCATCCACACCTGTGTCACCCCTGTGTCTCCCAGACCTAAGTGAAAACGTTAGACACATTGTTTAGGATGCTGCTGATGCTTACAGAACACCCTGTGTAATTCCTATGGCTCTGAATAAGTGCACGGCTGAGCTCATGATATCTTTCAGTGGAATGTGAAGAATTGTGGCAGCATTTGAATACAAAGATAATTTTACCATAAATAAATTTGGAAATGGGAAAGCAGTTGCCACTGGCTTCTGTTTTCTGGCATCAGCACATGTAGTAAGTTATGCAAGTGTAAGTATGCATGAGAACAGACAAATAGATCATTGAACTTTCAGGAATCTTACCTAAATCTCATCACTTTACATCCAGTGTAGACAGAGCTTATGCTGCTCCTTTTGAACAGAGGGTCAATCTATTTAAAAATAATAGTAATAAAGTAAATTTGAGAACTTGAAAGCATACCAGATCACTGTAACTCAAAATGGGCAAGGCCAGAGCCAGACTTACATAATGTCTGATAACTTTCTCTGTGGAAATGAATCTGCGGGAATTTGGTGTATCCAGATCTGCAGTGTATTGGAGGTTGGTCAAGGTGAAATTAAGTGTGAAATGGCTGGTTGTTGGGCTTGGAGCAGTAGTTATGCTCAGATCTGTAATCAAATGGGAGAAGGATTACGATTTTACTGTACAAAAAGCTGTACTTGGTTTCAAAGTACACAATCCTTTCAAACTTCAAGACTACTCCAAGGAACCTGTTTTTGGCAAAGCACTTACGTGATCTCTGGAGTGGTTCATTATAACCTGAAAAGGAAATGCAAGAGAAATATTCTGTGAGTGAACTATACACTTAAAAAAAGAGGGGATAATTAAATGGATGATTCAGGAATGAATCACCAGAACCAGTCCCTGAGGGTGTGAATCTGTTAAATTCTTGCTTGAGCAGAATGAGCCTTTTATATTATGAAGGACTACAGTGAGAAAATACATGTACTGCTTTAACTAAGTATCAGTGGGGTAGAGAGATCAGGTGAAATGTTCATATGCAAGTGAATTATTTTGTCAAGACTAAAATTAATTCACTCTTCAATGCAACGTAGAAATTAAAATCTTCAAAAAAGTCAATGTGAAAATGTTCTTGGAAGCATACGCTTCATCTTACACAAATCATGCAGAAAATTCTAGAAGGATCACCCTTTCCTTACATTTACTTTTATTATGATTTTTTTTTAACAGAAGAGTTTCCTAAAGCCCAGTGTGGTTCCAGACTGCTCTGGTGCCTGGAGGACTGAAAATTATGCACTTACCGTTGACATAGAGGCTCTCCTTATCCAGTTTATAGATTCCTAATTTGGTGATGTTGTTTGTCATGCTCCTTAGTTCTTGATAAACTATAGTTTTGTCAAAATTGGGCACTTGGGAGCCATTTCCGTAGCTGCAGATGCTGTCTACTGCTGTGCTATCTCTATTCGTCACTGACCTGAGAAATCAAGTAGAATCAAGTTTAGTTGTTAGTTGTTCTAAAAATCTGTGGGTTTTCTTCTGATGTTATTAATAAGAGAAGAAAAACAAGAAAAGAAAAACAATTAAAATCTATCCACAGATGTCAGAGATAAACTGCAGAAGTTATACTGAGATGTTGGTGCTATAGCACAAAGGCTTTGTAAGATTAAGCACGTACAAAAATGCACAAAAGCTTTATTGTAAAGATGCTGACTTCTTGAGAAAGAAAAATAATGTTTTAAGTATCGATCAAATATAAGTAAATCCATTTGTCTTCCAGCTACATTGCTTACCTGAATAGTATTACTTTGCAGCCAATGAAGTCAGGGCCAATGCTACTTTTCCGAAGCAGAGGGTCAATCTGGCAAGGAAAGGTCTCTGTGAGCATGGGTAATGCAAAACATTGGGTGATTAAGAACACTGTGATGTTAGCTTACATAATGTTGCATTATTTTCTTGGTAGAATTGAATTTAGCAGAATGTGATCTCCCTAGGTCTGTAGTGAACCTGAGGTTGGTTATGGTGAAGTTCACTGTGAATTGCTGTATTATTTGTCCCAGGCTTTGTGTGTTGAGTGGCTTTTCCACTGTAAGAGAGAAAAAATATGCAGATAAGTAAAAAAACCAACCAAACAACAACAACAACAAAAAACCACACAAAAAAAAAAAAAACCATCACAAGATGCAATATTATCTGTTTTTGTTTTTGTTAAAACATTTACATAAGAAATGTATGAACATGACCACAAACTGGAGGTATTTGGCAATCTCATGAGCACAGCAAAATCAGAAAAAAGTAAATTATATCCCTGAGTAGTTTGACAGATAAATTTTAATATACTTACATGACAGGTCATGTGGTTCGTTGTAATCTGAAAAGAAATGAACAATCATTAGGAGAATATTCCAAGAATGTCTACTAGCTCCAACTGAATAAGAGCAGCAGTACTAAACATGTCATATTCCTAATGACTTCAGGGATTTTGATTGTTTTAACTTAGTGAGGCTGAAAGTTTTTGCCATCTGCTTTTTGCTATCTGTTCTGAGAGATAATAGAATCACAGAATCATATAAAATCCTGGGTTGGAAGAGGCTCAGGTTCTGCACAAGACCAGCCAAAATCGAAACACTACGCTTAAGAGAATTGCACAAACACCTCTAGCACTCTGGAGCCCTGGTACTGTGAAGAACCTGCAGAGGAGTTTCAATGCTCAAGTATCATCTCATAATAAGACATAAAAAGATGTATTAAATCACACTCTCATTTCAAAATACTCCTGGTCAACATAAAGAACAACAATGTAAGCTAAAGATAACAATGTAAACAATGAGGCTCTGGCTGAGGAAAAGGAAACGCATACAGAATTACAGTTTAAAACGAGAAGCAAAGGAAGATGAGCTGTGAAACTGTTAATACTGAACTATATACAGAAGGTTAAAAAAGAAAAAATTATATCATGTTAAAAAAATAGAATATGGAAAAAGCAGAAAATCTAAATAATAGATAATGAAAAAGAAAAAAAGAATATTCTAAAAATGGAAATGAAAAGATGAATGGCACAAATAAAAAAAGACGTGATAAAAATGGAGGAAAAAAGAATACATTTACCTTCGACATAGAGGCTGGTCCTGTTCAGGCTGTAGGGGCCCAGGCGCGTGATGGCTCCGGTCTTGTTGCTCACTTCGTGGTAAAGGCGCACCCTGTCCAAGTCAGGGCTGGAGGGCTCCTTCCTGTAGCTGCAGACGAGGTCCACGCCTGTGTTGTCGCCTTGCCTCACGGACCTGGAAAACAGAAAGCCATGCCTGAGCACCTGGCTTCTGCACCTCATTGCTCCAAGGTCGACAGGCTTTGCGGCTTCTGAACGTGTGCGTCTCCGTGAATGCGTGCTCGGCATTCCCGCGTCAGCCCAAGCTGGGGCTCCGTTCCACTCCTGCCTCCACTGAAAGTATGGCTTTTTTCCGGAAGCCGTGGGCAAGAGCAGACTGTGGACTCGTTCTTTGGTCAGCACCGTGACCCGAGGGTGTTAGGGGCTGGCGGCGAGGGGAGGCTCCAAGGGATGAGGTCATGAGGGAGAATGAGAGCAGGGAGAATGTCTTGGTGGTGACAGAGCAGAAGTGTGGTGGGAGCCCGAGCGCTGGCATCTGACAAGGGACCCTGGGTGGCCAGCCCTACCTGAAGGCTGTCGTTGCACATCCCAGGAAACTGGGGCCAATGCTGGTGTCCTTCAGAAGGCGGTTGAGCTGGCAACGAGAAAGGTTTCTGATGAGCACCCTGCTTGCATCCCTGCATACTTTCCAGTCCCAGTGGCAAGCTCTCCTTCCGGCCTTGGCAGCGTTGCGGGTTACGTACCAAGGTGGTCATGACCCTCTGGGTGGTGTTGAGCTTTGCCGAGTGAGGAATCTGCAGGTCGGAATCGTAGGGGAGATTGGTGATGGTGAAGTTGACGGTGAACCGCTCGAGGCCTGGAGGTGTCGTCGGTGGCCGAGTGGGAGCTGCAAGGAGCACAGACGGGGAGTGAGAGGGTGCAGGAGGACAGCTGTGAAGGCTGTGGGAGGGCAAAGGCAGTGGTGCCTGGCCAGCTCTTTCTCCCCCCCAGCCGTCATTATGATGGGAAAGTCTGGCGGGTTCTGCACTTATCCCAGGCATGACAAGCCCACGGGACGAGAGGCCCGCGAGGCACCCGTTGCCTTTTGGATGCATCCTGCCCCTGTGTGCTACTCACTGGGCGTCACTGGCTGCGTCACTGGCTGTTCGTTGTAACCTGGAACGAGAGAGAGAGGGACGTGAGCTGGAGCTCAGTGAGGGGAAGGCGGAGGGCCAGAGGGAGGCAGCAGGAGAGGCCTTGTTCACCGTTGACGTAGAGGCTGGTCCTGTTCAGGCTGTAGGGGCCCAGGCGCGTGATGGCTCCGGTCTTGTTGCTCACTTCGTGGTAAAGGCGCACCCTGTCCAAGTCAGGGCTGGAGGGCTCCTTCCTGTAGCTGCAGACGAGGTCCACGCCTGTGTTGTCGCCTTGCCTCACGGACCTGGAAAACAGAAAGCCATGCCTGAGCACCTGGCTTCTGCACCTCATTGCTCCAAGGTCGACAGGCTTTGCGGCTTCTGAACGTGTGCGTCTCCGTGAATGCGTGCTCGGCATTCCCGCGTCAGCCCAAGCTGGGGCTCCGTTCCACTCCTGCCTCCACTGAAAGTATGGCTTTTTTCCGGAAGCCGTGGGCAAGAGCGGACTGTGGACTCGTTCTTTGGTCAGCACCGTGACCCGAGGGTGTTAGGGGCTGGCGGCGAGGGGAGGCTCCAAGGGATGAGGTCGTGAGGGAGAATGAGAGCAGGGAGAATGTCTTGGTGGTGACAGAGCAGAAGTGTGGTGGGAGCCCGAGCGCTGGCATCTGACAAGGGACCCTGGGTGGCCAGCCCTACCTGAAGGCTGTCGTTGCACATCCCAGGAAACTGGGGCCAATGCTGGTGTCCTTCAGAAGGCGGTTGAGCTGGCAACGAGAAAGGTTTCTGATGAGCACCCTGCTTGCATCCCTGCATACTTTCCAGTCCCAGTGGCAAGCTCTCCTTCCGGCCTTGGCAGCGTTGCGGGTTACGTACCAAGGTGGTCATGACCCTCTGGGTGGTGTTGAGCTTTGCCGAGTGAGGAATCTGCAGGTCGGAATCGTAGGGGAGATTGGTGATGGTGAAGTTGACGGTGAACCGCTCGAGGCCTGGAGGTGTCGTTGGTGGCCGAGTGGGAGCTGCAAGGAGCACAGACGGGGAGTGAGAGGGTGCAGGAGGACAGCTGTGAAGGCTGTGGGAGGGCAAAGGCAGTGGTGCCTGGCCAGCTCTTTCTCCCCCCCAGCCGTCATTATGATGGGAAAGTCTGGCGGGTTCTGCACTTATCCCGGGCATGACAAGCCCACGGGACGAGAGGCCCGCGAGGCACCCGTTGCCTTTTGGATGCATCCTGCCCCTGTGTGCTACTCACTGGGCGTCACTGGCTGCGTCACTGGCTGTTCGTTGTAACCTGGAACGAGAGAGAGAGGGACGTGAGCTGGAGCTCAGTGAGGGGAAGGCGGAGGGCCAGAGGGAGGCAGCAGGAGAGGCCTTGTTCACCGTTGACGTAGAGGCTGGTCCTGTTCAGGCTGTAGGGGCCCAGGCGCGTGATGGCTCCGGTCTTGTTGCTCACTTCGTGGTAAAGGCGCACCCTGTCCAAGTCAGGGCTGGAGGGCTCCTTCCTGTAGCTGCAGACGAGGTCCACGCCTGTGTTGTCGCCTTGCCTCACGGACCTGGAAAACAGAAAGCCATGCCTGAGCACCTGGCTTCTGCACCTCATTGCTCCAAGGTCGACAGGCTTTGCGGCTTCTGAACGTGTGCGTCTCCGTGAATGCGTGCTCGGCATTCCCGCGTCAGCCCAAGCTGGGGCTCCGTTCCACTCCTGCCTCCACTGAAAGTATGGCTTTTTTCCGGAAGCCGTGGGCAAGAGCGGACTGTGGACTCGTTCTTTGGTCAGCACCGTGACCCGAGGGTGTTAGGGGCTGGCGGCGAGGGGAGGCTCCAAGGGATGAGGTCGTGAGGGAGAATGAGAGCAGGGAGAATGTCTTGGTGGTGACAGAGCAGAAGTGTGGTGGGAGCCCGAGCGCTGGCATCTGACAAGGGACCCTGGGTGGCCAGCCCTACCTGAAGGCTGTCGTTGCACATCCCAGGAAACTGGGGCCAATGCTGGTGTCCTTCAGAAGGCGGTTGAGCTGGCAACGAGAAAGGTTTCTGATGAGCACCCTGCTTGCATCCCTGCATACTTTCCAGTCCCAGTGGCAAGCTCTCCTTCCGGCCTTGGCAGCGTTGCGGGTTACGTACCAAGGTGGTCATGACCCTCTGGGTGGTGTTGAGCTTTGCCGAGTGAGGAATCTGCAGGTCGGAATCGTAGGGGAGATTGGTGATGGTGAAGTTGACGGTGAACCGCTCGAGGCCTGGAGGTGTCGTTGGTGGCCGAGTGGGAGCTGCAAGGAGCACAGACGGGGAGTGAGAGGGTGCAGGAGGACAGCTGTGAAGGCTGTGGGAGGGCAAAGGCAGTGGTGCCTGGCCAGCTCTTTCTCCCCCCCAGCCGTCATTATGATGGGAAAGTCTGGCGGGTTCTGCACTTATCCCAGGCATGAAAAGCCCACGGGACGAGAGGCCCGCGAGGCACCCGTTGCCTTTTGGATGCATCCTGCCCCTGTGTGCTACTCACTGGGCGTCACTGGCTGCGTCACTGGCTGTTCGTTGTAACCTGGAACGAGAGAGAGAGGGACGTGAGCTGGAGCTCAGTGAGGGGAAGGCGGAGGGCCAGAGGGAGGCAGCAGGAGAGGCCTTGTTCACCGTTGACGTAGAGGCTGGTCCTGTTCAGGCTGTAGGGGCCCAGGCGCGTGATGGCTCCGGTCTTGTTGCTCACTTCGTGGTAAAGGCGCACCCTGTCCAAGTCAGGGCTGGAGGGCTCCTTCCTGTAGCTGCAGACGAGGTCCACGCCTGTGTTGTCGCCTTGCCTCACGGACCTGGAAAACAGAAAGCCATGCCTGAGCACCTGGCTTCTGCACCTCATTGCTCCAAGGTCGACAGGCTTTGCGGCTTCTGAACGTGTGCGTCTCCGTGAATGCGTGCTCGGCATTCCCGCGTCAGCCCAAGCTGGGGCTCCGTTCCACTCCTGCCTCCACTGAAAGTATGGCTTTTTTTCCGGAAGCCGTGGGCAAGAGCAGACTGTGGACTCGTTCTTTGGTCAGCACCGTGACCCGAGGGTGTTAGGGGCTGGCGGCGAGGGGAGGCTCCAAGGGATGAGGTCGTGAGGGAGAATGAGAGCAGGGAGAATGTCTTGGTGGTGACAGAGCAGAAGTGTGGTGGGAGCCCGAGCGCTGGCATCTGACAAGGGACCCTGGGTGGCCAGCCCTACCTGAAGGCTGTCGTTGCACATCCCAGGAAACTGGGGCCAATGCTGGTGTCCTTCAGAAGGCGGTTGAGCTGGCAACGAGAAAGGTTTCTGATGAGCACCCTGCTTGCATCCCTGCATACTTTCCAGTCCCAGTGGCAAGCTCTCCTTCCGGCCTTGGCAGCGTTGCGGGTTACGTACCAAGGTGGTCATGACCCTCTGGGTGGTGTTGAGCTTTGCCGAGTGAGGAATCTGCAGGTCGGAATCGTAGGGGAGATTGGTGATGGTGAAGTTGACGGTGAACCGCTCGAGGCCTGGAGGTGTCGTTGGTGGCCGAGTGGGAGCTGCAAGGAGCACAGACGGGGAGTGAGAGGGTGCAGGAGGACAGCTGTGAAGGCTGTGGGAGGGCAAAGGCAGTGGTGCCTGGCCAGCTCTTTCTCCCCCCCAGCCGTCATTATGATGGGAAAGTCTGGCAGGTTCTGCACTTATCCCGGGCATGACAAGCCCACGGGACGAGAGGCCCGCGAGGCACCCGTTGCCTTTTGGATGCATCCTGCCCCTGTGTGCTACTCACTGGGCGTCACTGGCTGCGTCACTGGCTGTTCGTTGTAACCTGGAACGAGAGAGAGAGGGACGTGAGCTGGAGCTCAGTGAGGGGAAGGCGGAGGGCCAGAGGGAGGCAGCAGGAGAGGCCTTGTTCACCGTTGACGTAGAGGCTGGTCCTGTTCAGGCTGTAGGGGCCCAGGCGCGTGATGGCTCCGGTCTTGTTGCTCACTTCGTGGTAAAGGCGCACCCTGTCCAAGTCAGGGCTGGAGGGCTCCTTCCTGTAGCTGCAGACGAGGTCCACGCCTGTGTTGTCGCCTTGCCTCACGGACCTGGAAAACAGAAAGCCATGCCTGAGCACCTGGCTTCTGCACCTCATTGCTCCAAGGTCGACAGGCTTTGCGGCTTCTGAACGTGTGCGTCTCCGTGAATGCGTGCTCGGCATTCCCGCGTCAGCCCAAGCTGGGGCTCCGTTCCACTCCTGCCTCCACTGAAAGTATGGCTTTTTTCCGGAAGCCGTGGGCAAGAGCAGACTGTGGACTCGTTCTTTGGTCAGCACCGTGACCCGAGGGTGTTAGGGGCTGGCGGCGAGGGGAGGCTCCAAGGGATGAGGTCGTGAGGGAGAATGAGAGCAGGGAGAATGTCTTGGTGGTGACAGAGCAGAAGTGTGGTGGGAGCCCGAGCGCTGGCATCTGACAAGGGACCCTGGGTGGCCAGCCCTACCTGAAGGCTGTCGTTGCACATCCCAGGAAACTGGGGCCAATGCTGGTGTCCTTCAGAAGGCGGTTGAGCTGGCAACGAGAAAGGTTTCTGATGAGCACCCTGCTTGCATCCCTGCATACTTTCCAGTCCCAGTGGCAAGCTCTCCTTCCGGCCTTGGCAGCGTTGCGGGTTACGTACCAAGGTGGTCATGACCCTCTGGGTGGTGTTGAGCTTTGCCGAGTGAGGAATCTGCAGGTCGGAATCGTAGGGGAGATTGGTGATGGTGAAGTTGACGGTGAACCGCTCGAGGCCTGGAGGTGTCGTTGGTGGCCGAGTGGGAGCTGCAAGGAGCACAGACGGGGAGTGAGAGGGTGCAGGAGGACAGCTGTGAAGGCTGTGGGAGGGCAAAGGCAGTGGTGCCTGGCCAGCTCTTTCTCCCCCCCAGCCGTCATTATGATGGGAAAGTCTGGCGGGTTCTGCACTTATCCCGGGCATGAAAAGCCCACGGGACGAGAGGCCCGCGAGGCACCCGTTGCCTTTTGGATGCATCCTGCCCCTGTGTGCTACTCACTGGGCGTCACTGGCTGCGTCACTGGCTGTTCGTTGTAACCTGGAACGAGAGAGAGAGGGACGTGAGCTGGAGCTCAGTGAGGGGAAGGCGGAGGGCCAGAGGGAGGCAGCAGGAGAGGCCTTGTTCACCGTTGACGTAGAGGCTGGTCCTGTTCAGGCTGTAGGGGCCCAGGCGCGTGATGGCTCCGGTCTTGTTGCTCACTTCGTGGTAAAGGCGCACCCTGTCCAAGTCAGGGCTGGAGGGCTCCTTCCTGTAGCTGCAGACGAGGTCCACGCCTGTGTTGTCGCCTTGCCTCACGGACCTGGAAAACAGAAAGCCATGCCTGAGCACCTGGCTTCTGCACCTCATTGCTCCAAGGTCGACAGGCTTTGCGGCTTCTGAACGTGTGCGTCTCCGTGAATGCGTGCTCGGCATTCCCGCGTCAGCCCAAGCTGGGGCTCCGTTCCACTCCTGCCTCCACTGAAAGTATGGCTTTTTTCCGGAAGCCGTGGGCAAGAGCGGACTGTGGACTCGTTCTTTGGTCAGCACCGTGACCCGAGGGTGTTAGGGGCTGGCGGCGAGGGGAGGCTCCAAGGGATGAGGTCGTGAGGGAGAACGAGAGCAGGGAGAATGTCTTGGTGGTGACAGAGCAGAAGTGTGGTGGGAGCCCGAGCGCTGGCATCTGACAAGGGACCCTGGGTGGCCAGCCCTACCTGAAGGCTGTCGTTGCACATCCCAGGAAACTGGGGCCAATGCTGGTGTCCTTCAGAAGGCGGTTGAGCTGGCAACGAGAAAGGTTTCTGATGAGCACCCTGCTTGCATCCCTGCATACTTTCCAGTCCCAGTGGCAAGCTCTCCTTCCGGCCTTGGCAGCGTTGCGGGTTACGTACCAAGGTGGTCATGACCCTCTGGGTGGTGTTGAGCTTTGCCGAGTGAGGAATCTGCAGGTCGGAATCGTAGGGGAGATTGGTGATGGTGAAGTTGACGGTGAACCGCTCGAGGCCTGGAGGTGTCGTTGGTGGCCGAGTGGGAGCTGCAAGGAGCACAGACGGGGAGTGAGAGGGTGCAGGAGGACAGCTGTGAAGGCTGTGGGAGGGCAAAGGCAGTGGTGCCTGGCCAGCTCTTTCTCCCCCCCAGCCGTCATTATGATGGGAAAGTCTGGCGGGTTCTGCACTTATCCCAGGCATGACAAGCCCACGGGACGAGAGGCCCGCGAGGCACCCGTTGCCTTTTGGATGCATCCTGCCCCTGTGTGCTACTCACTGGGCGTCACTGGCTGCGTCACTGGCTGTTCGTTGTAACCTGGAACGAGAGAGAGAGGGACGTGAGCTGGAGCTCAGTGAGGGGAAGGCGGAGGGCCAGAGGGAGGCAGCAGGAGAGGCCTTGTTCACCGTTGACGTAGAGGCTGGTCCTGTTCAGGCTGTAGGGGCCCAGGCGCGTGATGGCTCCGGTCTTGTTGCTCACTTCGTGGTAAAGGCGCACCCTGTCCAAGTCAGGGCTGGAGGGCTCCTTCCTGTAGCTGCAGACGAGGTCCACGCCTGTGTTGTCGCCTTGCCTCACGGACCTGGAAAACAGAAAGCCATGCCTGAGCACCTGGCTTCTGCACCTCATTGCTCCAAGGTCGACAGGCTTTGCGGCTTCTGAACGTGTGCGTCTCCGTGAATGCGTGCTCGGCATTCCTGCGTCAGCCCAAGCTGGGGCTCCGTTCCACTCCTGCCTCCACTGAAAGTATGGCTTTTTTCCGGAAGCCGTGGGCAAGAGCAGACTGTGGACTCGTTCTTTGGTCAGCACCGTGACCCGAGGGTGTTAGGGGCTGGCGGCGAGGGGAGGCTCCAAGGGATGAGGTCGTGAGGGAGAATGAGAGCAGGGAGAATGTCTTGGTGGTGACAGAGCAGAAGTGTGGTGGGAGCCCGAGCGCTGGCATCTGACAAGGGACCCTGGGTGGCCAGCCCTACCTGAAGGCTGTCGTTGCACATCCCAGGAAACTGGGGCCAATGCTGGTGTCCTTCAGAAGGCGGTTGAGCTGGCAACGAGAAAGGTTTCTGATGAGCACCCTGCTTGCATCCCTGCATACTTTCCAGTCCCAGTGGCAAGCTCTCCTTCCGGCCTTGGCAGCGTTGCGGGTTACGTACCAAGGTGGTCATGACCCTCTGGGTGGTGTTGAGCTTTGCCGAGTGAGGAATCTGCAGGTCGGAATCGTAGGGGAGATTGGTGATGGTGAAGTTGACGGTGAACCGCTCGAGGCCTGGAGGTGTCGTTGGTGGCCGAGTGGGAGCTGCAAGGAGCACAGACGGGGAGTGAGAGGGTGCAGGAGGACAGCTGTGAAGGCTGTGGGAGGGCAAAGGCAGTGGTGCCTGGCCAGCTCTTTCTCCCCCCCAGCCGTCATTATGATGGGAAAGTCTGGCGGGTTCTGCACTTATCCCGGGCATGACAAGCCCACGGGACGAGAGGCCCGCGAGGCACCCGTTGCCTTTTGGATGCATCCTGCCCCTGTGTGCTACTCACTGGGCGTCACTGGCTGCGTCACTGGCTGTTCGTTGTAACCTGGAACGAGAGAGAGAGGGACGTGAGCTGGAGCTCAGTGAGGGGAAGGCGGAGGGCCAGAGGGAGGCAGCAGGAGAGGCCTTGTTCACCGTTGACGTAGAGGCTGGTCCTGTTCAGGCTGTAGGGGCCCAGGCGCGTGATGGCTCCGGTCTTGTTGCTCACTTCGTGGTAAAGGCGCACCCTGTCCAAGTCAGGGCTGGAGGGCTCCTTCCTGTAGCTGCAGACGAGGTCCACGCCTGTGTTGTCGCCTTGCCTCACGGACCTGGAAAACAGAAAGCCATGCCTGAGCACCTGGCTTCTGCACCTCATTGCTCCAAGGTCGACAGGCTTTGCGGCTTCTGAACGTGTGCGTCTCCGTGAATGCGTGCTCGGCATTCCCGCGTCAGCCCAAGCTGGGGCTCCGTTCCACTCCTGCCTCCACTGAAAGTATGGCTTTTTTCCGGAAGCCGTGGGCAAGAGCGGACTGTGGACTCGTTCTTTGGTCAGCACCGTGACCCGAGGGTGTTAGGGGCTGGCGGCGAGGGGAGGCTCCAAGGGATGAGGTCGTGAGGGAGAACGAGAGCAGGGAGAATGTCTTGGTGGTGACAGAGCAGAAGTGTGGTGGGAGCCCGAGCGCTGGCATCTGACAAGGGACCCTGGGTGGCCAGCCCTACCTGAAGGCTGTCGTTGCACATCCCAGGAAACTGGGGCCAATGCTGGTGTCCTTCAGAAGGCGGTTGAGCTGGCAACGAGAAAGGTTTCTGATGAGCACCCTGCTTGCATCCCTGCATACTTTCCAGTCCCAGTGGCAAGCTCTCCTTCCGGCCTTGGCAGCGTTGCGGGTTACGTACCAAGGTGGTCATGACCCTCTGGGTGGTGTTGAGCTTTGCCGAGTGAGGAATCTGCAGGTCGGAATCGTAGGGGAGATTGGTGATGGTGAAGTTGACGGTGAACCGCTCGAGGCCTGGAGGTGTCGTTGGTGGCCGAGTGGGAGCTGCAAGGAGCACAGACGGGGAGTGAGAGGGTGCAGGAGGACAGCTGTGAAGGCTGTGGGAGGGCAAAGGCAGTGGTGCCTGGCCAGCTCTTTCTCCCCCCCAGCCGTCATTATGATGGGAAAGTCTGGCGGGTTCTGCACTTATCCCAGGCATGACAAGCCCACGGGACGAGAGGCCCGCGAGGCACCCGTTGCCTTTTGGATGCATCCTGCCCCTGTGTGCTACTCACTGGGCGTCACTGGCTGCGTCACTGGCTGTTCGTTGTAACCTGGAACGAGAGAGAGAGGGACGTGAGCTGGAGCTCAGTGAGGGGAAGGCGGAGGGCCAGAGGGAGGCAGCAGGAGAGGCCTTGTTCACCGTTGACGTAGAGGCTGGTCCTGTTCAGGCTGTAGGGGCCCAGGCGCGTGATGGCTCCGGTCTTGTTGCTCACTTCGTGGTAAAGGCGCACCCTGTCCAAGTCAGGGCTGGAGGGCTCCTTCCTGTAGCTGCAGACGAGGTCCACGCCTGTGTTGTCGCCTTGCCTCACGGACCTGGAAAACAGAAAGCCATGCCTGAGCACCTGGCTTCTGCACCTCATTGCTCCAAGGTCGACAGGCTTTGCGGCTTCTGAACGTGTGCGTCTCCGTGAATGCGTGCTCGGCATTCCCGCGTCAGCCCAAGCTGGGGCTCCGTTCCACTCCTGCCTCCACTGAAAGTATGGCTTTTTTCCGGAAGCCGTGGGCAAGAGCGGACTGTGGACTCGTTCTTTGGTCAGCACCGTGACCCGAGGGTGTTAGGGGCTGGCGGCGAGGGGAGGCTCCAAGGGATGAGGTCGTGAGGGAGAATGAGAGCAGGGAGAATGTCTTGGTGGTGACAGAGCAGAAGTGTGGTGGGAGCCCGAGCGCTGGCATCTGACAAGGGACCCTGGGTGGCCAGCCCTACCTGAAGGCTGTCGTTGCACATCCCAGGAAACTGGGGCCAATGCTGGTGTCCTTCAGAAGGCGGTTGAGCTGGCAACGAGAAAGGTTTCTGATGAGCACCCTGCTTGCATCCCTGCATACTTTCCAGTCCCAGTGGCAAGCTCTCCTTCCGGCCTTGGCAGCGTTGCGGGTTACGTACCAAGGTGGTCATGACCCTCTGGGTGGTGTTGAGCTTTGCCGAGTGAGGAATCTGCAGGTCGGAATCGTAGGGGAGATTGGTGATGGTGAAGTTGACGGTGAACCGCTCGAGGCCTGGAGGTGTCGTTGGTGGCCGAGTGGGAGCTGCAAGGAGCACAGACGGGGAGTGAGAGGGTGCAGGAGGACAGCTGTGAAGGCTGTGGGAGGGCAAAGGCAGTGGTGCCTGGCCAGCTCTTTCTCCCCCCCAGCCGTCATTATGATGGGAAAGTCTGGCGGGTTCTGCACTTATCCCAGGCATGACAAGCCCACGGGACGAGAGGCCCGCGAGGCACCCGTTGCCTTTTGGATGCATCCTGCCCCTGTGTGCTACTCACTGGGCGTCACTGGCTGCGTCACTGGCTGTTCGTTGTAACCTGGAACGAGAGAGAGAGGGACGTGAGCTGGAGCTCAGTGAGGGGAAGGCGGAGGGCCAGAGGGAGGCAGCAGGAGAGGCCTTGTTCACCGTTGACGTAGAGGCTGGTCCTGTTCAGGCTGTAGGGGCCCAGGCGCGTGATGGCTCCGGTCTTGTTGCTCACTTCGTGGTAAAGGCGCACCCTGTCCAAGTCAGGGCTGGAGGGCTCCTTCCTGTAGCTGCAGACGAGGTCCACGCCTGTGTTGTCGCCTTGCCTCACGGACCTGGAAAACAGAAAGCCATGCCTGAGCACCTGGCTTCTGCACCTCATTGCTCCAAGGTCGACAGGCTTTGCGGCTTCTGAACGTGTGCGTCTCCGTGAATGCGTGCTCGGCATTCCCGCGTCAGCCCAAGCTGGGGCTCCGTTCCACTCCTGCCTCCACTGAAAGTATGGCTTTTTTCCGGAAGCCGTGGGCAAGAGCAGACTGTGGACTCGTTCTTTGGTCAGCACCGTGACCCGAGGGTGTTAGGGGCTGGCGGCGAGGGGAGGCTCCAAGGGATGAGGTCGTGAGGGAGAATGAGAGCAGGGAGAATGTCTTGGTGGTGACAGAGCAGAAGTGTGGTGGGAGCCCGAGCGCTGGCATCTGACAAGGGACCCTGGGTGGCCAGCCCTACCTGAAGGCTGTCGTTGCACATCCCAGGAAACTGGGGCCAATGCTGGTGTCCTTCAGAAGGCGGTTGAGCTGGCAACGAGAAAGGTTTCTGATGAGCACCCTGCTTGCATCCCTGCATACTTTCCAGTCCCAGTGGCAAGCTCTCCTTCCGGCCTTGGCAGCGTTGCGGGTTACGTACCAAGGTGGTCATGACCCTCTGGGTGGTGTTGAGCTTTGCCGAGTGAGGAATCTGCAGGTCGGAATCATAGGGGAGATTGGTGATGGTGAAGTTGACGGTGAACCGCTCGAGGCCTGGAGGTGTCGTTGGTGGCCGAGTGGGAGCTGCAAGGAGCACAGACGGGGAGTGAGAGGGTGCAGGAGGACAGCTGTGAAGGCTGTGGGAGGGCAAAGGCAGTGGTGCCTGGCCAGCTCTTTCTCCCCCCCAGCCGTCATTATGATGGGAAAGTCTGGCGGGTTCTGCACTTATCCCGGGCATGACAAGCCCACGGGACGAGAGGCCCGCGAGGCACCCGTTGCCTTTTGGATGCATCCTGCCCCTGTGTGCTACTCACTGGGCGTCACTGGCTGCGTCACTGGCTGTTCGTTGTAACCTGGAACGAGAGAGAGAGGGACGTGAGCTGGAGCTCAGTGAGGGGAAGGCGGAGGGCCAGAGGGAGGCAGCAGGAGAGGCCTTGTTCACCGTTGACGTAGAGGCTGGTCCTGTTCAGGCTGTAGGGGCCCAGGCGCGTGATGGCTCCGGTCTTGTTGCTCACTTCGTGGTAAAGGCGCACCCTGTCCAAGTCAGGGCTGGAGGGCTCCTTCCTGTAGCTGCAGACGAGGTCCACGCCTGTGTTGTCGCCTTGCCTCACGGACCTGGAAAACAGAAAGCCATGCCTGAGCACCTGGCTTCTGCACCTCATTGCTCCAAGGTCGACAGGCTTTGCGGCTTCTGAACGTGTGCGTCTCCGTGAATGCGTGCTCGGCATTCCCGCGTCAGCCCAAGCTGGGGCTCCGTTCCACTCCTGCCTCCACTGAAAGTATGGCTTTTTTCCGGAAGCCGTGGGCAAGAGCAGACTGTGGACTCGTTCTTTGGTCAGCACCGTGACCCGAGGGTGTTAGGGGCTGGCGGCGAGGGGAGGCTCCAAGGGATGAGGTCGTGAGGGAGAATGAGAGCAGGGAGAATGTCTTGGTGGTGACAGAGCAGAAGTGTGGTGGGAGCCCGAGCGCTGGCATCTGACAAGGGACCCTGGGTGGCCAGCCCTACCTGAAGGCTGTCGTTGCACATCCCAGGAAACTGGGGCCAATGCTGGTGTCCTTCAGAAGGCGGTTGAGCTGGCAACGAGAAAGGTTTCTGATGAGCACCCTGCTTGCATCCCTGCATACTTTCCAGTCCCAGTGGCAAGCTCTCCTTCCGGCCTTGGCAGCGTTGCGGGTTACGTACCAAGGTGGTCATGACCCTCTGGGTGGTGTTGAGCTTTGCCGAGTGAGGAATCTGCAGGTCGGAATCGTAGGGGAGATTGGTGATGGTGAAGTTGACGGTGAACCGCTCGAGGCCTGGAGGTGTCGTTGGTGGCCGAGTGGGAGCTGCAAGGAGCACAGACGGGGAGTGAGAGGGTGCAGGAGGACAGCTGTGAAGGCTGTGGGAGGGCAAAGGCAGTGGTGCCTGGCCAGCTCTTTCTCCCCCCCAGCCGTCATTATGATGGGAAAGTCTGGCGGGTTCTGCACTTATCCCAGGCATGAAAAGCCCACGGGACGAGAGGCCCGCGAGGCACCCGTTGCCTTTTGGATGCATCCTGCCCCTGTGTGCTACTCACTGGGCGTCACTGGCTGCGTCACTGGCTGTTCGTTGTAACCTGGAACGAGAGAGAGAGGGACGTGAGCTGGAGCTCAGTGAGGGGAAGGCGGAGGGCCAGAGGGAGGCAGCAGGAGAGGCCTTGTTCACCGTTGACGTAGAGGCTGGTCCTGTTCAGGCTGTAGGGGCCCAGGCGCGTGATGGCTCCGGTCTTGTTGCTCACTTCGTGGTAAAGGCGCACCCTGTCCAAGTCAGGGCTGGAGGGCTCCTTCCTGTAGCTGCAGACGAGGTCCACGCCTGTGTTGTCGCCTTGCCTCACGGACCTGGAAAACAGAAAGCCATGCCTGAGCACCTGGCTTCTGCACCTCATTGCTCCAAGGTCGACAGGCTTTGCGGCTTCTGAACGTGTGCGTCTCCGTGAATGCGTGCTCGGCATTCCCGCGTCAGCCCAAGCTGGGGCTCCGTTCCACTCCTGCCTCCATTGAAAGTATGGCTTTTTTCCGGAAGCCGTGGGCAAGAGCGGACTGTGGACTCGTTCTTTGGTCAGCACCGTGACCCGAGGGTGTTAGGGGCTGGCGGCGAGGGGAGGCTCCAAGGGATGAGGTCGTGAGGGAGAACGAGAGCAGGGAGAATGTCTTGGTGGTGACAGAGCAGAAGTGTGGTGGGAGCCCGAGCGCTGGCATCTGACAAGGGACCCTGGGTGGCCAGCCCTACCTGAAGGCTGTCGTTGCACATCCCAGGAAACTGGGGCCAATGCTGGTGTCCTTCAGAAGGCGGTTGAGCTGGCAACGAGAAAGGTTTCTGATGAGCACCCTGCTTGCATCCCTGCATACTTTCCAGTCCCAGTGGCAAGCTCTCCTTCCGGCCTTGGCAGCGTTGCGGGTTACGTACCAAGGTGGTCATGACCCTCTGGGTGGTGTTGAGCTTTGCCGAGTGAGGAATCTGCAGGTCGGAATCGTAGGGGAGATTGGTGATGGTGAAGTTGACGGTGAACCGCTCGAGGCCTGGAGGTGTCGTTGGTGGCCGAGTGGGAGCTGCAAGGAGCACAGACGGGGAGTGAGAGGGTGCAGGAGGACAGCTGTGAAGGCTGTGGGAGGGCAAAGGCAGTGGTGCCTGGCCAGCTCTTTCTCCCCCCCAGCCGTCATTATGATGGGAAAGTCTGGCGGGTTCTGCACTTATCCCAGGCATGACAAGCCCACGGGACGAGAGGCCCGCGAGGCACCCGTTGCCTTTTGGATGCATCCTGCCCCTGTGTGCTACTCACTGGGCGTCACTGGCTGCGTCACTGGCTGTTCGTTGTAACCTGGAACGAGAGAGAGAGGGACGTGAGCTGGAGCTCAGTGAGGGGAAGGCGGAGGGCCAGAGGGAGGCAGCAGGAGAGGCCTTGTTCACCGTTGACGTAGAGGCTGGTCCTGTTCAGGCTGTAGGGGCCCAGGCGCGTGATGGCTCCGGTCTTGTTGCTCACTTCGTGGTAAAGGCGCACCCTGTCCAAGTCAGGGCTGGAGGGCTCCTTCCTGTAGCTGCAGACGAGGTCCACGCCTGTGTTGTCGCCTTGCCTCACGGACCTGGAAAACAGAAAGCCATGCCTGAGCACCTGGCTTCTGCACCTCATTGCTCCAAGGTCGACAGGCTTTGCGGCTTCTGAACGTGTGCGTCTCCGTGAATGCGTGCTCGGCATTCCCGCGTCAGCCCAAGCTGGGGCTCCGTTCCACTCCTGCCTCCACTGAAAGTATGGCTTTTTTCCGGAAGCCGTGGGCAAGAGCGGACTGTGGACTCGTTCTTTGGTCAGCACCGTGACCCGAGGGTGTTAGGGGCTGGCGGCGAGGGGAGGCTCCAAGGGATGAGGTCGTGAGGGAGAATGAGAGCAGGGAGAATGTCTTGGTGGTGACAGAGCAGAAGTGTGGTGGGAGCCCGAGCGCTGGCATCTGACAAGGGACCCTGGGTGGCCAGCCCTACCTGAAGGCTGTCGTTGCACATCCCAGGAAACTGGGGCCAATGCTGGTGTCCTTCAGAAGGCGGTTGAGCTGGCAACGAGAAAGGTTTCTGATGAGCACCCTGCTTGCATCCCTGCATACTTTCCAGTCCCAGTGGCAAGCTCTCCTTCCGGCCTTGGCAGCGTTGCGGGTTACGTACCAAGGTGGTCATGACCCTCTGGGTGGTGTTGAGCTTTGCCGAGTGAGGAATCTGCAGGTCGGAATCGTAGGGGAGATTGGTGATGGTGAAGTTGACGGTGAACCGCTCGAGGCCTGGAGGTGTCGTTGGTGGCCGAGTGGGAGCTGCAAGGAGCACAGACGGGGAGTGAGAGGGTGCAGGAGGACAGCTGTGAAGGCTGTGGGAGGGCAAAGGCAGTGGTGCCTGGCCAGCTCTTTCTCCCCCCCAGCCGTCATTATGATGGGAAAGTCTGGCGGGTTCTGCACTTATCCCAGGCATGACAAGCCCACGGGACGAGAGGCCCGCGAGGCACCCGTTGCCTTTTGGATGCATCCTGCCCCTGTGTGCTACTCACTGGGCGTCACTGGCTGCGTCACTGGCTGTTCGTTGTAACCTGGAACGAGAGAGAGAGGGATGTGAGCTGGAGCTCAGTGAGGGGAAGGCGGAGGGCCAGAGGGAGGCAGCAGGAGAGGCCTTGTTCACCGTTGACGTAGAGGCTGGTCCTGTTCAGGCTGTAGGGGCCCAGGCGCGTGATGGCTCCGGTCTTGTTGCTCACTTCGTGGTAAAGGCGCACCCTGTCCAAGTCAGGGCTGGAGGGCTCCTTCCTGTAGCTGCAGACGAGGTCCACGCCTGTGTTGTCGCCTTGCCTCACGGACCTGGAAAACAGAAAGCCATGCCTGAGCACCTGGCTTCTGCACCTCATTGCTCCAAGGTCGACAGGCTTTGCGGCTTCTGAACGTGTGCGTCTCCGTGAATGCGTGCTCGGCATTCCCGCGTCAGCCCAAGCTGGGGCTCCGTTCCACTCCTGCCTCCACTGAAAGTATGGCTTTTTTCCGGAAGCCGTGGGCAAGAGCAGACTGTGGACTCGTTCTTTGGTCAGCACCGTGACCCGAGGGTGTTAGGGGCTGGCGGCGAGGGGAGGCTCCAAGGGATGAGGTCGTGAGGGAGAATGAGAGCAGGGAGAATGTCTTGGTGGTGACAGAGCAGAAGTGTGGTGGGAGCCCGAGCGCTGGCATCTGACAAGGGACCCTGGGTGGCCAGCCCTACCTGAAGGCTGTCGTTGCACATCCCAGGAAACTGGGGCCAATGCTGGTGTCCTTCAGAAGGCGGTTGAGCTGGCAACGAGAAAGGTTTCTGATGAGCACCCTGCTTGCATCCCTGCATACTTTCCAGTCCCAGTGGCAAGCTCTCCTTCCGGCCTTGGCAGCGTTGCGGGTTACGTACCAAGGTGGTCATGACCCTCTGGGTGGTGTTGAGCTTTGCCGAGTGAGGAATCTGCAGGTCGGAATCGTAGGGGAGATTGGTGATGGTGAAGTTGACGGTGAACCGCTCGAGGCCTGGAGGTGTCGTTGGTGGCCGAGTGGGAGCTGCAAGGAGCACAGACGGGGAGTGAGAGGGTGCAGGAGGACAGCTGTGAAGGCTGTGGGAGGGCAAAGGCAGTGGTGCCTGGCCAGCTCTTTCTCCCCCCCAGCCGTCATTATGATGGGAAAGTCTGGCGGGTTCTGCACTTATCCCGGGCATGACAAGCCCACGGGACGAGAGGCCCGCGAGGCACCCGTTGCCTTTTGGATGCATCCTGCCCCTGTGTGCTACTCACTGGGCGTCACTGGCTGCGTCACTGGCTGTTCGTTGTAACCTGGAACGAGAGAGAGAGGGACGTGAGCTGGAGCTCAGTGAGGGGAAGGCGGAGGGCCAGAGGGAGGCAGCAGGAGAGGCCTTGTTCACCGTTGACGTAGAGGCTGGTCCTGTTCAGGCTGTAGGGGCCCAGGCGCGTGATGGCTCCGGTCTTGTTGCTCACTTCGTGGTAAAGGCGCACCCTGTCCAAGTCAGGGCTGGAGGGCTCCTTCCTGTAGCTGCAGACGAGGTCCACGCCTGTGTTGTCGCCTTGCCTCACGGACCTGGAAAACAGAAAGCCATGCCTGAGCACCTGGCTTCTGCACCTCATTGCTCCAAGGTCGACAGGCTTTGCGGCTTCTGAACGTGTGCGTCTCCGTGAATGCGTGCTCGGCATTCCCGCGTCAGCCCAAGCTGGGGCTCCGTTCCACTCCTGCCTCCACTGAAAGTATGGCTTTTTTCCGGAAGCCGTGGGCAAGAGCGGACTGTGGACTCGTTCTTTGGTCAGCACCGTGACCCGAGGGTGTTAGGGGCTGGCGGCGAGGGGAGGCTCCAAGGGATGAGGTCGTGAGGGAGAATGAGAGCAGGGAGAATGTCTTGGTGGTGACAGAGCAGAAGTGTGGTGGGAGCCCGAGCGCTGGCATCTGACAAGGGACCCTGGGTGGCCAGCCCTACCTGAAGGCTGTCGTTGCACATCCCAGGAAACTGGGGCCAATGCTGGTGTCCTTCAGAAGGCGGTTGAGCTGGCAACGAGAAAGGTTTCTGATGAGCACCCTGCTTGCATCCCTGCATACTTTCCAGTCCCAGTGGCAAGCTCTCCTTCCGGCCTTGGCAGCGTTGCGGGTTACGTACCAAGGTGGTCATGACCCTCTGGGTGGTGTTGAGCTTTGCCGAGTGAGGAATCTGCAGGTCGGAATCGTAGGGGAGATTGGTGATGGTGAAGTTGACGGTGAACCGCTCGAGGCCTGGAGGTGTCGTTGGTGGCCGAGTGGGAGCTGCAAGGAGCACAGACGGGGAGTGAGAGGGTGCAGGAGGACAGCTGTGAAGGCTGTGGGAGGGCAAAGGCAGTGGTGCCTGGCCAGCTCTTTCTCCCCCCCAGCCGTCATTATGATGGGAAAGTCTGGCGGGTTCTGCACTTATCCCAGGCATGAAAAGCCCACGGGACGAGAGGCCCGCGAGGCACCCGTTGCCTTTTGGATGCATCCTGCCCCTGTGTGCTACTCACTGGGCGTCACTGGCTGCGTCACTGGCTGTTCGTTGTAACCTGGAACGAGAGAGAGAGGGACGTGAGCTGGAGCTCAGTGAGGGGAAGGCGGAGGGCCAGAGGGAGGCAGCAGGAGAGGCCTTGTTCACCGTTGACGTAGAGGCTGGTCCTGTTCAGGCTGTAGGGGCCCAGGCGCGTGATGGCTCCGGTCTTGTTGCTCACTTCGTGGTAAAGGCGCACCCTGTCCAAGTCAGGGCTGGAGGGCTCCTTCCTGTAGCTGCAGACGAGGTCCACGCCTGTGTTGTCGCCTTGCCTCACGGACCTGGAAAACAGAAAGCCATGCCTGAGCACCTGGCTTCTGCACCTCATTGCTCCAAGGTCGACAGGCTTTGCGGCTTCTGAACGTGTGCGTCTCCGTGAATGCGTGCTCGGCATTCCCGCGTCAGCCCAAGCTGGGGCTCCGTTCCACTCCTGCCTCCACTGAAAGTATGGCTTTTTTCCGGAAGCCGTGGGCAAGAGCAGACTGTGGACTCGTTCTTTGGTCAGCACCGTGACCCGAGGGTGTTAGGGGCTGGCGGCGAGGGGAGGCTCCAAGGGATGAGGTCGTGAGGGAGAATGAGAGCAGGGAGAATGTCTTGGTGGTGACAGAGCAGAAGTGTGGTGGGAGCCCGAGCGCTGGCATCTGACAAGGGACCCTGGGTGGCCAGCCCTACCTGAAGGCTGTCGTTGCACATCCCAGGAAACTGGGGCCAATGCTGGTGTCCTTCAGAAGGCGGTTGAGCTGGCAACGAGAAAGGTTTCTGATGAGCACCCTGCTTGCATCCCTGCATACTTTCCAGTCCCAGTGGCAAGCTCTCCTTCCGGCCTTGGCAGCGTTGCGGGTTACGTACCAAGGTGGTCATGACCCTCTGGGTGGTGTTGAGCTTTGCCGAGTGAGGAATCTGCAGGTCGGAATCGTAGGGGAGATTGGTGATGGTGAAGTTGACGGTGAACCGCTCGAGGCCTGGAGGTGTCGTTGGTGGCCGAGTGGGAGCTGCAAGGAGCACAGACGGGGAGTGAGAGGGTGCAGGAGGACAGCTGTGAAGGCTGTGGGAGGGCAAAGGCAGTGGTGCCTGGCCAGCTCTTTCTCCCCCCCAGCCGTCATTATGATGGGAAAGTCTGGCGGGTTCTGCACTTATCCCAGGCATGACAAGCCCACGGGACGAGAGGCCCGCGAGGCACCCGTTGCCTTTTGGATGCATCCTGCCCCTGTGTGCTACTCACTGGGCGTCACTGGCTGCGTCACTGGCTGTTCGTTGTAACCTGGAACGAGAGAGAGAGGGACGTGAGCTGGAGCTCAGTGAGGGGAAGGCGGAGGGCCAGAGGGAGGCAGCAGGAGAGGCCTTGTTCACCGTTGACGTAGAGGCTGGTCCTGTTCAGGCTGTAGGGGCCCAGGCGCGTGATGGCTCCGGTCTTGTTGCTCACTTCGTGGTAAAGGCGCACCCTGTCCAAGTCAGGGCTGGAGGGCTCCTTCCTGTAGCTGCAGACGAGGTCCACGCCTGTGTTGTCGCCTTGCCTCACGGACCTGGAAAACAGAAAGCCATGCCTGAGCACCTGGCTTCTGCACCTCATTGCTCCAAGGTCGACAGGCTTTGCGGCTTCTGAACGTGTGCGTCTCCGTGAATGCGTGCTCGGCATTCCCGCGTCAGCCCAAGCTGGGGCTCCGTTCCACTCCTGCCTCCACTGAAAGTATGGCTTTTTTCCGGAAGCCGTGGGCAAGAGCGGACTGTGGACTCGTTCTTTGGTCAGCACCGTGACCCGAGGGTGTTAGGGGCTGGCGGCGAGGGGAGGCTCCAAGGGATGAGGTCGTGAGGGAGAATGAGAGCAGGGAGAATGTCTTGGTGGTGACAGAGCAGAAGTGTGGTGGGAGCCCGAGCGCTGGCATCTGACAAGGGACCCTGGGTGGCCAGCCCTACCTGAAGGCTGTCGTTGCACATCCCAGGAAACTGGGGCCAATGCTGGTGTCCTTCAGAAGGCGGTTGAGCTGGCAACGAGAAAGGTTTCTGATGAGCACCCTGCTTGCATCCCTGCATACTTTCCAGTCCCAGTGGCAAGCTCTCCTTCCGGCCTTGGCAGCGTTGCGGGTTACGTACCAAGGTGGTCATGACCCTCTGGGTGGTGTTGAGCTTTGCCGAGTGAGGAATCTGCAGGTCGGAATCGTAGGGGAGATTGGTGATGGTGAAGTTGACGGTGAACCGCTCGAGGCCTGGAGGTGTCGTTGGTGGCCGAGTGGGAGCTGCAAGGAGCACAGACGGGGAGTGAGAGGGTGCAGGAGGACAGCTGTGAAGGCTGTGGGAGGGCAAAGGCAGTGGTGCCTGACCGCGCGGCTCCCTTTGCCTTATATTTTCATATCATCCTGGAATGATTCCATCATTTGTGTTTGAAATGACTTTTTATTTTAATCATTTCTAATTCTTCTTTTAATGAACGAGTCTGGTTTTATCTAGAATTCTTGTTCTATATTCTCTTTCTTATCATGCACTATTTTGTGCTGTTTGTTTTTTATTGTTGTCTTTTATGGTTTTTATTTCATATGTATGTTTTAATGGTTATATTTGTTTATTTTTCTATATAGTTTATATCTTAATTTCTTTTTTTGTTTTGTGGTTATGTTTTTAATATTTTTTGATAGGTTTACTTATTCCTTTAAAGGTATTCAGTTAATTCTTTTTTCTTATATTTTTCTCTTAAAATTCCTTTTACTTTGAATATAATTGCATTATTTTCTTCTGTACTTAATCCTTCATACATGCATAACATCTGTGTTTGGCCAAGTGCTCATACTTTCTCTATTGTCTTCCATAGTCTTTCAGTTTACATTTCTTTTTTATTTATGTATATGGATGTCGCCTTCAAAGCATAACAGAGAGGTCCTTCATTCACTTTCCTATGGAGGGCAATAGTGGTTTCTCTTGTGTGCTTTTCCTATTGACTGTTTAATTTTCCTCTCTACTCTTTATTGTGATTTTATTGTACACTGCACATAATTCTGTCTTTGGACTATCGCATAACTGAAGACTGTTTAGCCCTCACCTCTTCTGATTAAATGTCTATACTGAAGAGTGTGGAATTATATTAATTATATATCACTAAGATATTCAGAAAGGAAGTGTAAGTACACCTAACTTCCTAGAGTGTGCAAGTTTTTGGCATTCTGTTCCCATTCAGTAAGAAATATAAAAATTGATGAGAGTAATGACTGGTATAATTCTCCAATGCTGATATGAATTATTTTGTTCAGTGGTATAATCTCACAGCAGAAAGCACAGTCTCTGATGTACTAAATTAAGTACAAATTTACTTGCAGTAGAAACTGACTTAAAATTTTGTATAGAGTTGCTTTCAAGAGAATACAATATTTGACTAAGTTTAAGAAGATCAGAGCATAAGTAGCGTGAGGTTTCCATTGAATATATTACAAAATGCACAGAATAAGAAAAAAGGAAAAAAATAACTGATGGAGAAGCTAATCTAAAAAGTACATAATTTACTGATTTCACTTAGTTTTTAATTCTATTCATTATAAGATCAATATACTTACATGTAATAGGAAGAGGAGAAAAACTAACATGAGACGTTTTCTCAAAATTAGTGGTATTTCCAACATCAGAAAAAGGAAGTGTTGATGTCTGTGTTGTTGAAGAAGTAGAAGTTCTGAAATGATAAGGTGAGGATGTGCTAGCTAGGATAGAGGAAACTAGAGTGGTTGATTCAGAAGATTGGAAGGATGGCACTGATGATGTAGACAGAGAAGTAGATTCTGGTTCAAGACCTGTGTGAGTGAAAGAGCTAGTAGTAGTGTGGGAACGTGATGTGTCCTGGGGAGAAGTGGTGGATGTCTCTACAGGATTAGATAAGAGTGAAGCACTTGTGTTGAGCAGGGATGTAATTGTGACTGCAGGCGTTGAGGTTGCAGTTAGGGCAGAGGTGAAAGAAGATGATGTCCACTCTGGAGAAGTGCTCTCCTGAGCACTGGTTGCTGGAAGAGGTGATGTGTTTGTTCCAGGTGAAATTCTCTCAGATGCAAAAATGCTCGAATGTGATGTGAAGATGGTGGATGAGGATGTGGTCACTTCATTAGTGCCTGCCACCAGACCAGAAGAGGTTCTGTAAGCTGTGATGGAAGTAGCAACTGTGGACAATTCACCTGACTGACTGGAGGTTTCTTGCATAGTCGAGAAAAGTGTGGTTGTCATCAAAAAAGGTGTAGGTTCTTTTGGAGTGGAAGAGCTCGTAATTGTAGTTTCAGGAGCTGGTGTTGCTACAGTAGAAGTGGTGGATTTAAGTATAGCTGTGGAGGAGAGATCAGCACTAGTATTGAGCGGTGAACTAACAGTGAGTGACGAGGTGGACGATGTTGTTTCTGTAGACGTTAGTGCAGACAAAGTCTGAGCTGGAGAAGTGTTCTCCCTAGTAGTGGCTAGAGGAGCTGCTGACATGATTGTAGGAAATGGGCTTGCTCCAGGAGAAGAAGTGGACGAAAGTGTGGAGGTGTTTGGTGATGATGTTGTCTCTGCAGGAGAACTTGTAGCTGTTTGAGAGGAAGATACAGCATTTGGGCTTGATGTGACTGCAGTGGTCGTTCCTTCTGCTTTGCTTGATGTTTCCGTTGTTGACAAGAGAGTTGTAGTTGTTTCAACAACAGTAGGCATTGGAGAGGCAGAGCTAGCAGGTGTAGCTGGGAAAGGTGATGTGGCGATGGTAGCAGTGGAGGTTGTTTCTAAAAGTTTGGATGAGAGGGCAGTACTTGTGTTGAGGAGAGATGTGCTTGTGAAGGTAGAAGTAGTGGTTGTTGTTAGGGTAGATGTTGGTGCAGTTGAAGTCTGAGCTGGAGAAGTAATCTCCTGAGCAGTGGGTAGAATAGCTGCGGAGATGGTAGTAGTAGATGGGCTTGTTCCAGGAGAAGAGGTGGACCTAAGTGGGGAGGTGTTTGGCGATGATGTTGTCTCTGCAGGAGAGCTTGTAGCTGTTGGGCTTGATATGACTGCAGTGGTCAGTTCTTCTGCTTTGCTTGAAGTTTCCGTTGTTGACAAGAGAGTTGTAGTTGTTTCAACAATAGTAGACAGTGCAGGGGAAGAGCTAGCAGGTGTGGTTTGGGATGGTGATGTGGAGAGGGTAGCAGTGGAGGTTGTTTCTCCAGGTGTGGATGGGAGGGCTGTACTTGTGTTGAGGAGAGATGTACTTGTGAGGGCAGAAGTAGAGGTGGGTGGAGATATGGTCCCAGCTGGAGCAGTGGTCTCCTGAGCAGTGGTTACTGCAAGAGGTGATGTGGTAGTGCCTGGTGTCAGAGATGCAGAGGTGCTCGTGTGTGATGTGAAGATGGTGGTGGGTGTTGTGGTGCCTGCATTAGTGCTGGTTAACAGAGCAGAAGTGGCTGTGAGAGCTGGGCTGGATGTTGCAGCGGTGGACGTTTCAGCAGCCGGACTGGAGATTTCTTGCATAGTTGAGGGAACTGTGGTTGTTGTCAACAGTGCTGTGGTTGCTCCTGGAGTGGAAGAGCTCGTACTTGTAGTTTCAGGAGCAGGTGTTGCTGGGGTAGCAGTGGTGGATGTTTGTCTAGGGGTGGAGGAGACAGTAGCGCTGGTGTAGAGAGGTGAACTGGAGAGTGTTGAAGTGGAGATTGTTGTTAGGCTAGACGTTGGGACAGATGTAGTCTGAGCTGGAGAAGTGGTCTCCTGAGCAGTGGTTAGAGGAGCTGCTGAGGTGGTTGTAGGAGATGGGCTAGTTCCAGGAGAAGAGGTGGACCTAAGTGGGGAGGTGTTTGTCGGTGATGTTGTCTCTGCAGGAGAGCTTGTAGCTGTTTGAGAGGAAGATGCTGCTGTTGGGCTTGAAGTGACTGCAGTGGTCGTTCCTTCTGCTGTGCTTGAAATTTCCGTTGTTGACGAGAGAGTTGTAGTTGCTTCAGCAAGAGTTGAGAGTGGAGGAGAAGAGCTAGCTACTGTTGTTTGGGATGGTGATGTGGCGATGGGAGCAGTAGAGGCTGTTTCTACAGGCTTTGTAACAACAGCTGCACTTCTGTTTATGAGGAGTGTACTCTTTAGTGTAGAGGTAGAGGTTGTTGCCTGGGTAGAGGTGGGTGGAGATGTGGTCCCAGCTGGAGCAGTGGTCTCCTGAGCAGTGGTTGCTGCAAGAGGTGATGTGGTAGTGCCTGGTGTGCTTGTCAGAGATGCAGGGGTGCTCGTGTGTGATGTGAAGATGGTGGTGGAAGTTGTGGTGCCTGCATTAGTGCTGGTCAACCGAGCAGAAGTGGCTGTGAGAGCTGGGCTGGATGTTGCAGCGGTGGACGTTTCAGCAGCCGGACTGGAGATTTCTTGCATAGTTGAGGGAACTGTGGTTGTTGTCAACAGTGCTGTGGTTGCTCCTGGAGTGGAAGAGCTCGTACTTGTAGTTTCAGGAGCAGATGTTGCTGGGGTAGCAGTGGTGGATGTTTGTCTAGGGGTGGAGGAGACAGTAGCGCTGGTGTAGAGAGGTGAACTGGAGAGTGTTGATGTGGAGGTTGGTGATAGGCTAGACGTTGGGGCAGATGTAGTCTGAGCTGGAGAAGTGGTCTCCTGAGCAGTGGTTAGAGGAGCTGCTGAGGTGGTTGTAGGAGATGGGCTTGTTCCAGGAGAAGAGGTGGACGTAAGTGGGGAGGTGTTTGTCGGTGATGTTGTCTCTGCAGGAGAGCTTGTAGCTGTTTGAGAGGAAGATGCTGCTGTTGGGCTTGATGTGACTGCAGTGGTCGTTCCTTCTGCTTTGCTTGATGTTTCCGTTGTTGACAAGAGAGTTGTAGTCGTTTCAACAACAGTAGGCATTGGAGAGGCAGAGCTAGCAGGTGTTGTTTGGAATAATGATGTGGCTATATTAGCAGTGGAGGTTGCTTCTACAGGTTTGGAGGAGGGGGCAGAATTTGTTTTGAGTGGTGACGTACTTGTGAGGGTAGAAGTTGTGGTTGTTGTTAGGGTAGACGTTGGTGCAATTGTAGTCTGAGCTGGAGAAGTGGTCTCCTGAACAGTGGTTAGAGAAGCTGCTGAGGTGGTTGTAGGAGATGGGCTTGTTCCAGGAGAAGAGGTGGACGTAAGTGGGGAGGTGTTTGTCGGTGATGCTGTCTCTGCTGGAGAGCTTGTAGCTGTTTGAGAGGAAGATGCTGCAGTTGGGGTTGATGTGACTGCAGTGGTCGTTCCTTCTGCTGTGCTTGAAGTTTCCGTTGTTGACGAGAGAGTTGTAGTTGCTTCAGCAAGAGTAGAGAGTGGAGGGGAAGAGCTAGCTACTGTTGTTTGGGATGGTGATGTGGCGATGGGAGCAGTAGAGGCTGTTTCTACAGGTTTTGCAACGACAGCTGCACTTCTGTTTATGAGGAGTGTACTCTTTAGTGTAGAGGTAGAGGTTGTTGCCTGGGTAGAGGTGGGTGGAGATGTGGTCCCAGCTGGAGCAGTGGTCTCCTGAGCTGTGGTTGCTGCAAGAGGTGATGTGGTAGTGCCTGGTGTGCTTGTCAGAGATGCAGGGGTGCTCGTGTGTGATTTGAAGATGGTGGTGGGTGTTGTGGTGCCTGCATTAGTGCTGGTTAACAGAGCAGAAGTGGCTGTGAGAGCTGGGCTGGATGTTGCAGCGGTGGACGTTTCAGCAGCCGGACTGGAGGTTTCTTGCATAGTTGAGGGAACTGTGGTTGTTGTCAACAGTGCTGTGGTTGCTCCTGGAGTGGAAGAGCTCGTACTTGTAGTTTCAGGAGCAGATGTTGCTGGGGTAGCAGTGGTGGATGTTTGTCTAGGGGTGGAGGAGACAGTAGCGCTGGTGTAGAGAGGTGAACTGGAGAGTGTTGATGTGGAGGTAGGTGATAGGCTAGACGTTGGGGCAGATGTAGTCTGAGCTGGAGAAGTGGTCTTCTGAGCAGTGGTTAGAGGAGCTGCTGAGGTGGTTGTAGGAGATGGGCTTGTTCCAGGAGAAGAGGTGGACGTAAGTGGGGAGGTGTTTGGCGATGATGTTGTCTCTGCAGGAGAGCTTGTAGCTGTTTGAGAGGAAGATGCTGCTGTTGGGGTTGATGTGACTGCAGTGGTCGGTTCTTCTGCTTTGCTTGAAGTTTCCGTTGTTGACAAGAGAGTTGTAGTTGTTTCAACAATAGTAGACAGTGCAGGGGAAGAGCTAGCAGGTGTGGTTTGGGATGGTGATGTGGAGAGGGTAGCAGTGGAGGTTGTTTCTCCAGGTGTGGATGGGAGGGCTGTACTTGTGTTGAGGAGAGATGTACTTGTGCGGGCAGAAGTAGAGGTGGGTGGAGATGTGGTCCCAGCTGGAGCAGTGGTCTCCTGAGCAGTGGTTGCTGCAAGAGGTGATGTGGTAGTGCCTGGTGTGCTTGTCAGAGATGCAGGGGTGCTCGTGTGTGATGTGAAGATGGTGGTGGGTGTTGTGGTGCCTGCATTAGTGCTGGTCAACCGAGCAGAAGTGGCTGTGAGAGCTGGGCTGGATGTTGCAGCGGTGGACGTTTCAGCAGCCGGACTGGAGATTTCTTGCATAGTTGAGGGAACTGTGGTTGCTGTCAACAGTGCTGTGGTTGCTCCTGGAGTGGAAGAGCTCGTACTTGTAGTTTCAGGAGCAGATGTTGCTGGGGTAGCAGTGGTGGATGCTTGTCTAGGGGTGGAGGAGACAGTAGCGCTGGTGTAGAGAGGTGAACTGGAGAGTGTTGATGTGGAGGTTGGTGTTAGGGTAGATGTTGGTGCAGTTGCAGTCTCAGTTGGAGATGTGTTCTCCTGAGCAGTGGTTAGAGGAGCAGCTGAGGAGGTTGTAGGAGATGGGCTTGTTCCAGGAGAAGAGGTGGGCGTAAGTGGGGAGGTGTTTGTCGGTGATGCTGTCTCTGCTGGAGAGCTTGTAGCGGATTGAGAGGAAGATGCTGCAGTTGGGCTTGATGTGACTGCAGTGGTCGTTCCTTCTGCTGTGCTTGAAGTTTCCGTTGTTGACAAGAGAGTTGTAGTTGTTTCAACAATAGTAGACAGTGCAGGGGAAGAGCGAGCAGGTGTGGTTTTGGATGGTGATGTGGCAAGGGTAGCAGTGGAGGCTGTTTCTCCAGGTGTGGATGGAAGGCCTGTACTTGGGTTGAGAAGAGATGTACTTGTGCGGGCAGAAGTAGAGGTGGGTGGAGATGTGGTCCCTGCTGGAGCAGTGGTCTCCTGAGTAGTGGCTAGAGGAGCTGCTGACGTGATTGTAGGTAATGGGCTTGTTCCAAGATAAGAAGTGGATGAAAGTGTGGAGGTGTTTGGCGATGATGTTGTCTCTGCAGGGGAGCTTGTAGCTGTTTGTGAAGGAGATACAGCATTTGGGCTTGATGTGACTGCGGTGGTCGTTTCTTCTGCTTTACTTGGTGTTTCAGTTGTTGACAAGAAAACTGTAGTTGTTTCAACAACAGTAGGGATTGAAGAGGCAGAGCTAGCAGGTGTAGCTGGGAAAGGTGATGTGGCGATGGTAGCAGTGGAGGTTGTTTCTAAAAGTTTGGATGAGAGGGCAGTACTTGTGTTGAGGAGAGATGTGCTTGTGAAGGTAGAAGTAGTGGTTGTTGTTAGGGTAGATGTTGGTGCAGTTGAAGTCTGAGCTGGAGAAGTAATCTCCTGAGCAGAGGGTAGAATAGCTGCGGAGCTGGTAGTAGGAGATGGGCTTGTTCCAGGAGAAGAGGTGGACGTAAGTGGGGAGGTGTTTGGTGATGATGTTGTCTCTGCTGGAGAGCTTGTAGCTGTTTGAGAGGAAGATGCTGCTGTTGGGCTTGATGTGACTGCAGTGGTCGGTTCTTCTGCTGTGCTTGAAGTTTCCGTTGTTGACAAGAGAGTTGTAGTTGTTTCAACCGTAGTAGACAGTGCAGGGGAAGAGCTAGCAGGTGTGGTTTGGGATGGTGATGTGGAGTGGGTAGCAGTGGAGGTTGTTTCTCCAGGTGTGGATGGGAGGGCTGTACTTGTGTTGAGGAGAGATGTACTTGTGCGGGCAGAAGTAGAGGTGGGTGGAGATGTGGTCCCAGCTGGAGCAGTGGTCTCCTGAGCAGTGGTTGCTGCAAGAGGTGATGTGGTAGTGCCTGGTGTGCTTGTCAGAGATGCAGGGGTGCTCGTGTGTGATGTGAAGATGGTGGTGGGTGTTGTGGTGCCTGCATTAGTGCTGGTCAACCGAGCAGAAGTGGCTGTGAGAGCTGGGCTGGATGTTGCAGCGGTGGACGTTTCAGCAGCCGGACTGGAGGTTTCTTGCATAGTTGAGGGAACTGTGGTTGTTGTCAACAGTGCTGTGGTTTCTTCTGGAGTGGAAGAGCTCGTACTTGTAGTTTCAGGAGCAGATGTTGCTGGGGTAGCAGTGGTGGATGTTTGTCTAGGGGTGGAGGAGACAGTAGCGCTGGTGTAGAGAGGTGAACTGGAGAGTGTTGATGTGGAGGTTGGTGTTAGGGTAGACGTTGGGGCAGATGTAGTCTGAGCTGGAGAAGTGGTCTCCTGAGCAGTGGTTAGAGGAGCTGCTGAGGTGGTAGTAGGAGATGGGCTTGTTCCAGGAGAAGAGGTGGACGTAAGTGGGGAGGTGTTTGGCGATGATGTTGTCTCTGCTGGAGAGCTTGTAGCTGTTTGAGAGGAAGATGCTGCTGTTGGGCTTGATGTGACTGCAGTGGTCGTTCCTTCTGCTTTGCTTGAAGTTTCCGTTGTTGACAAGAGAGTTGTAGTTGTTTCAACAATAGTAGACAGTGCAGGGGAAGAGCTAGCAGGTGTGGTTTGGGATGGTGATGTGGAGAGGGTAGCAGTGGAGGTTGTTTCTCCAGGTGTGGATGGGAGGGCTGTACTTGTGTTGAGGAGAGATGTACTTGTGCGGGCAGAAGTAGAGGTGGGTGGAGATGTGGTCCCAGCTGGAGCAGCGGTCTCCTGAGCAGTGGTTGCTGCAAGAGGTGATGTGGTAGTGCCTGGTGTGCTTGTCAGAGATGCAGGGGTGCTCGTGTGTGATGTGAAGATGGTGGTGGGTGTTGTGGTGCCTGCATTAGTGCTGGTCAACCGAGCAGAAGTGGCTGTGAGAGCTGGGCTGGATGTTGCAGCGGTGGACGTTTCAGCAGCCGGACTGGAGATTTCTTGCATAGTTGAGGGAACTGTGGTTGTTGTCAACAGTGCTGTGGTTGCTCCTGGAGTGGAAGAGCTCGTACTTGTAGTTTCAGGAGCAGATGTTGCTGGGGTAGCAGTGGTGGATGTTTGTCTAGGGGTGGAGGAGACAGTAGCGCTGGTGTAGAGAGGTGAACTGGAGAGTGTTGATGTGGAGGTTGGTGTTAGGGTAGATGTTGGTGCAGTTGCAGTCTCAGTTGGAGATGTGGTCTCCTGCGTAGTGGCTAGAGGAGCTGCTGAGGTGGTAGTAGGAGATGGGCTTGTTCCAGGAGAAGAGGTGGACGTAAGTGGGGAGGTGTTTGTCGGTGATGCTGTCTCTGCTGGAGAGCTTGTAGCTGTTTGAGAGGAAGATGCTGCAGTTGGGGTTGATGTGACTGCAGTGGTCGTTCCTTCTGCTGTGCTTGAAGTTTCCGTTGTTGACGAGAGAGTTGTAGTTGCTTCAGCAAGAGTTGAGAGTGGAGGGGAAGAGCTAGCTACTGTTGTTTGGGATGGTGATGTGGCGATGGAAGCAGTAGAGGCTGTTTCTACAGGTTTTGCAACGACAGCTGCACTTCTGTTTATGAGGAGTGTACTCTTTAGTGTAGAGGTAGAGGTTGTTGCCTGGGTAGAGGTGGGTGGAGATGTGGTCCCAGCTGGAGCAGTGGTCTCCTGAGCAGTGGTTGCTGCAAGAGGTGATGTGGTAGTGCCTGGTGTGCTTGTCAGAGATGCAGGGGTGCTCGTGTGTGATGTGAAGATGGTGGTGGGTGTTGTGGTGCCTGCATTAGTGCTGGTCAACCGAGCAGAAGTGGCTGTGAGAGCTGGGCTGGATGTTGCAGCGGTGGACGTTTCAGCAGCCGGACTGGAGATTTCTTGCATAGTTGAGGGAACTGTGGTTGTTGTCAATAGTGCTGTGTTTGCTCCTGGAGTGGAAGAGCTCGTACTTGTAGTTTCAGGAGCAGATGTTGCTGGGGTAGCAGTGGTGGATGTTTGTCTAGGGGTGGAGGAGACAGTAGCGCTGGTGTAGAGAGGTGAACTGGAGAGTGTTGATGTGGAGGTTGGTGATAGGCTAGACGTTGGGGCAGATGTAGTCTGAGCTGGAGAAGTGGTCTCCTGAGCAGTGGTTAGAGGAGCTGCTGAGGTGGTTGTAGGAGATGGGCTTGTTCCAGGAGAAGAGGTGGACGTAAGTGGGGAGGTGTTTGGCGATGATGTTCTCTCTGCAGGAGAGCTTGTAGCTGTTTGAGAGGAAGATGCTGCTGTTGGGGTTGATGTGACTGCAGTGGTCGGTTCTTCTGCTTTGCTTGAAGTTTCCGTTGTTGACAAGAGAGTTGTAGTTGTTTCAACAATAGTAGACAGTGCAGGGGAAGAGCTAGCAGGTGTGGTTTGGGATGGTGATGTGGAGAGGGTAGCAGTGGAGGTTGTTTCTCCAGGTGTGGATGGGAGGGCTGTACTTGTGTTGAGGAGAGATGTACTTGTGCGGGCAGAAGTAGAGGTGGGTGGAGATGTGGTCCCAGCTGGAGCAGCGGTCTCCTGAGCAGTGGTTGCTGCAAGAGGTGATGTGGTAGTGCCTGGTGTGCTTGTCAGAGATGCAGGGGTGCTCGTGTGTGATGTGAAGATGGTGGTGGGTGTTGTGGTGCCTGCATTAGTGCTGGTCAACCGAGCAGAAGTGGCTGTGAGAGCTGGGCTGGATGTTGCAGCGGTGGACGTTTCAGCAGCCGGACTGGAGATTTCTTGCATAGTTGAGGGAACTGTGGTTGCTGTCAACAGTGCTGTGGTTTCTTCTGGAGTGGAAGAGCTCGTACTTGTAGTTTCAGGAGCAGATGTTGCTGGGGTAGCAGTGGTGGATGCTTGTCTAGGGGTGGAGGAGACAGTAGCGCTGGTGTAGAGAGGTGAACTGGAGAGTGTTGATGTGGAGGTTGGTGTTAGGGTAGATGTTGGTGCAGTTGCAGTCTCAGTTGGAGATGTGTTCTCCTGAGCAGTGGTTAGAGGAGCAGCTGAGGAGGTTGTAGGAGATGGGCTTGTTCCAGGAGAAGAGGTGGGCGTAAGTGGGGAGGTGTTTGTCGGTGATGCTGTCTCTGCTGGAGAGCTTGTAGCGGATTGAGAGGAAGATGCTGCAGTTGGGCTTGATGTGACTGCAGTGGTCGTTCCTTCTGCTGTGCTTGAAGTTTCCGTTGTTGACAAGAGAGTTGTAGTTGTTTCAACAATAGTAGACAGTGCAGGGGAAGAGCGAGCAGGTGTGGTTTTGGATGGTGATGTGGCAAGGGTAGCAGTGGAGGCTGTTTCTCCAGGTGTGGATGGAAGGCCTGTACTTGGGTTGAGAAGAGATGTACTTGTGCGGGCAGAAGTAGAGGTGGGTGGAGATGTGGTCCCTGCTGGAGCAGTGGTCTCCTGAGTAGTGGCTAGAGGAGCTGCTGACGTGATTGTAGGTAATGGGCTTGTTCCAAGATAAGAAGTGGATGAAAGTGTGGAGGTGTTTGGCGATGATGTTGTCTCTGCAGGGGAGCTTGTAGCTGTTTGTGAAGGAGATACAGCATTTGGGCTTGATGTGACTGCGGTGGTCGTTTCTTCTGCTTTACTTGGTGTTTCAGTTGTTGACAAGAAAACTGTAGTTGTTTCAACAACAGTAGGGATTGAAGAGGCAGAGCTAGCAGGTGTAGCTGGGAAAGGTGATGTGGCGATGGTAGCAGTGGAGGTTGTTTCTAAAAGTTTGGATGAGAGGGCAGTACTTGTGTTGAGGAGAGATGTGCTTGTGAAGGTAGAAGTAGTGGTTGTTGTTAGGGTAGATGTTGGTGCAGTTGAAGTCTGAGCTGGAGAAGTAATCTCCTGAGCAGAGGGTAGAATAGCTGCGGAGCTGGTAGTAGGAGATGGGCTTGTTCCAGGAGAAGAGGTGGACGTAAGTGGGGAGGTGTTTGGTGATGATGTTGTCTCTGCTGGAGAGCTTGTAGCTGTTTGAGAGGAAGATGCTGCTGTTGGGCTTGATGTGACTGCAGTGGTCGGTTCTTCTGCTGTGCTTGAAGTTTCCGTTGTTGACAAGAGAGTTGTAGTTGTTTCAACCGTAGTAGACAGTGCAGGGGAAGAGCTAGCAGGTGTGGTTTGGGATGGTGATGTGGAGTGGGTAGCAGTGGAGGTTGTTTCTCCAGGTGTGGATGGGAGGGCTGTACTTGTGTTGAGGAGAGATGTACTTGTGCGGGCAGAAGTAGAGGTGGGTGGAGATGTGGTCCCAGCTGGAGCAGTGGTCTCCTGAGCAGTGGTTGCTGCAAGAGGTGATGTGGTAGTGCCTGGTGTGCTTGTCAGAGATGCAGGGGTGCTCGTGTGTGATGTGAAGATGGTGGTGGGTGTTGTGGTGCCTGCATTAGTGCTGGTCAACCGAGCAGAAGTGGCTGTGAGAGCTGGGCTGGATGTTGCAGCGGTGGACGTTTCAGCAGCCGGACTGGAGGTTTCTTGCATAGTTGAGGGAACTGTGGTTGTTGTCAACAGTGCTGTGGTTTCTTCTGGAGTGGAAGAGCTCGTACTTGTAGTTTCAGGAGCAGATGTTGCTGGGGTAGCAGTGGTGGATGTTTGTCTAGGGGTGGAGGAGACAGTAGCGCTGGTGTAGAGAGGTGAACTGGAGAGTGTTGATGTGGAGGTTGGTGTTAGGGTAGACGTTGGGGCAGATGTAGTCTGAGCTGGAGAAGTGGTCTCCTGAGCAGTGGTTAGAGGAGCTGCTGAGGTGGTAGTAGGAGATGGGCTTGTTCCAGGAGAAGAGGTGGACGTAAGTGGGGAGGTGTTTGGCGATGATGTTGTCTCTGCTGGAGAGCTTGTAGCTGTTTGAGAGGAAGATGCTGCTGTTGGGCTTGATGTGACTGCAGTGGTCGTTCCTTCTGCTTTGCTTGAAGTTTCCGTTGTTGACAAGAGAGTTGTAGTTGTTTCAACAATAGTAGACAGTGCAGGGGAAGAGCTAGCAGGTGTGGTTTGGGATGGTGATGTGGAGAGGGTAGCAGTGGAGGTTGTTTCTCCAGGTGTGGATGGGAGGGCTGTACTTGTGTTGAGGAGAGATGTACTTGTGCGGGCAGAAGTAGAGGTGGGTGGAGATGTGGTCCCAGCTGGAGCAGCGGTCTCCTGAGCAGTGGTTGCTGCAAGAGGTGATGTGGTAGTGCCTGGTGTGCTTGTCAGAGATGCAGGGGTGCTCGTGTGTGATGTGAAGATGGTGGTGGGTGTTGTGGTGCCTGCATTAGTGCTGGTCAACCGAGCAGAAGTGGCTGTGAGAGCTGGGCTGGATGTTGCAGCGGTGGACGTTTCAGCAGCCGGACTGGAGATTTCTTGCATAGTTGAGGGAACTGTGGTTGTTGTCAACAGTGCTGTGGTTGCTCCTGGAGTGGAAGAGCTCGTACTTGTAGTTTCAGGAGCAGATGTTGCTGGGGTAGCAGTGGTGGATGTTTGTCTAGGGGTGGAGGAGACAGTAGCGCTGGTGTAGAGAGGTGAACTGGAGAGTGTTGATGTGGAGGTTGGTGTTAGGGTAGATGTTGGTGCAGTTGCAGTCTCAGTTGGAGATGTGGTCTCCTGCGTAGTGGCTAGAGGAGCTGCTGAGGTGGTAGTAGGAGATGGGCTTGTTCCAGGAGAAGAGGTGGACGTAAGTGGGGAGGTGTTTGTCGGTGATGCTGTCTCTGCTGGAGAGCTTGTAGCTGTTTGAGAGGAAGATGCTGCAGTTGGGGTTGATGTGACTGCAGTGGTCGTTCCTTCTGCTGTGCTTGAAGTTTCCGTTGTTGACGAGAGAGTTGTAGTTGCTTCAGCAAGAGTTGAGAGTGGAGGGGAAGAGCTAGCTACTGTTGTTTGGGATGGTGATGTGGCGATGGAAGCAGTAGAGGCTGTTTCTACAGGTTTTGCAACGACAGCTGCACTTCTGTTTATGAGGAGTGTACTCTTTAGTGTAGAGGTAGAGGTTGTTGCCTGGGTAGAGGTGGGTGGAGATGTGGTCCCAGCTGGAGCAGTGGTCTCCTGAGCAGTGGTTGCTGCAAGAGGTGATGTGGTAGTGCCTGGTGTGCTTGTCAGAGATGCAGGGGTGCTCGTGTGTGATGTGAAGATGGTGGTGGGTGTTGTGGTGCCTGCATTAGTGCTGGTTAACAGAGCAGAAGTGGCTGTGAGAGCTGGGCTGGATGTTGCAGCGGTGGACGTTTCAGCAGCCGGACTGGAGGTTTCTTGCATAGTTGAGGGAACTGTGGTTGTTGTCAACAGTGCTGTGGTTGCTCCTGGAGTGGAAGAGCTCGTACTTGTAGTTTCAGGAGCAGATGTTGCTGGGGTAGCAGTGGTGGATGTTTGTCTAGGGGTGGAGGAGACAGTAGCGCTGGTGTAGAGAGGTGAACTGGAGAGTGTTGATGTGGAGGTTGGTGATAGGCTAGACGTTGGGGCAGATGTAGTCTGAGCTGGAGAAGTGGTCTCCTGAGCAGTGGTTAGAGGAGCTGCTGAGGTGGTAGTAGGAGATGGGCTTGTTCCAGGAGAAGAGGTGGACGTAAGTGGGGAGGTGTTTGGCGATGATGTTGTCTCTGCAGGAGAGCTTGTAGCTGTTTGAGAGGAAGATGCTGCAGTTGGGTTTGATGTGACTGCAGTGGTCAGTTCTTCTGCTTTGCTTGAAGTTTCCGTTGTTGACAAGAGAGTTGTAGTTGTTTCAACAATAGTAGACAGTGCAGGGGAAGAGCTAGCAGGTGTGGTTTGGGATGGTGATGTGGAGAGGGTAGCAGTGGAGGTTGTTTCTCCAGGTGTGGATGGGAGGGCTGTACTTGTGTTGAGGAGAGATGTACTTGTGCGGGCAGAAGTAGAGGTGGGTGGAGATGTGGTCCCAGCTGGAGCAGCGGTCTCCTGAGCAGTGGTTGCTGCAAGAGGTGATGTGGTAGTGCCTGGTGTGCTTGTCAGAGATGCAGGGGTGCTCGTGTGTGATGTGAAGATGGTGGTGGGTGTTGTGGTGCCTGCATTAGTGCTGGTCAACCGAGCAGAAGTGGCTGTGAGAGCTGGGCTGGATGTTGCAGCGGTGGACGTTTCAGCAGCCGGACTGGAGATTTCTTGCATAGTTGAGGGAACTGTGGTTGCTGTCAACAGTGCTGTGGTTTCTTCTGGAGTGGAAGAGCTCGTACTTGTAGTTTCAGGAGCAGATGTTGCTGGGGTAGCAGTGGTGGATGCTTGTCTAGGGGTGGAGGAGACAGTAGCGCTGGTGTAGAGAGGTGAACTGGAGAGTGTTGATGTGGAGGTTGGTGTTAGGGTAGATGTTGGTGCAGTTGCAGTCTCAGTTGGAGATGTGTTCTCCTGAGCAGTGGTTAGAGGAGCAGCTGAGGAGGTTGTAGGAGATGGGCTTGTTCCAGGAGAAGAGGTGGGCGTAAGTGGGGAGGTGTTTGTCGGTGATGCTGTCTCTGCTGGAGAGCTTGTAGCGGATTGAGAGGAAGATGCTGCAGTTGGGCTTGATGTGACTGCAGTGGTCGTTCCTTCTGCTGTGCTTGAAGTTTCCGTTGTTGACAAGAGAGTTGTAGTTGTTTCAACAATAGTAGACAGTGCAGGGGAAGAGCGAGCAGGTGTGGTTTTGGATGGTGATGTGGCAAGGGTAGCAGTGGAGGCTGTTTCTCCAGGTGTGGATGGAAGGTCTGTACTTGGGTTGAGAAGAGATGTACTTGTGCGGGCAGAAGTAGAGGTGGGTGGAGATGTGGTCCCTGCTGGAGCAGTGGTCTCCTGAGTAGTGGCTAGAGGAGCTGCTGACGTGATTGTAGGTAATGGGCTTGTTCCAAGATAAGAAGTGGATGAAAGTGTGGAGGTGTTTGGCGATGATGTTGTCTCTGCAGGGGAGCTTGTAGCTGTTTGTGAAGGAGATACAGCATTTGGGCTTGATGTGACTGCGGTGGTCGTTTCTTCTGCTTTACTTGGTGTTTCAGTTGTTGACAAGAAAACTGTAGTTGTTTCAACAACAGTAGGGATTGGAGAGGCAGAGCTAGCAGGTGTAGCTGGGAAAGGTGATGTGGCGATGGTAGCAGTGGAGGTTGTTTCTAAAAGTTTGGATGAGAGGGCAGTACTTGTGTTGAGGAGAGATGTGCTTGTGAAGGTAGAAGTAGTGGTTGTTGTTAGGGTAGATGTTGGTGCAGCTGAAGTCTGAGCTGGAGAAGTAATCTCCTGAGCAGAGGGTAGAATAGCTGCGGAGCTGGTAGTAGGAGATGGGCTTGTTCCAGGAGAAGAGGTGGACGTAAGTGGGGAGGTGTTTGGTGATGATGTTGTCTCTGCTGGAGAGCTTGTAGCTGTTTGAGAGGAAGATGCTGCTGTTGGGCTTGATGTGACTGCAGTGGTCGGTTCTTCTGCTGTGCTTGAAGTTTCCGTTGTTGACAAGAGAGTTGTAGTTGTTTCAACCGTAGTAGACAGTGCAGGGGAAGAGCTAGCAGGTGTGGTTTGGGATGGTGATGTGGAGTGGGTAGCAGTGGAGGTTGTTTCTCCAGGTGTGGATGGGAGGGCTGTACTTGTGTTGAGGAGAGATGTACTTGTGCGGGCAGAAGTAGAGGTGGGTGGAGATGTGGTCCCAGCTGGAGCAGTGGTCTCCTGAGCAGTGGTTGCTGCAAGAGGTGATGTGGTAGTGCCTGGTGTGCTTGTCAGAGATGCAGGGGTGCTCGTGTGTGATGTGAAGATGGTGGTGGGTGTTGTGGTGCCTGCATTAGTGCTGGTCAACCGAGCAGAAGTGGCTGTGAGAGCTGGGCTGGATGTTGCAGCGGTGGACGTTTCAGCATCCGGACTGGAGGTTTCTTGCATAGTTGAGGGAACTGTGGTTGTTGTCAACAGTGCTGTGGTTTCTTCTGGAGTGGAAGAGCTCGTACTTGTAGTTTCAGGAGCAGATGATGCTGGGGTAGCAGTGGTGGATGTTTGTCTAGGGGTGGAGGAGACAGTAGCGCTGGTGTAGAGAGATGAACTGGAGAGTGTTGATGTGGAGGTTGGTGTTAGGGTAGACGTTGGGGCAGATGTAGTCTGAGCTGGAGAAGTGGTCTCCTGAGCAGTGGTTAGAGGAGCGGCTGAGGTGGTAGTAGGAGATGGGCTTGTTCCAGGAGAAGAGGTGGACGTAAGTGGGGAGGTGTTTGGCGATGATGCTGTCTCTGCTGGAGAGCTTGTAGCTGTTTGAGAGGAAGATGCTGCTGTTGGGCTTGATGTGACTGCAGTGGTCGGTTCTTCTGCTTTGCTTGAAGTTTCCGTTGTTGACAAGAGAGTTGTAGTTGTTTCAACAATAGTAGACAGTGCAGGGGAAGAGCTAGCAGGTGTGGTTTGGGATGGTGATGTGGAGAGGGTAGCAGTGGAGGTTGTTTCTCCAGGTGTGGATGGGAGGGCTGTACTTGTGTAGAGGAGAGATGTACTTGTGCGGGCAGAAGTAGAGGTGGGTGGAGATGTGGTCCCAGCTGGAGCAGCGGTCTCCTGAGCAGTGGTTGCTGCAAGAGGTGATGTGGTAGTGCCTGGTGTGCTTGTCAGAGATGCAGGGGTGCTCGTGTGTGATGTGAAGATGGTGGTGGGTGTTGTGGTGCCTGCATTAGTGCTGGTCAACCGAGCAGAAGTGGCTGTGAGAGCTGGGCTGGATGTTGCAGCGGTGGACGTTTCAGCATCCGGACTGGAGGTTTCTTGCATAGTTGAGGGAACTGTGGTTGTTGTCAACAGTGCTGTGGTTGCTCCTGGAGTGGAAGAGCTCGTACTTGTAGTTTCAGGAGCAGATGTTGCTGGGGTAGCAGTGGTGGATGTTTGTCTAGGGGTGGAGGAGACAGTAGCGCTGGTGTAGAGAGGTGAACTGGAGAGTGTTGATGTGGAGGTTGGTGTTAGGGTAGATGTTGGTGCAGTTGCAGTCTCAGTTGGAGATGTGGTCTCCTGCGTAGTGGCTAGAGGAGCTGCTGAGGTGGTAGTAGGAGATGGGCTTGTTCCAGGAGAAGAGGTGGACGTAAGTGGGGAGGTGTTTGTCGGTGATGCTGTCTCTGCTGGAGAGCTTGTAGCTGTTTGAGAGGAAGATGCTGCAGTTGGGGTTGATGTGACTGCAGTGGTCGTTCCTTCTGCTGTGCTTGAAGTTTCCGTTGTTGACGAGAGAGTTGTAGTTGCTTCAGCAAGAGTTGAGAGTGGAGGGGAAGAGCTAGCTACTGTTGTTTGGGATGGTGATGTGGCGATGGAAGCAGTAGAGGCTGTTTCTACAGGTTTTGCAACGACAGCTGCACTTCTGTTTATGAGGAGTGTACTCTTTAGTGTAGAGGTAGAGGTTGTTGCCTGGGTAGAGGTGGGTGGAGATGTGGTCCCAGCTGGAGCAGTGGTCTCCTGAGCAGTGGTTGCTGCAAGAGGTGATGTGGTAGTGCCTGGTGTGCTTGTCAGAGATGCAGGGGTGCTCGTGTGTGATGTGAAGATGGTGGTGGGTGTTGTGGTGCCTGCATTAGTGCTGGTTAACAGAGCAGAAGTGGCTGTGAGAGCTGGGCTGGATGTTGCAGCGGTGGACGTTTCAGCAGCCGGACTGGAGGTTTCTTGCATAGTTGAGGGAACTGTGGTTGTTGTCAACAGTGCTGTGGTTGCTCCTGGAGTGGAAGAGCTCGTACTTGTAGTTTCAGGAGCAGATGTTGCTGGGGTAGCAGTGGTGGATGTTTGTCTAGGGGTGGAGGAGACAGTAGCGCTGGTGTAGAGAGGTGAACTGGAGAGTGTTGATGTGGAGGTAGGTGATAGGCTAGACGTTGGGGCAGATGTAGTCTGAGCTGGAGAAGTGGTCTTCTGAGCAGTGGTTAGAGGAGCTGCTGAGGTGGTTGTAGGAGATGGGCTTGTTCCAGGAGAAGAGGTGGACGTAAGTGGGGAGGTGTTTGGCGATGATGTTGTCTCTGCAGGAGAGCTTGTAGCTGTTTGAGAGGAAGATGCTGCTGTTGGGGTTGATGTGACTGCAGTGGTCGGTTCTTCTGCTTTGCTTGAAGTTTCCGTTGTTGACAAGAGAGTTGTAGTTGTTTCAACAATAGTAGACAGTGCAGGGGAAGAGCTAGCAGGTGTGGTTTGGGATGGTGATGTGGAGAGGGTAGCAGTGGAGGTTGTTTCTCCAGGTGTGGATGGGAGGGCTGTACTTGTGTTGAGGAGAGATGTACTTGTGCGGGCAGAAGTAGAGGTGGGTGGAGATGTGGTCCCAGCTGGAGCAGTGGTCTCCTGAGCAGTGGTTGCTGCAAGAGGTGATGTGGTAGTGCCTGGTGTGCTTGTCAGAGATGCAGGGGTGCTCGTGTGTGATGTGAAGATGGTGGTGGGTGTTGTGGTGCCTGCATTAGTGCTGGTCAACCGAGCAGAAGTGGCTGTGAGAGCTGGGCTGGATGTTGCAGCGGTGGACGTTTCAGCAGCCGGACTGGAGATTTCTTGCATAGTTGAGGGAACTGTGGTTGCTGTCAACAGTGCTGTGGTTTCTTCTGGAGTGGAAGAGCTCGTACTTGTAGTTTCAGGAGCAGATGTTGCTGGGGTAGCAGTGGTGGATGCTTGTCTAGGGGTGGAGGAGACAGTAGCGCTGGTGTAGAGAGGTGAACTGGAGAGTGTTGATGTGGAGGTTGGTGTTAGGGTAGATGTTGGTGCAGTTGCAGTCTCAGTTGGAGATGTGTTCTCCTGAGCAGTGGTTAGAGGAGCAGCTGAGGAGGTTGTAGGAGATGGGCTTGTTCCAGGAGAAGAGGTGGGCGTAAGTGGGGAGGTGTTTGTCGGTGATGCTGTCTCTGCTGGAGAGCTTGTAGCGGATTGAGAGGAAGATGCTGCAGTTGGGCTTGATGTGACTGCAGTGGTCGTTCCTTCTGCTGTGCTTGAAGTTTCCGTTGTTGACAAGAGAGTTGTAGTTGTTTCAACAATAGTAGACAGTGCAGGGGAAGAGCGAGCAGGTGTGGTTTTGGATGGTGATGTGGCAAGGGTAGCAGTGGAGGCTGTTTCTCCAGGTGTGGATGGAAGGCCTGTACTTGGGTTGAGAAGAGATGTACTTGTGCGGGCAGAAGTAGAGGTGGGTGGAGATGTGGTCCCTGCTGGAGCAGTGGTCTCCTGAGTAGTGGCTAGAGGAGCTGCTGACGTGATTGTAGGTAATGGGCTTGTTCCAAGATAAGAAGTGGATGAAAGTGTGGAGGTGTTTGGCGATGATGTTGTCTCTGCAGGGGAGCTTGTAGCTGTTTGTGAAGGAGATACAGCATTTGGGCTTGATGTGACTGCGGTGGTCGTTTCTTCTGCTTTACTTGGTGTTTCAGTTGTTGACAAGAAAACTGTAGTTGTTTCAACAACAGTAGGGATTGGAGAGGCAGAGCTAGCAGGTGTAGCTGGGAAAGGTGATGTGGCGATGGTAGCAGTGGAGGTTGTTTCTAAAAGTTTGGATGAGAGGGCAGTACTTGTGTTGAGGAGAGATGTGCTTGTGAAGGTAGAAGTAGTGGTTGTTGTTAGGGTAGATGTTGGTGCAGTTGAAGTCTGAGCTGGAGAAGTAATCTCCTGAGCAGAGGGTAGAATAGCTGCGGAGCTGGTAGTAGGAGATGGGCTTGTTCCAGGAGAAGAGGTGGACGTAAGTGGGGAGGTGTTTGGTGATGATGTTGTCTCTGCTGGAGAGCTTGTAGCTGTTTGAGAGGAAGATGCTGCTGTTGGGCTTGATGTGACTGCAGTGGTCGGTTCTTCTGCTGTGCTTGAAGTTTCCGTTGTTGACAAGAGAGTTGTAGTTGTTTCAACCGTAGTAGACAGTGCAGGGGAAGAGCTAGCAGGTGTGGTTTGGGATGGTGATGTGGAGTGGGTAGCAGTGGAGGTTGTTTCTCCAGGTGTGGATGGGAGGGCTGTACTTGTGTTGAGGAGAGATGTACTTGTGCGGGCAGAAGTAGAGGTGGGTGGAGATGTGGTCCCAGCTGGAGCAGTGGTCTCCTGAGCAGTGGTTGCTGCAAGAGGTGATGTGGTAGTGCCTGGTGTGCTTGTCAGAGATGCAGGGGTGCTCGTGTGTGATGTGAAGATGGTGGTGGGTGTTGTGGTGCCTGCATTAGTGCTGGTCAACCGAGCAGAAGTGGCTGTGAGAGCTGGGCTGGATGTTGCAGCGGTGGACGTTTCAGCATCCGGACTGGAGGTTTCTTGCATAGTTGAGGGAACTGTGGTTGTTGTCAACAGTGCTGTGGTTTCTTCTGGAGTGGAAGAGCTCGTACTTGTAGTTTCAGGAGCAGATGTTGCTGGGGTAGCAGTGGTGGATGTTTGTCTAGGGGTGGAGGAGACAGTAGCGCTGGTGTAGAGAGGTGAACTGGAGAGTGTTGATGTGGAGGTTGGTGTTAGGGTAGACGTTGGGGCAGATGTAGTCTGAGCTGGAGAAGTGGTCTCCTGAGCAGTGGTTAGAGGAGCGGCTGAGGTGGTAGTAGGAGATGGGCTTGTTCCAGGAGAAGAGGTGGACGTAAGTGGGGAGGTGTTTGGCGATGATGTTCTCTCTGCAGGAGAGCTTGTAGCGGATTGAGAGGAAGATGCTGCAGTTGGGCTTGATGCGACTGCAGTGGTCGTTCCTTCTGCTGTGCTTGAAGCTTCCGTTGTTGACGAGAGAGTTGTAGTTGTTTCAGCAAGAGTTGAGAGTGGAGGGGAAGAGCTAGCTATTGTTGTTTGGGATGGTGATGTGGCGAAGGGAGCAGTGGAGGCTGTTTCTACAGGTGTTGCAACGACAGCTCCACTTCTGTTTATGAGTAGTGTACTCTTTAGTGTAGAGGTAGAGGTTGTTACCTGGGTAGAGGTGGGTGGAGATGTGGTCCCAGCTGGAGCAGTGGTCTCCTGAGCAGTGGTTGCTGCAAGAGGTGATGTGGTAGTGCCTGGTGTGCTTGTCAGAGATGCAGGGGTGCTCGTGTGTGATGTGAAGATGGTGGTGGGTGTTGTGGTGCCTGCATTAGTGCTGGTCAACCGAGCAGAAGTGGCTGTGAGAGCTGGGCTGGATGTTGCAGCGGTGGACGTTTCAGCAGCCGGACTGGAGATTTCTTGCATAGTTGAGGGAACTGTGGTTGCTGTCAACAGTGCTGTGGTTTCTTCTGGAGTGGAAGAGCTCGTACTTGTAGTTTCAGGAGCAGATGTTGCTGGGGTAGCAGTGGTGGATGCTTGTCTAGGGGTGGAGGAGACAGTAGCGCTGGTGTAGAGAGGTGAACTGGAGAGTGTTGATGTGGAGGTTGGTGTTAGGGTAGATGTTGGTGCAGTTGCAGTCTCAGTTGGAGATGTGTTCTCCTGAGCAGTGGTTAGAGGAGCAGCTGAGGAGGTTGTAGGAGATGGGCTTGTTCCAGGAGAAGAGGTGGGCGTAAGTGGGGAGGTGTTTGTCGGTGATGCTGTCTCTGCTGGAGAGCTTGTAGCGGATTGAGAGGAAGATGCTGCAGTTGGGCTTGATGTGACTGCAGTGGTCGTTCCTTCTGCTGTGCTTGAAGTTTCCGTTGTTGACAAGAGAGTTGTAGTTGTTTCAACAATAGTAGACAGTGCAGGGGAAGAGCGAGCAGGTGTGGTTTTGGATGGTGATGTGGCAAGGGTAGCAGTGGAGGCTGTTTCTCCAGGTGTGGATGGAAGGCCTGTACTTGGGTTGAGAAGAGATGTACTTGTGCGGGCAGAAGTAGAGGTGGGTGGAGATGTGGTCCCTGCTGGAGCAGTGGTCTCCTGAGTAGTGGCTAGAGGAGCTGCTGACGTGATTGTAGGTAATGGGCTTGTTCCAAGATAAGAAGTGGATGAAAGTGTGGAGGTGTTTGGCGATGATGTTGTCTCTGCAGGGGAGCTTGTAGCTGTTTGTGAAGGAGATACAGCATTTGGGCTTGATGTGACTGCGGTGGTCGTTTCTTCTGCTTTACTTGGTGTTTCAGTTGTTGACAAGAAAACTGTAGTTGTTTCAACAACAGTAGGGATTGGAGAGGCAGAGCTAGCAGGTGTAGCTGGGAAAGGTGATGTGGCGATGGTAGCAGTGGAGGTTGTTTCTAAAAGTTTGGATGAGAGGGCAGTACTTGTGTTGAGGAGAGATGTGCTTGTGAAGGTAGAAGTAGTGGTTGTTGTTAGGGTAGATGTTGGTGCAGTTGAAGTCTGAGCTGGAGAAGTAATCTCCTGAGCAGAGGGTAGAATAGCTGCGGAGCTGGTAGTAGGAGATGGGCTTGTTCCAGGAGAAGAGGTGGACGTAAGTGGGGAGGTGTTTGGTGATGATGTTGTCTCTGCTGGAGAGCTTGTAGCTGTTTGAGAGGAAGATGCTGCTGTTGGGCTTGATGTGACTGCAGTGGTCGGTTCTTCTGCTGTGCTTGAAGTTTCCGTTGTTGACAAGAGAGTTGTAGTTGTTTCAACAATAGTAGACAGTGCAGGGGAAGAGCTAGCAGGTGTGGTTTGGGATGGTGATGTGGAGAGGGTAGCAGTGGAGGTTGTTTCTCCAGGTGTGGATGGGAGGGCTGTACTTGTGTTGAGGAGAGATGTACTTGTGCGGGCAGAAGTAGAGGTGGGTGGAGATGTGGTCCCAGCTGGAGCAGTGGTCTCCTGAGCAGTGGTTGCTGCAAGAGGTGATGTGGTAGTGCCTGGTGTGCTTGTCAGAGATGCAGGGGTGCTCGTGTGTGATGTGAAGATGGTGGTGGGTGTTGTGGTGCCTGCATTAGTGCTGGTCAACCGAGCAGAAGTGGCTGTGAGAGCTGGGCTGGATGTTGCAGCGGTGGACGTTTCAGCAGCCGGACTGGAGGTTTCTTGCATAGTTGAGGGAACTGTGGTTGTTGTCAACAGTGCTGTGGTTTCTTCTGGAGTGGAAGAGCTCGTACTTGTAGTTTCAGGAGCAGATGTTGCTGGGGTAGCAGTGGTGGATGTTTGTCTAGGGGTGGAGGAGACAGTAGCGCTGGTGTAGAGAGGTGAACTGGAGAGTGTTGATGTGGAGGTTGGTGTTAGGGTAGACGTTGGGGCAGATGTAGTCTGAGCTGGAGAAGTGGTCTCCTGAGCAGTGGTTAGAGGAGCGGCTGAGGTGGTAGTAGGAGATGGGCTTGTTCCAGGAGAAGAGGTGGACGTAAGTGGGGAGGTGTTTGGCGATGATGTTCTCTCTGCAGGAGAGCTTGTAGCGGATTGAGAGGAAGATGCTGCAGTTGGGCTTGATGCGACTGCAGTGGTCGTTCCTTCTGCTGTGCTTGAAGCTTCCGTTGTTGACGAGAGAGTTGTAGTTGTTTCAGCAAGAGTTGAGAGTGGAGGGGAAGAGCTAGCTATTGTTGTTTGGGATGGTGATGTGGCGAAGGGAGCAGTGGAGGCTGTTTCTACAGGTGTTGCAACGACAGCTCCACTTCTGTTTATGAGTAGTGTACTCTTTAGTGTAGAGGTAGAGGTTGTTACCTGGGTAGAGGTGGGTGGAGATGTGGTCCCAGCTGGAGCAGTGGTCTCCTGAGCAGTGGTTGCTGCAAGAGGTGATGTGGTAGTGCCTGGTGTGCTTGTCAGAGATGCAGGGGTGCTCGTGTGTGATGTGAAGATGGTGGTGGGTGTTGTGGTGCCTGCATTAGTGCTGGTCAACTGAGCAGAAGTGGCTGTGAGAGCTGGGCTGGATGTTGCAGCGGTGGACGTTTCAGCATCCGGACTGGAGGTTTCTTGCATAGTTGAGGGAACTGTGGTTGTTGTCAACAGTGCTGTGGTTGCTCCTGGAGTGGAAGAGCTCGTACTTGTAGTTTCAGGAGCAGATGTTGCTGGGGTAGCAGTGGTGGATGTTTGTCTAGGGGTGGAGGAGACAGTAGCGCTGGTGTAGAGAGGTGAACTGGAGAGTGTTGATGTGGAGGTTGGTGATAGGCTAGACGTTGGGGCAGATGTAGTCTGAGCTGGAGAAGTGGTCTCCTGAGCAGTGGTTAGAGGAGCTGCTGAGGTGGTAGTAGGAGATGGGCTTGTTCCAGGAGAAGAGGTGGACGTAAGTGGGGAGGTGTTTGGCGATGATGTTGTCTCTGCTGGAGAGCTTGTAGCTGTTTGAGAGGAAGATGCTGCTGTTGGGCTTGATGTGACTGCAGTGGTCGTTCCTTCTGCTTTGCTTGATGTTTCCGTTGTTGACAAGAGAGTTGTAGTTGTTTCAACAACAGTAGGCATTGGAGAGGCAGAGCTAGCAGGTGTTGTTTGGAATAATGATGTGGCTATATTAGCAGTGGAGGTTGCTTCTACGGGTTTGGAGGAGGGGGCAGAATTTGTGTTGAGTGGTGACGTACTTGTGAGGGTAGAAGTTGTGGTTGTTGTTAGGGTAGACGTTGGTGCAATTATAGTCTGAGCTGGAGAAGTGATCTCCTGAGCAGTGGTTAGAGGAGCTGCTGAGGTGGTTGTAGGAGATGGGCTTGTTCCAGGAGAAGAGGTGGACGTAAGTGGGGAGGTGTTTGGCGATGATGCTGTCTCTGCTGGAGAGCTTGTAGCTGTTTGAGAGGAAGATGCTGCTGTTGGGCTTGATGTGACTGCAGTGGTCGGTTCTTCTGCTTTGCTTGAAGTTTCCGTTGTTGACAAGAGAGTTGTAGTTGTTTCAACAATAGTAGACAGTGCAGGGGAAGAGCTAGCAGGTGTGGTTTGGGATGGTGATGTGGAGAGGGTAGCAGTGGAGGTTGTTTCTCCAGGTGTGGATGGGAGGGCTGTACTTGTGTTGAGGAGAGATGTACTTGTGCGGGCAGAAGTAGAGGTGGGTGGAGATGTGGTCCCAGCTGGAGCAGCGGTCTCCTGAGCTGTGGTTGCTGCAAGAGGTGATGTGGTAGTGCCTGGTGTGCTTGTCAGAGATGCAGGGGTGCTCGTGTGTGATGTGAAGATGGTGGTGGGTGTTGTGGTGCCTGCATTAGTGCTGGTCAACCGAGCAGAAGTGGCTGTGAGAGCTGGGCTGGATGTTGCAGCGGTGGACGTTTCAGCATCCGGACTGGAGGTTTCTTGCATAGTTGAGGGAACTGTGGTTGTTGTCAACAGTGCTGTGGTTGCTCCTGGAGTGGAAGAGCTCGTACTTGTAGTTTCAGGAGCAGATGTTGCTGGGGTAGCAGTGGTGGATGTTTGTCTAGGGGTGGAGGAGACAGTAGCGCTGGTGTAGAGAGGTGAACTGGAGAGTGTTGATGTGGAGGTTGGTGTTAGGGTAGATGTTGGTGCAGTTGCAGTCTCAGTTGGAGATGTGGTCTCCTGCGTAGTGGCTAGAGGAGCTGCTGAGGTGGTAGTAGGAGATGGGCTTGTTCCAGGAGAAGAGGTGGACGTAAGTGGGGAGGTGTTTGTCGGTGATGCTGTCTCTGCTGGAGAGCTTGTAGCTGTTTGAGAGGAAGATGCTGCAGTTGGGGTTGATGTGACTGCAGTGGTCGTTCCTTCTGCTGTGCTTGAAGTTTCCGTTGTTGACGAGAGAGTTGTAGTTGCTTCAGCAAGAGTTGAGAGTGGAGGGGAAGAGCTAGCTACTGTTGTTTGGGATGGTGATGTGGCGATGGAAGCAGTAGAGGCTGTTTCTACAGGTTTTGCAACGACAGCTGCACTTCTGTTTATGAGGAGTGTACTCTTTAGTGTAGAGGTAGAGGTTGTTGCCTGGGTAGAGGTGGGTGGAGATGTGGTCCCAGCTGGAGCAGTGGTCTCCTGAGCAGTGGTTGCTGCAAGAGGTGATGTGGTAGTGCCTGGTGTGCTTGTCAGAGATGCAGGGGTGCTCGTGTGTGATGTGAAGATGGTGGTGGGTGTTGTGGTGCCTGCATTAGTGCTGGTCAACCGAGCAGAAGTGGCTGTGAGAGCTGGGCTGGATGTTGCAGCGGTGGACGTTTCAGCAGCCGGACTGGAGGTTTCTTGCATAGTTGAGGGAACTGTGGTTGTTGTCAACAGTGCTGTGGTTTCTTCTGGAGTGGAAGAGCTCGTACTTGTAGTTTCAGGAGCAGATGTTGCTGGGGTAGCAGTGGTGGATGTTTGTCTAGGGGTGGAGGAGACAGTAGCGCTGGTGTAGAGAGGTGAACTGGAGAGTGTTGATGTGGAGGTTGGTGTTAGGGTAGACGTTGGGGCAGATGTAGTCTGAGCTGGAGAAGTGGTCTCCTGAGCAGTGGTTAGAGGAGCGGCTGAGGTGGTAGTAGGAGATGGGCTTGTTCCAGGAGAAGAGGTGGACGTAAGTGGGGAGGTGTTTGGCGATGATGTTCTCTCTGCAGGAGAGCTTGTAGCGGATTGAGAGGAAGATGCTGCAGTTGGGCTTGATGCGACTGCAGTGGTCGTTCCTTCTGCTGTGCTTGAAGCTTCCGTTGTTGACGAGAGAGTTGTAGTTGTTTCAGCAAGAGTTGAGAGTGGAGGGGAAGAGCTAGCTATTGTTGTTTGGGATGGTGATGTGGCGAAGGGAGCAGTGGAGGCTGTTTCTACAGGTGTTGCAACGACAGCTCCACTTCTGTTTATGAGTAGTGTACTCTTTAGTGTAGAGGTAGAGGTTGTTACCTGGGTAGAGGTGGGTGGAGATGTGGTCCCAGCTGGAGCAGTGGTCTCCTGAGCAGTGGTTGCTGCAAGAGGTGATGTGGTAGTGCCTGGTGTGCTTGTCAGAGATGCAGGGGTGCTCGTGTGTGATGTGAAGATGGTGGTGGGTGTTGTGGTGCCTGCATTAGTGCTGGTCAACCGAGCAGAAGTGGCTGTGAGAGCTGGGCTGGATGTTGCAGCGGTGGACGTTTCAGCAGCCGGACTGGAGATTTCTTGCATAGTTGAGGGAACTGTGGTTGCTGTCAACAGTGCTGTCGTTTCTTCTGCAGTGGAAGAGCTCGTACTTGTAGTTTCAGGAGCAGATGTTGCTGGGGTAGCAGTGGTGGATGCTTGTCTAGGGGTGGAGGAGACAGTAGCGCTGGTGTAGAGAGGTGAACTGGAGAGTGTTGATGTGGAGGTTGGTGTTAGGGTAGATGTTGGTGCAGTTGCAGTCTCAGTTGGAGATGTGTTCTCCTGAGCAGTGGTTAGAGGAGCAGCTGAGGAGGTTGTAGGAGATGGGCTTGTTCCAGGAGAAGAGGTGGGCGTAAGTGGGGAGGTGTTTGTCGGTGATGCTGTCTCTGCTGGAGAGCTTGTAGCGGATTGAGAGGAAGATGCTGCAGTTGGGCTTGATGTGACTGCAGTGGTCGTTCCTTCTGCTGTGCTTGAAGTTTCCGTTGTTGACAAGAGAGTTGTAGTTGTTTCAACAATAGTAGACAGTGCAGGGGAAGAGCGAGCAGGTGTGGTTTTGGATGGTGATGTGGCAAGGGTAGCAGTGGAGGCTGTTTCTCCAGGTGTGGATGGAAGGCCTGTACTTGGGTTGAGAAGAGATGTACTTGTGCGGGCAGAAGTAGAGGTGGGTGGAGATGTGGTCCCTGCTGGAGCAGTGGTCTCCTGAGTAGTGGCTAGAGGAGCTGCTGACGTGATTGTAGGTAATGGGCTTGTTCCAAGATAAGAAGTGGATGAAAGTGTGGAGGTGTTTGGCGATGATGTTGTCTCTGCAGGGGAGCTTGTAGCTGTTTGTGAAGGAGATACAGCATTTGGGCTTGATGTGACTGCGGTGGTCGTTTCTTCTGCTTTACTTGGTGTTTCAGTTGTTGACAAGAAAACTGTAGTTGTTTCAACAACAGTAGGGATTGGAGAGGCAGAGCTAGCAGGTGTAGCTGGGAAAGGTGATGTGGCGATGGTAGCAGTGGAGGTTGTTTCTAAAAGTTTGGATGAGAGGGCAGTACTTGTGTTGAGGAGAGATGTGCTTGTGAAGGTAGAAGTAGTGGTTGTTGTTAGGGTAGATGTTGGTGCAGTTGAAGTCTGAGCTGGAGAAGTAATATCCTGAGCAGAGGGTAGAATAGCTGCGGAGCTGGTAGTAGGAGATGGGCTTGTTCCAGGAGAAGAGGTGGACGTAAGTGGGGAGGTGTTTGGCGATGATGTTGTCTCTGCAGGAGAGCTTGTAGCTGTTGGGCTTGATATGACTGCAGTGGTCAGTTCTTCTGCTTTGCTTGAAGTTTCCGTTGTTGACAAGAGAGTTGTAGTTGTTTCAACCGTAGTAGACAGTGCAGGGGAAGAGCTAGCAGGTGTGGTTTGGGATGGTGATGTGGAGTGGGTAGCAGTGGAGGTTGTTTCTCCAGGTGTGGATGGGAGGGCTGTACTTGTGTTGAGGAGAGATGTACTTGTGCGGGCAGAAGTAGAGGTGGGTGGAGATGTGGTCCCAGCTGGAGCAGTGGTCTCCTGAGCTGTGGTTGCTGCAAGAGGTGATGTGGTAGAGCCTGGTGTGCTTGTCAGAGATGCAGGGGTGCTCGTGTGTGATGTGAAGATGGTGGTGGGTGTTGTGGTGCCTGCATTAGTGCTGGTCAACCGAGCAGAAGTGGCTGTGAGAGCTGGGCTGGATGTTGCAGCGGTGGACGTTTCAGCAGCCGGACTGGAGGTTTCTTGCATAGTTGAGGGAACTGTGGTTGTTGTCAACAGTGCTGTGGTTGCTCCTGGAGTGGAAGAGCTCGTACTTGTAGTTTCAGGAGCAGATGTTGCTGGGGTAGCAGTGGTGGATGTTTGTCTAGGGGTGGAGGAGACAGTAGCGCTGGTGTAGGCATGTGAAGTGGAGAGTGTTGATGTGGAGGTTGGTGTTAGGGTAGACGTTGGGGCAGATGTAGTCTGAGCTGGAGATGTGGTCTCCTGAGCAGTGGTTAGAGGAGCGGCTGAGGTGGTAGTAGGAGATGGGCTTGTTCCAGGAGAAGAGGTGGACGTAAGTGGGGAGGTGTTTGGCGATGATGTTCTCTCTGCAGGAGAGCTTGTAGCGGATTGAGAGGAAGATGCTGCAGTTGGGCTTGATGCGACTGCAGTGGTCGTTCCTTCTGCTGTGCTTGAAGCTTCCGTTGTTGACGAGAGAGTTGTAGTTGTTTCAGCAAGAGTTGAGAGTGGAGGGGAAGAGCTAGCTATTGTTGTTTGGGATGGTGATGTGGTGAAGGGAGCAGTGGAGGCTGTTTCTACAGGTGTTGCAACGACAGCTCCACTTCTGTTTATGAGTAGTGTACTCTTTAGTGTAGAGGTAGAGGTTGTTACCTGGGTAGAGGTGGGTGGAGATGTGGTCCCAGCTGGAGCAGTGGTCTCCTGAGCAGTGGTTGCTGCAAGAGGTGATGTGGTAGTGCCTGGTGTGCTTGTCAGAGATGCAGGGGTGCTCGTGTGTGATGTGAAGATGGTGGTAGGTGTTGTGGTGCCTGCATTAGTGCTGGTCAACCGAGCAGAAGTGGCTGTGAGAGCTGGGCTGGATGTTGCAGCGGTGGACGTTTCAGCATCCGGACTGGAGGTTTCTTGCATAGTTGAGGGAACTGTGGTTGTTGTCAACAGTGCTGTGGTTGCTCCTGGAGTGGAAGAGCTCGTACTTGTAGTTTCAGGAGCAGATGTTGCTGGGGTAGCAGTGGTGGATGTTTGTCTAGGGGTGGAGGAGACAGTAGCGCTGGTGTAGAGAGGTGAACTGGAGAGTGTTGATGTGGAGGTTGGTGATAGGCTAGACGTTGGGGCAGATGTAGTCTGAGCTGGAGAAGTGGTCTCCTGAGCAGTGGTTAGAGGAGCTGCTGAGGTGGTAGTAGGAGATGGGCTTGTTCCAGGAGAAGAGGTGGACGTAAGTGGGGAGGTGTTTGGCGATGATGTTGTCTCTGCTGGAGAGCTTGTAGCTGTTTGAGAGGAAGATGCTGCTGTTGGGCTTGATGTGACTGCAGTGGTCGTTCCTTCTGCTTTGCTTGATGTTTCCGTTCTTGACAAGAGAGTTGTAGTTGTTTCAACAACAGTAGGCATTGGAGAGGCAGAGCTAGCAGGTGTTGTTTGGAATAATGATGTGGCTATATTAGCAGTGGAGGTTGCTTCTACGGGTTTGGAGGAGGGGGCAGAATTTGTGTTGAGTGGTGACGTACTTGTGAGGGTAGAAGTTGTGGTTGTTGTTAGGGTAGACGTTGGTGCAATTATAGTCTGAGCTGGAGAAGTGATCTCCTGAGCAGTGGTTAGAGAAGCTGCTGAGGTGGTTGTAGGAGATGGGCTTGTTCCAGGAGAAGAGGTGGACGTAAGTGGGGAGGTGTTTGGCGATGATGCTGTCTCTGCTGGAGAGCTTGTAGCTGTTTGAGAGGAAGATGCTGCTGTTGGGCTTGATGTGACTGCAGTGGTCGGTTCTTCTGCTTTGCTTGAAGTTTCCGTTGTTGACAAGAGAGTTGTAGTTGTTTCAACAATAGTAGACAGTGCAGGGGAAGAGCTAGCAGGTGTGGTTTGGGATGGTGATGTGGAGAGGGTAGCAGTGGAGGTTGTTTCTCCAGGTGTGGATGGGAGGGCTGTACTTGTGTTGAGGAGAGATGTACTTGTGAGGGCAGAAGTAGAGGTGGGTGGAGATGTGGTCCCAGCTGGAGCAGTGGTCTCCTGAGCAGTGGTTGCTGCAAGAGGTGATGTGGTAGTGCCTGGTGTGCTTGTCAGAGATGCAGGGGTGCTCGTGTGTGATGTGAAGATGGTGGTGGGTGTTGTGGTGCCTGCATTAGTGCTGGTCAACAGAGCAGAAGTGGCTGTGAGAGCTGGGCTGGATGTTGCAGCGGTGGACGTTTCAGCAGCCGGACTGGAGGTTTCTTGCATAGTTGAGGGAACTGTGGTTGTTGTCAACAGTGCTGTGGTTGCTTCAGGAGTGGAAGAGTTCGTACTTGTAGTTTCAGGAGCAGATGTTGCTGGGGTAGCAGTGGTGGATGTTTGTCTAGGGGTGGAGGAGACAGTAGCGCTGGTGTAGAGAGGTGAACTGGAGAGTGTTGATGTGGAGGTTGGTGATAGGCTAGACGTTGGGGCAGATGTAGTCTGAGCTGGAGAAGTGGTCTCCTGAGCAGTGGTTAGAGGAGGTGCTGAGGTGGTAGTAGGAGATTGGCTTGTTCCAGGAGAAGAGGTGGACGTAAGTGGGGAGGTGTTTGTCGGTGATGCTGTCTCAGCTGGAGAGCTTGTAGCTGTTTGAGAGGAAGATGCTGCAGTTGGGTTTGATGTGACTGCAGTGGTCGTTCCTTCTGCTGTGCTTGAAGTTTCCGTTGTTGACAAGAGAGTTGTAGTTGCTTCAACAACAGTTGGCATTGGAGAGGCAGAGCTAGCAGGTGTTGTTTGGAATAATGATGTGGCTATATTAGCAGTGGAGGTTGCTTCTACAGGTTTGGAGGAGGGGGCAGTATTTGTGTTGAGTGGTGACGTACTTGTGAGGGTAGAAGTTGTGGTTGTTGTTAGGGTAGACGTTGGTGCAATTGTAGTCTGAGCTGGAGAAGTGATCTCCTGAGCAGTGGTTAGAGGAGCTGCTGTGGTGGTTGTAGGAGATGGGCTTGTTCCAGGAGAAGAGGTGGACGTAAGTGGGGAGGTGTTTGGTGATGATGTTGTCTCTGCAGGAGAGCTTGTGGCTTTTTGAGAGGAAGATGCTGCTGTTGGGCTTGATGTGACTGCAGTGGTCGTTCCTTCTGCTTTGCTTGAAGTTTCCGTTGTTGACGAGAGAGTTGTAGTTGTTTCAACAATAGTAGACAGTGCAGGGGAAGAGCTAGCAGGTGTGGTTTGGGATGGTGATGTGGCAAAGGCTGCAGTGGAGGCTGTTTCTCCAGGTGTGGATGGGAGGGCTGTACTTGTGTTGAGGAGAGATGTACTTGTGCGGGCAGAAGTAGAGGTGGGTGGAGATGTGGTCCCAGCTGGAGCAGTGGTCTCCTGAGCAGTGGTTGCTGCAAGAGGTGATGTGGTAGTGCCTGGTGTGCTTGTCAGAGATGCAGGGGTGCTCGTGTGTGATGTGAAGATGGTGGTGGGTGTTGTGGTGCCTGCATTAGTGCTGGTCAACAGAGCAGAAGTGGCTGTGAGAGCTGGGCTGGATGTTGCAGCGGTGGACGTTTCAGCAGCCGGACTGGAGGTTTCTTGCATAGTTGAGGGAACTGTGGTTGCTGTCAACAGTGCTGTGGTTGCTTCAGGAGTGGAAGAGCTCGTACTTGTAGTTTCAGGAGCAGATGTTGCTGGGGTAGCAGTGGTGGACGTCGGTATAGGCGTGGAGGAGATAGTAGCACTGGTGTAGAGAGCTGAACTGGAGAGTGTTGATGTGGAGGTTGGTGTTAGGGTAGATGTTGGTGCAGTTGCAGTCTCAGTTGGAGATGTGTTCTCCTGAGCAGTGGTTAGAGGAGCGGCTGAGGTGGTTGTAGGAGATGGACTTATTCTAGGAGAAGAGGTGGACATTAGTGTGGATGTATTTGGCGATGATGTTGTCTCTGCAGGAGAGCTTGTAGCTGTTTGAGAGGAAGATGCTGCAGTTGGGCTTGATGTGACTGCAGTGGTCGTTCCTTCTGCTTTGCTTGAAGTTTCCGTTGTTGACGAGAGAGTTGTAGTTGTTTCAACAATAGTAGACAGTGCAGGGGAAGAGCTAGCAGGTGTGGTTTGGGATGGTGATGTGGAGAGGGTAGCAGTGGAGGTTGTTTCTCCAGGTATGGATGGGAGGGCTGTACTTGTGTTGAGGAGAGATGTACTTGTGCGGGCAGAAGTAGAGTTGGGTGGAGGTATCATCCCAGTTTGAGCAGATGTCCCTGTTTTAATGTTTAATGTTTAATGTTAATTGAAGGGATCTTAATTGTGTTCCTTCATCCCATCAAGCTTTTTCTTTTCTTTTATTGTATGCCCTATGCATAATTAAGTATCAGAATATTTCTTTTCTTGCATGCCGCTTTTGGTTCTGCTTTCATTTCCCGAGCACCAGAGCTTATCCTGCAACCTCCTCAACCTTCTTGGTTGCAAGCCAGCCTCAACCTAGAGACTTTACTGTCACAGTAAGTTGCTGTGCTAAGCAATCTAATCATTGCTGGTTTTTTTTTCATGTCTGGGCACAAATCAAATCATCACTCTTTCCTCCTTGTGCAAAAATTATGCCCTGCCTTCACTTAATTCCTTTGTCTTTGTTGTTATTTTTCTTAGATTCTATATTCATTCAAACTTGACTCTAGCATTTTTTATTATGATAGCGCTCAAGAGGCTGTAGAATATTAAAAATTGTGAGTATGATTACAATAAGGATTAAAATAAACAAGAAACCTTGAATGTTCATGGAGGAATCACTGAAGCTGCATTCCATTATTAAAAAGGTGTGGATTCTATAAACATTAGGAACACTTTTGTTGCTAAAATGCTTGACACTGGGATATTTATTTATTTATTTACTGAATCATAGGGTCACCAATGTTGGAAAAGACTTCCATGGTCATCTAGTCCAACCATCCATCATACAATTTGTTTGCTGGCTAAGCAGCTCCCGGCAGAACAGTGCAGTGTTTCAGTGAGGTGCACCAAACTAGTACACTAACCAGCAAATTGGAAGCACAGTATATTGATCTAAGAATAATTGGATGAGTTGCATACACTGAAATATTAAAATGGAATTGCACACTTACTGATCTAAGGACGTTACCTGTCCTTCCACTGGAGCACTATTCACAAAGAATTCACCAAAACATCCAAATCTCATCACATGAGTGCTGTAATGCCTCATAGATTTTCTAGTCCCAGTCAGAAATTTGTAGGGCAGTAGAACACTAGTTTTTATGCATTAAATCAAGGCTGAGGTTTTATGCTATCCAATTGGAAAAGGAGAATATTTTCATCTCAACTGGCACAATTCTACCCCTTTAAATTCTGGCTTTGGGCTGAAGTCCTTCTGCAGATTTTTATACACGAGCTAAGATGAAAATAACCAAAAGGCTACTGGGAAAAGTCAAAAGTAATGCAATTTTCATACATGTGGTTGATGAGCTTGCATCATTTAAAGCAATGTGTAGTTCCCATGTTTCCTCTCTGCTTCAGAATCAAAAGTCTTAATTCTCTTAACACTAAACAAATATTACTTAGGACATTGGTTGGATAAGCAAAGGGATTTTATATATTTTTACAAATTTGTTTGAAACTAATTCTCCATTCACTTCTGCTGAATATGCTTGCTTGAATGGCTCTGAAAGTCATCGGCACTTGCAGTCCTAAATGTTTTAGTTGTTTTAGAAAATGAGATTTATACTCATTTGAGTAGTCATTCAAGCCACAGTACTTCTTTTCTTTATAGAAATCAAGTAGCCCAAACTGGAATTTAGAAAAAAAAACACCAAAGACATCTTGACTTTTTAATCGTTGAATGCCTTCAGAATTTTAAATCCATAGCTATTGACAAAGCTAATCCTCATTTTATAGGAAATACTGTTTCAGTGACCTGGGAATTCGAGAACCTCAGACCTTACACCATTTTGTTGCCACTGAAAATTTCATTCTTTATTTTCAGATGCCCCTCTTTTTTTTTCCCACTTTTATGGGAAAAAAAAAAATCTGAAAACATAGCATTTTCAAATTATTTCTAGCTTTGATTATTTTCCAGAAACATGCTCTGGAGTATTTTTCCCTCTTTCTATGAATTAAAAAGTGAGGATTGTACATAACAGTTTTAAAACAGGAATTATTAACCTCTTACTCATTCTTTAATAATACGTAAGAAATTAAATCTGGTTTCTTAGAACCAGACATGATAATCTGTTCTGGAATTTGCTAAACAAAATTAGATCAGTACCTTTCCATTTATATTCTTCATCAATAGTGAGTTATCATGTACTCCTATCCATTCTTTTCTACTTCTAACTGATGAAGAACTTCATGCTAAATGATGACAAGGCAATGAGCTCAATAAGTTTGCCACTTAGAAGATTGTATGGCAAAGGTATTTTCCCTAGTTCTATATTTCTGAATAAACTGACAGTATTGCTTAAGTAATTACACAGACACAAGTGCAGCATTTTATCCTTGGTTACAGTTTTTAGTGGTAGTAATTTCATTTTAAAGTATGTAGACCCCTACAGTAATTATTTTTTCAGAGTAGCACATAATTAAACTTACCTGAAAAGTAGCAAAATGCAAGGATAAGGTATATAAACTTATACCAAAATAAATTTGTTGTCCAATCCATCTGTTCTAGGCTGTGGTTTCACCAGATGAGTCCAATCCCTTCAGTATCAGCTCTGCTCTTAGTAAGGCAGAAATAGCTCTCGCAGGGAAGGGAAGAAGATGAGTCTGATGGTCAAGGTGCAATGTTCTTAAACTTAAGCACCTTGCATAATGCCTCTGCTTTGTTGAGGGTTTGATGAGTGACACACCTGCTAGTACCTTACAGACCAAGGATTTTAAAATTAGAATGTGGTACTTTCCCTCTAGGTAAGGGAAATAAGAAGCTCGCTGTTTGAAAAGGTCAGCGTGCATTAATCTGAGCATGAAATAATCAGGAATGGATACTCGTTTACACCCTTAAGAAGGCCACAACCACACATTCATCCCTTAGATATTTTAGTTGAGGGTGGATACGCAACAGAAAGGAAGACTTTCAGTCAGTAGTTTTCTGTGTTTCAGTAGTACAGCTTCTTGTATGGATGAGAAAATATCACTCGGTGGTGTTTTGTGAACAGTACTTTTGACTTTTCCCAGTAGCCTTTTGGTTATTTTCATCTTAGCTCACGTATAAAAATCTGCAGAAGGATTTCAGCCCAAAGCCAGAATTTAAAGGGGAGATGAAAATATTCCCCTTTTCCCATTGGATAGCATAAAACCTCAGCCTTGATTTAATGCATAAAAACTAGTGTTCTACTGCCCTACAAATTTCTACTAAATTGTACTAACCAGTTTGATTGCTAAGAAAAACCCCATCAGCCTCATCCTTCCTAGCTGAATCGTATGGATTCTTTGGGGCCAAGATTATTTCTCACTGCTGTAACTGCAAGCAAGCAACTCTACGTAGCCTCAGTCATCCCCTGAAATATCTCTCCTTGCATCCAAATGAGAGAATAGACAAAAGGTTTCAGGAGAACACATGGAAGGGATGCATGACAGTAGGCAGATGAATAAAGTGGCAAAATTCAGCAGATTCGTGTGATGCTATTGTTAGATAACTGGGCAGCTTCATTTAAGGAAGACAGGCTGCCATGCGCCATGAATTGAGAAAATAATTTAAAAGCTTTTAACTATTTTGAACCATTGACAATATTGAATGAGTTTGACATAAGTTTTGTGCCTGATGATTTCTTGATCATGATTCATCTGTGAAGGGCATGAAGGTCTACAGGTGTAATTTATGCCACAGACTTTGGCTTGGAGTTCCTTCATCCCTTAATTTCCATCCTCATTCACTTTTTCTGTTTCCTTTTTCTCACCGTTCTTCCAAAACTGAAATTTCTTTTCCAAGATGGACACAGAAATAGCTGGTCATGGTCCGTATTTTCCATTAGATTCTAGTGAACAGTTCTCATTATACTGTGTTTTTTCTAGAGGAAGGGCCAACAACCTTTTCATGCCTTCTTCCTGGTGGACAGGCTTTGTGATTAACTCAGTTTTGTCACTGTCAACAGCAGTGCAGACTGGGGGAGGAAATTTTCAACTAGCCATTCCTATAGAAAGGTGGATGTTTTGTCTGGAAGGTCTCTAGCATGCAATTAGAGTTTAACACCTACTTTATAAGCATTAATAGTTTGTTTTATTAGATTAAAAAAAAACATGTCAAATTTTCTCTGTTGTACAAATTGGATACAATTCTGCCTTGAATATCTGTGGTTTTTTTTTTTTTTTTGTAAATATTTGAGATAATTTACATTAAAAATGCCCTTTTTTATGGTTAAAGAATAAAGACCAATTAATGTGTGTATGACAAAACTAAAGTAAATTCAGTTGTCCTACCTGAATAACTAAATAGTTGTTGCTCACATAAATATTATACTTCTGTAAAATGCAGTTTCCATCTGTTTACGTGTTGTGTAACATATAAAGATCAGCAGTTCCTCCCAAAGTTTCTGAAATTACGGTAACTGCAATATGTCATGGTCCAAGGGACTGACGTGTGTGTTCTGCATTGTGCAAGCAGTTAGGTAAGCTGAACACCTGTCCTTGACCTTTCCCTCAAGTGTTAGTAAGGGAGAAACGATGTGTGATTCACAACTCACTTCTGCTCGATGGCTGTCTTTATTATGAGTTTTCTTTTATCTGTATGCATAAAATCATTCTTAAAAATGAAAAAGAAAGAAAAAAAGGTGCTCCCTGTATTCTAGAGAGTTGGAGAGAAAGGGAGGCTGTATGAAAGAGCACGGTGAAAAATAAAATTGAAGCAAATCAGCTTTGCAACTCATTCTGAAAATATATGCAAAGATGTGTGGAGATGTGGTATTTAGGGTGATGGTTAGTGGGCAATACTGGTGGTAGGCAGATGGTTGTACTGAATGATCTTACTGGTCTTTCCAACCTTAATGATTCTATGATTCTGTGTGGTATTTAGGATCATGGTCAGTGGGCAATATTGGTGGCAATTAGATAGCTGGACTAGATAATCTTAAAGATCATTCCAACCTTTATGATTCTACATATGAGCCCTGCTTTCACTCTCAGTATAAATATCCAGAGGAGACTGCTTATTGTTTCAGTTTTCAGCATCAAAATCCTACTAGGAAGAGCAATGGAGAGACATAACAGGTGGACTTCATACTTCTACAAAATAAAGAACTTGCAATCAAAATTCACTCATGGAAACAGATCCTATCAGAAACACCTCTGATATTTAAAGGCAATGTTTGCTACAAGGGATAACCTGAACTCCCATTAAAAGAAAAAAAAAAAAAAAAAAGAAAGAAAGAAAAAATAGAAAAGGGAAGTTTCCATGAGGTTTCTCTAGTAGCATTCACCCGAGGCAGCATCTTTACTCATCCAATTGTTTGTACCTGTAGGGAGGGAGCACCTACCTGTGTACACCTCTTTCTGTGCACACGTAAATGAAAGCGAAGGTCTGACTAGCCTGGAAAGAATGAAGAACCTTCTGAAGGGCTCATGGTTATTTGGTTTTGAAGTCTGATGTTTTGACTAGGGGTGAACTTCCTTATGAGAGCTTCAGTTCTCAAACAGAATTAATTCCTGCACTTCTGCTGAGGCGGCAAAGGAAAACCTTCATTGGGAAACATGAGCACTTCTCTAAATCACTTGGAAAACAATTCATAAGAAATGTCATTCTTTGACTGTCCTGTGTTAATGAGCGCTCCATAAAGCACACTGCTTGATTTATCAGGTTTCAGCAGTCTGTTTGTAAATGACTACTTCCTTCTGCTGGCATTAACAAAGAACTGCACTTTCAACGCACATCAGGTAAGAGCTGTGGATGGAAGTGGTTTCTTCTTGTTCCATACTGTTTTATTTCCGTTTGCTTCTGGATTAAGGCATCATTCAACTGCAAATCTCCTCCCAACAGCTCTGTGCTGAGAGAAGAACAGCTCTGGCTCAGGTGCTGCTTCAAAGCAGCACAAGGACATGGTGGCCCAGATGGGTTCTCAATACCACATGCTCCTCCTAGCCCTGCATAGCAGCTAAGAACCATTCCATAGCACAAAAAAAATCTTCTAAGGCATAATCTGTCAAATACAATCGCAATTTGTGCATTGTTTGGCTTAAAATGTTCATTTAGTGGTCAGTGGATGTGTACCAGTTTTAACCAGTGACCCTCTGGATTCCTGCAGCAATTATACGGGCACAATCTACAGCCCTATGGGATGGATACTGAAAGTCTTTTTTTTTTTTTTTTTTTTTTTGCTTCCTCCCCCTTCCCCCCCCCAAAAATCTCTTTTTACACTGTGAATTAGATTTGTGTTCCCAGACCTGACTGGAAATGTACCTTCTGGTGTTTGCACTGTGCTGAACCAGACTGGGACTCTGCGTGCAGAAATTGCAGAGATGTTTTCTCTCTCAGGCGCTGGACTCAGATAGGAGGATGCCTGCACTCTGGAGGTAAAATCACAGAACATGCTGGAAACAACTTTTCTCTATTTACTCAAATAGAGGAAGTTAGGCACAAACCCATCAAGTGCTCAAAAGTCTCTCACTGAATTATTACCACAACTTGGATCTTTTTGCTACCCAAATTTAGACACTTGTTTCCTTTGGTAGCGAGAGAAAATAGAACAACCTCAAAAAGCAGAAGTTGCAGCTTTGATCCATCTCTCTGACACTGCCGTTATTGCCACCTCCCTATGGCTGACCAACCACCTGCAGGAGCCTCACCTCTCAGCACAGGGCCCAGGCCACAGCCTGCTCCAGCTTTTTGCCATAAATCATCCTGCCTTGACTTCATGCACTGCACACACGTGTATGGACAGATATTCTGCAGAAGAATTTTCAGTGCAACCTGCTGCGGTTGGTTCTAGCTTTGCACACAGTTAGACACAGGCATACGGAGTTGACATCTAAATGCACATACACCATTTTCTTTTAAAAAACCTTCCCCTTCCATTGTACAAAAGTTACGGTTCCCCTGGAGCACTGCATGAAATAACACAGGGTGCATCCTACCTGTTGTGCACGTGTTGAGATAAAATGCCGAGACTACGAATGCAGCTTTTACAAAGCATTGCACTGAGCGATGTTTCCAGTTCATTTTGTTGCCTTGAGACCACTTGTCTGCATGAGAGATTGCTTCAGGCTCCTCGCAACTCTGCTACCTCTGCAAGCAAATTGCAAATGTTATGGAAGTAACTCAGGTAATGCAAGCACGTTGCTCTGTTAGTTGAGCAGCTGACACACCTTAAAGTCCTGCTTGGTTTAAGAAGCCTGTTGTTATCTGGGCAAGAAGGCTGTGGACCCGAAGTGTTGATTTATGGTTACAAAAATGCAGTTATGTTTGTGAATCCATTTAAAGGTTTCACGAGGACCTGTACTGCCGGCGAAGTCTTTGTATGTAAAAATGGGTTGTGGGAAGAGCAATGTAAAAGCATTTGAATTGAAAAGAAGAAAAGAAAAAAGGGGGGGGGGGGGGGGGGGGGGAGAAAGGAAAGAAAAAAAGGAAAGCATGGAAGTAAATGTGAAGTTTATGTATCAATCTGGGAACAGGGCAGGTCTTAAAATGCAAACATTGCCATCACTGAATCAGAAAATGAGTCTAGGGCACCCAACTGCCTAGACTTTGGAGCCAGAGGGGGGCTAGGACAGAGGCAGGCAGTCATACAAGGGCTCCGTTGCCCCTCAGCTGTTTCATTTCATCCAGAAATGTGCTAGCCCTATGATTCCACGAGAGACAAGGCACACACTGCCTCTTCTGTTGCCCCCACACTGACAGTAGAGGGATGAATCGAGATTACTGCTCCGCAGAAATGAGCCACTTCACCTCTAATCCCAGTGCTGCTGCAGTGAACGTAATGGTAACTCTCCCTCTGCCGTAGGTAAGGACCAGGTACCCAAAGAGCTGAATGATCATCGGTGCCAGTCCGAGCAGTGGACTGGAGATGTTCAGAAGTGTCATATGGGAACTGGAATGAGACTGCTGAGCTCATTTCATACCAAAGCAATTCTGCTCATCACATCCCCTGACCCTGACCAAGACCCTCGTGTCCTACCTAGGCATAGGTTCTGCAATGGCAGATTTCTTAAGCAAAGACATGAGACGAAACTATAATCTAGAAAGTACTCCGTGTCTCCAGAAATGAAAAATTTGAAATCTTGTTATTATTACATTTATTGTTTGACATGGGGAAGGGGATGTTCTGTGGAGATTGGTATCTATTCTGTCTGATACCAGTTTCTGGGGCACAGCCCACATCTGACTCTGAGCCCTCGTTGTGTGTGTGCTCTGCTAAGAGGAACAGGACGGGGTCCCTATTGTGACTTGTGAGAACCACTAGAGTGCATCCTATACCTCATAAAGCAGCTTTGCAGGTACAAATGAAGAGCAACAGCGAGTATTCGTAAAAGGCTGATGGAAAACTAGAGATTTTTAAGGCAATTTGTTTCTGGAGCGGTTGTTCTTTGCTCAAAACATGTGAGGTTGGTGGATTTCTTCTGAAGCAGCTGCTATGGGTGGCACAAAGGGCTCTGTGCTGCACGAGGTTGTGTTTCCAATAGTGGTAGCAGTCTGGTGGTCTTTTAGTTACAGCTGATATTGGTGCAGATTCATGGCGGAGTATTGGAACTCTTGTTGTTCAACCAACTCGTTTTGTCTTTCTGTTTGACTTCGGATTAAATTCTGTATTGAATCTCTTCCTCCTCTTGGAAGCTGCCCATGGGTAAGGGCTGAGGTAAGCAGCTCACGTTGGGGTGTGAAGGAGGCAAAGGCAAAGCTAATGCAGCGCAGTCCTTCCATGTCTTCCCTCCTAGCAACACACAACACACAAAAGCCTTTGTAGTGGGAGTGGAGGGAGAGGTCAGCCCTTGTCAGTGTGCAGCAATAAAACATGAGGTATTTGGGCTTTGTTGGAGCAATGCAGAGCGAGAGGGGCAAACATTTACTGTAGGGCATGAGCAACAAGGAACCTGAGCTCAGTCTACCAAGCTGGGCTTCAGAGCAACGTCGTCATAAGGCATTTTGCATCTAATTTTTACAAGCTTGACTAAAATTGCAAGAAACTTGCAAACCCCACATTTCCCTTTGAAGGAGCAGAGCCTGTCTCCCATTTTCTCCAGTGCACAGCTGGTGTATGGGCAGATGATGGTCAAGGGGTGAGGCAGAGATGAAGCTCAGTCCCAAGCACATCCATGTTTTACTTCCACAAGGCTTCCATACCTGTCCAATTAAACATCTGAACATCTTCAGAGCGCTCCACTAAAAGCATCCATTTTAAATTAAGACCTTCCTGGCGATTTTATAATTAATAAGTGAAAGTGAGAAGCTGAGATTTACAGAGAGGAGGTAATTCGTAGGGCGGCGGGCTCCCCTAAGTGTATTTAACACTCCTTAGCTGAAGGCAAAACAGATCTGATAGAAAAATAAGCCCTCATTATAGAGAAGACACGAGTCCCGTAGTACGGTGGCAGTGGGACGAGTCGGAGCTTTAAATACCAACCTGTGCCTGAAGGCAGAGAGCCAAGGTACAACTTGTCGACACGCACGCTGCAGTTGAGCAGGCTGATTTTTCACACCACCCCCTGTAACGAGTTCCATGTTTGAAGTCTTTTTTTTAGAATTTGGGGTATAAATGTAGGTCTTGGTGGATTTTTCTTTTTGGAGAAAATAGAATGTGGGAGAGCAAAGGTTTTCTTGCTTGAAAAATCTCAGGGTATGCTATAGCCTTACAATCATACAAGTGGGGGTGCTGGCATTTTCTAAGTGCCACCTTTTATTCTGAAATCTGTAATTCTTTTCGTTCATTCAGCATAATAATTTCTGTCATACAGAGTTGTTTTTTTTTTTTTTTCTGCTGGCACTTTTCTTCCTGATTGAATCATTAACCTTGACATCTTTTGTATAGATTTTTTTTTTTTATATATATTTTTTTATAATAATTAATCTAAGAACACTTTGCCTACTGGGTTATAGCAGCACGGTTCAAAATGCAGGCTGTCATTTGTGGCATCAACGTATACTTAGCAAACTGCATCCTTCCATTCCATGACGATGAAATATAAAATACCAGGTTGTAAGAGCTGATGCAATGCCATCTCCAGGATTATTCTACCCCTGACAGGGACACAATGGAATATGCAGGTTTGATCTGTGATACAGATTCAAGCGAAGGTTGGGATGTTCCACATTGGTAGGGAAGTCTCCTTCATGCAAGAGTTCCTGTCAATAGGTCCAAACATGGCCCATTCTCCTTTAAGTTATTAAGAAGATTTTGGAGGTGAGTACAAATAACTTTAGATCAAGTTATTGATTTTCCATATACTTAATGTTATTTTTACAGCTTTTACAAAGGAAATAATGAAAATTAGGGCTAAAAGGTAACAGCATAACTTCTAAGTCATGCATAAGGAAGAATACTGTTGGAAAAAGGGCTGCTTTGTGACTGCTATGGTGAGAATTACCTGCCTTAACTTCCTTATGTCTTGGTATTTAGCAGAATTGAATTAATAAACATCTTTTTCAGGACACCTGTCCAGCTTGTAAGGATGATTTATTGCAACATCTATTTGTTTTCATCTCCTCCCATGAAAGTCCAGTTCTCACTGGGTAGTGAATAATAGCGGTGTTGTTTCCAGGGGCATCAGCCCTGCAGGGCTACTTTCTCTCTCCAATGGGAAGAGGAGCATCAGCACCACCCAGTTGTCTCACAGTGGTGGCAAAGGTTTTCTGCTGGGATGTAAGCACCATGACTTTATAAATCCAAAGAACACCATTTCTTTGAGAAGCTTAAAACTGACTTTGTTTGAGATAACAGGTATTCTTTACTTAACTTGCTGTGTGGAGTGAGGAACAGTTGGGTTATCAAGGCTGCCCTTGGTTGGTTCCAGGATTGGTGATCAGCAGCCAAGACTCATAAAGTGCATGTAGACATGAACTCAGTGTATGGCAATGTCACAAAGACGTTTGGGGGATTTGCATGAAATATCTTGGATAATGAAAGCAACAAAATCCAGTAGCGTAAACCATCATGCAAGCCCATTTATTTTTACTCATATCAGATTCCGAGATCTGTGTTGGATGTGTGTTTTTGCTTTGTGTCCTTCTAAGACTTGCCTTGAACATGTGCCATACACATGGCAAGTCTGAGAATAAATTAAACAAGAAAACAATGCATTCCCTAAGCATAAGGGTTCTGCTCAAATAGAATTGAAGTTCTACTAGCTGCACTTCTTGGGGGTATCACAGAATCCTCCAGGTTGGAAAAGAACTCTCGGATCCCCAACCCCAACCCATCTCAGCATGCCACTGACCACGTCCCTCAGTGCCACATCTCCACGTTCCTTGAACCCCTCCAGGGACGGTGACCCCACCACCCCGTGTCTGTACCAGTGCCTGACCAGCATCAGTACAAGGACTTATATTTCCTTCCTCCTGCTGTTCTTATAATACACATTAATTCAGCAGACACAAGATTCAAAGTGTAAGGAAAATAACTTGTGGATATATCTGCTTTGTGTTGATTTTATCTCCTATTTTCAAGATTTGATTTTAAAGCCTTTTTGTTTTTTACCTCACGAAATCAAATATAAATACAGTTCCAAGAACAAGAGTATCCCTAATTTTCAAATGATCAAAGAAACAAGCAGGAAATGCACTAAAGGTTTCTCTGCAGCCTCTTATCATTATTTACTTAGGGGACAAAAGGAGAATCAGAGCATGTTTGATCCTCCATGGCTGAGCAGCAGTCTGTCTTGTGTCACATTGCTCTGCCCATAGAAACAGAAGTGAGTCCAAGTAAATCTCTGCCCGCAGAAGCACTGCCTGCATTTCTTCCATTTCATTCCATTGGTTTGGAAAAAAACTGAAGGTAAATCATTTGGGTTCTGTATTGCTTTTGGTCCTGGCTAGATGCGTGTATTTATTTTGAAAGTGGTTTTGCTGAGGCCAGAACACAATGCTAACAACAATAATAATACAAAAAAAAACCCAAAAACCTGAATGGAAGACATTTCTCCTGTTAGATGTTCTGACTTAAATTCCCCTGCAAAATCTGGAATTTCTCTGTGTGCTGGAACGAAAGCATAAGATTTATTTCTTAGAGGGCTGTGTGCATCTGTTGATTGCACGTTAACACAAATGCCATCCACAAACAATAGCTCAGCTGTGAAAACAAAACAAAACTGCATTCTACAAGGAAAAGTTCGTGTTTTCAAGGGGAAGAAAGTAACTGTCAGAAAACTGCAATGCTATAAATTCCAATATTCGTCCCCCATTAAGCTCCCGTTGAATCATGCAGTTACATCGCTCTGGCTCAGACGTGGGATCACGAGGCCCCAGGAAAGAAGCTGCTCCTACAAATTTTAAAATAGATGAGGAATAGCCTGTCGTCTGCCCTGATGTTAACAAATTGTTGGAGACGTTTCCTCCCCTCGCCAAGGGCCAGCTCAGCAGCAGCCTCTGCTGTGTTGTGCAATGCAGATGGAAGGCAAAGAGGTGCGCAGAACTCCCCGGCCGCTCGGTGCCTTTGAGGTCAGCAGGGAAAGGATCCAAAATTGCAATGAGTTTTGCTGGTGTCACCAGCTAAGCAATGCAGATAAATAATGACATTTTGCCAGAGAGTGTTTAGACCCAACAAGGGCCAATTTAGCCAGAGGCAAAGACTGTTCCTTGAACTCCTTTGGGCCATGTCTTTGCACACACAGATGTATTTCCTAGTGAGTGTGCTTCTGATTATACTAATTTCCCTCTCCTGCTACATTTAGTGCTGTTATCTGCTGTGCAGTGGAAAGTATTTAAAAAACACTACTTTGTGAAGTTCTTATATAAGAATAGAACTATTGCAAATTGGGTTAACGTGAATGGTCATTATAGCAGCCGTGCAGATGCGAGTAATGTGTCGTATGCTCTTCTCTCTTGGGAGAGGATCTGAGTTCTCTTCTGAGGTTTAGGATGCTTGGGAAAGGAGTAAAACAGCTTTGAACCTTCTCAAACAAATTGATGGACCCTCATCTCCTAGTTTTGGGGCAAGTGGTGGGAAGGGAAGGGAAGGGAAGGGAAGGGAAGGGAAGGGAAGGGAAGGGAAGGGAAGGGAAGGGAAGGGAAGGGAAGGGAAGGGAAGGGAAGGGAAGGGAAGGGAAGGGAAGGGAAGGGAAGGGAAGGGAAGGGAAGGGAAGGGAAGGGAAGGGAAGGGAAGGGAAGGGAATGTCAGTAACATGACAAACTGTCTTTGTCTTCATCAGATCTGGAGGGTTTGGTGCAATCCCAAGTGCAGATTTTTTTCTCTTAATGCTTCAGTGCCCATCCTGAGGTCAGAGGAGTTATGTGACTAATTCACTGACCAATTACTAAGAGATTTTATAGCAAAGGGAACAATGGAAGGATTAGGAACCTTTTGTTATCTGGCTTCCTTATTCATCTCTGGTCCTTTGGCTGTTTCTGGGCTTAGGTGAACTCATTTCAGGGTGGAACAAGGCTGGGAAAAGCAAGCTAGAGGTTAGTAGGCTTGTGCTATCTGGGAATTGTTTTTTCTCCTTTGTCAGAGCATGAGTTCTTTAGCCTGGAGGGATGGGCTAAATTAAGAAAGAATTTGAGAATCCCTTTGGTTTCCTTTCTAACCTAGTATCTCCAAGTAGAGCATCACAGTTCCCCCAGCGTTAGACCTTTGGATAGAAAACATCCCTAACTCCAATTTTCAGAGTCCCTTTGCTTTGTGCTTTGACAGCACAACCTCATGAATCTATCAGGCTTGGTGTCTGGAAGATGCTCCTGTCAGCATCTGAGGGGTGAGGAAATACCAGAGGGACTTTCTTGGAGACTTGGCTGAATGCAATGGACTTTCAAGGCTGCCTCAGTTCTTCTGCTTTAGGTTCTAGGAGTCCCACCAAGGACTCTGCAGCAGCATGGCACTGGGAGTCCCTTGGGATCTCCATCTGTGCTGTATGTTGGAGGCTGGTGAAAAGTCCCTACACTGAAAAATCCCAAATAGCAAAGGCTGCTGTGAGACCTGTGGGCTGATTCAGGTTTCTGTGTGCTTCTCACCAGAAAAAAATGATCCTCAGAGGTGTTGGTTTGTTCATGGAGAGTCATTTAAATGTGAAGAGTAATGAAATAATTTCATTATTGACATTCTCGTGCCTTCCCAACACCTTGGAACATTACACTAAATCTTCCCAAGAGTCTATTTCCACTTAAATAGTTGGTGCACTGGTAGGGGCGGGCACTTAGCAAAAGAAGTTTGTTGGTTTTCTCTCTGAGAAGCTTATTTTTACCAAAAAAAAAAAAAAAAGGAATGGTACAACAATAGTAAGACAGTGCTCTTATAGTAGGAAGACAGTTGTAATGTCATGTGTGATTTATTATGGGCTTCAAGATGTGAAATATATTCTCTTTAAGAGTCTATGTCACCTTTATTTCAGATTTAATTACATTACAGCAATAATGATTTTAGCAGTCTAGTACTTTACAGGGTGCTAATGGCAAACCTTGACTTTTCCTTCAGCAACACCGATTTCAAATAACTATTTAAAAAATCTGTTTCTAGTTATTTCCCCTGCAACTTTTTAACCAACTTTTCTGGTCAAATTTTAGATATTTATTTCATCCTCCCCCATGGTATCCATGCCAGTACTGCATTAAAACACCAAACTTTCAGAAGTCCATTACTTGGATCTTACAAGGAATTACAGAGGGAAACATTTTGCAAGCTTGAAAGGTTTTAGAAACAAATTGTCCCCTGATTACAATTCTTTAATGTTCCTGATTGCTTTTTTTTTTGGTAAACCATAAGCATTTGTTCACACAAAGATCAGCCCATCATAAAACAATGACACCTTTTCCCATAGCGTTGCATGCAATGCCATTATTTCCTGGCAGTTAAATCCCTGATTGACAAAAAGTGGGATTTTGTTGATGCCTTTTTCTTACCTAATTTTGTCATTAACTGAAACTCTGTCAGAAGCCATGGTGAAACTATATGCAGAGCTACATCAGCACTTTGAGGATTGGAGGCACATAATGTCGACTTAGAAATTAAATTTGCAACTTATTTTTTAAAAAATGCACATGGGCAAATGCTTTTAAAAAAAAATGATTACACAGAAAAGTTTTGGTGAAGGGGAAACAATTTGATAGTGAATGGCCAGAGTGAGTAAAAGGAAATTATCAAGAGAAATCCTGCTCTTACCTGCTCTTTGGAAGCCAATCTGCGTTAGCAGCACCAGCAGCCATAGGCAGCTCCTGGGATCTTGTTTCCTCCCAGCCATTCACAGGACTATAATTATATTGCTGCCAAACAGGGAAAATCACAGAATCTCTACGAGGCTTGGTTCGATGGGACCTACCCCCGAAACACAAATTTGCATTTGTAGGGAAAAGCTAATCTCACATAACTCATCCTACTGCAGCTTGTAAGGGCTGTGATGTCATCAGTCTAGAGGTTCTGCAAGGGACATTCAGTAGTTTGGCAATGTGAGCATCCAGGGTGCAGAATAAATGATTTAGCAAAGTTAGGATAGGGGTAAGAATTATCTTGATTTCTCATGGTGGCTGCAGTGGAGCAGGGGCCGCTCTGAAGGTCCCTTGGAATGGTGTTTCCCCATGAGATCATAGAATCACAGAATGGTTGGGTTGGGTTGGGTTGGGTTGGGTTGGGTTGGGTTGGTTGGGTTGGGTTGGGTTGGTTGGGTTGGAAGGACCTTAGAGCCCCTCAGTTCCATCCCTAGCCACAGGCTTGTTGTCCCCCACCAGATCAGGTTGATGACAGCACGCACCCAGCAGTATGGGAGGGAGATGTTTGGAGCTCTGGGGGATCTTACCAGGCAAAGTTCCTCCATATGCCTGGGCACCATTGGGGACTTGAGGAACAGGACCGTGTCTCCATAATTGCTGCTTGGCAGAAGGCTCACTTGATTTTTTTCTTCCAGGGGAGGTTCAGGTTGGATATTAGGAAAAATTTCTTCTCTGAAGGGGTGTTCAGGAGCTGGAATGGGCTGCCCAGGAAGGTGGTGTAGTCACTGTCTGTGGAGGTGTTCAAGAAACATTTAGATGTTGTACTGAGGGACATGGTTTAGTGGGGAAATATTGGTTGCAGGTCAGTGGTTGGACTGGGTGATCTCGGGGATCTTTTTATGTGATTTTATGTTTCTGTGATTGTGTGATTCCATCACTCCTGCCCAGCTTCTTACAAGAAATAACGTGTAAACTTTGCAGAAACCCTGAAAGCCATTTCACAAAAGGCACTAATCTCCTCCATTCATTTTGAGTCGCCGGACATCACAGACTGCTATGCAGGTGACAAGGCTCTGCAAGAGGAGATTTCTGAAAGGTTAGTGCTGACGCAGTGCAGTCGGGGTGAGGAGGGGCTCAGCATTGTCTCCCAGGGGCTGGGGGGGGGTTCTCTTCCTCCTTTCAAGGTGTAAATAATACCACTAAATCCTGTAACTGATTAAGAGTCCAAAGGATTTTTCTGAAAGAAAATAGTGTGAATGCCTGGAATCCTGTCAAATCGCAGTCCCACAGAGGTTAACTCTTTTGCAGGTGCATTGCAAAGCAGTCTTTGTAGAGAAGGCAAAACAGTATGCAGCACCTGCTGAATTTGGGATTCAGAACCGCCACTGGGGCTCTTCGTTTTGCAATCATCCCCTCTTTATCTGCTGGATTGCACTGAAACCCAGACTCTGAATTTTACAGATGCTGAAGTCTGGATCTGATATCTCATATCGAGGTTTGGATTTGAAGATGGTGTTCTGTGCTCCTCAGCAATGACATGGTTAAGAAGGCGGTAATGAAGGGGGTGTTGGGAAGGCAAATGCCAGTACAAAGGATGAGGCATTCTGGCTCATTGCACAGAGGAAAGTTTAGCACCTGCGGCATGAAGTTGGACCGGATGCCCATCGATCTGGGTGTGGTGAAAAGCATGAATGTGGAGGTCAAGTGTTCAGGGACGTGCGTGGATCCTGTATACCTGCATTTCTGGCATTGCATTCTTCAGAAGGGCTTTTCCTTTTTGGTGGCAAACGTACCCTGACTGGGTTTTTCTGCAGCCAGGCAGGTGTGCTCTCTGCCCATGAAAGGAACCCAAGGGATTCCCTTGCCAGAATGAGGACCTGGCAGCACATCCCCACCCCACACAGAGGTTTCATAGAATCATAGAATGCTTTGAGTTGGAAGGGACCCTTAAAGGCCATCTGGTCCCACCCCATGCACTGACCAGGAACACTCATGGCTCCATCAGTGCTCATAGTCCCAATCCCTTGACCTTGGATGTCTGCAGGGATGAGGCACTCACCACCTCCCTGGGCAACCTGTGCCAGTTCTTCACTACCCTTACTGTAAAGGACTTTTTTTCTTACATCCAGTCTAAATTTCCTCGCTTTTAGTGTGAAACCACTTCCCCATGTCCTGTCACAACAAACAGAGCCCCAACACATCACTGAGCCCTCCACACCCAGCGTGGAGCAGGAGATGGGGAGTGATGGGTAATGGTAAATACCCTTGGAGAAGTACTCAAAACAGCATTCATCGGAGTGTGAGTCATGAGAAGGAGTATTTCCTTGTGTGCTTTTTGGGAGCAATATCATTATTAGTGATCCAAAGTCTCGTTACATTTGTCCTTTCTAAACTCTTTTCCACCACCTTAAAGGAGTTCATCACTACGAAGTGCCTGGTCAGTGGGCACGGTGGGATGGCTTGGGGTTGGGCTTGGGGATATGAGAGATCTTTTCCAACCTTCATAATGCTACAATCATGAATTGGTTGCCTTCCTCTTCACCAGCACAGCCCACTCTGTGATTTTTTTCCCCTGCCAGGAGCTGTGGTGCTGGTCCTGCTGGTGCTGCTGGATGGGACCAAAGTCATGCACCCGGTGCTCAGCAGAGCAGGACATGTCCTCCGTGGGCTCACTGCAAACTGGTGCTCATGGGAACAAAGGGTTCAGCAACTTTCTATCAGGTCTGAAGCCTGCAGTATCGAGATATGTGGCTCATACAGGAGGGAGCTGTGTGGTTGATTTATCACCACAATGCAAACACGTGTAAGTCTCCAACAGCACGGTCCAGTGAAGCTGTAAAGCAGGAACACTGAGAGCGCCTTTGACTAAATAAAATAAGATTAAAATGTCAGCAATTCTAAAGATGTTCTCAGTGTGCACGTCTATTTTCCACCTGTTTAATTAGGAGAGCATGGATTGTTGCTCTTAAAAAGAAAGCCTGTACTACAGCGTGCTTGCAGGAAGAGATTTCTGTATTTCTGAGATGTCTGAATAAAACAGCAACAACTCATAGGGGAAATATGTAAGAGGGATCAGGTGGGACCAGACCAGGACCCAGTGCTGTAGCTGAGCATCATTCTCATAGAGCATTTTCCCCTTAGATTTTACACAAACGTCGTATTCTGAGCTTTCAGCAGCAGTGTGTTGGGCTTTGCCCATTATATTCTGAATGCGAAGTCGAACATGCAAATCAGGCTGAAATGTTCCATTTGAAAATGACAAGAACTCAGCATTTCCATTTTTTCCTTTCAAAATAATTTTTTGCTATGAAAATTACCACCTGATGCAATACATTACAATGAGGATCGAAAAGCAGCCTGTCAAGATGACAACAGAGCATCTCGAGTAACTTTTAAAAACTTCTTAAGTGTTCCATTTTGTGCAGAATTTCTAAATATGTCATTTCACTCCGCATTGATTTGAAATTGGAGTTTGGAATCAGCGCATTTCCAAGGAAACAGACATTTCAGTTCCCACGTAGGTGTAGCCTTAATGCTTCGAACCCCAAGCTTTGATTGGGTGCTGCCAGGCGTCCAAAAACCATTTCTGAAATCTGGAATGCACGGAGCAGAAGATGGAGATGTTTTGTCAGTGTCGCTTTGATAACTTTGAAAACTTTCTGCGTGAAAATGCAGTTTGGAGGTAGAAGTGTCTCAGGTCCCCATCAGAAGTCCCTACAGAGCAGAGGTGTGTTGCTCTGTCCCAGGAAATGGTCTTGGGGTCTCCCAAAGGACAGAAAAATGAACAAGAGTTTTCCAATATCCAGATGTGAAGATTGGCATTCCCTGCCTGGAAGTGTCTATGGGAAAAGGAGTTACCTCGTTTTTGAGTCTCACTAAACTCTCAGGCACAGATTACTGTATGGAATTAATGAGTTTCCAGATCAGAAGTGCTTCAGCTGAGTTTTAATGGTGGTTGACATAAAAGGGTTATTTGAATTTATACGAGTACCTCCCGATTCTGTTAGCAGTACAACACTCAGCGTGTTAGAAGAGCACTTTTTTCCAGTGTCATTCATTAGTGAATGAAATTTATTCTTTTTCCATTACTAATTTCTTATCTAAAGTTGGAATAGCCCGAGCAGTCTGTTCTAATATGGAAATCTTCCAAGTCTCCAGCATTTCTTCGTGCACTCTTTGAACCTGATTAATGTCTTCCAAATGAGGGCAGCAGAACTGGAAGGAACACGCTGTTGAAGATGAGGAGGTATCATCACTTGTGTAATATATGGCACCATAATATTTTCATCATCGCATAAAATGTATATTTAAATATCCTAATGTCATCCTGCTTTTCTGGCCAGAACACTTTGTTGAGCAGATGCTTCTTAATGAATCTTTACAACGACACTGTGGCCTTTTAGTTGATTTACAATGCATGAAGACCAGGAATAGTTCTGACTGTTTCTTCTCCTGTCCATTGCATTGCATTGACTTTCAGCTGCCATCCTATTGCCCAGCGGATCCTTTCTTCTGTCCCAAGTTCCCCCAAATCCTTTCATACCTCATCTGACTCCAACTACATTATTTTCTGTAAGCCATAATTTTCTGACATCCACGGTGCAATAAATCTACGCAGCAAACCCAGCTGCAACACATCCCAACACATTGTTGGGATGTAGAGCCGTGAATCGATTTCCAGAGTTTGCATCTGATGGTCACACTTTGCTTCTCATCTCTTTACAAAGCACTCATCCAAAGAGAGAACTTTTCACATTGGAGCTTTTTAGCTGCACCACTCGGATTGTGCTGCATCGCCCTACCCTGATTGTGGTGGTCCCAGGATTAAATGGGTGTGCTGGAATGGCTTTGTGCAGACTGAGCCTGTTTGCATCTCCGTGTGAAGGACCCAGCTTGTCACTGCCATGCTGTTCTTCAGGGATCCTCCAGCAGCTTGCAGTTGGTTTTGCAGGAGTGGGACGCTTCTGGAAGCCTCCAAAAGCCATTGAGCAAATAGGAGCTGTGCTGCAGCCAGCTGGCTCTAGGGCTGGGGTCTGGCCCTTGATGCTTCCATCTGGGATTTGCCCAAGGACAACAGCCAGGTGGCAACCAGGCGTTGTGCCACAGCTCTGTTTGATCAGAGCTGAGCTGTCTGTACCTTCAGGGTGAGGCTGGAGGCTGAGTGCCCTCTGTCCACTTGTTCCAAGGGCTTTGTTCTCAGGGTGCACGGCAGCTTCAGAAGGGCTCAGGTGACACATAGCTCGGTGTGAGAGAGTTTTGTCTCTAGGAACCAAGAACCTGATAAGAGCTGGGTTGGTAGCACAGCACCTAACCGCAAAGTAACGGGCATTGACAGAGCATGTGGGTGTGGGCTGGGAGCAGGAATGAGAGCTTGGGGTTTTGTTGTAGGTCAGGTCCTGGGTCTGTGGGATGGGGCAGGAGGAGCAGCAGGGCGTGCATGGACAGCAGAGAGAAAAGTAAGAGCACAACCTAAGCAAATCCCATCCTTGGGTATAAGGATCGCTACCGGAGGGCTGAGCAGCAGACAGCTCCCACTGAGGTGGCAGGAGAGATGTCAGCTCGTCCGGCTGAGTAATTGAGCTGACGTGATTAGATCATCTCTTTGATGGCCTAATTGAATTATGAGCATTTCTAAAAGCTTTGCTCAGTGCTGCTGATGAATTTTAGCTTTGCACCGAGCCAAGCAGATGAGGATGCTGATACAGGCAGCGTTGTACCCTTTCTCTGTGCTTTCTGCAATGCATCAAATCACAGCATCAGCTCAGCAAGGAATTTTGACACTGGTTGGCACAGGTTTTTCTCCATTTTCCCTTCCTGGGAACTTGCTCAGCACCCCATCCTTGGGGGTTTCTGTGCAGTTGGTGGCTGGTACGGGTGCTATCCATCTGGTCATTTCCTGAGGAGTCTAGAAACTAGTAGGGAAGCTCCTTAGGCTTTCTGGACCTGGGCTATTTTCTGCCATAGAATCATAGACTCACAGAATGGTTAGGTTGGAAGAAAACTCAAAGATCATCTAGTTTTAACCCTTCTGCCACAGGCAAGGCTGCCAATCACTAAATCAGGCAGTAGATCAGTTTGCCCAGGGCCCCATTCAGCCTGAGTTCTCCCAGTCTGTGCACATATCTGGGATTGCCCCAACCCAAGTGCAACACCTTGCCCCTGGCCTTGTTGGACCTCATTATGTTCATCCACCTTTTGAGCCTGTCCAAGACCCTCTGGATGTCATCCCTTCCTTCTATTGTATCAACTGCACCGTTCATCCACAAACTTGCTATCACCCCAAGGGATTTGCTCCTAAGCCCACATGAATTGCCAGCTAACATCAGCCCTACAGAGACAGGTGCCCAACATCGGGTGCATTTTTACCCTTTCCTGACCTTTTCCTAATCTCAAACATGGCTCACAGGAAAGGTGACAGCAACGCTGTCTGGAGAAAAGTGTGCAAGAAAGGAGCTTGTTGCATCAGTGAGCACAGCAGAAGATGGATTGCCAGCTATGGAACCAAGAGTGTCGCAGTGATTACAGCCAAGAGGAAGTTTGTTCATCTTGATGTATCATCACATAGAATGGAAGGCTTGGGAAATCCTGCAATAACCCATGTTTGTGCTGGGATGGGCTTTGGGTCTTCACTCACTTTCAGATGTAGAGTTACTCACAGTTCAGAGGTTTCTCCCCCAGCTCATCCACTGCCCATCCATCCCCACAAGCACCCAGCTCTCGGCAGAGATGCTACAAGCTTTTAAAATACCCCCAGCTCCTTCTTATACCAAGACAGTAATCAAGGCAGGGTGCATTTCCTAACACGTCCCTACAACGCAGAGCCAAGAAGTTTTCTTTCTAGGAACAAAGTTGGTATGTGGAACACTTAAATTAAGCGAAAATGTCCAGATGGATTTTGACAACGCCCTTGATAGCTCTTGCAGTTTGTCATGGTTGTAATCTCAAGACAAGAATTTGATACAAGATCAGCGTGGAGTTTAACAGCATAACAAATGACAAAACTCATCTTCAGAAAATGACACCTCGGGGTAGATGCGGTCGTTTTCTTTCAGAAAGGAAAAGCATGGGTAGGAAAGATGAACCTTATCAGAAGAAATCACCAAATTCAGATTAAATTTCTGTGGTTTCACACTAGTAAAGACGTGACACGTCGTTCCCAGGCACTCCGTGGTGGTTAACAACTTGATGGGGTAAGAAGCCAGCGTGATTCTTGAGACCTGAGGATCAACACCCTGAACAAATACGAGCATATAAATTTATGCTCTCTGAAAACAGCTTGTTCCTTGTTCTACAATCACTTGATTCATGCGTGCAGAGGATGCGGTTTCTTTGCAAGACAAGTCAGGGTATTGCAGATTGACTGGCACTGACTGAAGGGCATCGTGTACCCAGTGGGATGCTCTTGGAGCAGGCTGGGCTTAGGGAACACAACAGAGCTCCCTGTCCAGAGCAGGATGTGGTGCAGTGCAGTAGGGTTTGCTCTGTGTTTCCTCTTCTGGAGGTCCTTTGGCTGAACTCAGGTCTCACCATGCTCTGTATTCCATACACACAGACCCATCCCACTGATGGCAGGTGCTTTCCAAACTCCTCTTACCCAAAAGTGAGTGTCAGTCACTGCCTGAGCTGTGTTTTCCCATCCTTTGGGATCTCTCCAGCCTGGTTTTATTCACAATTTAACCAATACAGATTTTCCTACCCCGTGTCTCTGCGTTCATTCTCCCGACCCCCATTCCCATGTTCTTCCTTTAGCACCCACTTGCACAGATCCCTCCTCTCCATCTCTCTGCTCATTCCCCTTCCCCTGAGCTCTGCCTTCTGCCTACGTTTCCCTTAGGACCCATTCTCCTACGCACGTCCTCTTCATAACAAGCCTCCAGGCCACATTCACCACTTGGGAATTGCCACCACGTGGGACACCTTTCCTCTCTCAAAGACTTTTGTCCTTGGGAAAAAAAAAAAAAGAAAAAAAAAAAGGCTGAGCGGAGGTGTTGCCACCCAGGGGATGCAGCAGCTCTGTTTCATTTGCTGCCTTGCATTCTGCCTGGCCTTTCCTTGCGCTCTGGGCTCTCTGTTAGGGATGCAGCATGACAAAGGTGACAATGCAGGCAGCTTGCAGGCATGCTGCTGCCTCCGTCAGCAATTTATTGGTGGAGGTCACCTCTGCTCCAGACTCTGGAAGTCATCCTGGAGAGTCCTGCAGTAAGGCTCACAGCTGCCGGACCTGAGCTTGGGAACCACCTTGTAGGACTCGTGCATTCCATAGAACCATGGAATCACAGAATGGTTTGAATGGGAAAGGACTCTTAAAGGCCATGTGGTCCAACTCCTCTGCACTGAACAGGACACCCACAGCTCCATCGGGTGCTCAGAGCCCCATCCCCTGACCTTGGGTATCTGCAGGGATGGGGCACCCACCACCTTTCTGGGCAACTTGTGCCAGATCTTCGCTGCCTTTATTGTAAAGAACATTTTTCTTATATCCAATCTCAGCCTCCCCACTTCTAGGTTGAAACCATTTCCCCCTGTCCCATGGCTTAGGAAGGAAACCCCCAAAGTGGATTTTCCCCTACAGGTACTGCAACAGCTCCAACTCTTGCAGCCACCACTGCTGCCCATCACAAGAGGCAGGAGGTGGGGCAGGAGTTCAGAATGCAGAGCAAAGTTGGGGTGCAGGGGAGAACCCTGCAGTAGTTGTTGGATGCTCCCTGCAGTGTGCACCACACAGGAGATGTCTGTGCCACGTTATCAATTCTGAGTCTCCCTATGCAAGGGGAATAATAATGAGACTCTTGTAAATGCTAAAAAAGAAATGTCTTAACACTAATTAAGCCTGTTTATCCTTCACATTTAGAGCTGTTAGCACCTCAGCAAAAGGTATCACAGGAAGAGTATGTTTACTTGTCCCTGAATGTAAGGACCTCTCCTTTCCATATTACATGACAGATGAGCAGATGGCACATGAAGATGGAAAGAAGGCTGAATGTTGCCCTGTGTGTGATCTCAGAAGTGAGGCAGCTCAGCTGAACACATCATTAATATTTAAGGAACAGCAGGACTGCATCAGGAGCAATGCTGCCAGCAGCATGAAGGTGAGGACGGCCCGTCCCAGCAGCAGGACAGTCCTCCAGGCTGGGAGAACCCATCCTAACAAACAGTGCTCTGCTAAGCAGGAGTGAGCTGAGCACCAGCAACCTTGTGCCACCTGTGGCCATAATTTGTCCCAAAGCCCTGCATGCTTTTGCACTGTGCTGGGACATCATCACCACCACTGCAGGGAGTTGGACCAGATGGCCTTTAGAGGTCCCTTCCAACTCTAACAATTCTATGATTAATTAGAAATCAATCTGAACAAGACAGCGGATGAGGGAAAGGCTGCTGGTGTGGTCTACCCAGACTTCAGCAAAGCCTTTGGCACTGTCTCCCACAGCATTCTCCCAGAGGAACTGCAGCCCACAGCTGGGACAGGTACATGCTTTTCTGGGTGCAAACCTGGCTGAGGGCTGGGCCCAGAGAGTGGTAATGAATGGAGGTGCATCCCATTGGCATCCAGTCACTAGAGGTGCACCGTGGGGTCAGTAATGGGGTCCAGACAGGCTGCATCAATGGGCTGAGGCCAATGGGGTCACCATCCCTGGAGGTGTTTAAGGAAAGAGCAGATGTGCTACTAAGGGACATGGTTAGTGGGTGATAGTGGTGGCAGGTGGCACGGTAGGGCATGATAATCTTATAGCTCTTTTCTAACCTTAATCATTCTGTAATTCATCCCAACCCAGGGAGGTGCGGGCTTTCTTGATGGGGACAGCAGTGATGCCTCTGAGGACAGCAGCACTTTTTGAGCATCAGGACCAGTCCTGGCACTGAGAGCTGGGAGGATGAGTCCCTTCCCTCCGGATCAGCTCACGATCCTCAGTTCTTCCCTTCAAACGTGCTGACATCTGCCAGGGAGGCTGGGGGTGCATGGCTGCTCCGAGGCAGCACCCGTAGGAGAGGTGTTAGGAGGCTGTTTCTTAAAAAAGCCCTATCTGAGCCTCAGCTAAATGCAGGGCTGAGGGGCTGAGCCGGGTGCTTAAACACTTCGTGTTCATAGGGCCACCAATCTGTCCCTCAGTTTGCTGGCAGTGTGTCTGATGGCAGCTTGGAAAGCAGCAGTTCCACCTGACTGCCCAGCACACCAAACCATCAGCATCCCCAGGCTCCTGGGAACCATTACCTCTGGATTTGTTCCCTAAATATTAATCATACTGCTCCCTATTGGGCAAGCTGCCTAAAACAACAGCGATAAAACCCCCAGCGGAATCTCACTACTAGCACAGGACTGGATTCCTGAACTGACTGAAGATGGATGTGATATTTGAGGGCCAAATCCTGCATTCTCTGGCTTTTATCCAGTGGATAAATAAGCTGGTGTTTCATCTCCGGCCACTGAATCGCCCCCATTAAAATCAATAGACTAATCTCGTTAATTGGGAAGATATAGTGCCTACCTCTGCGTTCTCATTGCTGGTCTATGACAAAAAGCTTGGTTGAACCATTTTAAAAAATAATATGTCAGCCCCAAAAGGATAAGCAAAATGGACTGAAATCATCTTTTCTTCCCCATATCTGACTTGTTGGCAGGAGGATGAGGCTGCAGTGAGCAGGAGCTGTGCTGGCAGCATGCAGCCCTTGGGTGCTGCCTTCAGCACTGCACTCCAGCTTTGGGGGCAGCATCACTGGAAGGGTTAGAGCAGTGGACAGAGCTGTGAGGTGATGGGGTGAGGGAAGGAGATCATCTGGACACCTCTGTCCTTAAAATAATTTGCTTCTTTTGCAGATGCAGCGGCTCAAAAAAAGCTAAGCTTTGGAGGGAGCAAAAAGGTTTGTTGTGGGGTTTTTATTTTTTGCAAAGAATGGAAAAGCAGGGAATGGATGTGACGCAGTGTTATTGTAGGGTGGCTGCAAATAGCTGTGTAAACACCAGCAGGGTCACACTGCTGCAGGAATACAACGCTCCTAAGGCTGTGCAGCCTGCAGCTGCCCTTCCAGGAGAGCACAGAGGATTTTGTAGAGCTACAGCACACCTCCTGCTCAGCCCAGGTCACCTCTGTGCATCCACATCATAGGATTCCATGGGTTCAGGCTCCTCTTCCAGCACTCGTGCCCTCAAAGCTCCCCTGAGAAGCTGCAAACAAAAGCACAGTGAGGATTCACCTTTCCAAAGCAAACATGCACTTTGTTGTCCAGAAAAGAAGTTAGCCCTCACAATACACCCAGCCCTGAGGGCCATTGGAGAAACAGGACGCTTTCTGCTTTGATTTTTCTTTTCCTTCTTGATTTTGGATTTGTTTTAAAACAATTAGATTGAAGCAGGTACAAAGGTGAACCTTGTATGCTTTTAAAAATGATTGTGCTTGTGCTTCTGATGGGGAAAGCAGCACTGCTCCAGTAGTGATTGCGCACGCAGTCACCCATGTGAGGGAGAGGTTGTTGCAGAAGATGAAGAATCCAGCTAACTACACTTCTCCTGCATTTTTGCAGTGGATGACATGGAGATGGTGCTTTGTTCTTAACCATCCATGGCTTACCAGGTGTCAGACAGCCTCATGTTTTTGGGGGAGGTTTGGGGGCACGGGATAGCAATTCCATTGAAGCTCAGGCTCTCTGCATACAGCATCCAGTGCACAGGGACTGAAGCAGCTCTGCTGCTGGCACTTGTGCTGAACATGGAGCATGGAAGGGTTTCCATGCTGGAACACCTTCCGTGCAACCCTGAGACTGGGGAAAGTGCTTCTTGCAAATGCAATTTCTCCTAAGGGTGAGAACAGGAGTTGCTCTGGGTTGTGAACCTGAACCGTGGGAAGAGGTGCCAGGAGGAGGTGACCCCACCAGGGGGACCAAGCAACTCTCTGCTCTGCCATTGCTGGCAGCCTATAGGTGAGAACTGGTCTAGTTTCCAGCTTTCAAAGCTTCTTCCATTTACATGGATAATTAGAGGAAATGAGACAACAACGCAGCTCCTCAGCTTTGCCCTGTGCTGATAGCAGATCTCTCCCTGCAGATGCTTTCTGCGTGTTGACTCTAATTGAGCTGGCAGCCTCAGCTGGGCCGGATCCAGCCCATGGCACTGAGAGCAGCACCGGGGCAGAACTGAGCCCTGGGCAGGGGCGATGCCAGTGAGGAAGCAGCATCCCCTGTGCTGCAGAGCCCCAGCCTCCAGCTTCCAAGCAAGGAGCCATATCATAACCAGAGCTATGACCCTTCCTGCAGCAATTAGCAGAGAGAGGAGGACGTGGCTAATGAGCACACGAGAGCTTATCTCACCCGGCAGGCATGGACAGTGACTGTAACAGTCTCTTGGCACACACTGAGGCTCGGTATTGATTTTGGGAAGGCCAGGTGTGTGCACTCGCATAAAAATCAGAGGGGGAAATGCTCGGTGCTCCCGCTGCCCATTGAGGTCTCTGGGGTTGATCCCCCCATTGCCCAGCACAGCAATATCACGGGGTGGCATTTGCTGCAGCTGAGATAGGTGACATCCCCTTGGGCTCCCGGTGGGCTCGGCCGGTTGCTTTTCTCCTTCCACCCACCAATGTGGGCTGGAACATGGAATTGAAAGCAGTTGACGTGAGCTTTTCTGCTGCTGTACCTGCAGGAGACCAGGACACAGCTCTGAGTCAGATAAAAACAACATTTAGCAAACGCACCAGGCCCAGGCAGAATAATGAGCCACTGTGATGACTGTTTCTCTCAACACCTCCCACTGCAATGTCCCCATTGCCCGGCGTGGGGTGTGCGGGATGGGAGCATCCTCAGTGCTGCCGTGCTCCCCAGCAATTCCCACTGCAGCTATTTCAGACAAGCCCTGGCTGCCTGGTTCTGCCCAGTCTTGCACCGCAGCAGGCTGTGAGAGCACAGCATAATGGTTCTTCCCTTGGGAAATCCTGCCAAGGGCATCGGAGTGCTTTGTGAACGAGGATGGATGAGGCGCCGCGATCCCCCTATGAGGCAGAGCAGATTACTTCCCATTTTGTAGATGAGGCAAAAGGAGCAGAAATGTCCCCAGAAGCTCAGGAAGGTCACAGAGCAGGGAATGGCACCCAGGAGTGCTGGCTCCTGAGCTACAGGTTTAAATGCTAAATCCATCAGTTTCAATGAGCTGCCACCAAGGACCAATCCCAGTGCGTTCCTTGGAAGATGACGGGGCACCAAGAGAAGAAGGGGAAACGTTTGCAGCTCAGTTCCCATTTGGCTGTCAGCTCAGAGCATGCACACATTCAGATATCAGAGCTCAGTGAGCTGATAACCACTCATTTATTAATCTCTGGTAACTCCATCTACCCTCTGAGCCCTGAGCACAGAGCAGAGGTGATGCCCTCAGGACCTGGAGATCAGTTTAGATTTCCCTGATTCATCCCATGGTGCCAGAGCACCTTATGATAAATGTTCAGTGGATTTTCTGTGGCATAACTGAACTACAGCCCTGTGAGCTGTGCGGAAGGCATATGCACACCTGGTTGCCTGAGATTTGGACTCTGAAAAGCTCTGCAGCTGCTTTTTGCACCGCTGACATCCCCTGGTACCAGCACACACAGTGGGAGAAGAGCAGGACTGTGGACTCCTTGCTTTTGTCCACAGTGCAGAAGGTGAGAATCAAACTGAGATGATTTCTCGTGGAGGTCTCACTGTAGGGAATGTGCTGAAGCCACAATGGGGACAACCCACACAGTCCCACCCCAAAGGGCCCTGCAGGAAATGAAGAGCACTGGAGGGACAACGGCCACAGCCCGGCTGCTGACCCAGGGCACTGTGCTCCATTAGTCCCACAGCATCACTGACCATGGATGCTTTAATTCTGGCCTTGCAGGTTCTGCTTCTCAATAAAAACCAAAAGCAATTTATGAGCATGCAGGCAGCAGTGAAGCTGGCTTGGTGGGGCTGGTTGATGACTGTGCCCTGTGTGCTGGTGGGGAGTTGTGGCTCAGGAAAGCAGTGGTCCCACCTGGGCAGGAACAGCACACACACAGGTGTCCCATACACTGGTTTGTGTCACAGGCAGCAGGCAGCCTCCTGCATCAGCCCCCTTAGAGTCATAGAATCATAGAATCGTTCAGGTTGGAAAAGACTTCAGAGATCACCAAGCCCAGCCCCAACCCACCCCCTCCATGCCCTCTGACCCTAAGCACATCCCTCACTGCCACATCCAGGAGGTTCTCAATCACCTCCAGGGATGGTGACCCCACTGCCCCTCTGGGAAGCCTATTCCTGCTCTGGCTGGGAGATGCAGGACCTGCAGGGATGCACTGGGAGTGTTGGGAGATAACCCAACCCAGAGCTTTGGCTGTGCAACCCCTGCTGGGAGATGTGCACCCCAAGTGGAGAGTAAACAAACCCCTGATTGATTGACAGTCATCATCCTCCATTGAGCAAGACACCAACATCCATGCTCACACCAAGGAAATCCCATTGGAGGGTGTGGGGCTGCCTGGCTGAGGAGAGGATTGGGCAGCTCGTCAGGGCAATGGGAAGCAGCTGGGCCAGCAAGTACAAATGGCTGGGTGCTGAGAGTTGGGCTAGGCTAGGTTGGTGCTCTTTGGGCTGTGGGGCTGCATGGAGCAGTCAGCTAAGCCTTGCACTAATCTAGATTGGGCAGAGCTCCTCCAGGTACTGTGGAGTAGGTTCTGGTGGGTGGTGTTGAATGTGACATGAAGGGTGTCTGACTTTGACTTTCTCTCTATCTAGGGGCAAATGGTGACCAGCAGCAAGCCTGGCTCTTTCTCCAGCAGGTTCCTGCACCAGGTGCTTCAACTGGGCTTGGTCAGGTCCCTGGTAGGTGCTGCTCCTGCTCTGGGGTGGTTTGGGGGTGAGGGATAGGTGGTAAGGCCTTGATGCTAGCAGTTGCTTTCATTTCTCTGTCATATCCTTTCTGCTTTTTCAGTCTCTTTCCCCTGTTCTGTGCCCCATGCATCCTCATCTTCTTCTTCCCTTCCCACCTCAGCTTTGTTTCTGCTTGACTTGTTCTTTTCTTGCTCTCCTGCTAATGGTCACTGCGCTGCAGCACTGACGTTTCTTTTCTCTGCACTGGAAGAAATGGGAGATCTCTGGGATGAAGTGTCACCCAACTGGTGCCTGTTGACCTGGCTGAAGTCCCAGTCATAGCACTGCACTGGGGAGGAGTAGGTTTTAAGGGTTTCACTGGGGTCTCATGTTGTAAGTATAATTCTCCTTGTGTTTGCAGCTGAAGATGCTTCAGAAAGTATCAGTCTGGGTTGGATTTGTGGTCCCCATGGAGGCCATCATCAGCAGGATCTGCCCTGTGCAGTCTCCCCATAGACCCACACGGTTTGCCAAGAAGCGCCGTGGGCGCCTGACGCGTCTCCTCCTTGCCTTCATCCCCACCAGGATTCAGGCAGTCCTGGGCCATCTGCACACAGACTGGGGCCAGAGCAACGTGTCCAAGGGTAAGAGCTGGGTCCTCCAGGAGTACTCAGGGTTTGCAGCCTGGAAACATTGTGTTTGGAGCTCCTTTGCTGGGTGGGAAAGTGGGGAGCGCACAGGTATTTGTTCTGTGTGTTGTGACTGCACCACCTGTGGATTCCTGCAGAGATCCGAGAAGCTCTGATCAACCCATCCAGCAAAGCAAACAAGAGGAAACGGGACGACGTGGCTCTGGAGGAGCAGGAGTCCTGGGTGGTGGTGCTGGAGAAGGACCTGCCAGAGGATGACCCAGAGGACCTCTCATATGAGGTATCATTTCTCAGAGGCTGAGCAATTTAGAGATGCTTGTGAGCGGTCTCTGTGCCTCCCTGGTGGACTGGGATTGTCACTGTGCAGAGAGCTGTAAGGTGGTTTCCTTTCCCATATACTTTTTTGGGGTCTGCAGGCTGTCCAAGGAGCACTTGAGCATCATCTTCAATGTTTGGTGCCCCACTCATCCCATACACCAGAGCTCCCCTTTGGGTGGTATCCCTGCAAAGCAGCACCTTGGCCACCTGTGGCAGCTCCCAGCCCTGTGGGGAGGGGGCAATGCATCCCTCAGGGGCACCTTCTCTCTCCCCAGCCCTCAGAGGTGGATACAGACACTGAGGAGTACGAGTCCCAGAACAGTACAGAGACAGACCTGGAGTTTGAAGAGCATGAGGGAGCCATTATGTTGAAGGAGTCATTGGATCTCCAGGTGAGTGGGCAACATATTCAGTCCTGGAGGGATTTAGCAATACTCAGCTGGAAGGACATTTCAGTCTTTCCTCCTTTAGCTGCAGAAAGAGGCTTCTGGGATGTGTTTATGGAATCACTCATTAGTGTTCTGTGCTGCCCTTCTGTGGAGCTGCAGTCTGACCTTTCCCTTATCTGCAGTTGAATGATGCCCAACCCAATGGGGATAACCCTGAGCCCTTGGCCATGAGCTCAGAGCAGGGACAGGAGGACCCAGCTGCATCCAGCAGTGCAGAAGATGCTTCAAATGATGACAGTGGTGATAGTGATACTCAGACGCTCCAAGATGCGAACAGCAGGGATAGCAGTGAGCAAGAGACTGACGTGGAACATGAGAGCAGCAGTTCCTCACAGTGTGGGGTAAGAATTCTCATCTGTGTGTGTTTCATCTGCCCTCCTTTATTGGGAAAGGTGTCCTAAGCTCTCAGTGTTCAGAAGGGATTCAAGTTGGGAAGATGTCCCCAGGCTCTGAGCTCTTGGGGCAGCTCTCTCCCCAGTTCCACTGTGCCAGCAAAGCAAGGGTTGTTAGGGCTGTGACCACCCTTTGGGTGAGGAGATATCATGTCTGGAACTGAGGTTGCTGTGTGTGCATGGACACCTTCCTCCCCTGGCTGCCAGGACTACCAAATAACCAGCATGAGATGCTCAGGTGGTCTCAGGTCAGCTCTCTCTGAAACAAAGCTAGTAGCACATCATGAATCCCTCGTGACTTTGTGTAGAATAGGAAGGCTTTGTGGGAGAGTCTTTATCACAAGCAATTCTGCAGTGAGATCCCTGTGCTGCTCCATATCCATCTGTGCCTGCAGTGCTGGCTGATACCATCCCAGTTCCCATGGATCTGGAGCCCAGCTCATAGGAGGATGAGAAATCATGGGGTCCATCAGCTCAGTGTGAATGCTTGCAGCCATGCTCAAGGTTAATTTTCCCTCCTAGGGTCGGCAGGAGCCCTGATCCATGGCCCTGAACTCTACTGTGGCTGTGACATGCCTGTTTCTCTCTACCTATACTGCAGTGTAAGCTGCCCATTTAATGATGTCATTTGGCTTTTTTTTTCTTTTTGAACTTCGTAATAAAGTTACCCTATTTTTTCACATGATTTGGGATGTGGTTGGCTGTTGGTAGCTGGACCTGGCATGGCCACAGTGGTGGGGCTGCCAATGGGACCATCCCCCCTGGTCCCTCCCATGGTGAGGGGGTCTCTGTCACTCCTGGAAGTGATGACTTTGGTAATACTGTGATGGGAAGAGGGAGCAGCACAGTGCTGCTGTGCAGCAGTACCTGAAGTACCCAAGTGTGGTCACACCAGCTCATCTCAGATGTCCCTAGGCTGTCCCCAGAGGTGCAGGATGGGTGTTCCACACACAACATCCCCAGAAACACAGGGTTTGCCTTTGAGATACTCCAATAATTTCACGTGGAGTCTGTGCTGCTTGCTGAGCCCTTGAGGATCTTCAATCATGCGTGGGATCCTCTCCCTCCAAACGAATCCTACAGATGACTTCAGTTCAGTACAAGTGGTGAGTCAGGGTTTGGAGGTGCAGATGGGATCTGAGGTCCACAGACAGCCACTGCCTTGCAGTGACACAAATCTGGCCACACATCTGCTATCTGGAACAAGTGACAGCAGCTGAAGCTGCAAGGAGCAATGCTCCAAATGCGAGTATACAAATAGGTACAGCCTGGGGTGTTCAGCTCCTGCTGGGGGTTATGGCACAGCTGCCCCCAGCCCTGTTTGCATGTGTATTTGTGAAGGATGCTCTAACTGATTTAAAATAACCCTGGTATGCTGCAGCCCCCAGACCTGATGCTGCTCTAGTGTGGAACACCTGGGGCAGGACAGAGTGGCTTTCCTCCCCAGCTGGATTGGTTATTTGTGCAATCAGAGTAGTTCTATGTGGCAAAGCTCAGGTAGGCATAGGACTTCTCACCCTCCTCATGACGGTGTCTCTTTAAATGCAGGTACGCCTCTCACCTTCTGTTAGCTGCAGCCACAGCAGCAGTTCTTTCATTACTGCTGAATAACAGCAAGATTTTTCCTTAAGGTTGATAATGAAGCTGATACTGCAACTCGTGGATGTGATGTTGGGCTCTGCATTAAGTCAATTGCTCCTTGTTTGTGCTCCCTGCAGCCAATTTCTCAAAGCAGAGATTAATAAAGCATTGCTCGGTGGCACACAGCTAGGTAAGGGCTTTTTTTTTTTTTTCTGAAATCTGTGGGATTTTCCGGCTTGCTCCTGAGCTTTGGGATGTGGAGATAAAGGGGAGGCTTTATTTGTTGTCTGGGTGCCAGGCTGCAGAGCCATTATGCCTCAAAATACAGCAGGAAGGGAGCAGTGCTGAACCCAGCTCTGAGCTCACCTGCAGCTCTGCTCACACCTGGCTGCAGTGAGGGGCATGCCCAACCCATCCCTGAGCTTTAAGCCCTAATTTTGGGAGAAAAGTCCACAGATGAGTGTGGAGGTGGTGAATGGCTCGATGGGGTGGGAATGAGCTGCAGAGCTTTATCTGGAGTGCTCCCCCCCAGATCCAGTGCAGGTAGGTGCTGCGTGCCCATCGGTGTGAGGAGGAGGGGGTGAGGACTCAGGAGACCTCTGGAGAGGCTGAGGGGGGGTTGAATGGAGCCCACTGCTGCTATAGAGTATGGTGGAGTGAACCCCTGTTGGTTTGTAGGGCTGTGGATGTGCTGTCCCGAATGCCTGCTTGTATGTGGGCTTGCTTTGCTGCCAGGTTTGTACATTGCAGAGATACACGTGTTGGTGGGTGAAAGAACACGGAGCTGTAGCATCCTGCTCCCTAGGGGTGATGAGAGCTGAAGCTGCTTGAGGACTCAGCCCCTCTTCATGCTACAGAAGGGTGCAGGTGGAGGACCAAGAGCGTGATGATTCTCCTTCTGCTGCAAGGCAGAGCTCTCTGCTAAAGCTCTTTCCTAAGTGCCTTTTAAACACCTTTTCTGTTCCTCTCCGTTCTTGGTTGGTGGCCTTGGAGCATCCCATGCAGGCTGGCCTTACTCTCACTTAAAGGAAAAGATCATTGGGGTGCAGGAGCCCTATTGGAACAACTGAAGAGCCTCTTAGCCTTGAGCTGAGCTCCCAAAGATGGGCACAGCAAGAGCTTGCATGCAGTTATGCCATTAAAACTGAGCTCCCTTCATGGGCAGGAAATATCCCTCCTTACCCAGAAGGACCAGAACTTCCAGGCTCAATAGTTTTGGTGCTGAACATTGGACCCTTCCAGAGGTGTGGAGCCAATGCTTGCTTCCATCTTGGTTGTGGTTCTTTGTACTGGAGTGATGCTGTCAGGCACAGCTGGGTGGCAAAGGGGGACCATTGCTCTGTTGAAGTGGTGGAGGTGAGGTTTGGAGAGCTCATTGTATGTCACACTGTCAGCAAAACAGCACCAAAATCATTAGCCTCTGTGGTCAGACTGCTGCTGCTGGCAATGCCCAGGTGAGGGGTGAGCCATGCCTCCCACATGCACTCCTTCCAAACAAAAGGGCTGGAAAACGAAGATGGAAGGAGAGCACACTGCAAACATTGCTATGCACATACATTAGGAGAGTGACTCACGCAAGGAGGAGTAATTTTCAGGTCCAATTAGCTTCATCCATGCACTCTCACAAACCCGCCGTATTTATTCATCTTTCGTTTAAGATGCTGCAAATATTAGCCTGGAAATGGGGGAGGTGATGAGGAATGCTGAGAGCTGTTGTGTGCTCCCACCCCATCCCTGGACCTCTGTGGCTCTTCTTCTACCCTTCTGAGCAGCTCCCAGGTTCACCACGTAAAGCCTTTTTTTTAGGAGCAGCCTGGAGCAAAGGGAACCAGGTGTGCAGGGGATGGCAGGGCTGGAAGCAGCCTGTGTGCATTTCCCTTGCATGCACGCAGCCCCCAGGCAGGTGCCTTCCCACCAGCCAAGCATTGCTCATGCAAGAGTGCTCCCAATCTGATAAATTCATATTAAAGAGACAAGACACAGTGGGGCTTTTAATTATAGGAACAATTGTCAAGGATTAATGAAGGCGGTGGTGTGATGAATTGCTGTTACTCCCAAAGTTTAATGCAGCTTTAGTGGTTTTTGTCAGATGTGGAGTAAGGAGACAGTGCATTTTTGGGGGGGGTAGGAAGGGGGGAATGGATGCTGTGCATCTCTGCTCTTGTTCTATGTTTCTGGTGTGCATGGAGATGCATTTGTGGGCTTGGCTGGAAGGAGTTGTGAGGTTTGTTATGGGAGGAGGCAGGGCAGAAGAAGCAGAGTCCATCCCCAAGCTTGCAATAGCCAGCAGAGGCGTCTGCTCCCTGCAGAGCTCAACCCTTTGCAGCACCCCATGAGCTGTTGATTGAGGCTGTATCCCAATTCCCTGCACGCTTTGAGGCAGCTGGTGGGGAAGATTTAATATAGCCCCACCTGCCTCAAGCTGGGCTAATAATTCACTGCACAAGGCAGGTTGCTGCCGTCCTCGCCCCCTCTTGCATCATGAGAAGGGGATGGGATGTGGGGATGTGCAGGTGGACCTGTGGTCCTTTGGGTGCTGCTCCCCTGCTGCTGCTCTGAATTGCACAGAGCTGTGATTGTGCCTGCACCCAGCTGCAGGCACTCAGCTCATTCATTCACTGCCATCCTCCAAACATGGCACCTTCAGCTGGGAGTCGTGGGGTGGGTGCTGGGTGCCCACATCCCTGTGCCAAGCAGAACCTTTGTTTCCAAACAGTTTTTCCTTCCATCAAGGGTGTGGGTGGATTTGTTGCCTGTGAGACGCTAATAACGCTGGCGCAGTGCCTGGTGCAGTCTCACCTCTGGTGCTGATGCTCCTGAAACATCCCAGCAGGTTGTGGGATGGCAGCCTGGCTCCCGCAGCCCATGGTATTCATGGTAACCCATCTCCTCTGTGGCTAATAGCCATGTGTGCTCAGCTGGTAGTCTGTTCCTTAACCATGCAGCCTCTCTGTCCTGCAGAAGCCAAGCTCTTAGCCTTGGAAACTGCACTTAGCTGGGAAAGAGTGATGTGTTGAAGTTTCTCAAGACTTTCTGCTTGTTAAAGAAGTCATCGGTTGTCTTCCATCCCAAATTAGACCCTGGAGGCCCACCTGGCTTATGAATCAGATCGCACGCCAGCGTAATTTGCCTTGTCTCTCAATGTAATGGCTCCATCCCACTCAGAGGATGTGGAGCTGAAAAAGCAGAGCCCCATGTGCTGGTGGTGTATTCTGGATATGGCACATGTGGGCAATAGGAAAAAATGCCTATGGCCTGGCACCTCGATGTGGCCACGAGTCATTGAAAGTACTTAAAGGGTATTTAGGCAAATCTGGCAGTGGCTGAAGATGTGTTCCTGAGCGAGCTGCATCGAGGCACAACTTCTTTCCCAAGATGATGTCTTGTGGAGTGATAGATGGGTCAGCAATGCTGCAGGGTTGAGAGAGAGTCATTAGAAATAGATGAGGAAGACGTGTCTTGGCTGGTGGCCCTGGCAGCCTCCCGGGTCCTGGGAGCTGAGCTGTGTCCTGATAACACCATGCGCCCGTGGAGCCCAGCAGATGCTGCACAGGTACAGCTTTAGGATTTTTGGTGTGATGTGACCCTACTGAGTGTTTCTGGCTGGGGACGAGGTGCTGTCCCCCATCTGTGATGGCCCCATTGCTGGTTGGGCAACAGCAGCTCCCAGGGCTGCACTTGGCACGGCCACAGCTGGAGCTAACGTGGAGAGTCTGGCTTGTCCCCAGGAGATGGGGGGCACTGGGGACAGTTTCCATCTCATGGGTGTGAATGGTATCTTTAACATCTAGGCACTGTAGCACCTGGAATCCTAATTGCCTGCAAAGCAGTTCTAATGGTATTTGAAAATGAGCGTGGAGCTGCAGGAGGGATCCGACGCTGCGCTGTAAATGCAGGCAGCGCTCGTGGGAGGGGGAAAGCGGGGGTGGGAGCAGCTTCTGCATGCTGCAGCTGTGGGAAGGGGAACGTGGGCTGCGTGGGAATGGGAATGTGAGCTGTGTGGCGTGGGGACTGAGGGGAGATAACTGCAGGGCAACCTCTGCTATGCGTGGTCATGGCCCTGATGTGGGCTTTGTTGGAGATGGAGAAGGGACTCGGGTCCCATCCAGCAGCTGGGGTGAACCAGGCAGCATTTTGCAGAAAGCTGTTGCACTGGTGCTGCTCATCACCTCTGTATGGAGAGGAGCAGATGTGCACAGTGATACCCAAATGCTCCCAGCTCCTGGAACCTCCAGGACAAGCAGGTCCCAGACCCTCTGCCCTGTCCCATGGGCACTGCAGAACTTGGCAGCCGGGAGGGCATCAGATGGGGAAGAGGTAGAAAAGCTCAGTGTGGGAAGCACCTTGAAGAAAGGCAGCACCCACATGCTGTCTGTGGGTACGTGTGGCACTGCCAGGATGGAGGACAGAGATTTGGGACCATCTCACACCTCTTAGTGCTGCCTTCTCCCATCACCTGTTCCCAGAGGGTGGTTCATGTGTGTTAGTGCTGCAGTGATGGAGCTGATGCTCAGGAAGGGATGTTTGCTCTGAAGCAGAACAGCTGTAGCAATAACCACACTGCATGTCCAGCACTTGGGGTGCATGGATGTGATAAAAGTGCACAACTTGGGCTTGATGGCAGAGCAAGGAGGATTCAGGGAAGCAGCCACAGCCTGTGCTCAGAGCTAGAGTTCAGAAAGTGACATCCTCAGGGTGAACTTGGCCATGGACTTACAAAAGGGGAATGGGGGAAACCCTCCTTTAGTCACCCTGGACTGGAAGGGATCTGAGGGATCTGTGCATCACATCGTGCTGTTCTTTCCTTGTGGCAGTCAGAGGGGGGGGGGGGAAGGTCCTTTTCCATTTGTTGGGCTGTGTTTCTGCTCGGGACAGCTCAGAACAGCAGGTTCTTGGCTAAAGAGACTTTATTTTAGTTACCAACTGCTTATTAAAAGTAACCAGGATTAGTCATGGGCCCCGGCTGTGTCTGCAGAGCGGATACATCCGCCCAGTGCTTTGTAGGGAAACACGAGGTGAGATGTCCTTCCCCAGGAGGTCACACTCTGAAGTGGATCAAAACCACAGCCAAGGAAACAACGGGGTCAGGGCAGAGCGGCACGGAGCTGTAGGCGAAATGCTGCCGGCCCCATACAGCAGAGGGCACGGGGTGGTTTGCAATGGGGCGGTGGCATTGTCCCCGTCCCTGCAGGACGATGCAAGGTCCCTGCTGTCCTTCCAGCCTAAGGACAGCGGCAGCCCGGTGTCCCCAGGGCACCCAGGGCCTTGCTGCCTGCGGCCATGCGGTGTCACTCTCCGCTCATGGTTGTGTCTCTGCAAGGCAGCGATCCTCGGGGTGGGGAATGGCCCCTATCCATGACCCAGCAGCAAATGGTTGCCAAGGGTAGGGCTCACCCAGATACCTGTAGGGTGGTTCATGGGGATGCTGGCAGCAGTGTGGCCGGGTGCTTCTGGTCCAGCTGCCCTGTCCTGGTGCAGGGGTCATGCACTGGGGGTGAGCATCACTCCCACTGTCCCTCTCCCAGTGCCAAAAGGGCTCTCAACGAACCCTCAGTCTCACTTTCCTCATTTCCACGGGGTCCAATGCCATGAGTTCTTACCACCGGACCCACCCTGGGGATCCATGCCTCCTATGCATTACTCACCACTGAGAGGCTGAAGTCATCACACTGCTCCCACTGCTGCTGCATCCCTACTGGGGGAGACTGAGCTCCTATGGCTGTCCCAGAGCTGGCAGTGCTGTGTGCTGTGTTGGGCTGGCAGGGCACCAATGCTGGGAGAGGGCAGGAAAGCTGCTCTGCTCCTCAATGGGAGGGCTTACCTCCATTCTTACTGCGGTTTGTTTTTTCCTTTAGTACTTTTCAGCCAAAGAACTCCGGGATTTTGAGCGTGTGCCAGATTTTTTTTTTTCCATTATTATTTTTTTTTTCATAATCGTTTTGCTGAATCGGTGTGAAAATGACCCAGAAAGCAGTAAATCTTGTCAAGATGCTCTGTGTTGGCTCAGAACAGCACCTCTAAAGAAAGCCCCTCCATGAGTCTGCTGGGTTCCCCAGGTGAGGGGACACACGTAGCCATCCCAGTGCCCCCATCCACCTCCTGTGGATGCAGCAATTCCCCCCATCCCTTGATTAATAACCAGGCAGGCAAGGGGGAGAATGCATTTTAATTGACTCTGTGATTCTGAAGCAATGCCTTAATGACTGGGCTCTAAATAGCCAGAACCACCTTTCCAGACTGGGCTCTAAATAGCCAGAACAACCTTTCCAGCCTGAGGAACCAAAACAAAATGTGGATTGCTCTGGACTCCCCCACAGGCCCCTTAAAAATGCAGCTCCAGCTGAACCAGCTGCATCTCACACACTGATTTTTCATCTTTTATTGGGCGCATCAATTGCTATTGTTTAAAGCAGCGCTGAGATTCCTTCACGCCTGTATAAATCCAGCAGGTTTAGCTGGAGATCCAGGGATGAAACTCAAAGGGGAAAGCCTGAGAGCCTGTGTCTGTGCTGAAATGATTAAACCCACGGCCCAGAGCAAACGGGCAGTGGGATGCAGCCAGAAATCTCCGCCAACAGAAGCGCTGGGCTGCAGCACAGCACGGAGAGTAGAAGCAGCACTGATAACACAGCCGAAGTGGGAGAGCTGTCAGCGTTTCTCCTGGCAGTGCTTTGCACAAATAGGAGCAGAGCACCTGGCAAGGTGGCCCAGGGCACCAGGCTGTGCCTCTCTCCTCAGCCCTGCTGGCTGTCCCTCAGTTTCCCCATCGGTAAAATGGAGGATGTGTGCCAAACGCTGCTCGAAAACCACATTCAGATAGAGGGAACGTAGGTGAGGAGCTCGGGTGATGCTGGCTGTAATGCAACAGATCGAGGGCTTGAGGCTGTGCACTTCAGCCCTGTGAGTGTGAGGAGCAGCCCAGCCCGAGCACGGCTGAATACAGCACAGCCAGAGTTCTGTGCTGGAAATGAGCCCCGAGGAATTGGGAATTGGCCTCTGTCATCTTCAAAGCCTAATGAACCAAGTCATCCCCGTTTGTGGGAGGCTTTAGCGGGATTGGAGATGAGCAGGGAGCTGGGGGGAGGGATGGTGAGCGCTGTCCCCACACGGGATGCAGGCGCTGGTGGGGAGCTGAGCCACGCTGCTGTCCTTTGGCAGAGCCCAATGCGAGAACATGAAGCTGGGGGCCCCGACTGGGCTGGGGGCCGCGCACCCCATTTGGCCCAGTTTTCCTATTGGATAGGAGAACAGCCACGTTGGTCCTCATTCACCCGTATGGACGAAGCGTCTGGCAAGGAAAACGAGGTGGGTGCACCCGGATGGGGTGACACGGGGTGCAGGGGAAATGGGGGGGGGGGTCCTGAGAGGAGGGGGTCCGAAGAGGTGGGGGCACGACCCTTCTTGCAGTGCCCAAGAGCGAGGAATTAGCGTTGCGTTTCCCCCTCCCGGGGCCGCTCACCCTCCCATCCCCTCCCCGCGTTATACCGGGGGGCGCGGGGGGCGGCGGCTCCACAGCCGCTCCGGTTCCTCACGGACGGACAGAGCGCGGAGAGAAGGACAGAGCGCCGCCCCACGGACCGGGGAGTGGGGGGGGGGGGGTGGTGCGGGTTGGGGGGAGGGGGGTGAAGCGCCGGGGCCGGGCCGGGGTCCGACCGAGAGCCGCCACCGCCGCCGGAACCACCGCGCCGCCCCCGGGGCTGCGGCTCTGCCCGCAACAACGCCGCCGCCGCTCCCGCACCGCGGGCCGACCGAGAGCCGGAACGGAGCGGTGAGTGCGGGGAGAGGGTCGGTCGGGGGCTGCACGTGGGGAGCGGAGGTGGCTGCTTATTCCCCCTCTTTCCCCCCATCCCCCGGGGCTGCTCGGCCGCTGTGATGCCCGGCGCTGGGGATGAGCACGGGGGGTCTCGGTGCGCTCCGATGCGCGCAGAGCTGCAGGTGCAGCCTCCAGCCCGAACGTGCCTCGCTCCGGCCTCACCCCCTCCCTTCCCACCCCCCCCCCCGTCCGTCTGCCGGGCTCCCGACCCGCAGTCCTCCCCGCAGCTTTTTCCCCAGCCCTCCTGGCACAACGAAGGGTCTCCCCGTGCCTCCGTCGCCCCCCAGCCCTGCAGGTTCCAACCCCAAGGCCCTGCCTGCCCCCCTCTCTCCGCATCCTCGATTTTAGGGCTAGGCGGATTCTCCTGTCAAAAATCCCAGTGCTGACTGATTTAAATGCAAATGTTACCGGGGTTGTGTTTCTCGGGGAAATGGAGCAGGCAGCAGTCACAGCACACAGCTCCTATCGCGTTCCAGAATAGCAGCTTCCTGCTCCAGACCCTGAGCACTCTTGTGCCAGTTTCCTAATCCACTCGCAAAGTGGATTGAGCTAAAACCCGACAAAAGATGCTCTAATTCCCACCGCGTTCGCTCAAGGGAGCGATTGCAGAAGAGCAGCTGCTCTGTAAAATTCGTGCCCAGCCTTAACCGGAGATGGGTGGTTTGTTGTTGGTTTTTTTTTTTTTCTTTCTTTTGGGAAGGAGAAAAGAGCAAACAGGAGGAGAGAAGATGACAGGAGCAGGAAAGCACCCACAAAATACCCAGAGCAGATAGGCAAGGTGGCTTCGTGGCACCCCAAATGTGAGCCATGGGGCAAACTGGGGACATGAGATGGCTAGCAAGGAGCAGCCTGGGCCCTCCCTGCACTCTGCTCAGCTCCATGGCTTTGCTCCATGGTTGGGGATGCGATGCCCACGGGGTTGAGGAGGAAACCCCATTGGGTGCTGTGTCCCTCTGCTCTGAGGGCTGCACTGCAAGGGCCGTATCCAGAGAGGGAAAGTTCTTGCAAGCATCTCTTGCAGCCAAACCGCGAGGAATTTCTAAAAGCCAACAGTAAAAGCAGAGCTGGCCATCAGCTCACAGCTCCTCGGTGTGATGTGTGCCTCCAAAGCCAGGGCAGAGCCTGTTGCTGGCCTTGCATGCAGAAATGCAGACGATGAACCCCATGCTGACCCATGCACGCAGTGCTGCACTGCTTGGCTGCGCCCATACAACCACTGCACCCAGCGTGGAGCAATGCCTTCCAACTCCACCAGCAGCATCCCCACGTGCAGGAATGTGGTACGTGTGCATGGAACAGGAGAAAAACCCAAGATCCCACGGTGTGACAGCCGCTGATTGAACGGGTTTAATTTGAGCTAATTTATTTATCATCGGTGTTTCTTGCTAAAGTGGGGGAGCAGGGAGCGGAGGCGCTGCCTTTTGCTGCTGGGGGGTGGAAGAGGTGGCTGCTGCTCCTGTGGGGCTCCTCATGGTTTTTGGAGGTCGCAGAAATAATCCTGTGTGTATGGAATGCACTCAGCACTGAGCTTGAGGGCGATGCTCTCCAACACAGCACTGCCATACAGTAAGGAAGCAGCCTGAGCACAGGGAGCTGCCGTGTTCCCAGCGACTCAGGCAAACAGGAGGCAAAGCAGCTTGGAGTGAGAGCTTTCTGTGTTGGCTTTTTGGTTTCTTTTTTTGCTTAAACATCAGCAAATTTAGCTTTTTTTTTTTTTTTTCCTGGGAGAGGAGCTGGAGGAGGAGAGGAAAGCACTGAGTTCTGTTTCATGCCGTGGGGCATGTTTGGCTTTGATGGCCCTAGGGTAGAAGACGGCTTTGTGCAGCAGGGTGAGCAGGGATGGCACTGGGGTCTCACTGTTGTCAGCTAATCCCATCCCATCCCCTCTTGTCCTATCCCTCTTGTCCTATCCCTTCTAGTCCCATCTTGTCCCATCTCATCCCATCCCATCTCATCGCATCCCCTCCCATCTCCTCCCATCCCATCCCATCCCACCCCACTCATCCCATCCCATCCCATCCCATCCCATCCCATCCCATCCCATCCCATCCCATCCCACTCATCCCATCCCCATCTCTTTCCATCCCACAGGACACATCTCTACCCTGAGCACCTAGCAGAGCTATGGGCTTCCTTCTGCATTCAGTGTTCGGAGCACAGCCACGTCTGCTCCTATTAGCTGTGTTGCTCTGTGCCTCGTACACTCACACATCCTTTGCTCCAGGGTCCCAACCTCAGTGTTGTGCTTTTCCCTCCCAGCAGCATTACAGGCCTAAATTAAGCATTTAATCTGAAGCCCCGTGGTACAAAAGGACAGAAGTGCCAGGGTGTCATGCAGTCTCATCTGGAGCTTTACAAGCAATGCTGTTGGAGGCGATGGAGCCTTTTTGACTTCTGGTTCTGCTGCGTTGTGTTGCATCAGTGCAGCTGCAGGGGTGCAGGTTAGCACAGAGGGATCTGGGCTCGTCCAGCTGCTTTCCCACTCTGGAGCCATTGCTGTAGCCCTGGAAATAACGCTGGGAACACAGAGCACATGGCTGGAAGTGTTTCATGTGGGCAGCGGAAATTCCTGTGCCATCAGCTCGCCGTGCTGTGGGCCACCCAGGCAGCACCAGCAGCATCTTCCCATCTCCAAATCACACACTGCTATGTGCAGGGCCAGGCAGAGCCATCCCTGAGCTCACTCCCTGCTGCGTTCACCCCCTCAGGTGGTGTAGAAGATAGATATAGATATATCCATGCCCCGTGCCTCAGTTTCCCCACCCACAAGGAGGGATCTCGCTTTGTGCTTTGCGCTTTCCCAGCCCTCATCTTGTTGTGGTTCCACGCCAGCTCTGAAGTGATGACCCCAAGCTGGGGGACGCATGGTGCTCACACACAGTGTGTGTGTGTGTGTGGTGATCCCAGTGCAGAGGCATTGCCTGAGCCCGAGGGGTGGCTTTGAGAGCAGTGGAAGAACACCAAAACGAACAGGCGAGGGCAGAAATGTTCAGAGAGCGGAGATTTGCGGAGAGATGGAGTGAAGCAGTGAAACCCATGAGAGCTTTTGGAGCAAGATGATGGGAGCTCGCCGACTGCGGTAGGGATTTTGGAGGGGTGATTTTTATGGGAGGATGTTGTCCAAGTGTTTGTGTGCCACTTTCAGTGAGGGCTGATCCTTAGGGCTGCCGGGAGCAGCAGCACTTTGCAGAGCCGTCAGAGGGATGGAGTGCATGGGGGGATTTGGATGTGGGATGCAGTGAGTGGGGACATTTGGGATCAGGGATGTGGGGCTGGGAGTGCAGTCCAGGGACACAATGAGGAGATGCAGGAGCACCTCTTTGCTGTCAGCAGTGGGATTTGGGTGATCTTATGGCGTGTGCTGGTTCCTCCTGCTTTGGGTCCCTTTGCTTTATGCCGTGTTGCTTTGGGTGCAGGAGCTCTCCCCATAGTGGTGCGTTTCCATCCCTGCTCCTTCCCACACCGTGCTGCCTTCCCCTGGAGTTTTTCATGCCGCTGTGAGTTTGGCTGTGCTGTGCCCATCAGCCCCATCCCACCATGCCCTGCCCTCAGCATCCCCAAACGCACACACACTGGGTCCCAAACAGCTCTCCCATGGGTTTGGGATGCAGAAGAGGCTCTTTCCATTCTATAATTTTGATTTGTTTGTTTTAAGTCACATCTCTGCTCTTTTTCTTAAGCCTGAGCAGCTCAGACGTGTTGTGCTGGAGCTCCTCTTTCAGCTCCCGACACATCAGCCAAAATAGCAGCGGCCACATACAGCCGGGGAGAGGGACAAGTGTTGCTGAGAATTAAAATGACAGATCCCAGTGTCACAGTCTCGGAGGGTTTCGTGCTTTATTAAGCAACAGTGAGTTCATGGGAAAGGACTTTCACCCGGAGCGCTGGTTGTGTCGATAAGAAAAGCAAACTGGGGGCTATCTTTAGGTTCAGCCGTGTGACATGGGGTGGTGAGACGGGCATCCTCATAGCCCTGCAGCATCCTCCAACCCCTCTGCGTCCTCATCCTAGGGGCTGAGCAAATGCTGTCGCTTGCAGCCAGCCATGCACAGCATGGAAACGTCTCCAAAAGGAGGAAATCCCACTGCTTCCATGGCAGGATGCTGGGAACCTTGGGCTGTAGCAGTGGGGCTGTGGGCAATGTGACCCCACTGTGTGGCTGCAGTGGTGCTGATGGTGCTCCGGTCTCTGCTCCCACACGTGGTTCCCTCCCAGGTTTGGTTTTCCCTCAGATGTTGTTTTAATAGATTGCTGCCCTAGGGTCTCCCTCTGCCTGCCACCCCCTCCTATTAAAAATTCATCCTTCTGCCAGATACCGTTGCTACAGGGAGAGGGGGAGAAATAAAGGAGGAGGGTGAATATTTAATAGGAAGAACATTTGGAACGACTCTGTGCTTCTCCCCAGCTTTCCAGCTACCTCTGAGCCCCTCTGCTCCAGCGCAGAGCATTGCCCTATTGACTGCAGCTCATTGCTTCCCACTTCCCAAGCCCAAATCCTGGAGCACGACCCTGGTAATTGAACGCTAATTAAGGAGGGAAAACAAGCAGCACCCTGCATTTGCAATCCACAGAAGTAACATAAATGAGATCTAAACGGTGACCTTTTTACGGAAGCAGGGGTGTTAACCAAGCATGACAAATGGAAGGAAAAAAAGAGAAAAAAAAAAAAAAGGACAAAACACTGCTGCATTTGGTAATCCCAGCTCCTCTGTGCACAGCTGTGGTGGGGACACGGCTGTGTGGGGCTCTGCCTTCAGCAGGAGGTGCTCGGGGCTGCAGAATGTCCCCATGCAGTGCTGGGGCTTTGCTGCATGCTGCTTCCTCCCACCCCTCACCCCAACATCCCGCAGCAGCTGGAAACTCCGTCCCCACATTGTTTGCTGCTGCAGTTGCAAATGCAAAAGGAGTTTGCCTTCAAGTTCTCACTGAGTTGTAGGGTTGGATTCGATGGTCCTTATGGGTCCCTTCCAACTCGGATTATTCTGGCACCTCATCTTCCTATCATCACTGACTGTGCCCCCCAGGAGCGATGCTGTGCCCCTGCTGCTGCTTTGGATGCGCAGAGCAGAGCTTTCCTCCCCTCCCAGGGATGGTTTTCCAAATGATCCCCTTTCCTTTTTGCAGAACGCTCCTCTTTTTGCAGGCACATCATTAAGACAAATGAGCTGATGCCTCCAAACGAACCCACATCTCCCATCGCCCCCGCATTGGGTCGGTGCTGTCGTGCATTTCTCCAGAAGGGAAAGGTCAGCCCACAGCCCGGCCAGCTGGGAGCCCTGACATTAATTACACTAATGAGGGAAAGGCTTCGGCTCGCTGCTCTGCGCTCCTGGCTGCAGTGCCATGGGGGCAGAGGAACTGGGGCTGGATTTTGGGGTTCCTGCAGCACTCTGAGTGCGTTGTGTGCTGGTTTTGCTGCAGGTTTGCAGGCTCTGCATGGGGGCAGCGAGCCCCGGGGTGACAGGAATGAGGGGCAGTGGGTGCATGGGAAGGGACCCATTCCATGGGGATTAAAATGCAGGCACACACACACAAACCTGAAGTAACCTGAACTGGAGGTTGCTAAGTGACGTAGGAGTAACCAAAAATAAATGCCAGGAGCATCGGTTGAGACCCTCATCACTCAGATGTGTGGGAGCAGCAGGCTCTGTAGTGAAGGAGGGGGTTAAGGCCGTTGCTTTCCTCCGAAGTGAGTGTTGGGACTGCATCCACAGCATGGTATATTGCATGGGTGCATGGGTGCAGGCAGGACCGTGCCATGCTATGCATTTTGCAAGGAGAGCAGAGGCTGGGGAGGGTTTGTTTGCCTCTGGGTTCACTGCAATTTGGTTCCAACAGGCTTGGAATAAGTAGAGGGAGCATGGAGTGTGCCCAACCTGCTGCAGTTTGCATTAGGATTTGCAGTGAGTCGAGCTGCCCTGTCACTGTGCTTGACCTCAGCACGGCAGCGCATCACACCTTGCAGCCTTCCTCACAATTATTGCATTCCTTGGGCATTGCAGGAGCCCCACCTGCTCTGCAGTCGCCAGCAGTGTGGAACAGAAGCAGATTGCTGCATGTGCTGCCCCGTGCATTTGCAAGCTGTGGGTTGGATACCATTGCACCCAAGATCTGCACCCCTATGTGCTCCCCATGTGCACCCCCACCTGCTTCAGCAGCACAGCTCTGCTTGGTGGGGCAGGGAGGGGGTCCTTGCTGGTGTTGCTGTTATTACTGATGGGGGATTCTGTAGTGCTACTACTTTCCTCCTCACCATTCTGTAGGTGTGCAAAGCCCAAGTGTTATCTTGTTCGTGTGCACGGTGCTGCTGGCTGCAAAAGGGAAGCACTGGGGAGGAGGAGGGGAGCTGCTGAGCATGTCACTGCCTTCAGTGGAGCAGCAGTGGGCTCTCCTGGAGTGATGTTTGGTTTTCTGGTTTTTGGGGACCCCACAAGTAACTGTTAGGGTTAAGGATAGGCATTAGGGCTTTAGGATTACAGTTAGGGTCAGGGTTTTTGCATTAGGGGGTTATGCTTAGGCTTGGGGCTTTGTTGTTAGGGTTGGGGTTAGTTTTAGGGTTAGGGCTTTTAGGGTGGCTGCAGGGCACAGTCACTGTCCTGGCCTCAGCTCTGGTGATCTGTTAGCCAAAAAGAGCTCTATTTCCCCTCAATGGGAGTTCTTAAATCCCCTCTTGATTAGTTACTGGCAAATTAAACTTGATCTTCTCTGAGGTTGGTGCCCTGTGCCAGGGTTGGGAATGCTTTGCCCCGAGAGGCAGAGACCCAGGCAAGGGTCACAAATTTGGACACTCACCTGTTTGTCAGATCTTCCTATGTGATTACATGCATATGTATAACGAGGGGAGGTGCAACAGCCAGCTCACACACTGGGGTGGAGCAAAGCTAAGTCTGCTTCTCCCCTCCGGGATGTGACTGCGCTTTGGGTCTCTGTTTGGGGTGCTGGGTGCTGCAGGAGGGGATTCACGCTCTTCTCCCTGTGCTGTTTTACCCAGAGGAGAGGGCTCTGGCCGTGCTGCATACTTCGCCATGTAAACCTCCCCAGCCTCGCAGATGCCAGCTGTCAGCACAGCCCTGGACCTGCAGAACGGTGAGCACAGGGGGTCCATCTGTGGGGGTTCGGCTCCGGGTGCTCCTCGTGGCATTGGTTCTGCAGCACTGAGAGCTCAGTGCTGCTGTGTCCAGGTTTGTTTCATGGAACGGCTGAGAAATCTCTGCCCATTGCCCCAAATGGAGAGCTCGGGGTTTTGGGAGCCTCTTTGGGGCTGCAGATGGGAACGGTGATGCTCGCCTGCTCTCACAGCCACAGCTGATGCCCTGAAGCTGCCAATCTGGGGACCAAAGCCAGCATCTCGTGCTCCAAATGTCCCCATTCTCTGCAGCTCCCGGCACGGAGAAACCATTGGGGCAACACAGCGGGAGCCCCCGGGCTACTCTGCTCCCTGGTGCAGGGCTGCATCCTCCAGAAATGCAGATCTGTACTGCTTCCTACCCAGGTCCACTGCATCCATCCATCCACCCACCCGGCTGCCTGGCCCAGTGTGGGTTTGAGATCTGCTCTCCATAGGTCTGAGACAATGTCCCCCTGCCCCCTAGCTGCCTCCTCTTATTAAAACAAAGCTGGTTGGGTCTAGGTTGCAATATACACCCTGTCTGGCAGGATGAGGGTATGCGTTGCAATGTCGAGCTCCCCCCTTAATGGCATTTTACTTTCTTCACTCGCTGCTCCCATGATCATCACAGGGACGGCGATAGCATTTCAAACACAGCAGCTGTAGACATGTCTTAAAAAAGGCATCCAGCCCCGGACTGATGCTGAGCAGAGCTGAAAGGCAGACGGACCGCAGTGCCCTACAGGGATCTCTGCCCTGAGTGGGTTTTTCTGGGAGGTCGGGGGCTGTGGATCAGCAGCTGCTCCCCTCTGAGCTCGCCGACTTGTTTTCCCATGGAAAGCAGAGCGGTCCTGACGGGCTCAGGCTGTTTTCCACCCATGGCTGCCTCTCCACCCTGTCTTCAGAGCAGACATCTGTCTGTCCGGCTGCCCTGTCATTCTGCTCCTCCTGCCCACAAATCCATCTGTCTGCTCAAATCAGAGCTTTGGCAATGATGTGGTGCCCATGGGGGTGGCCGGCCCCATATAGCCCTGCTCAGGGCCTGCAGCACCCCAAGGACCCTATGCCAGGATCCATCCCTCAGGTGATGATCTGGGGGGGCTCCTGTGCCCCTGGAGCATCCTTGTTGGCTGCATTTTGCACAGCACCTTGCACTGCATGGAGTGCCACCAGGTGAGGAGTTTGGAGGTTTTGCCAACCCAGCGATCCCAGCTGGGAGTCTGAGCTTAATGCACAGCCCCATGCAGCTGGATGGAAGTGCTGGACCAAACTGGAGCATTCCTGGGGCAGCAGCAGTAAAATCCTCAGCACCCGGAGCCTGCACCCAGCCAGGGTGAGAGTGGGGGCTCTTCATGCCCCCGAGCAGCATCATTAATCAGCTCTCTGAAAGGTGGATAATTACAGCGTATGCTGTTCTGAAATGGTTATTAATCATCCTGCTCCCGCACTTCATTTATCACAAAGCTGCCTGGCTTGGAGTGAAGGCACAGGGTCCCCTCCCCAGGTGGCTGTGATGAGGTGGCACGGTGGTCTGGGTGCTTGGGTGCTGCGTTGGGTGATGTGTCTGCAGGAGGTGGGTGGCAACAGGAGGTGATTCCTGTCACCATCCCCCAGCACAGCCCACAGGGGGATCCCATGATTGGAGATCCATCGAGCCCCCCTCCATGCGAATCCATCTGAGTGTGCTGTGCTGGCTGCAATGAGCAGGCAGTGAAGTTTTGGGGAAATAACCACACAAAGCTGCAGGAATGCAGGCTTCTGCAAATTAAAACTTCTCCTTGCACAGCAGAAACTCACTGGGCAAACCCCAGTGATGACCCAGGGGTGCTGCCTGAGCCCCCACTGCCACCACCCATCTGAAGCCTTGGAGAGCAATGAAGACACTGATGGAATACCAACCACCTGCACCCGCCGCAGTGACCTTTTGGAAACGTTGTACTTTGTGGTCGTATCGAAATGTCTTCTCTCCGGAGAGCATCTTGCAGAGATAGAGATTCAGACGTGATGTCTATCAAGAAGAAGAGCAGATTGCGGCCAATCTGTGGCTGCCTGCGCGGTGTTGCCTGGGCCACGTGCTCAACAATCATAAGGTTGTCTCTAAAAATAAGCGGTGCTTTCTTTGGGGCTGTCTCCTTGGCGTTGGGAATCCTTCATTCCAGGGCCTCGCAGCCGTTGCGAGGGATGGGGGTTTCCACGTGGTGGTGAGCAGAGCCTGGGAATGAAGTGACCCAGAAAATCTGTTGGGATGCACGGAGACGGGAGCACTGGATTCCCAGCAGATCCTGATGGGATTAGGAATAACTCCGTTTGGTAATTCTCCATCGGCGCTGCTGATTGATTTTCTTGCTTTCTGCATTCAGCTCGCCCCGTTTCAGCTGGATTGTTCTCATGCTCGCGTTGCTAATTGCCTGATGGCCAGAGCTTCATCAGGGCGGTGTGGGGAGGCTGCTGGCCTCACGTCACCCCCAGGTCTCTGTGTCTCTGCTCTCATCTCACCTCCTGCGCTCCTGGCATCAGCTGCTCTGATTCTGCACCCTAGATCAGATGGAGGAGCCTGGTGGACCAGGAGCTTGTGACCAGCAGGTGTCCTGCTGAAACCCAGAGAGGTTGAGGATGCCCCATCCCTGGAGGTGTTCAAGGCTAGGTTGGAAGAGGTCCTGGGCAGCCTGACCTGGTATTAGATATGGAGGTTGGCAGCCCTGCATGCAGCAGTGGGGGTTGGAGTTTGATCATTGGGGTCCCTTCCAGACCTAGCCATTCTATGATCCTGTGAAGCCATCGGGGCTGGCCATGCTTAGTATCTTGGTCATCTGGAGAAGGGGACTGAGTGCACCCTCAGATGACACCAATTGGGGAAGGAGTGTCAACCTGCCTGAGGGAAGGATCAATCCCTATGGAGGATGGCTGGGCTGAGGCCGACGGGATGAGCTTCAACAAGACCAAGTGCTGAATCCCAAATTTTGGTCCCAACAGCCCCATGCAGTGCTGCAGATGTGGGGCTGAGTGGCTGGGAGCTGCACAGGGGGAGATGTGAGTTGGCAGCTGTAGGTACTGCTGGGTGTAGGGCTGGGACTCCCCTGGGTGCTGCTAAAGCACAATTTGAGGGGGAAAATGGCCTTGAGCAGCGGTCTCTGAGGGCAGCCCCAGTGGGACCATTCTGCAAGCGGATGCAAGAATAAAACAAGACATTGCTTCAGCTGAAGTGGTTGTACTTGCATGTTGTCAAAGCAGAGGAGCCTAGAAATGTCAAGCCTGGCTTGTTTTGTTTTCTGGTCTTTATTCAGAAAAGGAGAGACCTGGGAGTTGAGGAGCCACTTCTGTGCAGCTCTGCCCCACTGCTCAGCTGCTCCATCGCTGCTCCATCACTGCTCCATCACCGCTCCATGGCTGTGCTGCAACCTGGGCTGTCCTGGCTCTGCTCCCCAGCCCAGCGAGCAGCAGGCATGTTATTTTTAAAAACAAATTAAACGCAATGAGCAGCCTCTATCTAGGCCTTTGAGCTGAGTCTTAATTGGCCTCACTCCCCAGAGGCCAGGCAAGCCCCGGAGATGGTGATGCTACGACAGTAATGAGCTATTAATAACCCATAGTGACTTCTCCTGCAGGTTGCGTCTGGGTGCATCCTTCCCAGGTCGGGGAGAGGAGGAACAGAACCACTCAGACCACAAGGATGAAGTCAAAGCATGAGCACACAGCCAGCTCCTCGTGGATCCCAAAAGCAATAGGAATGCATGGCCAGGAAGTGGGGAAAGCAGTGGGATTTGTGATCCCACCCTCCATAGAGCCCTACTTTGTGTTGCACAGCCCCATGCTAATGCCCTGTGGATGATGGCAATGCTTTCCCTCCTGGCTCAGAGAGACAGAAAAGCGTGGCGAAATTAAGACATGTAAAAAGAAGTCTTTAAAAGATAATCTCCCGTGGCTCCTAAATTGCACCGAGCTATGGGTTTACTGCCAGAGAATTGCTCGGCTTGTATAATAGGATCAGGGCTGGAAATTATCCACAGAGATAGCATCCTTCCCCATGCTGTGGGCATAAGAGGGTTGGTAACCTCCCTTTGCACCCCGAGGCTGGATCCTGTAGCATTCCAGAAGCAGCCCACAACGCTCTGTCCGAGCAGCCCTGTTGTTTAATTAGGTTAATGACAGTGCTTGGTTCAGGAAAGGTGGTTGATGAGCTTTGCAGTAGTGCTGGGATGTACATGTCTGGCAGATTTGGAACAAAGGAGGGAAAAGAGATTGGGGAAGGGGAAAGAAGGAAAAAGGCAAATGGGCAGCAAGGTGCTAATTCCTCCAAAAGGAGGGCAGCAGTGATTGAGACGTGGCAGCAGTAATCCATAATCTGCCAAGATTGAGCCCACAGCCTCTCCCAGCCCCACTGTTGAGGGTGGGGAAGGGAGGACTGGCTTCTGTATGAAACTCTGAGTCCTCCGTCCTATGCAGGGATGATAGGTCGTGGATGGGTTGGATTTGTTCTATCAGGTGAGACTCAACCACAGCCACCACAGGGAGCAAGGAGGACGTGGTGTCCCACCTTTGCTCTATGCCTGTGTTTGCAGTGTATGGTCCCCAGGCCACAAGAAGAGGTTGGTGGTGTTTCCTGCAGGATGGGAACCTTCTCAGGGCCATGGACCATGGTTTGGGGTACTGCTCCAAAGGAGGAGCTTTTCAGCTGTAGCTCACGGCCTGGTGATCGCAATAGAACTCACTGCTGACACCTTTCTCTTTCCTTTCCAGGTGTATGCGAGAATGGTAGAGAGCCCGTAAGACCATGCTCTACACCATGACATGTTGGCTCCCGGTCCTGGTCCTCCACCTGGTCCTCCTGAGCCCACTGCAGGTGGCAGCCTGCCCTGCCCGCTGCGAGTGTGCCCCGCAGCTCAGATCAGTGGTGTGTCACCGCAAGCGGCTCACTGCCATCCCCGAGGGCATCCCCACGGAGACCAAGATCCTGGAGCTCAACAAGAACCGCATCCGCTGCCTGAACCCGGGGGACCTCTCCCCGTACCCCTTGCTGGAGGAGCTGGACTTCAGCGAGAACATCATCACCAATGTGGAGCCAGGAGCCTTCAGCAACCTGTTCAACCTGCAGACTCTGCGGCTGCGGGGAAACCAGCTCAAGCTCATCCCCCCGGGGGTCTTCACCAAGCTGACCAACCTCACCCTCTTGGACATCAGCGAGAACAAACTCGTCATCCTTCTGGACTACATGTTCCAGGACCTGCGGAACCTGAAGAGCCTGGAGGTGGGCGATAATGACCTGGTGTACATCTCCCAGCGCGCCTTCTCAGGGCTGCTCGGCCTGGAGCAACTGACCATTGAGAAGTGCAATCTGACCTCCATCTCGGCTGAGTCACTCTCCTACCTCCAGAACCTCGAGGTGCTGCGGCTCCGGCACCTCAGCATCTCTGCGCTGGAGGAGCAGAACTTCAAGAAGCTCTACAACCTCCTGCAGCTGGAGATCGACAACTGGCCGCTGCTGGAGGACATCTCCCCCACCAGCTTCCAGGGCCTGAACCTCACCTCACTCTCCATCACCTACACCAACATCACAGCCGTGCCCACCGCTGCCTTGAGGAACCTGGTGTACCTCCGCTACCTGAACCTGTCCTACAACCCCATTAGCACTGTGCTGAAGGGCTCCTTTAAAGACCTCATCCGGCTCCAGGAGCTGCATATCGTGGGCGCTCTCTTGGTGTCCGTAGAGCCACAGGCCTTCTCTGGTCTGAGACAAATCCGTCTGCTCAACCTCTCCAGCAACTTTCTCTCCACGCTGGAGGAGAGCACCTTCCACTCTGTGAACACGCTGGAGACGCTGCGGGTGGACAGGAATCCCTTGGCCTGCGACTGCCGCCTCCTCTGGATCCTGCAGCGACGGAAGACGCTCAACTTTGACGGCCAGCAGCCCATGTGCTCCACACCGCCCGAAATCCAGGGAAACGCTCTGCGTGACTTCCCCGACTCCGTGCTCTTCGAGTATTTCACCTGCCAGAAGCCCAAGATCAGGGATCGGAAGCTGCAGCACGTGACGGCCCGCGAAGGGCAGTCCGTGTCCTTCCTGTGCCGGGCGGACGGGGAGCCAGAGCCCTCCATCGTCTGGGTGTCCCCTCAGCACCGCATGATCACCACGCGCAGCACGGGGCGAGCAGTCGTACTGCCGGGGGGCACCCTGGAGATCCGCTTTGCCCAAGTGCAGGACAGCGGGACCTACATCTGCATTGCCAGCAACGCAGGGGGCAACGACACCTATTTTGCCACTCTGACGGTCAAGGGACACCCAAACGATGGCTCCTCCAACGCCAACCGGACTTTGTACCTCAGTGAGTTCAACGACACCTTCCATAACGACACGCAGGTCTTCTTGAAGTTCACGCTTGATCTCAAGACCATCCTGGTGTCCACAGCCATGGGCTGCATCACCTTCCTCGGCGTGGTCCTCTTCTGCTTCCTGCTCCTCTTCGTTTGGAGCCGGGGCCGAGGGCAGCACAAGAACAATTTCTCGGTGGAGTATTCCTTCCGGAAGGTGGATGGACCCACCACCACCACGGGCCAAGGAGGAGCCAGGAAGTTCAACATGAAGATGATCTGAGCCTCTCCAAAGGAGAACCGTTGGCTGCGGCCCGGCCCCGGGCGCAGCTGTGGCACAATGGGGCCGAGGGGCACAGGGGCATCAGTGATGTCCTGGGGCATCAACAGGGCCAGCAGCACGGTCAGGGACCGAGGGCTGTTGGACTGGATGATATTGGAGGTCTTTTCCGACCTTGATGATTCTGTGATCGGATGACCCAGCTGGCCCCAGCCCCGCAGTGACCCCACAAGTGGCCCAGGGGCCATCCCAGCTCCTGATGTAGCTGTTTTTGCTACCAACTATGCATTTCTCAATGAGATCAGCAGCGTTTTGGCCTGGGAAAAAAAAAAAAAAAAAAAAAAACAACCAGAAAACAACAACTTTTCTTCCCCCTTTTCCCATTTTTTGTTTTGTTCTGTTTTTAAGAGACTTAAGAAAACTATCTCGGTGTTATTTATGGTTGTTCTTTTTTTCCTCTGACACTTTTTTTAAATGAATTTCCAAAAGAAAAGTCTTCCGGTGCGACACAGGACTGGGGAGCAGCACTGGGGTGTCCCCAACCCCTCCCTGGGCACAGACAGACCCCAAGGCACGGCCACACCGTGGGACCTTCACCTGGGTGACTCCAGCACAGGGCAGCTCAACCCTGTGGGCTGGGGGTGCTCCTGCACAAGCAATAATGATCCGCACCTGTGCAGGTTGGTGCTGGGGTGTGAGAAGGAAGAATGAGGCAACAGGCATTAAAAATTGGAGGAGCAGCCCCACAGGAAGGCTGTAGCCAGGGTTGGGGTTGACCTGTTGGCAGCTGTGGGGCAGTGGGGTGGTTCTGCTATGGGTGCAGAAAGCAGCTTTGGGTGAATGCAGGGCATTTCCTTCAGCTTGCAAACTTGAAGGCTGCAGGACAGAAGGAGCTGGTTCATCCTGCACAAGGAAGGCCAAAAAAAAAAAAAAGGGAGAGAAGAAAAAAGGGGGTTAGAGCTGAGGAACCAATGGGAGAAGCAACCCCAGAGAAAAGGATGGTGCTACTGCAGCTGGAAGGGGCAGGAAGGTCCTGGCTGTGTGTGCACACGTGTGCACACGTGCAAAGCATGGGTGCATGCACAGCACCCATGCAGGTTCCTCTATTGCTCATTTCCCCATTTGCCATTGCAGCCACCCTCCAGCAGCTCCTGTTTTCACCATGGGAAGCCCCTGTGGTCCCACTTCTTCCTCTCGCCTTTTTCTGCACCCTCCTCATCCTCAGATCCCACATCTCTCAGTGGTGGGGACTTGCTGCTATGGGGACAGTCCCCAGCGTTGTGATTCTTGTCCTGTTGGTTGTTTCACCTCTGCTTGGCCTCGGGATGTGATTTTGGGCTGAGAAAAGGAGCCATCCCCATCCCCATTCCTGTGGGCACATCCCACTGGGTGTCCCTTCTGCTTGGGAACACACCTAAGATCCTGACTCCTGCTGGAGTTAATGGCATCCCCAGGCATTTGGGGCTGTGTTTTGGGCACAAACCCCCAGGCTGCTCCCACGCTTTTCCCTGCCCACGTTTTGGAAGTGTGATGGGGACATCCATCTCACCCTGTCATCCTTCTTCCATGGGTCCCATTGCATGCCAGGTGCCCCCATACCCCTCATGTCACCCCACTTGGGGATGATTTTTACCTGGGGAGTGGGGAGGGTTTGGGCACAAATCCTTGCAGCCAGGAACCTCCTGCCATGTGCAAAAGAAGGTTTGGGCAGTGCAGACCTGCATAGTTTTATAGGTGATGAGCATGTGAAATATATATATATATAATTTTTGGGGGGGGGGGGGGGGAGGGAGGGGAAGGCAGAAAAAAAAAAGTACACAAAATCAGGATTTTTGTGATTTGTTTGGGGTTTTTGGTGTTTTTTTGGATTTGTTCTTTTTTTGTTTTTTTTTTTTTGGTTGTTTCCTTTTCTTCCCCATGTGCCTCGAGTAGAGGACAGCCACTCGTGCACCGTGCACAGGATCCATGCCATGGCCTCCAGCAGAAGGGCTTAGGCAACACCCAGAGCTCAATTGGGGGCAAACACAGAGCCCAGGGCATTGGGGTGGGATTACCATGCAGGGGGTGAGGGCCCCGGTGGGGTCAGAAGTGGAGGATTTGGGCTTTACCACTGAGCACCACTGCCAGCCCTGTGAACCCCGTAATAAACGACATTAAAACAACTTTCAGAGGGGACCGAAGTGCATATTAATAACTAATAAATGATTAATGCGCATGTGTTAACAAGCTGCCACTGCTATTAATCTGTTATTAATTATTAAGGGAGTGTTTGTAAGTATGCCCCGAAGCTGACAGGTGCAAAGCCTTGCAGCCACCCTCCTGCTTGCATGGAGATGGGGGTGGGGGGGGTTAAAGGGATTCACACAAGCAAGGTGTGCACACACACACACACACACACACACACATCTTCTCCATCCTCAGTGCCCCCACAGATCCCTTCCTTTTGCTGCACCATCTCAGGGCTCAGCTTGCAGTCCCAGACACTGGAAGTAGCTGCATGTCGTGGCAGTGTAATTTTTAGGGTTTTGTTTTGGCCAGACCCCTTTAACAAGGCTGGAACCCAAGCCCTGTGTGCAGCTTGTAGGGGGAAACTGAGGCACAGATGGGCACTACGGTGGGGCCGAGGGGCTGAAAGCAGCAGCAACAGAAGGGCTGGGGGGAATTTCCACTTCTAAGGGTTATCCTTGAGAAGGTCCCCTTGCTGTCCCACCAGCCCCATGGGACTACTCACATCACACAGGCCCTCTCCAAGCTGCCATTGCTTTCCCCATGAGGCGCTTGGATGTCCCCAGTGTCCTTTGCTCAGTTGGTTGGGGACGACCTGCTTTTGTGTCCCCAGCAGTGGGGCTGCTGAGCATCCTGAAACACAGCATCACCCTGATCCCAAGCTTGTGTCACCCAGTCGTGTCACATCACAGCCCTGGCTCTCCCAGTATGGGACTGGGATGGGCACTGTGGGTGGTGAAGCAAAGCAATGCCTCCATCTGCTGGAGGAAAGGGCTCTGAGTGGCTCCCAGCCTCTTCCCCCTGCACCCCAAAACCATGTACCCAGCAGGGATTTGGGGATGCTCCTGGGGTGCATCCAGCACAGTGATGGCCCTGTTTGGAAACTGTCCTTTGGCTCTGCAGCTGGCCAGGACGGGAGCACAAAATTGGGATTTTTCAGTCATTTTCTGCATGGAAAATTTTAAAAAGAGAAAGGCATATCCCCAGAGAGCATGGCGGCTTCAGGGTTGGGTTTGTTACCCCCACAAATGCCAATGGGGACATGAGTGGGACCTGCAGTAGCTCTGGGTGTAACGGGACCAGTGCTGCCAAGCAACTGGATCTGAGTGCAGACCAAAGAAACCAGAGCTGTAGAGAGTGCACTAAGAACAATGCCCAAGAAAAGGCCAAAAAATAAAGGCAATTAGGGGAAAAAAAAATAAAAAGCAATTTTCCAGCAGGTGCATTTAAAGATCTTATCCCCCACCGGGATGAGAAACCAATTTCCTTATAAATAAGAAAGACTTCAGCTAAGGGAGGTTCCCCACCTCAGCTCCATAGATCCCCCACTGCAGTGTGTGGGTGAGCAATTTCACTTTTGTTTCCATAACCCTGGTGAGCATCTCCCTGCTTCCCCAATGAAAGTTTATTTGGAGGATGTCACAGCTCCAAACTCCAAATTTTTGCCTGCTATGGGGCTCCTCCTCCTTGCCTTTCTTTGCCTTTGCCTTGCCTTTTTCCTTCCCTTCCCTTTTCTTTCCTTTCCTTTTTCCATTCCTTTTCCCTTTCCTTTCCCTCTTTCCTTTCTCCTTTCTCCTTTTCCCTCTTTCCTTTTCCCTCTTTCCTTTTCTCCTTTCCTTTCCTTTCCTTTCCTTTCCTTTCCTTTCCTTTCCTTTCCTTTCCTTTCCTTTCCTTTCCTTTCCTTTCCTTTCCTTTCCTTTCCTTTCCTTTCCTTTCCTTTCCTTTCCTTTCCTTTCCTTTCCTTTCCTTTCCTTTCCTTTCCTTTCCTTTCCTTTCCTTTCCTTTCCTTTCCTTTCCTTTCCTTTCCCTTTCCCTTTCCCTTTCCCTTTCCTTTCCCTTTCCCTTTCCCTTTCCCTTTCCCTTTCCCTTTCCCTTTCCCTTTCCCCTCCTCTCCTCTCCCCTCCTCTCCCTTTCCCCTCCTCTCCTCTCCTCTCCTCTCCTCTCCTCTCCTCTCCTCTCCTCTCCTCTCCTCTCCTCTCCTCTCCTCTCCTCTCCTCTCCTCTCCTCTCCTCTCCTCTCCTCTCCTCTCCTCTCCTCTCCTCTCCTCTCCTTTCCTCCCCTCCCCTCCCCTCCCCTCCCCTCCCCTCCCCTCCCCTCCCCTCCCCTCCCCTTTCCCCTTTCCCCTTTCCCCTTTCCCCTTTCCCCTTTCCCCTTTCCTTCCATTTTCCTTTCCTTTCCTTTCCCTTCCCTCCTCATCCATTCCACTTTCCCTTTCTTTCCTCTTTCCCTTTCCCCTCTCTTTTCCCTTCCCCTTCCCTTTTCCCTTCCCTTTTTCTAACACAAAACTTGTTACCTTTCCACTCTGCGAACCCACATCTGCTCACCCTGCAGCCTCGATGCTCCCAGGTGAAATTCCAGTGATTTGCCTACAGCTGGGCCACGAAACAGCACAAATCTGATGTCTTAGAGTGTTAATATAGCCACTTTGCCCTGAGGACAAAGGGGATGAGAAGGGATTTCCTGATGTGCAATGGCTGCAGGAAAACCCAAACCGAAAAAAAAAAAAAAGCACAAGAAAACAAAAAACTCCATCTCCTGATATATTTGATGTTGTGTTGCTGAGAGCAGGGAATTCAGGGTGCTTTCAGAAGGATTTCCAGCAGCATCCCCCCCCCCCCCGCCATCCAGCCAGCACCCAGAAGGAGGAGCACGAAGTGTATCCGAGCAGCAGCAGGGGTGAAGCAAACCCATTGCAACAACCTGCAGCAGTCAGCGTGCACTGCTGTGTGCAGTCGGTGCCCCTGGAGCACCCCGGGGTGACGTGGGGAGCAACGCCGAGCCTCGAGCTTCCTTTAAGCTCACGTTGACATTGGTGAATGTGTTTTGAAATCATCTCTTCCTGCAAGTAGAGGCCATGGCCAGCGCGGGGGGAGCACAGGATGGGGTTTCACTGAGCACCCAGCAGTGCCAGGAGATGGGAACGGAGCCCCGCAGGCCCCCACCGCTGCCAGGAAAAGCTTGGAGGTAACAAAACTGCTCTGCAAACATCTCCCCAAATGCACTTCCCGGCTGCACCCGCTTAGAATGCTCCAGCCCAAAGCGTTGCACCGCAGTGAGACTTGTGGTTGCAGCAGGGCAATATTGTTCCCCCGGGGGGGGGGGGGAGGGAGGCAAATCTGGGCTGAAGTCTGATGATGCTGGAAGCAGAAAACGGTGGGTTTTGGGAAAGTCAATGTTGTTTCGGTACTGCTTACAGCAGCAGGTTTGGAGGTGCAGGTTTGCACCAAGTCTGGCCAGAATGGGGAAGTGCAGCCCCATGGGTGGCCCCTTCTCACTGCTCCCCATCCCCGCTCCGTGTTTGTGTGCTCCCCTCTTTGTGCACAGACTTCTGGATCCCCCAGGCCCCGTCCCTGCTTGGGCTGGTAGGGAAGTTTTCCTGCTCTCACTCCATACATCCCCCCCATCCATCATGTATCTTGTGGCCACCAACCACAAGGACCAGCAGGGCAGACCTGGGGTGCACCCCATCCTTCTGCAAACACCCACCGGCGTGCAAAGGCTCCATCAACTTCCACCAACAGAACAGGACGTGCAGTCACAGGGAACCCAAACTCGTTGCTTTTCACAAAAGCACGCAGACACGGCCTCCCTGTCCACTGCTTCCCCTTTTTCTTTACTCTCTGGAGCCGACAGCGGAAGCTCCTGGGGGGCCGTGTGCTGACTCCCAGCTCTGTGCAGGGCCATGGCACGCGCCCGCTGTGCCAGCCTGGACCTGGGGGGCTCCATAGCGAACACCCCCGTGTTGGACACCCTGGAGGAGCACCCACCTCAGACTCCCAGCTCAGCCCTCATCTACAGCAACGTGGGTGAGTGACAGCCCAGCATCCAGCCAGAGGGGTGAGGGGGGAGGGGGGGTGCTCAGCACTGGGTTTTGTGTGTGTCTTTGGGGGGAATAACGTGGGGTGAATAATTTCTCTCCGCAGGAGAGCTGCGTGCCCACCTCGTCCCCACCAAGGCCAGCCGAGGGGATGGAGCCAGGAGAGCCCCCCCGCAGCCCAGCCATGACCCCCTGCCTCCCCCCTTGCCCCAAAAGCAGCTGCAGCGAGCTGAGTCCCTCCCTGAGCCAGGCACATGGCAGCCCTACCACCGAGACCCCCCGCAACAACTCGGCAGCCCTTGGCCTCGACAGAAGGATGGGGCACACAGAAAGCCCCTGACCAAATCGCAGAGCCTGGGGGACACCCGGGGGGTGGTTCTGATGCCCAACCTGGCAGATCTGACATTTGGGACAGGGGATGCGGTGCTGGGCCCAATCCTGCAGGGTCTGGAGGACCGGACAGGGCTGTGCGAGGTCATAGTGGGCTGTCATGCTGCTGGCCTGGCCCGGCTGTGTGCCCGCGCCATGGAGGGGCTGATGGGGTCCTGGGGGGGGCTGCAGGCCAAGCTGGCAGGGCAGGGCTGGGCTGCACTCAGGGTGCTGCAGCAGGAGCCATGCTGCCAGAGCGGGGATGCCTGGTATTACCGTGTGGGGGTCACCTTTAGGAAAGAACAGCTGGAGCTCGCAGCCAAGGTAAGGGGGGTTGGGGCAGCAGGAGGGGCTGGGTGGGTGAGCAGGATGGACGGCATTTGGGTGGTTCCTCTTTGGCACCCACTTCTTCATTTGCAAAACAAACTGGTGCTGAAGGCTCTTGCACATCCAAGGGAGAAAAGGTCCAAGGATGACACAGCTGGGGAAGGTACACAAGGCCTCGAGGGGTGAGCAGACGTGGAACAGGGCTGGATGTCCTGACACTGTGGGGTGAGAGGCAGCACAGCAGCTTTGCAGCTCAGCTGGGGCTGACCCCCCTCTTTATACCCTGCTTCTTCATAGAATCACAGAATGGTTTGAGTTGGAAGGGACACTGAAAGGCCATCTGGTCCCACCCCCTGCACAGAACAGGGACACCCAGAGCCCCATTGTTTGACCTCAGGTGTCTGCAGGGATGGCACATCCCTGTCTGGACAACCGGTGCCAGTGCCTCATCACCCTTATCGTAGAAAACTTCTTCCTCATATCCAATCTGATTTCTTGCTCCAAGCTGTTTCAGCATGCACCAAAGGGTGCAGGGGAGCCCATGCACTATGCATGGGTAGGAGCTGCACATGGGTAGAAGCTGCACGATGGCCTGGCTCAAAAAAGGTTCTGTCCCAGAACATCCCTCCATCTGTCCCCCCATCTCTCCTTGCAGGTCCTCAAGCCAGGCTGCTGCAGCACGGATATGCAGAGCTCCCTTGGATCACACTGCAGCATCCAGCACATCATCAGCCGCTTCACCGACCGCCTCCCAGGGGCATTGGTGCTCCCAGGTCACCCCCGTGAGCAGGGACTGTCCTCAGGCTGCCCTGCTGTTCCCCGTGTCCTGCAGGTCCTCCTTTCCCCAGATGTGCCCTACCAGACCCTGGCAGGGTTTGTGGAGAGCTCCCGTGCAGTGCATAGGAGCAGCCCTGGGCACTATGAACGCCTGGCATGCCTGCTCCTCCTGCAGCTGTGCACAGGGCTGGAGCACCTCAGGGTGCAGAATGTGGGGCAGGGTGACATCTGCCCTGAGAACCTGTTGCTGGTGCAGTGCCCGTGTCCTCCTGGCAGCCAGCAGGACAAGGAGGGGTCTGTGGGGCTGCCCCTTCCAAGGCTGCTCATCAGCAACTTCTTCAAGGTGAAAGATAAGACCAGGCCTTATTCCACCAGCCAAGAGTGGGACTGGACCAAGGGGTCTGCTGCTCTCCCCACCCCGATGGCAGATGAGCTGAACGTAGGCATGCTGATCTATAAGATCTTGCACGTGGATATCTCCCTGGAAAAGGCTTTGGATCTGAGAAGAAATCAGCTTCCTGCAATCCCCTCCCTGTCCATCTATTCCACGGGACTCAAGCATTTGACCACACTGCTTCTCCACCGAGATCCATGCAAGAGGGTCTCCATCAAGGAAGCCAGGCACATCCTGCAGGTCCTGCTCTGGGGGCCTCGCCAGGAGCTCTTTGCTAAGAGCAGGAAGACGCTGGCCCTGCTCCAGAGCTGGCTGGAGATGAAGAGAGCGTTGCTGCTGCTGAAGTTGGCTGAGAAGGCGGCTGGAGGGAGCCCTGGCCTCGAGGACTGGCTGTGCTGCCAGTATTTTGTGGAGGCCACCGAGCAGATGCTCTACCAAGTCACCCAGACTCTTTACATGCCATAAAGACCAACCTGCTCAGAAGGTTCCCCAAAGCCAAGAGCCCATGGAGGCTCCAGCTCTTATCTCCCCAACTAAAGCCAGTCCTGGCTGGAAAAACTCATTTCCAAATCTGAAACTGCTCCCACACAGCACGTGAACAGATCTAAGCAAGGACCAAACCCTCAGCGCAGTACCTTGGCTGCCACGATGCAGATGTGTTTTTGCATCCTCAGCTGATTTTTGTTCAGTGCTTTGAGTCCAGCTTATCAGAGCCTCTCAGCAAAGATAGCTGGATGGAAGGCACGGGATGAAGCAGCAGCTCAGCAGCTCATTGCTCTGAGTTAAAGCGAATAAAGCTCAGGCTTTTCCCAAAAATCCCTCTTCTTGCATGGCTGCTGTCATTGTTTTAAATAACAATACGAAGTCATACATTATTGCTCACTTAAGACGCAGTTATGGGAGGAGAAACGCGACACATCATACAGCCGTGTCCTTTTTAGGAACAGCTTGTGGCATAGTCACAAATAGACTCGGAGGAGGAAATAAAGCAGCCACACAGCTTCAATAAAACCCAGAGCTGAGCCTCTTAAACGCTGCTCCTTTCTGTGCTTTCTTACAGTGCTATGCACGCTGGGGATCTAACGTGGGAGGATCATGAAGCTGAAGTTCACTGCTCCGTGGCGATGAGCTGGAGCTGCACTGAGCACTTGGGTTTGTGGCTGCTGGGAGATGCCTGCAGGTCTGTAAGAGACCCACTCGGGGTCTACCAGGAGCCAGCAACCAGCACATCCCATGCATTGCATAGCAATACCTCAAGGTGCATGGGATGTGGAGAAGTCCATCCATGAGAAAGACAGAAATTTGATCATCCCAAAGGCCTGGCTGCAGCACATGGGGTGGCAGAGAGGGATTGGCACATCGGGGGCACAAGTCGATTGCACACAGCACTGGGCTGCATGGCACCTCCTCCCCTCAAACAGGGCTTGCTGGGAAGCACTGCTCACTCGTGGGCAAGATGCTTCCATCTGACTCAGGCTGTGACTCATCTGCGAGCAGTGCTGCACAGAGCCCCATAACCACACCTGTCCCAGGGCGTGCGAAGGGACACGTCTCAAGGACACGTTGCACGTGCACTCAGTGCTCAGCACAGAGCAGCTCAGCACCTCGATCCCCAACCCAGCCTGCACAGAGGGCGGGGTGTCATGCAAGGCCCTGCTTGGGTAGCTGGTATAATTATTAACTGAGTAATTATTAATCTGCTCACAGCTATCACCTGACAGCAGCAGAGCAGTTGCTGCAGGCTGTGCACAGGGAGAAAAATGCTCCCAGTCAGCAGGTTCCTACCCTGTCCCCTCGGTGTGCTGCTGCTTCCCCAGGGCACTGCTTTCTTCCAGCCCAGTATGGAAGCCTGTCCCATCCCCATCCATTTTCATGGCCATGGGCTCAAAGCTGTACCCAGCTGAGATCACAGCCCTTTTCTGTGAGCATCCCTGCCCTGAGCGCCTCCCAAAGCAAAGCAGCACAGGAAGCGAGACAAAGGAAGGCCAGGTCCTTTGGATCAGAGATGGGAAGAAATGGAGACAAACAAGCTCCTTGCCCAAACACGACCCAAGCACAGCCCTCTCACAAAGCCATCATTCTCCCAGTCAGAGCCTTTGGGCCAGAACCACGCAGAGGCATTGCCCTGCATCCTGTAGTATCATGCATGGCTACAAGATGGCAGTAAGAGCCCTGACAGCACAGCCTGCTTTGGCATTTCACCATGTAAAAAAGAAAAACAAACTGCTCTGAATGCCCATTCCAGCCCCAAGCTGGCCGGATCCTGCACTGCTGCCACTTGCATCCCCAGTTCTGATTTCCACCCAACCACCACCATCAGTGAACCTCTCCCCTTTTGCTAAGTGGCTCAGAATACCCATGGTCAGCAAGTTTGTAGGGAACAACAGCTTCAGAGCAGAGCTTGGGCTCAGTGTTGGCACATCCCAGCAGAAAGCAGGCAGCAGCAGCACTGCTGCAGCACATCAGAGGAAAAGAGATTCCTCTAGAGAATCCTCTTAGGAATTTCAGGCCTTTGCCAACTTGGTGAGGAAAAGCAGAAACATCCTCTCCCTCTCCACTCCATCTCCCCCACCCTTCTGTTTTGCTGCTGGCAAGTTCACAGCTTTCCCAAAAAACAACACAGGAAGAGCAGGATTACAAGGCTGTAAGCACTTAGCAGGGGGAAAGAGGGAGGGCTGCTGCTGCACTGGGTCCACCAGGACGAAAGGAGCACGCTCTGCAGGTGGGAAGGGTCAAGATGTTAGCAAAAGCTTTGTGTAAGCACCCAAAGCCCATTAAACAGACCATAAGAACACTCACCCTTAGCAACACTGCTAATTTAACAGGCTCTCCAGGAAGACAGTGCCACAAGCTTCCGTCACTGTGCTGCAGCAAGAGTTACCACTGCAGGATGTGCTCCCTGCTGCTTTGAGAGGAGAGCTGGAAGGATGGCAGTTCAATCTACCCCACGCAGTTCCTGAATTGCTTAGCCCAGCACAGTTGCCCAAGTGTCACCCCACAGAGCAGCCCCCCATGGTCCATTTATACATCCCAACACGTGTGTTTTCCTAAGGCCAAGCGCTGCAGAGACATCAAGCCAGGGGTACAACACGTTCTGTAATGATGTGCTTGGATTTACACCAACTCACAGCATGAACAAGGGGGAGTTTCAAACCCAGGAAGATAACCCTGCACCCAACACTCAAACCGTTCCAGCAATTCGCTGCTACATATTTTATAGACAGTTTGATAGGATCAGATGGTACAAAACAAGCCTATAAAGGTGCAGATATAAGCACTAAAAAAAATGTGAAATATGCTTTCAAGTTCAGCCCCTCTGGAGACTTACCTCTGTAGCAGACAGTTTCAGTGCAAGCATTGGTAATTCTAGCAACATGCAAGCACTTTTTCCTTCATGTTGAGTACTGCAGACATTGAACAGCTGAGGCTCTACAAACATGCTACTACTCAACTCCAGCCCTTTCTCCTTCAATCCGTTTCACCACACTTGCAGCTCCTGTTATGGAGGCTGCCTGGACTTGGTCACAGTAGCTATGCAAGTGCCACAAGCCTTGCTAGATTATGATTGCATTGAATCATCCTTCACACAAGCACAGGACTCCACTGCTACCACTAACAGCCTCCAGAGCCTACAAGTGTGTATTTGATACTCTGAGACATCTGAACCTCATGGCATGTGTAAGCTGTGCTTCTCAGCATTTCACTTGTGACTCTGTAATCAGCAGAGGCCCCAAGTATCCTATGAAACATTGATAGAGCAGGAATCTGGGGATCACGATTACCAGTGAAATGGATAATCTGCTAATTATTTCAATAAAAGTAGGCTTTTCCTGGACTGCAAGTCCTGACAGATCATCACTTTGAGTTCCCATCAAGCAACAAGTGACCCAAAGCCTTTCCCTACCTGAAATAGCTGGGACAGTTCCAGAGGCACCTCTTCAGAGTGCAAGTCTTAAACAGCTTAAAACCAGCAATAAAAAGTAAAATATAAATTTTTATTTAGAATTAAAGCAAATACTTCAGTATCACAAACACAATATTAAACTTCAAGAAATATACTGCTAATTTGGAGGGAGCATTTATTTTTGCACAACCACAACATGCGCACAAATCCAGAAAAAGATGTGGAGTCTGAAATTTTCAACATCTCACCACCAGAGCAGTTGGTCACAACGTTTCATACAAAGTTACATATACTGTAATAGATGTTGACAAAATTTCTACAGAATCATCTTTATAGACAACAAGAAAGCTCTAAGAGGCAAACATTGCAATCTATTCTTCCTCTGATGAGTCTCTCTCAAACGTGTAGGCCATGAAGCAAGCATCTGGTCTCTTGGGGACAAGGGGATGCCCTGGTCTCACAATCTCAAAGCCCAAAAAGCTGAAAGTACGGAGCAATGCAGCTAGAAAAAAAAAAAAGGAAGACATTTTATCACGTGATTCCATAACAGAAGCTAAAAGCATCCACCAAAACCAAATATTGCATCAGCCTTTCTAATGCTGAGTTAACACCTACCTCTATCATCTCTGTTCTTGTGGAAACAAATGAACACATGATCAACTTGAAGCTGTTCTTCAGCAAACTCCAGAAGAACTGCAAAACTGTGAGACAAACAGAGGGCGTTGAGTGCACACAGGCAAGCACTTCCCTCAGATGTAAGGAGCAAGGCCCTGTGAAACTATCCTCGCTCATTGTAAGCAGAAGTGAAAGTCATGGGTGGAAGACTGACAGCAGCAGGAAACACCAAGCCAAGGTTTAAACATGGGGCACAAATCTAAGTCATCGTTACACCAAATTTCTGAAGGGAGAACTGCAGAGACAGACTCAGAATGAGGCTTATTTTCAGTGGATAAAGGCAGCCATCACTACCAGGAGCAGTTTGACATCACAGATCTTTTAGCTGGTTCTGGCTGACAGAACAGGCAGAGGATGACCTCAAACCAGGACCATTTGATACTCTTTTACATGAGTCTGCCACCAAGCACCATAATCACACTTCCAATTTTAGAAAAATGGAAAAGAACAGTACAGTGTTTGAGACCTTCATGACAATTTATACTGAAGTTGCATTTTATTCTACCCACCTGTCCTTGCTCCCTTCAGGCAGAGCACCACTGGGTATTTCAATATAGAGGTTGTTGTTGTTCAGCACTGCTCTCCAACTAATGTGTTTGGCATCTGTAAGCCTTGACTGGACATTCAGAATTCTTGTCCTGTTATTAGATGTTAGTTCTTCTGTCACATTCAGCCGATTATCCTGCAGAATTAAAAAGTGCAACATTACTTCCAGTTCATTTTGGAGATAGGTTAACTTCCATGAAAAGGTTTAAGGCAAAAGAGCCTTCCCACCAATCAGAGAGAGCTGCTTAACAATACTCGTACTCACCGAATAAAATAAATTAGCTGAAAGATTGTGATCCCTCTGACTATTCCCTCGCCCACCTGGGATCTTCAGGGGTGGGTGAGGGACATCAGGAGCACCACCGAGGCCCCGGACCCAGGTTACTACAGCAATTGAAGGGAACCCTGGAACTAGAAAAGGATGACAGAGGTAAGCAAGTGTTAAGAGTCATGAGAATTCTAAGTTTTATAAGCATTAGATGATGGTGTTTTTTGATTTTGTTTTTTAAATAAACCTAGATCAAGGGAACTCCTCCTACTGCAACCTAGTTGGTAGCAAGACAAAGGAACATCCAGGCCAAGCACAGAACATCACCTAAAGTCCAGAGCCAGAAGCACCAGAAAGGCATCAACGGAGTACCTGGATGGAAACACTAGCCTGGGGGGGTGAAAATACTCTCAGTTTGGAGGGAGGTGTATTTCCCTATCAAGGCAGCTGTGTATTTGCTGTACATTTGACCCAATCTCAAGAAAGGAACCATTTTACTATTGTGTATGTGATGCCACAGACCCCATTTTCTTCCCCATCTTGATCTCCTAAGAGATCATGATTGGCCCAGCAAGCTGGAGATCCTTTTCCCTTACGATATGTAGCCTTAATTAAATTAGAATTTTGCATCAGTGCTTTTATCTTGAGATCAGAAAATGCATGAAATAGCATTATCTGTGAGACCGTCTCAAAAGCTTCCACGATGCAAAGCTCAGAAAGCAAGGTCTGGTTTCAATGCAAAACCAAATATCTGAAAAATCTAAGAGCCTTCCTGACTTTTAGAGCCTTTTTACATCACTCAGCCACGCTGCGGTACTTCAGGTGAAGGATGTTCTGTCGAGACATGAGCATTTCTTGTACGCACGCTGAGTTCCATCCCATCCATCAGGCTGCTTCACTGTGAGCAAGCCTTTACTGTACAAACAGCAAAAGCTGTGCCTGGCCCCTCCCTCTGCACCATCCCTCACCCTGCAGGCTCACTCTTGAGTTGCGTCATCTCAGCAGATGCAGCAATCGAGGCCCTTAGGGAAATTTTCACAATCGTCCTGTCTGTGAGTGCCAGCAGCCATTTGCAAATCAGAATAAACACGTACAAAATAATCCACCATTTTGCACAGTTCACACGAGTTTAATTTTTTTTTTTTTTTTAACGAGCTTGACATCTGTGATGAATAATCCATATTGGAAAGGCAATGAATGGCCTTATAGGTCTAATATTATATGTTGGAAGCATTAGTAAGCACGGCAGCTATAAAGTTATTAAGCTAAAGACGATAATTTGCTCAATCTCAATTAAATAAGGGTTCAATCCACTATTTTAGGACCTCTGGAATACTTTAATAGCAGCCTTATTTACTTCTGAATCACTGTAGATCCTTGTATTCCTCATCAGCCTTAAAATAAGCCTTTAAACAAACCAGGGCAGCACCAATCCTTTATGACCTCACCTTTCACCCCCAAGTATACAACAAAGGCTGTTCACACCTTGCAATTCTGTGTTTTAGCGATGCTCAGGCACACCTACTCCGGCTGAAAAAAAGTATTACCACCATTCTGAAGGATAAAAACAGCTTTTGGTGACGTTGTGGAGCTGCTCTCCATTCTGAACCAGCTGCATCCATCGCTTCCCACGCAGAGGGCACAGCGATGCTCCTCAGCCTCCACCTCCTAACACCACTCACCCCAAAGCTGCTGCATCCTCAACATCTGCTGGCATTATTTAATCCCCGCTCGACTTTTAAACTACCAGCTCCCATAACGCTCTGCTTTGGGCTCAGCGCCCTCGATTCGTCGTTCTCCAGGAGACCTGCGCTTACATAAGGGGATAACAGCTCGCACTGCATCGCACCGCATCTCCCAGCCCCATCAGGCCCGCTTCCTTTTCCCAGCGGTGCCCCCCGCCCATCCCCCTCCTCCCTCCCTCCCTCCCCCCCCAGCAAACGTGGCACCGAGCCGCGTGGGGGGGGGATGGAAGGGGAGGGGGGGGGGGGCGATGCGTGGGGGTGTAACCGCGTGACACGGGCAGCTCTCAGACGTCGAAATAAATAAATTTTATTTGCTTCTGGTCGGCTTTTTTTGTTTGTTTTTGGGTTTTTTTTTTTCCTCCTTCTCACCCACCTGCACCCCCCCCCCCCCTTTGCCTTGTATGAGTGAGGAGGCCGCAGCACCGCCCCGCCCCCACCCGCCACACAGCACCCCTCTCCCCCCCCCCAACCCTGAGGGGGGGGGGCACCAGGGCGGGCCTTGAGGGAAGGGGATGGAGGCCCCAACCCCTCACCTGCTCTGTCCGGTACTGAGGCTCAGCACGGCGGGCATGATGGTACTTTTATTCCCCTCTTTCTCTCTAGCGAAGCAGTGACTGTTGAGTATCCGCTGCAGGGAGGATTTCACCATCCGGCCGCTCTGGTCCGAACCCCGAAACCCTCCGCCGCCCCCCCGCCGACCGCTCTCCAGGCACTGCTACACAAAATGGCACCCCGACCGCAGTGGGTTCTTATATACCCTCGGGAAAGCCACGCCCCCTCCTATGGTGACGCACCGTTGGGTGGGCCACGCCCCCGGACGGGAGAAGACTCCTTCGCAGTGGACGGCTCAACTGTCCATGATAAAGCCTCGCTTTCCATTGGCTGAAATGAGTGCAGAGGCAGAACGAGAAGCTCTTTCCCTATTGGTGGGCAGCGCGATGCGTTCAGAAAATCGACGGGACGGGGAGGAGGGGCACAGAGGGCTCCGATTGGCTGCGCCCGGCGAGAGTGGGCGGGGCTCGGCTGGGAGCCTTCTACGCAGCGCCGTAAGTCCGCAATTCCCTCAATACCGCCGGTTCGAATCCCGCGTCCCCGACCGTGCCTCGCTGAGGTAAACTGCGGCGGGAGGGCGGGGCTCGGCGCATGCGCGGGAGAAAAGAGCGGGAGCGGCGGCCGCGAGCGCCCCTCAGCGGCGCGCTGTGAGAGCGGGGGGCGTCGATCCCATAAATCAAAAACCGCCTACCCCAGAGTGGGGCGGGGGGTCCTGAAAGGGTGACCGAAATGGTTTCCTCCAGCTTTATATTTTATTTGTTGTGCCTGCGTTTGGTCAGTGCCAGGGTCCAGTATTAAAAGCAATTTTTTTCTCAGAGCACGACCCAAACTTGGCCCCAAATCCCGCCTGTTCCCCCCACATCCCTTCCAGTACCCCCAGATTTCTCCTTCCTATGCACAGATCCTCCCATACCCCTCACACTCCCCCATGAACGCTTTATATACCCACGCACCCCATTAACCATGCCTCCACCCCAATTTTGGGTCACCCCAACCCCCCCGTGCTCAAATCTCCTCCAGAATGCTCCCAGATTCTGCCCTTAACCCTTTATATACCCAAATCCAGCCCCCTGATATACCCACATCCCTCCCCAATTTCCCTCTGATCTCCCAATATCCCCCCCTAAATCCCCCCATATCCCCTTGGATGGCTGTATTCCATTCTTCATTCAGCCCAGGCAATTCCAAGCCTGTTTTATTCCCTTCAGCTACAAAGTAGCTGCGTTTGAGTATTTCCATATTTTTCACCTTATGTTTATTTGCTTTAAGATATTCCCATCCAAAAGCTCTGAGCTTTTGGGGGGTAAAGCATTCATTGGTTCCACTTTGAACAAGAACCGAAATCCTCGCCCTCTGAAACTGCAATTGACTGCAATGGAACAAAGCATACTGCCAAAGAAACCATTGTCTGTTTTCCTGCAGCTTAGATGACAAGCCTGGCATGGTCAGCAGGCAGTGACTGCTCTGGGAGTCGTGGCAAGTAAGAAGTACAGGAGAAAAGGCCTTTTCCTGCTGCAGGTAGCTGCTCTTCGCCCCCAGAACACAGAATAACTGCGGTACGAGTGCTTTCATCCTGCTCTCTACACACTGATTTATGGACGGGAAGCTGATTGCCATTTAATGTATTATCCAGGGACCAACTTGAAACAATAGGATAGCTGCGACTCAGGAAAATTGGGAGCAAATGAAGCACATCAGAGAAGATTTGGCAATTCACGTTTTGTGTGTTGTTTCAGCAAGGCTTTCCTGAATGGAGGGATGGATCTATCGGGCTGCCTTAGCGTTTTGTTTTAGGTTTCATTATTTCTAATAATGGCGTTTATTATTTATGTAGTAATCCGACTGTAAGTCCTGATAATGGCACAGTGTCAGAGGGCTTCATCTTCGCAGCTGCTCCCTGCTTTATTGTGGCACTGGAAACAGCTTTGCTTGCTGGATACCTGTCATCTCAGTGAGCCCTCATTCCATTTTACAGCTGAGTGACCTGGATAACACTGGTGTTCTGTAGTGTGCAAAAAGCCCAATCAACCTGTTTTCTTTTTAAATATTGAATGAGATTAGTTCCAGCTGCAGTTTTGCTGAGATAGCCTGACTTTTCCAGTTTAGCAGTGACAATGATTCATGCATCCTCACAGAGAAGGCTCTGACTCAGAATTTCAGGATTAGCAGCTGAGGCACTTTGAGATGTTGCCATCCCCAGCTGTTTTTTACCACTATTTTGCCATCATTACCCTCCTGTAGCAGAGCAGGCAGAATTAGCTGCTCCAGTCACATTCCCATTTGGCATCTCTGGCAAAGCCCATCTCATCCCTAGGTTATCTAATAACTGGGCAGTGAACCCAGACAACTGATGTGCAGGTGTCCATGACTGCTGGGGCACGACAGCTTTCAACCCAGAGGCCGGATGGGTTCATCCCAAGTCCTGTGCAACGGCCTCCTTGTTCCACTGGCTCTAAATACTGCTTCTCCAAGGCACGTTTCAAAGGAGCAGAACAGTCCCAGGGCTGGAGGTGCAGCAGGCAGCCTGGGGCAGTTGGTTTGCAGCAGTTCTGAACTGCTTGCCGAACTCATTGGAGGAGAGAGCACACAGCGAGTCCCAGTTCTGTGTCTTACACAAACAGGTCACAGCAATTAGGCTGTAAAGTCAACTGGGAAAATACTTTGTACAATCTGAGTTACTAAATAACTAGATCTGTTAAAAGAGAAAGTACAGAAGGGGTGACGATGCTGAACTCCGGATTAGGAGTCTGAATTTGAGTAGCTTCAGGTTGAGGAAAACAAGAGTTTTATTTTCTAGAAAATTGCCTTTTTTTTTAACCTCATTCCAGCACTCCAGTTTTTCAGTCTCTTTTTATAAGAGAGATCCCGGACAGTAGTCAGAATCCCCAGTTAATTATTCTTTATTTCTACTTTCCAGAATGTCGTAGAATGGAAGAAGAATTTGTAGCAGCACAGGAATAAGTGAAGTCAAGGTCAAAGTTGGCAGCTGATAGAAGCAGATGTTCAAGCAAGAAATGGATGAGACCAGCAACCAAATGTAGTTCCTCTTCATTGTCTGCTTTCAGGCTTGCATGAGTTTGTGAGGAGATGAGACAAAGCTAGTGCATAGAAAGCTGTGCAGATCCCCAAACACCCTTAGGATTCAAGCATTGATCTTTCTGTGTTGTTTTCTGTTGGTGAGAAGAACGAGCTGCACCCACATGCATGTGCTAGAGTAGCGACAAAGCTCCAGAGGAGGTGAGTGGAAAAGATTGGTAATGGACACAGTGCAGAAAACCCCACATATATTCTGCTCAGCTGCACCACGCTGTCATAGCTCCCCTTGGGTGTGGGATAGGAGGTGTTTTTGACATTGAGCAGTGCTGTGGGAATTGATCTGCCTCTGATTTGCTTAGTAGGGAAGTGCAACAGAAAGAAAAACACGAGCTTTCTTTTAAAGCATGTGCAGTTCTTGCATAGCATTACACACTTAGTATCTCCCCAAAAGTAATTAAACATTTTAATAACTCAAGTATCCCAGAGTATAAAATCCAGTTGTTCTGGTTGCCCTCATTCTTTCTGTTCCAGCAATACACGCATTGTTCTTACAGCTTTAAGAATTAGCTAGAGATGCAGCCAAGCACCAAAACGGAACAAAATATGACGCAGAGATGTCTGTCATGTTGTGTTTTCACAGAAATCAGTCTATGTGATGACTTCTCCACCCTGTAATTCAGCCTCTTTTTGTCCCAGGATAATTTAAACATTCGTCTTGGTCAGCTCTGTGTGGAGACAGACTACAGCACAAGTTTATAAAGTTATGAGCATGAGTTTTATCTAAATACTAGACGGTGTTGTTTCTAAACTTTGTAAGACCTAAGTCTTCTAAAGTGGGGCCACTAAATCTATCCATCTCCTCCTTAGTTCTGATTCATTGCCTACAGGTAACTCCCAGTTACCTAGTTCTAAATACTCCCCCACTAACTATGCTCTTTGGTGTGCTAGAATCTATTCTCATCTTTGTGGGCCATGTAATTAGAACACTTTTTCTATCATTTTCATCGACTTCCCTGTGAGAATGATGTGATTTGAAGGTCAGCTTTTCTGCAGACCCACTTGTGCTGTAAGAAATTCTGCGTGCCGCTGCAAAGTGAGGCTGGGATTCCTCAGTGTTCACCAGCACAGGGAAGAACTTCTTTTTCAACATCTCAGTGAGATATTAAACAACAAATGTCTGTACTTCCTACCAAAGAAACTTAGGAACTCTCACTTCATAACTCACTTCATAACAGCCACTATGAAGAGGATTATCAATTGAAGTCAGATGAGGTAAGATGCTTAAAATGCTTTAAAATCTCATTGTTTGTTTTAAGGGTGTAAACTAACATAGTGTTGGTAGTGATGAGTTGTCTTCTCTAGTTTACCAGGATCAGGCTTAGAAGCACTGCAGTTCAGTTTCTTTGTAAATAATAATAATTATTATTATAAAAATAATGCAGAGGGTAGCAGCTTGCAGCAAGAATGGGACATGTGACAGTGAGCAGCAGCCAGGGACACAGTGGCTGTCAGGGACAGCACCTCAACATGGCAGGGAGAGAAGCTGCTTGAGCAGTTTGTCCTTATGGCTCTGTAATTTCAGAGTAATTGCTCGATTTTTGGATTGTTGTTTTTTTTTTTCTCTCCGGGTGCTGCTGCCAATTATGAGCAAATGGTCATGAGGTATTTAGAGGTAGTTGCACAACAATAAAGTGCAAGACATTGCAACACCTTCCCTTCTTCCCTTCCACGATCCTTCCACGATTTCTGTTTCGTTTCCTTTGAGCCAAATGTAGTTTGCAGGGTTTGCCCTCTCCATCCCCACATTAACAAGAGATGATGAAATTCAGGTTCTTCCATATTGCAGATCCACAGAGGGGAGACAACAAGCCCCATCTGCCCGTATGCATCCTGCGTTTTGGAGTGGCATTCTGCTGTGAGCACTTTCTTTCTCCTCTGACCCCTTTGGTTGCTGGAGCTTTGCACGCTGGATTTGTTTTTGCTTAACTTCCCTTTTCTCTTGCAGAGAAATTCTGGTGTTTCTTTCCAGGAAGGGCTGCTTTCACACCCTCCGTGTTGCAAGAGCTGGGCAGGATTGCTTATTTTCCATCGGCTCTTGTTGTGCTTGGATCAGTCAGCCTTAGGGACCGGGAAGCGCACGGTGCGTGAAGCTCAGCTTTTGTAACTGGTAATTTGGTTTGGAAATGTTATCCAAACAAACAGCAGGATGAGAGTTAAGACCTGTGCAGAATCTGCTCCGTCAGAAACGAGTTCAGAGTCAGTTCTGCCTGCCTAAACATTTCGCCCAACAGCTCATTAAAATGGAAATATTCAAAGGAGACTTTTCCCCCCCGATTAGATCGTTCCTTTGATAAGAGCATTAACGAGCATATTTTCCCATAAATAAAATGAACAAGCCTCGAGGGCAGGGAAGGTTGTTTCGCCTGCAATGAGTTATGTGCCACGCTCATCCTTTTGCTGCTATGGGAATCACTTTGCCCCTTTGCTGCAGCTGGGAACAGCCTGAGAGCAGCCTCAGTGCAGCAGAGCTGACAACACGGGCTCTCTTTCAGCTGTAGACATCTAGTTCTTGCAGCTTTATTTCGGGTATAACCCCAAAAGCTGCTCAGAGCAGGGCCAGCACCCAGCACAGCCCCTCAGTGACATCGGTGACACAGGAGAGGACAGGCAGTGCTCCTGCCAGCCTGTTTGTTTGAGCTTCACGCGGCCTCACGCTTTCTATCCGTGAGCTCCTGTGGTTGAACCAATATTGATTCAGGGCTGTGTGTACAGAGCTGGTCAGCAATTCCCCCAGAGCTGCAGCCGACTGTCGGGCAGCTCAGTGGGATGCTCAGCAGCTCAGGATGGGGACAGTTGTAAAGAATGAAAAATGCTCACGAATTTCAGACTGCTGAGCCCATTTTCAGACTTCCAAACCCCAAGTGTGAGCCCCAGGGTGTCCTCACACTTGGAGTTTGGAAGTCTGAAAGTGATGGCAGCTCTATTATGCCAACAGAATTCCAGTTTTCCTACAGGTTTCCACTGATGGAGCTGCCTTAGGTACACATTAACTTACACTGCCTCCTGCTTGTCATTAATGAGAGCTCCAGAACACGGTCCTTCCATCCACCAAAGTGCACTTCCACACAGTGCTCTGTGTGTGCTGTAACTCCCATACAACCGAGGTGCTGGGAGATAAAGAGGTGCCATAAAGAAAACAGGAAGCCTTGACATGACTGTTCTAATTGGACTAGTCACCCGATTTGTTTAATTTCCTGCTTACTGTGACTTTTACTAATTGGAAAACCTACTGCTCAGGAGTGCATGCAAGGAAAGGGAGCAGCTGTTACAGAAAATAAACTGTCTGTGCAAGGAGTATTTCCAAAATTTGGATTTGGGGTGTTTTAGCCCCTGAAGTTGTGGCTCAGTCCTCTCTTGGGTTCATTTCTCTGGCTAATTTTGGGCTGGTTGCTGGGTGTATCTTAATACGTTGCATGCAGCTTGCAGTGTGCCCTGCTGTCACACAGCACTGGGTTTCTTCGTGTACAATTTCTTATTTCCTTGGTGTTCTCAGCTGCATCTGCTGCCCTGTGTCACTGGGTGGGGAAACTGAGGCAGGGATGAAGAACCGTGTGGAGGTAAAGCTCCTCCAGCCTCAAATCCTACAGAAAAATGCACTCTTTGAGGCTTTTTTTTTTACCTCTTGCTTTGCTTTTTTCATCATCCTACTGACCTCAGAGTACCTTTGGAATAAGCAAAATGTTTTCTTGAGCCTAAATTATCTGTCCTTATCTGCCTCAAACCTCATTGATAATCCTCTTTGTTGCCTTTAAAAATACTCCTGGGAGATTATTCTTTGGCAATGATGGTTATGTGTAGTTCTCTTTTATACTGCACTCAGCTTTTCTTTCAATAGCTTTCTGATGTCTTGCTGCTTGGTATTGTTGGGTGGATGTACTGTGGTTTTCGGATTTGAAATGAGCTCAGAAATACTCTTCCCTGCGGTAAGAAAATGCTTTTTTTCCCATGAAATGTTGCAGAGACAGCCATCAAATGTTGATTTATTCAAAATTGGGTTTTCTCTTTTCAGTGCTCTCATGGTGATGCAGATTGACATTGCTGCTGCCCGTGCTGCAGCTCAGGCTTTGTCCAGCAGCACCAGTGGGATGCAACAAGGGTGAGTGTTTGCATCACCACCCGTTAAACTCTTTGAATTTTACTACAAAGGAATCCACTCCAAAACCATCAGCTCCAAGTAGCACATTGAGCTTATTTGGTTGGTTCAGACCCACTGGAGGACACAGACACTCTCTCTCCACAGCCCAAATGCTTCTCATAGCAGCACTGAGACCTTTTTCCATGACCCCCAGGTATAACAGCTGTTACCCATTTGTTTGGAGGAAGCTGTAAGATTAGGAAAAACAAGCTGTTCTTAATTTTCTTCCCAAATAAGCCATTGTTGTTGCTCTCCAAGCTCCCTGCTCGTTATGATATTTTGCAAAGTCAACAGTCTCAAGCCACACAGCATCCAAGGGATGGCAGCTTGTTTCTCTGCTTTGATTTTTTCATCTGGGAAGATGCTGAGAGCCTTCAGCATGGCTTGTGGAGACACTGAGAACTGAGGCTTCCCTTGGTGCAGGGTTCAGCTTCCCAATGGGATGTCACATGCAGAGGTGTAGGGCCAGAGGACACCTTCAAAGCCAAACCCAGATATGCTGTCCCCACATAATCCTGGGGTCCCACTCACCTCCTTTTGCCTTGTTTTGATGATTATCAGGGAAGCATCCCAACCACCCTATGCCTTTGCTGCCACAGATGTAAAACATTAACCCCTGACCATGTTAAGTGCCATCACCTCTTAGGCAAAACCCAGCTGTTCGTTGCGATGGGAGGTGAAAAAGCAGAAGCACACAGAGCAAGGAAGCAAAAGCCTGGTTTTGCACCTGGGAGGTTACAAGTGTGATAATGGGGTTTTGGTGTTATGTTGTATGAAAGGGCTGCTGCAGCCTCAGCACTGTCTGCTGTGGTTTCGTTGGGTCTCAGCTTTGATGTTCAGCTGAAAGCTTTCTTCCGTGCTCTGGCAGAGGGCTGCAAACCAGCTCAGGTCTGAAGCACTGGCTCTGCAACGTTGGGGTGGAAGGAGGTTGGCAAAGCCTCATTCTGCACCACAAAAATGTGGCTTGGAGGTCTCCCACCAGTCTGGGCCTGAGCCTGCCTCGTTTCCATGTGCCCATCTTTGATGAGGAACTTAGAAAATATTTTTTAGTGAAAACTTTGCTTTTCATCTTGCTTCGTGTTCAGAGCTGCATGGACCCTGCAGCCCCCATGCTGGCTGTGGGCAGCTTTCCAGGCATGGTGGGTGCAGGGAGCATTGCTCAAGGCAGAGCAGGAGCAAAGCACCAAGAGGGGCTCAAAAACAATCCTTGATGTGTAAGGGCAGCCTCAGCCCTACTCCTGCTGTTTTGCAGGTCACGGAGATGGGTGCAGAGGGCTATGCTCTTATTTGGGTGCTGTTGACCACAGCTGTGTGCTCTGTGTAGGCTTGGCACTGGGCAGGGGACATTGGAGGGCTTGAAGGTGATGTCCTCCCTCTTTGCATGGAGACTTGGGTTTGGGGATGGGGACAATGCTGGGAGTGTGTCTCTGAAAGCAGTGGGGATAGAAGGGAGTCAGGGATCATAGAGTCATGAAGGTTGGAAAAGACCTCTTAGATCCCGAACTCCAACACATCCCACCATGCCCACTGGCCACGTCCCTCAGTGCCACATCTACACAGTTCTGAACACCTCCAAGGATGGTGACCCCACCACTCCCTGGACAGCTTGTGCCAATGCATCTCCAACTTCTTTGGAGAAGTTGTTCTTCATACCCAGTCTGACCCTCTCCTGGTGCAATATGAGGCCATCCCCCCTCATCCTATTGGTGTTACCTGGACCCCCCCTCACCACAACCTCCTTTCAGGAGCTGTAGGGAGTAATGAGGTCTCTTGAGCCTCCTCTTCCCCAGACTGTCCCGCTCCATCCCCTCAGCCACTACCATAAGACCTGAGTAGGAATGGAGAGGAGAAGAATTGTGGTGGGGCTTTGCTTGGTTCGGGCACCTCGACTCCCCAGCCTCATGCTCCAGCACCAAGTACTGTAGCTTTCTCCTAAACCATCCCCAGCATCCAACTATAGCCCCAACCCCAAACCAATGCATCTCTTTGGCACACCAGAGCCACCCCAACCCCTCTCCCCTCCTGCCCAGCACTGACTCAGACATCCCCTACGTGCTGTGCAGAGTTTCCTCGCCGTCACCCCGCACCTCGCACCGCAGGGTGCAGCGAGGCCGGGCCGGTCTGTGCATGCACACTGCCTTTGTCTGCTGCTGTAGAGGAGCAGAAAGTGCTGGAGGGAAACCTCTGAACGGCAAAAACCACACGGGGCTCCATTGTTCCTTGCATCCATGGAAAATTACTCCTGCTCACTCTTCCTTTTGCTTGAGCGGCTCCAAACCACGCTCAGAGGAGGAGGGGAGTGAGTGTACGTGCGGGGTCAGAGCTGTTCCTTTTTTTTTTTTTTTAACTTGCCTCTAAATGATTTATTCTGAAAGGCTCTGGGCTTTGTGTCGCTGGGAAAACACAAGCAAGCAGAAAGTGTTTGGGGAGCAACCATTTAAATGTCACTGGGGGAGGAGGAGGAAGCAAGGAGCCCCCACACCCCAGCAATGCAGCCCCACTCCCATCTGGCACAAGTTGTCTCTTTGCTGTTCTGTCTCTAAGCAGAAAGCATTTCTGCCCCTCACCGAGCCGCCCATTGGCTGCTGTTGCCTTTGGAGGAAGCTGCAGGCGTGCGCAGAGCAGCATCGCTGTGAGCATGCACAGAGCAATACCCTTCAATTGTGCAAAGAGCAGCACTCCTCAGAGAATAGTGCCACTGTGAGCACGCACAGAGTAGCATCATAGCAAGCATGCATGGAGCAAAATCACTGGAAGCTGGCAGTGCTCAGGGCCAGGGGTTGGAGCAACCTGATTTAGTCTGAGATGTCTCTGCCCATGGTGCTGGGTTGGAACTGGATACCTCCAAGGTCCCTCCCAACCCAAACCATGCCGTGGCCCTGTGATGTTTCTGTGATAAGAGTGCACAGAGCACTTGCTGCAAGCTCTTTTCTGCTCAGTCAGGACAGAACTGGGTGTCACCTGCTGCTTATCTGCAAGCGTTCCTTTGACAGAGGTGTTCCTGGCACCCACAGCTCTTTTTGCACCCAAGATTATTGGGTTGGGCTTTTTTTGCATATATTTTTGTCTTTGCAATAGGTTTTCTTCTGCTTTGGGAGCTCCTTGTGTGTTCAGGGAGCTGGGGTGACCTTTTGTGTCATGAGGCAGGTGGGATGGGATGCAGACGGGTGCTCAGGTGTCAGGGTGCCTGCAGGGTGCCTCTGGTTTCCATGTGAGCCACTCCATTGTTTTTTCTCCCTAGGACCTAAATTCAGATCTGTTGCAAAACCCATAGAGGGGCAGAGGGAGGGAAGCTGGAGGCATCTCCCTGTACAACCAAGGAGCCTCTCCTGCTGTCCCCCTCTATTTCTTCACCTTTTTCCCCTGAGATCCCCTGTTGCTGGCTTCTCTGCTCTTCCCAGCCCTGGACAGGACAGCAGGGAGCGATATTTAAAGCAGCCGAACCCGCGTAGCTGTGCAGTGACCTCCTCTCCCTTCTTGGCTCTGAATTCCTCGCATCTTTCTTTTCTCTGTAAAAGGAGAGCTGCTCTATTTAGGGACTGGGTAAGGTGCCTCCAGCAGCAAGTCTCATGCTTTTAGCTCCCCATTCCCTGCCATGCCGACCAATGTGGCGTAGGGAGCCCAGGGCTGGAGATGTGCAGACCCCAATTAGTCATTTGGCAAGCACTTGTTCCTTACAGCTATAGCTAGAGCCTTCCCCATGGGACCAGCAGCCTCTCCCTTCTTGCTATTGGAAATTATTGCACTCCAAAATCAAGAATCATGAAACTGAGGTCATGGGACCAGTTAGCTGCATGAAGGAAAGAAGTCCCACGGCATTTTTTCCTTATGAATAACACTGCAGAGTGATAAAGGGCACAGAATGGGGCACGGACATAGTGAGAGCCCCTGGGGGGACACCCAGCAGGGTGCTGGGGGTACCAGAGTAACCCTATCGCCGTCACTGGAGGCCAATCAGGATTTATGGCCTTGTCACCAGCCATAAATTTGACATCTAGGGTTGGGTCACACGTAATCGAAGCCAAAGAGGGATCTCATGGGTAGATAAAGGGGTGACCTTCATGCCAGGAGGCAGAGGGCAGGGAGCAGGACACAGGCTGGGTCTCCCCATTGGGTTCACTGCTGGTTTCATCTCATTTCATCTGTAAATCACCCTTCTTTGGAACAGCTGTTGAATCCCAAGGTCGACAAAGCTACATGACTTCTCCCATTACACCATTTTCTGTCCTGTTTGCATCCCATAAATTAAGTCAGTGAGGAGCTTGGTGTGGGATCTGGAAGTGTTTCACAGCAGGATCAGTCTCTCTCCCCTCTAATTAAACATTACAGGTTCCTCATGAATCACACCACATGCAGTACGAAAAGCCTCCATGGGGTGATTTATGGGAAATATGTTTTGATGTGCAGACTCAGGCCCTGCTCCTCACCCCATGCACCCCCAGCCCTCTTTCTTTGCATTTCTGTGTCATTTCTGACACAGGATGACCAGCGGTGTTTCAAGATGTAGGTGCACAGTGGGATTTCTGCAAGCACAGACTGCTTTTTTCTAGCATCATCTCTGCACCATTTGCAGCAATCCCTTAGGAAGCCTTTTTGCTGCCGTAAGCCCTGCACTGACATTTTCACAGCTGTACCCACAGTGCCTCTGAGCTCCCTGCACAGCACTAGCTCACTGACTGCCTCCTGTTGCACACGGGCTACTTGAGGGGAGCTGTGCTCTTATTGTAAAGAAACAAAGCATAGATGATCATGCTGTCACACCATCTTCTTTCTAATAACCGCAGAAAGGACAGACCAGGAGCAGCAGAACTGGATGGTAGCAGAAATGCCAGCAGGATGCTTGGGTGCAGGAGGGAGTGCAGGTGAGCAGGGCAGCAGAGCCCCATGGCCAGGACACAGCAGGACTGTGCTGGTTGCAGTGCTGGGGAACAGGGAGGGACACATGGAGGTGGTGGAGGTAGGGATGAGAAACCTCTGCTCTGTTTTTCCCACTGCTCTGCCTTGTTAGCCCTATTCACAGGGTGCCCTTCCATGCAGCACCTGGGATTTTAACTTTTATTTTTGGAAAATTGTTCACTTCTTGGAGGTGCCATGAAGCAGTTATTCACCCTTTCTCCTCCCCTCGTGACATGGAAAGAAATTCCCACGCAGCAGCGCATTGCCCTGCAGCCGGAGCCGGGCTCTGCCCCACATCACAACCTGCCCCATCTTGTCCTTAACTCCCAGCCTGGCTGCACTGCTCATCCACCTGCACGGTGCTGCGTGCTGCGCTGCCTTTGATTCCTCCCCAATGAGATCATCCACCTCTCAGCACAAAACACACTGAGCAGTGTAGTCCTCCTGGCATGGGCTGTTTCACTGTTTCACTGGACTCTTTCATTCTCTTGCTTATTCCCTACTGGGCCTTCATATCTTCTGTTTCTTGTCCTGGTAAATGAAAAACATTGGCAATGGTGCAATGGTGCAGTTTGGGAGCATTAGGGGGTGGCTGCTGCACACATTAATGGTGAGAGCTGCTGCTCCAATCTCAGCAGTCCTACAGCACCCAGCTATCGATCAAAGCAGTGCAGGTGCAGAGGCAGAAGGGACCAGCAAGATGCTGGGGGTCATTGTCACCCGGATTCAGGGTGGTGTGGGGCTCATCAGGTGCTACATGAGACTGAGGATGGACATGGGGAGGTGCTCATCCCACTCTCTGCAGGAAAACAGGTGATTAAAGGGTACTGCCTTGTGCTTGTCTCTCTTTTGCTCTTAAAATCCCCTTATAAATCTCAAGAATAAGTCATCCTTAGAATCACAGAATCATTAAGGTTGGAAAAGACTTCTAAGACCACCCAGTCCAGCTGCCCACCTACCCCCAGTACTGCCCATCACTGCCTCATGATGGGCTCAGAGATGGGGACTGCTGTGCCCAGTGCTGCTGCACTACTTCCTATGAAAATAAAACCCTTGCGATTTCAAGTGGCCAATTTGGGGCCTGACTGAGGGCTGGAGGAGGAAATTCCTTCAGGCTGTTTTTTGTGTTCTCCTAGAACAGGAAAAAAAAAAAAAAAAATACACAGCAAGAAGCCTCAGCCAGCTCTGCTTTCCCACCACACATATTGGGCCAGGAGGAGGGACAGAAGGGATGGAATCCTGGAGCTGTGGTGTGGACGTGCATCCCTTCAGGGATCCTTTGTGCTCCTGAGGCACCACTCGAGGGCAGCCATGCTTCAAACACAGCGGCAATGCCAGGAACCTTGTGGTTGGGATGGGCTGTGTGCATCCATCTCTGTGCATCCATCTCCTGCTGTGGGGAGCCTCAAGGTCCTGCCCTGACCAAAATCCCACTCCTGGCTTCTGTGCTGTGGATTTTCTTCCTGAAATGGAGCACAACCTAAGCTATCCCTAGCTGCAGGTGGGATGCTGAGGTGGATTGGCTCCTTTAGGGTTAAAAGAGAAGGGTCTATGGTCAGTGCAAACCCTGCTAGTCATGTCACTGTGCTATACTGGGGAGAAAACAGCATAAAAGCCACTGCAGCACTTCAACCTCAGCTGGAGGTGCTCATGCAGGTCCCTTCAGAGACAGGCAGCCATGTGGGATGGAGCCTGCGGTTCCATGACCTTCAAGGCCCCTTCCAACCCAAACCAACCATTCCATGTTTCCATGATCTTTAAGGCTCCTTCCAACCCAACCCAACCCAACCCAACCCAACCCAACCCAACCCAACCCAACCCAACCCAACCATTCTGTGGTTCCATGATCTTTGAGGTCCCTTACAACTCAATCATTCTATGGTTCTGTGATCTTGAAGGCCCCTTCCAACCCAACCATTATATGGTTCTACGATTTTCAAGGCCCCTTCCAACCCAACCAATATATGATTCTATGATTTTCAAGGCCCCTTCCAACCCAAACCATCCATGGTTCTATGATCATGGTCCTTTTTGATGCCAAAGAAAGTGGAAATCAAGCCTTTCCAGCCTTCTTCCACCATCACAGAGAAACAAAGAAACAAGTAGTGAGCAGGCAGGAGAGCACAGCCTGGCACATGAGATTTGCATGTGATTCCTGAACTCTGCTGACTTTTAACTTGGAATTTCTAATCTAATAAAGGAAAGGAGAAATGGGGAACAGCTGGTTGCTCTTGAAATTAGTTCCTGGTCCCACCAGCACTGCCTGGTGCTGTTCTTGGTTCCATGACATGGATGAGGTGTATGGTGGGACCTGTCCCTGTCACCAGGCAGCACCTTCAAGGATGTTTTATTTTGGGATGTCGTGTCCCAACAGTTATTTGCTCATGCTCTACTCAGAGCTACTGATGGCTTGAAGACTTCAAAGAGAATAACGATTAGCCCCAAGCAGCACTGAGCTGTGAGAAAATGTATAATGGGACGATTATCAAGTGAAGCTGAGACTAAAAGTGGCGTTTAATGGAATCTGGCACCTCGTGTTCCAGCTGACCTGAATGCTGCTCCTTCTGCCAGGCAAGTGGAGTAAAAACCTCTGGGATTCGTAAATCAGAGTATTTAGGTTACACGTGGATTAGGGTGTGATCAGACAGTGCAGAGCTGCTCTGGATCATATGGGATCACCGAGGGCAGAGGGGCCCATTTGGTACCAGCCGTGAGCATCAGCTTGTGCTTAGGATGCTCCATTTCTCACTGGATCTCTCTGTGTCAGGAAGCATTACCCAACCACACAGTAACACCTGGTGGCACAAAGCCACAGGAACATCTTGCTTCCAAAACGCTGCGGGCTTCCAATTAATGGCACCGAGACAAGGAGATTGCTCGCCTTGATTCATCTCAAATCATCGGTGATGAGAGATGTGTGATTTGACGGGAGAGGCACAGCTGGCAGACAGAAAACGTCTCTTTGCTTCCTGTAACTTCTCAAGCACTCCCTAATGAAGATGGTGTCCATTTGTTTGCATCGCCCCGTGGCTGTGCGAGGGCACGATGCGGGGACGACGCTGGCTGCACTCACGGACCACATAGTCCTTCAGTTCTGACAACAGGCAACATCAACTTTCCCTAAATCCAAATCTGAAGATAACCAGGGGCCAACCTCATGTCTTGGCAGCTGACTTTAAAGCACAAGTTATTAAAGATGGGGAGGAAGGAGATTACATCCCACTGGGAAGATGGGAGAGCATTGCTATAGAAACACAGGGTTGCTGTGGCACAACTGGAAGCTGGCTCTTGGGTACCAACCAAAACCCCTTTTCTGAGCCTCAGGGCAAGGGAAAAGCAGGGATTTGGTGGGGAAATCAAAGGATTAGGAAAGATTTTACCTCTGGGTATCTCCTTTCTCCATCTGCCTGAGTTAGAACTGAACACTGGGGATGAAACGCCTCTTGGTCCCTTCCTGCTGCAAGAAACAAGCTGAGAAGGCCCTGAATGTGCAGGAGAGTCCCTGTCCCATGGTCCCACACCGGGATGAGCGGGAAGAAGTTTTGCTTGGGCTTTGCATGTGTGTCCTGGGAGGATGAGCTTGACATCAGGAGAACACAAGCAAGCTGACAGACCTGCAAGCCCCACATGAAACACAGCTGGGAGCAGAAGGGGTTGTTATTCAGCCTGCTGCTGATGTTCTGCTTTCACTTTGCCCCTATAAAGCAAGCATGCCTCGCCAGCTAACTGCCTGACCCTACTGGAGTGGGAATAAAACAGAAATATACCCTTGGCACGCGCCCACAGCCCTGGCGCGTTGGGGAGGGCTTTGTTTACGGCACAGCTCTCCTCCATCTGGGCTCGGCTTCGGCAGAAGGTTATTTATACTGCAGTAGGGTTCACTGCGTGCTCAGCCCTGCCTCTGCCAGAGCCGGGAAATCCCTGCCCTGGAAAGCAGACGGCTGCTCCTGTCTGCTGCGTGGTCCTAAAGCAGGACCGTGGGCTGACGCCCCGTGGCCAAGAGCGCTCCCAGCATGCAGGAGGAGGATGCTAGTTATCCTGTTTGGGGTATATAGGAGCTCCTCAGGCAGAGGATGAGGAGGGTGAGCCTTCATGCTGGGCACCATGCAGGTTTCCTCCCTGTCCCAGTGTGCGTAAAACCCTGGGAGTCCTCCAAGCTTGGGCAGGGGCCATCCCATGCCATCCATCATCGCGGCGTCAGAAAAACGGAGCTGCGTCAAGCTGAAGTGATGTTAGGGGGAAAAAATGCTCTGTAAGTTGTTTTTAATTCTGTTAATAGGAAACAGACAGTGTGGCTTTAATCTGGCTGCAGAGCCCTGGAGCTCTGTTTGGGATCGGCTCCTGCTGTCTGGGGCTCCAGAGGTGCCGGTGCCTGGTTTGTCCCTCCTGTGGATCCTGCAATGGATGAAATATCAAACCTGTGCTGAAGGCAAATGTCAGTGCTGCAAAACGACGTGCTGCGGCTTTGGGTTCTCAGCTCTTCTGCCTTCCAGAGCAACATCCGAAGATGTGTCCTCAAGGCAGGACACCATCACGTGCCACCAATGGGGACACACTGGGAGGGTGGGCTCCTACCTCAGGCTGTCCCCACCAGCAGAGCTGCTTTTCCTTTCCAGCTGCCCAAAAAGGGGATACCCCATCCCCTTGCAGCCCCACCACTGGGATGCCCTCAGGAAGCAGAGTCACAGCCCCAGGTTTGGGGTCAGCCCTGTGCCACACTGCCTTTTCTGGGGGGGCAGCTCTGGGCGCTGCAGCCCCTGGTGATTGGGTGCTATTTTGCTCAGTGCAGGAGCAGCTGTTGCTGTACATTACTGCACACTGCCTGTACCGGACCGCAGGCTGGAGGCGAGGCGGCTGTGCTCAGCCCGAGGTATGGCTTTGTGTTGATTTTCTCCTTTTTTATTGAATCAGGGTGGGCAGCAGCCCAACATATGGCCAGGGGGATGTGGTGCCGTGCTGGCCACGGGCATAATGAGGGCAATGGGACCCATCCTGATGTGGCCACGTGAGCGTGTTCAGGGATGGCAGGGCGGGCAAGGGGCTATTTTTGGCCATTTCTTTGACATGAGTTAGCAACTTCAGGCTTTCACAACTTGGGCTTGCTCAGGAAAAGTCCAAGCAACAGCAAAATGGGGCCAAATTTCATCTGTGGCCATAACTTTGTGTGTTGAAAAGACCTGGAGTGCAGAGCACATGGGAGAGGATGCAGCATTCATGCATGAGGTAGACTTATCCCCTTAGAGGAGTCAGTGCAAGATGAGGGCTGGAAATAAGCTGTCTAGTGGCAGCCCTGGCATTGGTGGTCATGCCTACCATATGCCCATCCTTGCAATGTGGATGTCCCTATGCCATGTGGCCATTCCTATACCATATGGCTGTCCCTATACCACATGGCTGTCCCTGCCACGTGGCCGTCTTTGCCATGCTCTGCTGGGCAGTGGCTGCGTGCTTGGGGCACTGGCTTTAGAGATGATCCAGTATGAACCCTGGGGACCACGCTTACCACCTCCACGCTCTCATCGTCTCGCCATGGAAAAGATTTCACGAGCTTGGGAAGGAACCCCCAAAATCCAATTCTGGGCAATAAATGCTCTGCTTCTCAGGGCAGCACAGGCCAGCTTGCCTTGACTGAAGTAACTAAAACAGAACCTGAAGTCTTGTTTTGATTCCATGTCGAAAGCCAAGATCTTTCATGTCATTGCTTCTCAGCCACAAAGTTTGCTCATCATTATTTGTGTTGCTTCCAATGTCATGTTTTAGATTCCAGCCTGGGAATTGGTGCTTTTTTTCTCAGCATTCATTGTTCCACCAGGGAAAAATAAACTAAATCTGGCTCAGATGGGGCAGAAATTCCTCTTCCCGATGATGGATGAGATGTACAGATCTCAGAAGCCCATGGCCTTGGGGTGGTGCTTTTGGGGTGATGTTGTGCTCACCAGGCTGATTGTCCCCATGTGGGTGATGGCCACAGAGAGGCCACTGTCCCCCTCATCTTGCCCAGAAAGGTGAGCATCGTACTGAGTGCCACGCTCTGCTTGTCTCCTGCAGGTGCTGATGTGCCGGGGAGCAACGGTGGGGAGAGCCATAGATTGTAAGTGTGCTGGTGCCTTTGGGTCTGTCATCAGGACAGGGAGGCTGTGTCTCAGTTCCCATTTGCACCAGCTGTGATGAAGACTGGATGGTTCAGTGGTTAAACTGGGTGCAGGATAGGATTGGGACCCTGACACCTGTGGTTCCACCTTGCAACCTGGTGGGTTTGGACAAGAGTTGAGACCCTCCTGTCCTGGGATCGGGGCTTACAAAGGGTCCTGGGGAGGGTTACTGGGAAAAAAACAGCCAAGGGGTGAGACCAGCTCCTGAACTGGGAATGAGGAGCATAGTCCCTATGTCTGTGTAGGGCTGTGGTATATGGCCCATGGGCTGCTCTGTTCCCAGCCTGCATGGAACAGCACAAAACAATCCACCTGGCATGGAGCGCACCACCCTCAGGGGCTGGTAGTGGTGGTGGGATGGGATCTGCATCCTGCCCTGGTGACAGCGTTTGGGCATCCTTAGGTGCACACCCTGGACAGGTTTCCAGGTTGGAAAGCGGAAAGGTCCCTCCCGCAGAGCTTGGGAGCAGAAAACACAGCCCTCATGGCCCAGCTGTTGCTGTCACTGAGCCGTGCTAGTGGCAGTTCTCACTTGTGGCACCAATCCAGCACTGTGACACAGGGCAGCAGGCAGCCAGCACCGAACCCAGACCCCAGGCATTGTCCCCATAGTGGGGCCCATCCGGCAGATCCCACAAGGGTTGGGATTGCTCAGGCGCAGCCCAACACTGCAGCATGGAGCCAGCTAGTGGTGAAACCCATCTTAGCAAATAATCAGATCCCAACCTGCTCAGAGTTACAGACACAGGCACCAGGAATACATGCTGGAGGACCTGGCAAAGCTCCTGCCTGGCCCTAGCAGCCACCAGGACTGCAAAGAGGGGCTGGTTCCATCCGCTCAACCCCAGCTGCATTCAGCATCTCTGACACTAGGAGGGTTCACACAGCTGACCCCCATCCAACCGGACTGTGCACATGCACCCACGTCTGCTCCTCTTTGCACAGGGCCTAAAGGAGGTGGGGACCCGGTGCGGTGTCCCTGAGCAGCAGTTGGACGTCCCTGAGCTGAGCATGCCTGAGCCGACGTCTCAGGGCACGGAAAAGAAACGTGCAGAGAAGGTGGGAGCAAAGGGCAGCGCCGCGGTGCCTGCAGGTAGGAGTGTATGGAAAATCCTCAGCAACCCCAACACCACCCCACTGTCCCATGTTCCCTGCCAGCCCAGGGGCACCATCTGGTGATTGGCTGGCAATGGAACCCCCCATTTCTGCAATACAAACCTCAAGGGGCTTGGTGCAATCCTTGTGAGGCTGCTCAGGGGGTGTCAGGGTCCACCTCTGGTAATTCTGAGTTTCTTTGGGTTCCCAGTCCCCAAGAGCCTCCCCGTGAAAGCAAAGGTGGAGCCCCACAGCCTGGACCCTGCGGAGGAGCCGCTCATCTGGGAAGGGCTCACCCTCAACAAGTGCATCCTGGTGGCCTCCATTGTCGCCCTGCTCAGCGTCAGCTTCCAGGTGCTCCAAGGTGAGCGTTGTCCCTGTGCTGCCAGGATGGCTGCACCTCAACATTGCTACCTCCACCCCTTGCCCTCTGTCCCCTCTTCTCTTCCAGCTCCACCATGCCCCAGGGACGGTGTCAGCAGTGGCAAGCAAGAGCCCCCAGCAGCTCCCATCCACGGTGCGTTCAGAGCTGGGTGGGTTCCACAAGAGGCTGCTGGGGTTTTAGGGTTAGGAGTAGGGCTTGGGTTGTGGCTCATTGCTTTCCATCCCCAGAGGTCATCATCCCCAAGGAGGAGGTCCCAGAGGTAGTGGCTCCACAACCCATCCCGCCTGAGAGCAGCATGCCAGAGGATGACGATGGTGATGATGATGGTGACGATGATGACGACGAAGCGGACAGCAACCTGGTATGGGGCTGAGGGCGGGGGGACAGCATCCTCTGGTACAGGGGAGGTCACGGTCCCTGGAGGTGTTCAAGAACCGTGGAGATGTGGCACTTGGGGTCATGGTCAGTGGGCATGGTGGGTGTGGGCAGGGGTCAGGCTTGGGGATCTGAGAGGTCTTTTCCAACCGGAATGGTTCTGTGGTCCTCCATGGGAGGGATGGAGAGGGCGTGAGGTGTGTGACACTGCTGTCCCCCAGGCCGAGCCCTGGATCTTCAAGAAGTGGTTTGGCCGCTCGGAGCCGGGACATAAGGAGGAAGAGCCTGGAGAAGAGGAGGAAGAGCCCACAGAGAAACCTGAGGAGCCAACTGCCAAAGTGGAGCTGAGGAAGGGCCAGGAGAAACCACGGAGCCCAGAGAAGAAAGAGGAGAAGGCCCGAGGTCTGGAGAAGGAGGAGAAAACTCGAGGCCCAGAGAAGAAGGAGGAGAGAAAGGAGGAGAAGGAGGAAGAGAAGAAGGAGGAGAAGGAAGAGAAGAAAGAGAAGAAGGAGGAGAAGGAAGAGAAGAAAGAGAAGAAGGAGGAGAAGAAGGAAGAGAAGAAAGAAGAGAAGAAGGAAAAAGAGGAGGAGAAGGAGGAGGAAGAGGAGGAGGAGGAAGAGGAGAAGGAGGAGAAGAAGGAGGAGAGACCGCGTGGCCCAAAGAAGGAGGAGAGGCCCAAGGAGGGCCGTGCAGCCCCAGCAGAGAGGAGCAGCCGTCGGGAGCCGCGTCCCAAGGACAGGAGCCCCGAGGAGAAGCCCCCCAGAGCCCCCCGGGCACACAGGGAGCCTGAGCAGCAGCAGCACAAGAAGAGACGCCGTGAGGGGAAGGAGAGCCGGAGGGAGAAGGATGAGCAGCGCAGGGATGGCAGCAAGGGCAGAGCAGGCAGAGCCGAGCGGCAGGAGAGCGGCCGGAGGAACTGGGGGCTGCCACGGGGCGAGCAGCGGGGCAGGAGGGCCGGGGAGCCAAAGGGGAGGGACAGGGCACGAGAGGGCCGGCGGCGTGACTGAAGGCTGCGAGGGACCGACTGGGCCCAGCCCCACAGAGACACAGCCACCATCTGTCTGCTGGACCCCTCTGCTGCCACCACGCCTTCAGCCTTTGTCCCCATGCCCAGAGTGGCTGCAAGCAAAGTGGGGACACTGAGGTCCTGCTGTACCCATGGGACATTGGGACCTGCTGTGCCAATGGAGACATTGGGGTCCTGCTCTGCTGATGGGGACACTGAGATCTGCTGTGCCCATGGGAACATAGGGGCACTGCTGTGCTGATGGGGACACTGGGGTCCTGCTGTGCTGATGGGGACATTGGGACCTGCTGTGCCCACTGAGACATTGGGGTCCTGCTCTGATGGTGGGGTTCATCTGTGCCCATGAGTGACTGAGTCCTGCTGTTCCCATGGTGACACTGAGTTCTGCTTTGCCAACGGGGACAACGAGTCCTGCCATGCCTGTGGGGACATCAGCCACCCAGCCCAGCATCTGTGGGGACTCTAGGACTTCCCAGGATGAAGGCAGCCCACAGGGAGTGTGGAAATGAGCTCTGCTCCCCCTGGGCTTCGTGCCATTGGGCTCCATCCCCAGCTGCTGCAGCAGCTCGTTGTCTCCCATGCTGACACCTAAGGAGCAAGGATGCACTCCTGGCAAACAGAGGGGTCTGCAGCCCTGGTAGCTCTTGAATTCAGTGAATGGTTTTATTGAAAAACAAATCAAAGAGAGAAGTGTGTTTTGGGTGAAGGAAGCCAAGCTGCCCTCGGAGCGTGGACACATGGCCCCAGTGTAGGAGGCCCAAAGCTTCGGAACCAAAGCTCAGGTCCTGCCCCGCAGAGCTGCTTTTAGGGAGAAAGCACACGAGCATTACCACACAGTGCTGCAGCAACTGCAGGAGACCCCGACTGCAGCGGGTTTGAGTATTCGCTAAACCAATAGTGGTTAAAACAAACTGATGTTCATTTTTAAGAAGGTATTAAATGTCTTAAAATATATATATATATATATACCATGTTTCTGGATACGTTTGTCTGTTGTAAAAAGAAAAGAACATAGAGCAAAGAGGGAGGGGGTGGGGGGCTGTGACCCTGTCACAGGGGCTCAGCCTGGTGATGGGGTCCCACGGAGCTCAGCTGGGAGCTAGCACAGGGCGGCCGGGCTCTGTGTGCTGATGTCATTAACGCTATTAATGTTAAGACATGTAATGGGATCTGCTGTGCTCTGGGGAGTGGTGACAGCATGGAGCAGCACGGCAGCACCCAGCAGCAAGCTCAGCACTGCAGCCATTGCCATGGCCAAGTGTGGGGATGGGACCCCATGGAAAGCAGAGTGGAACCGGGGGTTTTGCCCCCAAGGGCTCAGGGATGGGTACAGCCATCACACACTGCAGGCGGATGTAGGGCAGCACAACCCCACAGAATAAAAACAGAACCAGAGCAACGCGAGGAGGCAAAGCGGGAGGAAAAGGCGCTCGGAGGGATGCTCCCATCTCAGCCAGGAGCACTGCACGAGGGCTGCAGGTGGGAACCTCTACCGACAGCCGCACTCCTCCGCCACCATGTTGGGGAACTTGCGCACCTCCAACCCCTCGGCCGACACGCTGATGATGAGCTGGTCCGAGTAACGGACGGGCACGCAGCACGGAGCGCGCTGCAGCGGCGAGCCCCGCTCCTGCATGCCCAGCAGCAGCACGGTGTGCGAGTGGTAGCCGGGCACGCGGGTGGAGAGGGGCAGCTTGCAGGGCCCCTCGCAGTTGTTGGCCGCATAGACGGTGGGCATGACGATGAAGTTGCGGTCGCGCAGGTCGATGGTCAGCTCCTGCAGCCGGCAGTGCGCCTGGTGCCGCGCGCTGCGGTTTTGCCGCAGGACTTTCCTCCTCTCCTGCCAACGCGCCCGCACCGTTTGCAGCGCCTTCAGCAGCAGCAATGCGTGCAGCTTCCCCGAGCCTGGGGGCTGCCTGCCCGCAGCCGGCCCTGGAGGGTGGTAGCAGAAGCTCAGGAGGTGCTGGAAGAGCCCCGTGTTGGCTTGGAACTCCGGGATGTCCCTCAGCTCGTGGATCACAGCCTGCAGTTTGCCCATCAGCAGCTGGAGCACCGTCCCCTCGGGCTGCCAGTCCCCAAAATGCTGCTCCAGCCCCACGCCACCCTCCTGGGGGAAAAGCAGCACTGAGGGCTCCTCTGACTGCACCAGGCGCTCCAGGGCAGCCGTCTCCGACAGGTTGAGCAGTTGGTGCGGGAGCGTCTCCATCATCTGGAAGTCCAACCAGTGCTGGGAGCTGGGCTGGGTGGGCGGCTCGCTGCGGGGGCTCAGCACCCGGCGGATGAAGAGGGTCAGCACACCCAGGAACTGCCCGCTGTCCCCTGCCGTTGGGGATGTGGTGTTGGCTGGGCTGGCAGTGGTGTGGGATGGCAGCTCTGCGGTGTCAGGATGGGGTGGGCTGTGGGGAGAACACAGTGGGGTCACAGTGATGTAAAGGATTGGGACGCAGCACTCCCAAACCACCTTGGTGTGCCATGTGTCCTCCCAACCAGGGTCCAAGGGATGGGACAGGGGGCACTACAGTGCCATTTTCCCCTTTCCCTTCATGGTTTTCCATGCACGGACCTGAGCTGTGGATAGGGAGCCACATCCACCACCCCACTGGCAGACAGATAGGAGGAAGGGGCTGCAGCATCATCCTCAGGTGGTGACCCAGCCAGCAGGAGCAGCACCGGCGTCATTCTGGTGAAACACTTCTCATCCGAGCCAAAGAGGAGCTGCTGGGTCTCCATGAGGGACAGAGGGGCACCTGGAGATGGGGACACAGTGGGGACAGTGCTGCAGGACCCCACCAGTCCCTCATCACTGCCAGGTCCCCAGTGCTCAGCCATCAGCACCACTGTTCTCATGGACTGTCCCCAAACCTACCTCCATCCCCGTGGTGCCTGATGGTCAGGGACACCTGGAAGCTCAGCTCCTTGCTGCTGCTGGTTACGGCAGCCTCCGAGGCTCTGAGGAGCAGGTACTGGGTATCCCTAGTGAAGCAAAGGCTCTGTGGGGAGCAAAAGGCACAAGAGCCCCTGAGATCCCGCAGGAGGCATCACAGGGGTCAGCAAGACCCCTCTACAGACCAGTCCCTGTTTTCCGAGCACCCAGGGACTGATCCAGCCCAAGGTATGGAGTAAGGAGGCTCTGGAACTGGTCAGGCTGGGGAGAACTGGGAGGGAAGGGAGCAGGGCATGGGGACAGCTGTGCACCCCTAATATGGGCTGAGCACCCCCAGAGCATGGGATGAGCACCTCCAGTTCGGGCTGAGCAACCATTGGTCTTGTTCCTTTGTCCCTGGCAGCAGCGTGGGGACAGGGTAACAGCACCATCTTCAGGCACTGCTCTGCCCGGGCTGCCCCAGTGAGAGAGAGGGTGGGAGGGTGTGGGAAAAGTACTGGGATGGGGTGGGGAAGACAAAGGAAGAGGATGGGACAGAGACCTTTGGGAAGGGAAGGGAAGGGAAGGGAAGGGAAGGGAAGGGAAGGGAAGGGAAGGGAAGGGAAGGGAAGGGAAGGGAAGGGAAGGGAAGGGAAGGGAAGGGAAGGGAAGGGAAGGGAAGGGAAGGGAAGGGAAGGGAAGGGAAGGGAAGGGAAGGGAAGGGAAGGGAAGGGAGAAAGCCTCTGGAAGGAAATGGGGAAGAAGATGCTGGAAAGAAATAGGATGGGCTAAGTGCTGGAAGGGGACGGGGAGGGAAGGGGATGGGAAGCTGCTGGGCAAACAGAGCTAAGGTCCTCCCTCTCCCCCTGCCCCCAGGGTCACCCACCTGCTCCTGTGTCAGCCCCATGCCCTCCACCAGTAGCTCCTGGCGGCCCTCAGCCCGTTTCCCTGTGGGGCTGCCCGGGTAGAAGAGCAGCAGAGCGACCTGCAGCTCTCCCAGCACCTGCCCCACCTCTGCATGGAACGGCAGCCTGAACCAGAGCCGGGCCTGTGCTTCCCATTTCACTGCAAAGAGAGCACAGGGTGGGTGAAGCATGCAGCCATAACAGTGCAAAGGGAGAGGAAGGGGCTCTGGGGCTGAGCACTGCTCCTCACATCACTCAGAGCAAACAATGAGTTCTTCAGGTGATGGAGGGCAGCACGCTCCATTTGGTGGGGACCCTCTGAGGACCACTGTTGGGTTTTTTTCCCAGTTGGACAGAATAGAACCAAACTTCAGTGACTGGGACAGTAAGGGAGAAATGCTGCTGCTCTAGAACCAAACTGAGCAGTGCAGAACCCGCTGATGTTGCAGCACTGGGTGTTCATTGCACGCAGGCTCTCACTGCTATGAAAGTTTCTGACACACATACACGAGGAGAGGATCTATTGTACAACTTTATCTTAAAGCAAACCCAACCTGCAAATCTTCACCCGCACCTCCATCTCAGGCCCATCGATAGCATTGGCCTCCCCCACACCACAACCCTCCAGCTCCTACCTTCCTCCAGGTGCAGGACGAGGAATCTCTGCAGCCCCATGCCCGGCCCTGCCAGGTGCTCCTGGAGCTGCTGCAGCGGTCGGAGCGCGGTTTGTGCATCCCCACCTGGGCACAGCCCAAATATCTCGGGGCTGCGGTGCTTCCAGCCGGCGCGCAGCACCTTGATGAAGGCGCTTTCATAGCGGGTGAGGATCCCCACCACCTCCAAGTGGGATGGGGGGACCTCACTGTGGTCCATCTGCAGGCGGCACACGGGACCTTCCAGCCCCCCCAGGGGCCAGGGCTGCAAACTGGAGCCGTCAGCCTGTGTGCAGCTTGCTGCAGGCTCAGGGAGGAGGCGAGAAGCCACAGTCATCTTCAGTCTCACCGCCGAGCTGGGTCGTGCTCTGCTCACATTTTCCCTCTTTGCTCCAAGTTCCATCTCCTCTGAGAAGCTCTGCCCCAGCGCAGCCTCTGCTCCATGGGTCCCTTTTCTCGGCAGAGCTGCGGAGTGGAGCAGCAGCACCAGGTATGGAAGCAGCACCCCGAGAACCGCCTTCATCCTCCTTGTTCCACTGCACTCAGAGCAGCCGCCGAGCCGCCCGATGCACCTCTGCGTGCGGGAGGACCCACATCTCCCTTTTAAAAGCAGTGGCCTTGAGTGGCCAACACACAACACACCTCCCTGCGAAACACGGCTGCTGTCCCGCTGCAAAGGAGGGAGGGCTGGGTCAGAGGAACTTTTCTGTTCTATTTTTGGGTTTAGCATCCACTATTGGAAACTGAAGAAAGAAAAAAAAAAAAACAACTGTAAAGCTGTTTCCCTTTGGTTGTAGGGATGGGTGTCCTTGAGTTGAGATGTTTTGAGCGGAGGGTGGAATTGGGGCCGGAGGTTTCGCAGGGATTGGCACACACCATTCCCATCAGCAGCGACACTGGGAGGAGAGGGCTGTCCACACCTGGGGGAGAGGGTGAAGATAAATGGGAGAAATGAAGGAAACGCCCAAAGCTCCCTCCACTGGGTGCCTCCTCCTCTGAGCACAGGGTCTGTGCATGTCTCCAGCCACACAACACGTGCAGAATAGCACCTAACAGGTGCCAATGTACATGTACAAGCTTCCAGTGCACGAGCAGAGCCTTCTTTGTGTTCCCAGGACTTGTGCAGTGTGGAGCTCAGGATACGGTCCCAGCACAGACCCAAAGTGCACAGACCAAAGGGCTCACAAACACAGCCTGCACGCAGGAGGCTCAGCCAAGTTGTTTCAGACATGGAGGCCCATGTTGGGCATCAACAGCCCAGAGAGCAGCAGGGTGGGGGGATTCTTTTCTAAGCTGCCAATGAAAGCTCACCCAGTGCTTTTCAAGAGCTCTTGAGAAACGGCGTAAAGTGATTTCCTTCAAACATTTCTGTGCTTCTGGCTGCCACCCGAGCTGCCGTACAGAGCTCAGTGCTGGGAGGAAAAACGAGATTTCTGAGTGCAGCACGAAGGATGCTCTGATTGTGTATGCAATTGAGCAGGAAGGCAGAGAGTTGCACACGTAGGGCATTCTGCTCACCATCACGAGTCCTTTCTGCATGCCCATGACCAGCCAACTCAGTTAAAGGGCTTCAGCTGAATAGCAACTGATTCGCTGGTGATTATGGGATGCACGTGAGGTCAGGATGGCGAAATGCAGCTCTGCCAGCCAGGAGAAGCTGACTGAGGTGTCAGGGGAGCTCCTGTCTCGTGTGTCCTCTTTGGATCATTTTGATAACAACCAGGTGGGGAATGTTTTACACACCAAAGGACAAAATAAAGCGACCACACAACAAGATTTTAACCAATTACACGGGAAGAAAGAGAGAAAACAAAAGTGAAAACCTTTTAATGGATCGACAGGATCTAGTCAAAATCACTGGCATAGAAAACAAGACTATTTTACCCCAATCAGTTGTGACCTGCATATAAAAAGCTACCAGCCAGATGAGTCCGGTGGGATGGAGAGGCTTCAGTTGGAGGGAGGCGGAGGGGGAATAGTGCCCGGCCCCTCCGTGGGGAGGGGGGGTCTCATCATGGGTGGCAGAGGAGCAGGGGGAGGGACACCGGGTGCTGGTGGCAGCTGAGGTGGCACTGGAGGAGGTGGTACTGGTCCAGAGGGTGGCATGGGGGGCAAAGTCATCCCTCCTGGAGGAGGTGGAGGCATTGAGTCTGGCAGAGGGGGTCTGGGGGGCAATCCGTTCATCAGTGGAGGTGGAGGAGGCCGCTTCACGGTCGGAGGGCCAGGAGGGAGGTTGGGGGGAGCTGGGGGCTTCTCCATTTTGAAGTGGAATTGAAGGAAGAACTGGGGAGAGGGAAAAAAGCAAAGAGAAGGAAACGATCAGCTCTCAGGACAACTTTGTGCCATCACACATCAGCGATTTTAGCACCAAAGCCAAAATGGATGCAACTCCACTGTCTTTTCCCCCAGGCTCTGCCCTCCCCCACTCCCCCTTCAACCCTTAAGAAAGATGCTGCCACGCTCCAGCTACCTGTTTGGTTTCCCTGTTCCAGTGGGTCCAAAACTTTCCCTCCGCTTTGTCGATTTCTCTGCTTGGCACCTGCAACAAAAAAGAACAGAGAGCTATTATTAGCAGCACCAGATTAGCTCAGTGGCCCTTTCTAGCACCAGATAAGCAGTTATTCCAGGCCTTTGTGAGATGTGCTCGTCTCGGATGTTATTAGATAGAGATGGGGGCAGCAAAGAATTGAGTTACTTCCCTATCGGTCAAGGACAAGTATGCTGGCAGAAAAAAGCCCTCTCAACATCTGCACAAAGGCTGAGAGCAGAGCCCAGGAGGATCCTTTCTGCGCCAGACACTGAGAATTCAATGGCTCCCCAGAGCTCAACGCAGAGCCTGGTTTTCATGCCAGAGTCCTCCAGTAATTCTCAGCAGAGTTTAACAACTTCCAGTCATGTCTTCTTGACCTTCCTTTCCAGGCCATTAACCCCCCAAAGGCTAGAACAGAACAAGTCTGTGACGGCCATCACTGGGAACTAATGTCCTGGAAAATATGGGAACTCTCCCTGTCATCAGTCAGCCCCAAACGTTACCTTGAAGGCGATGGTTTCGTAGGGCTCTGCTGCCATCAGGAGGTACTGCCAGCGCCGATCAGGGGGCTCAATCCTTTGCTCATATGCTGACATGAACCGATGGCGAGGCATGATGCTTTCTGCAATCTCTGGGTAATCAATCTGTTGGGGTATTATGGCAGATTTACAACACCCCCCCTTATGCACTCCTCCTTCATACAGAAGGAACCCCTCAGCCCTCAGCTGTGCAAGAATAGCTGAAGACGAGAAGCTCCCAACAGAAAGTTTACTGTTGCCAAAGAAAACAGCTCAACAATTACGATCATGGATTCTTCCATTTAGCTGACACAGTTATCAACAGCGAACTAGCAAGATAAGCCCTTTTTGTTTTTATTTTATTATTACCTCATGAGTCTTGCAAAGAACTGCTCATTTAGCCAAGCTTTTACTTGGATAACCCAGCAACCAAGAATTTGACCTTACCTGGAAGAGAAGGCTCTGCTGGCCTGTCTCTGGATCTCTCTGTTTGGTCACTGTAAAGAAAATAAGAAAGCTTAGTACATTACATAAAGGTCAGCACAGTATTACTTCTGCCCTAGAAAGCTCCAAGAACAAAATATGACAGGATTTTGTTTCCTATTTATCAACTAAAATGCCACAATGTCTTCAACCAAAATTCCTGTGGGTGTCTACTGAAATGCAGCTGCTGTGGGGCACAGACACTGACACACTGTGCACTGCAGAGCACAGCTGGGAGATAAAGAAGCCATGTCTTGTAGTGAAGGCCAAAATCAAACAGTGGGGAGTTCAGAGAGAAAAAAAAACTGAGCTATACATCCAATGGGTGACTTGTGAGCAATAGTGAGAGATGGCAGAGCACAATAAAAGAGAGACTGAAGCAATGCCATCATCTCCCATATGACTACTGTAAGAGCTGACAGACTGAGACGTACTGATCTATTATTAAAATGGCTCCCACTCGACTGTCAGCAATAGAGAGACATCCCATGGGTAATTTAAACAATAAAGGACATCAGGAGATAAGCCCATATCTTATTTATGGACAGCTCTGCTAAAAAAGCTGATGAACAATTCATGCCCACAGCACTGCACCTCAAGCAAGCTTCAGCAGCCATGGGGTATCTGCTACGACAGGCACTGCTGACAAACCTTTGTAACCTGGTCGTCCAATTTTCACAAACTTCTTCACTTCCACTTTGACTTTTTCTGGTGCAGGTTGGGCAGGGGCTTCCTTTGCTTCCTTGGCAGCTCGACGGGCCCTGGATTCATTGGAAATGTGCAGTGTTAAATAGTTGTCAGCACTTGGTTCCGAAGGACACGTTAAAAGGCAGTGTGCATCCTGTGTGCTGGAGCATTCAGCACTTCACAGAAAGCACACTGGGAAACTGCTGCTCCTCCTCCACAAGCACCACGGGAGGCCAGTTTTCTCCATGCCCTGCCCTGACTACAAGCTGTCACCTCCACCATCTCACCCGCCTCTAAGAGGACTTTGGTGCCCACCTCCACAGATGGAGCTGAGATTACTTCTTAGAAGTCAAAAAGGAAATTAACTCCACAAGCCAGATATCTGAAGCAGAGCAAACCTGAATTCTTAGATTAAAGCTTACAAACTTTTCTCAAGCTATATTCACAAAAAAGGTTCCCTTACAGCTAGATTTAATTGCTTTTAAAACTCTTTTGCTTCCTTCCCTCAGAAATGCCACAGCTGGCTTTGAACTGGAGCTTGTCAGCACCACTGCTCAGAGCAGAGCTAGTTCATACCTGCTGGTGAGTGCCTTGAAAACAAATAGAGACAAAGAACATTCAAGCCCAGACTGCTACTCCATGATGGAGGCCAACTTTTATTAGTGCTCACAATCTAATTTTGAAGTGCCTAAGTAATGGAGAATAACTACAGTGGAGAACAACTTACAGATTGGTCTGATGCTTCTTCCCCTGGGTGTGTGCTAAGTAACTTCCCTGGGGGAAAAGAAAGAAAGTTAGACGAAGACTGAACTGTTCCTGAACAGAAAGATATTTGTCACGGATGAGAGGTGACATTTCACATTGACAAAGATATTTTAATCCTCAGAGCACAGCAGAATCGAACTCAAAAATTGCAGACTGCTCACAACTGCTGAACTGTCAGAAACTTGTCATGCTTAACACAGACAGCCTCTGCTCCCCCCACCACCCCTCCAGCAATCAGCCAACGAGAACAGCTTCAGTTCCAGCACTTGGAGTTAGCATTAATCTAAAATATCTGTTGCCATGGAGATCAAGACAGACAGCTGCTCAACTCACCTCATTGTTATGGAGCGTCAGGCAAAGCTTGCATTCATAAGAACCCAAGTGATTTTTCATAAAATAGGGGTCCTACGAAGAGAATTTTAAAAAGTTACATGCAAAATCCGTGTTGGAACAACTGAACAATCAAAATTCTAAAGCAGAGCTGCACTGCAAGAACTGAGTTCACGGAGCAGTTATTAGCACAACACTGCTTTAAGAATACAGAAAAAAGAAACAAGAGCAGCTTTGATCACTGGTAACACCATTCCCAACTCCAGCAAAATAAGAACCAGTACCAAGAAGACTGAAAATAACACAACAGAAGCCTGGTGCTGGCATCCCTCTGCTTGGCCCTTCCACAAGTTGCTCGACTCCCTCATCAGTAGGAACAGAAGTATTTATTCCACTCCACCCCACTAAACCTCTCACCCACCACTGAGGTGCAGCCCTCACACAGCCACACACAGCCTGCAGGACTGGAGCTCACCTTGTTGATGTCGATGGTCTCCAAAGCCAGCTGCCGAAGCCTTTCCCTGCGGTCTCGGTTGCTTTCTGAGGCTGAAGCTACGCCTCCACTCCCCGTTTTACCCCCAGGACGGTGCTGAAAATCCATGGTGGGGATTTCTGGGCTTCGGCGACTTCAGGAAAAAAAAAAAAGTCTGGAAAAATGAAGAAAAGACACATGAGTGACAGCACCTCCCTAAGCTGGGCCTCGCATGGAGCCCCGCCGTGAGCACACAGCCCAGGCACTGCAAGCACTCCCTGAGTGTTCCCCAGGTGCTGCCCTGACCCAGTGAGCAGGAACAAAATGACCCAAAGCCAGAATGAGCTCCTGGAGACTCCCTCCAACCTCAGCCCCTCAAAAAAAGCGATGGATTCCCTCCCAGCTCCTCACCACGGTGCAGTGATGCTCAGTGAGAGCCACAGCCCCTCCAGGAGCCCCCATTCCCCCAGTAAATGCCTGAACCCCATTACCACCACAACTCCCTCACTGAGGGCTGCAGCCCCCGCAGAGCCCACAGCCCTCTGAGGTTCTGAGCAGAGCAGGTTCTGAGCCAGCCCTCAACACCTCATTCCCACAGCCTCCTGCAGACCCCCCCAGTACCTCAGCAAGAGACAGAACCACCCCTAACCCACCACTGCCTTCTCACTCAGGGGTCTTCTCACAGAACCCCCAGCCGCTAACAGGTGGGCCACCCCCCAGACACCCCCATCCCCTTCTAAACACCCACATTCCCTCAGCGAGCACCAAAGCCCACCTCGAAGCCCCCTCATCCCTCATAGCCCCCCACGAACACCCCCCCGAGCTCTCTATGCCGCTCACCCTCCCCCCCCCGTTTCCTTTCGGAGGGTCACATCCCCCCAAACGCCTCCACTTCCTCAGAAAAGCTCACAGCCCCTCTAACCCCCCCAGCCCCCATCCTCACAGGCCCCACACCCCCCTATTCCCTCAGCGACGGTCAACGCCTCCCCAAAACACCACCGCAGGGACCACAGCCCCCTCCCAGAACCTCCCCACCCCCTCAACGAGGGTCGCACTGCCCCCATTTCCCCCCCTCAGGCCCACAGCCCCTCCCCCCACAGCCTCCATACCGCCGCGCTCAGCCCCGCTCCTCGCGCCGCGCATGCGCTCTGCCCTCCCAGCGACTTCCGGCTTCCGGGAGAAGCACTTCCGGGTCGGCGGGAGAGGGGTCGGGCCGGGCATGGGGCGGCCGTAGCGGGGCGGCGGGCGGCCGGGTTTCGTCATGCGGTACAACGAGCGGGAGCTGCTGTCCCTCTCCCGGCAGCCGGCCGAGAAAGCGGCCGAGATCTTGATGCGGGTCCCCAAAAAGGGCAGCGGTGAGGGAGAAGGGGCTGGGGGCGGAGCCGGGGGGCTGAGATGGGACTGGGAGCGATGGACTGGGTGTCCTAGGGTGGGACTGGGGGTACTGGGATGGAGATGGGGGTGCTGGGATGGTGCTGGGAGTGTTGGACTGGGGGTGCTGAGGTGGGAGTGCTGGGGTGGGACTGGGGGTGAGGGGATGGAGATGTGAGTGTTGGACTGGGGGTGCTGGAATGGAGTTGGAGGTGCTGGGGTGGGAGTGCTGGGATGGAGCTGGGAGTGAAGGGATGGAGATGAGAGTGTTGGACTGGGAGTGCTGGGGTGGAGTTGGGGGTGCTGAGGTGGAACTGGGAGTGTTGGACTGGGGGTGCTGGGATGGGAGTGCTGGGATGGAAGGGGGAGTGCTGGGATGGGACTGGGAGTGCTGAGATGGAGCTGGAAGTATTGGACTGGGGGTGCTGGGATGGAGCTGCGGGTGTTGGATTGGGGGTGCTGGGATGGAACTGGTGGTGAAGGGATGGAGATGGGAATATTGGATTGGGAGCATTGGGATGGAGCTGGGGGTGCTGGGATGGAGTTGGGCATGCTGGGGTGAAACAGGGAGTGTTGTGCTGGGGGTGCTGGAGTGGGAGTGCTGGGGTGGAGCTGGAAGTGCTAGGATGAGAGTATTGGAATGGAAGCACTGGGGTCAGAATGGAGGTGCTGGGCTGGGAATGGAGGTCCTGTGGTGGAAGCACTGGGATGGGAATGGAGATGCTGAGATGGGAATGCTGGGATGGAGCTGGGAGGGCTGGGATGGGAATATTGGGATAGAGCTGTGAATGCTGGAGTTGGTATGCTGGGATGAGACTGGGGGTGCTGCACTGGGATTACTGGGATGGAACTGGAGGTGTGGCACTGGGAGTGCTGGGGTGGAACTGTACATGCTGGGATGGTGTCGGGGGTGCAGCACTGAGGGGTCTGGGGTAGGAGTGGGGAGCAGAGTGCAGAAGCTGGATGTTGGTGGGGAGCTGAGTTGGGGTCCAGAAGTTGATCAGGAGCATGGGAGATGGAGGAGCAGGGCTGGGCTGTACTGAGGGTCAGAACTGGGAAAGCCAAGGAACAGGGATGGGGCAGTGGGAGAAATGGGCTGGTGGAACCCAGGCTGCTGAGCAGTGGGACTGGGAGCACAAAATGGGCATGACTGGGAGCAGACTGGGGGGACCAGCAGGGACTGCGAGGCCTTGGGGACAGGCAGGTGGGTTTGGGGGCCCCGTGCCTGCTGGGCTCACTGTCACAACACTTTTTCCTTCTCAGTGTTAAAGAAGCGCCTCGTGAAGCTCGTGGTGAACTTTCTCTTCTACTTCAGGACAGATGAAGCTGAGGTATAAATCCTGCTTCTCTTCACACACACACAGACACACGCACACCTTTTCCTGCATGTTTATCACGTGTGCTTTGAGGAACAGTGCAGCACCAGGCTGTCACAACCAGGACGTGGCATCCTGCACAGTGCAAACTCCTTGGTGGGGTGAGGAGAAGCACTGCCAACAAACCACACCCTGCTTTCTACAAACACAACCGTTGCCCTACAACAGCAAAAGTTGGACTCTGTCACATGTATTTTGCAGACCTGGAACATATTACATAAAACCAAGACCCTCCTGTTGAAAAGTCAGAGCAGAAGTAATCTTTATAATGTGGCAGGGAGTGCTGCATGCCAAGGAACCGAGAGCTTCTCATGACATTTTTAGATTTTTCCCAGCACGAGCATTTAGCCCTGATCATGGCTGAGCTCCTGTCCTGAGAAATGCTCTCTTCTTGTTTCTGTGGGGAACTGCCAACATAGAACTGATGCACTGGAAATTTGCCCTCAAACAGGTGCTTCAACATCAGTGCTGCTGCCTGATTCACAATCACAAATCTTTTGTCCAAACTAAACAAAACCTGAGAAGCTTTCATTTGTGGCACATATCACCCTGTGGTTCTCATGTCCTTGCTTACTATGTGCTGGCTGGCATTCTGTCCCTGCCACTGCCTGCTCGTCCTGCGCTGTTCTTCATCCACACACACTGTTCTTAACCTCCTGCAAAGCTCGAAGGCCACCCTTAGGAAGTAAAATGTTAAACAGTTTATCTTTGTTTGATTTACTGTGCAAGAAAGTAAACTTTATCACTGTCTTTGCATGACAGAAAGGAACACTGAAGCCCAGATTGAATCTGAGCACACAGAGATTCTTTAGAGGACAATCTTAAGCTCTGTGGGTTCAGAACACTGTAGCTCTGACAGACAGTGTGTGCTGAACCCCCTCTCTGTACCTTTTCCAGCCCATTGGAGCGCTGCTGCTGGAGCACTGCAGAATCACCAAAGAAGAGGAGAACGTTTTCTCCATCAGTGAGTTCTGTGTGTGTGTTCCCTTCATGTCCCCCTCACGGTGGCTCTTGGTAAATGGAAACATTTCCAGCTTTCTTCCTGCTTTTCCCCATTCCCCCTCTGACACCAGCTCAGTGCTCCCCAACCCTCCTCCCCATCACTGCTGGTCGGTGCAGAGCTGCCATGCTCCAGTCCTGGGATGGCAGCATCTCCCCACTGCTGTGATGGGCATGGCTGTGTGCAAGGAGAGGAGCAGGAAAAGCAGCCAGCCCACAGCTCAGTGCTTGTGGCAATCCCTCTCTAGGAGGGTTCGGTATTGACAGATTGCTGCTTCTGTGCTGTTGCATTTTATCAAAAAAAAACACACACAAAAAAAACTCCAAAACACAAGTGGGCTTCAGATAAACCATCTGTGGTGCTGGTGGAGCAGCAGTCCTCCCGCCGTGCTGTGTCCTTGTGTCGATAGCCATGGCTCCAGCTGCCTTGCACTGCGTCGGCCTTTCATCCCAACAACTAATCATTGTGCGAGAGGTATGTGGCAAAAATAACAGGATGTTTCTCCAAGGCCATCCCCGTATCTTTTGGCCTGGCTGTCAGGCACAGCTGCTTCTCAGTGCAGAGCCATCTCCCCGCTCCCAGCCAGCAGAGATGGAGTTCTGACCGTCCCACGCAGTCTGAATGCAGTCGGGAGCATTCTGCTGAGCGCGTGGGGCTTCTGCACTGCCAGAGCTCTGCTGACCAGAGGTTCCCAAGAAAGGTGTTGAATGTGATGGCACTTGGAGCCAGACTGTGTCCCGTACAGCAGCTCTGAGGGGTTGGATGCAGCCTGACCCAGTTATTTCCCCACATGTCTGTGCACTGTGTACTAAAAAGCAGAGCTCTGGGAATGATGTTAATTAATTAGGTGTCCTGATTCTGTCTTGGTAAAGAATTGGAGTTGTGCAGGGACTTGCTTTCTGCTGTGCACAGTACTGAATTCCCCAGAGCCTCCAGCAAAGACAGGTCAGTACCTTCTCTGAGTGTGATTTCATTCCTCAGATAGCTGCCCTCTGCACACCACAAAATCTCCTCCTCGGGGCCATTTTCCACTCTGGTTACTAAATCTCTCTGACGGTTTGCAAGGAGGCTCGGGGTGTTTCAGTCTGCATTTGCCCAGCCCATCTCCAAGCTGTCACTCTTTGAGAAGCTGCTCTTTCCCCTCCAAAGTGTTTTGCTGCTCTGAGCTGACGGGAGCTGCAGGCAGCTGCTGGGAAACACAGAGCAGAAGTGCCTGTGCAGTTGGTGTTGCTTTTGGAAGTGTCTCTCCCAGGCAGGAGTGATGCTGAGGGCTGCTGAGCTGTACGAGGTGCACCTCTGGGCCACCATCACTCCCACACAGCTCTAACACAACTGTATGGGGAAGAGTGGTTATGCACTGAGTTGAGGGAAGAGGGATGCTAAGGAGTGGCTGTTGCACTGTGTGTGCTTTTTCCAGTGCCTTTCTATTAGCAAACAGCTTTCTGAGCTGGATTTCAAGTGTGCAGGGGCAAGCTTGGCTGGGCCTTTGCTTTTAGCAGGCAGAGAAAGAGTGTAACTCCAAGCCATAGTTAGGAGCACAGCTCCAAGCTGCTCAGGGTAAGATGGAGGGGACAAAGGCCTGGGTTCCCACCTGGTTCACAGGTCATCCTAGACGAACAAAGGTGCTAATTGCAGCCTGGCTGAACCTCTCTTTGTTGAGGAGGAAGAGCTGTGCCAGGACCTCACTTACACCTTTTCCTTGTCCTTGGCAGGTTTCATTGAGGAGCCAGAGAGGAAGTACTGCTTTGAGTGTGACAGCGAAGAGCAGTGCCAGGAATGGATTGAGGCACTCAAGAGAGCCAGGTGGGCTGAGCCCCCTGAGAAGGGTCTGTTTTGTGCTGCACATCTGCTGCAGCCCCGTGCTGTTTGTTTCCTGGGATCATCACTCGTGGTGAACCTGGGGAGGGAAGCAGCTCCCTCCTCCTGGCCAAGCTTTCCTTTGGCTCTAAATAGCTTTAGAAACTTCCCCACATTCCTTTCTGCTCAGCCCGCTGTTCTTTTCTCACAGCTATGAGTTCATGAGAAGAAGTTTGATTTTCTACCGGAATGAGATCCAGAAGATGACGGGGAAGGTGAGTTCCTGAGGTTGGCTGCTGGGGTTGGGCTGGATATCTGGCCTTGCTGCTGCCATCCTGCGTGAGGCTGATGGCTGCAATGCATACAGCTGTGCTCTGGAATAAGCTCTCAACCCCGCTGTGTGCCAGGCTGCCGAGAAGGGCTGTCCCAGCTCCCCCTGCCCGTGTCTCACCATCACTTCCCTGTGCTCTCCTTGCAGGACCCCCTGGAGCAGTTTGGGATCTCGGAGGAAGCCCGCTTCCAGCTGGCAAGCCGCAAGCAATAATTCCACAGGCTCTCTCTGGAGGGTCAAACCCACCTTCCCCCAGAAGGAACAGCAGCAGTTCCCCCCCCAGCGGTGACCAACTGACTTTTTAATTTATTAGCCAAACGGGGCTTTTTTTTATGATTTTTTTTTAAGGGAATTCTTTGCACATTCCCATCTCTCCTGCCCTCCCGCAGCCACGTGGGCAGCCATCACTGTTCCATGCAGACTGTGACCTTGTGCACCGATGCTGCTGCAGCCATGGGAGTGACAGCAGGAGCAGAGGAGGAGGGACTGAGCCGAGCTCCAGCACTCACTGTCCTCCAGCAAAGGCTTAGCCCTGGTGCCAGGAGCTGTGGGGCCGGCCCTGTGCCAGCTCTAGCTTCCCCTTAATCCCTGCCCTCCTGCTGGGAGCTGCTCGGCTTTTCTGGCTTAGGATGTTCCTGCAGGAGCCCCTTTCTGTAGGAGGATGCTCTGGCTGATGGCATTGCTGTGCCACGGGGTTAACCTGCTGTGCTCTCTCCAGCACAAAGCCATTTCCATTCAGCAAGGAGCAGGAAGGCTTCTGTGAACGTGGAGCAGCTCTGCTCAGGGGAAGGGCATCACCCACTGCCGCCACCACCTCCTGGGGTGCTGTTCTCTTTGTCCTTTCTCCAGACAGGCACTGCTCATTCTTAGAGGCTCACGAAGCCCACACTACTGCCAATTAGAGCGCTGTCACAAACAGTGCAGAGAATGGAGCTGTAAAGCACAAGGGAGGAAAAACAGGGCTGAGAGCTCCGTGTCGTGATCCTGCTGCCCTCTGCAGTGCTGTGGGCTGGGCTGAGCCTCAGGAGCAGCAGATGGAGAGACTTGTAAAGGCAGGAACTGCTGCGTGCGCTTGGGCTGGATGTAAGGGTGTCGGGGTGTGCAGAAGTTGAGCCCTGGGAACATCGCCTTGCTATGCTGCAACACTCCACTCCCTCTGTGAGCTGCCAGGGAGCAACGAGTGCCTTTGCAGGGACTCTGATAATGAAGCGATGAGCAGTAATAAGCATTAAGGGACATCTCGAGGCTCTGCACCTGAATGCAAACAGGGAAAGTGCAGCCAGAGATGAGGGGTGGAAGGCGCTCCCCAGAGCTCAGAGATCCCGTTCCATGCAGCAGCTCCACTGGGCTCTCCCTGCAGAAAAGCCCCCCCAAAGGTGCAGCCACGCTGATGGCAGAGGGAGCTGCTCAGCCTGGGGGATGGGGGGCAGCTCTTCTTTTTCCCAGCCAGGCAGCAAAAAGGCTGCTCCACAATTACAGCAGTAACTGAAGGAGGAGAGCAGTTCGTGCTGCAATGGGGCAGATGAGAAGCTTTGGTTCTCCTCTTCCTTGGCTGGGAAGGAGTGCAGGACTGAGAGCCTGCAGCCGTGCAGCCTGGCTTCCCTCTGTACCTCAGCTGTCGGTACCAGGAGAGCAGCAGATGGCACCGACGCTTTATTTTTAACCTCACGCCCCAGATCTTTTCCTTCCCCTCCCCCGGATCCCCTTTCCCTGCAGTGGTTCAGGTGCTTGCAGCAGCAATTACCAAAAACAAACCGCGCCGCGCAGGGCGGAAAATAGGGCAGCACTGAAGGCAGATGGCAGCGCTCCTGCAAGCCACAAGCTGGGATTAAAGAGTGGAACAGCACAGAGCTTTGGGGACACGGTGTCCTCGGGTGACTCCAGTGACCACCACCAGCTCACAGCCAAGGAGCCCAGTGCTGCAATGAGGGCTCTGTTGGCAGCCCTCCCCCTGGCCTCCCCCCACCCCATGGGAATCACCCCGCTCCAGCCATGGTCACGGGGTGGTGGTGGTGCAACAGGGACAGCAATAACCCCGACGTTATTGAGGAGGAGACGGTGACATTTCCTAAAACTGAATGTAAGACAAATGCTGTGAAGAGTTGCGTGGGCCTTCGCAGGCCCGGCGACTTAATTAGCTATTAGTTGATCAACTGCTGGCGTAGCGTAGGACACTGTTAGAGCTCAGCAGGAGGGGAAGGTGGTACTGGAGAGATCCACGTCCGCTGCTGCTGATTTAGAGACAATTCTGCATGATGTGTTTGTATTGCAGGGCCCAACCTTCCGAGCGCGGGCTCCACAGCTGTTGTACGATGACCATTTCCAATAAAACCTCTTGTAATCACTGCGGCCATCAGAGCGTGGTGAGGGGCTGAGCCCCCAACCCTGGAGGAGCAAATTCCCTATGGCATGACCGGTGTGAGCAAAAAAGAAGAAAAATCCTACAGCACCACAGACATGGGATGAGCAGGAGCTGCAATCAGCGCCAGCCCAGCACTGAGCAGTGAAACGCCACGACAGAGCAGTGTATTAAAATACGTACACTTTAATATAAAGACAAAACTTCAAAGCATTTGTTTCCATTACAAATCAAGGGAGAGACACAAGAAATTAAGTGAGGGGAGGAAAAAAAAAAAAAAACAGTGCAGGGCATTAGAAAGGCAGGGGGGAATATATATATTATACGTACATATATACACACCAGAATTTGCACTACTTCTATGGGATGGAAGGAATGATGGGACAACTTACCGGTGTAAAATAAAACGACAACAAAAAGATAAATTAGGGGAAGTTTGAGTTTTAAATAATTGGGTTTAATCGGCTAAATTATATAAACTAATCCCTATTCCCTAGGAAACATCCCGTATCGCTGCTCTAAGAAAACGCGTGGTGGTTGTGGTTTTAAATCCATTGAAAATGGATTGTTAGTAGTAGTTAAAAGGTTTGCTAATCAATTCCTGAGCAACAGCAACCTCATGACCCGCTGCGTCCCGCCTGGCTCCTATGGAGGGTGAAAAGAGACCCAAGGAGTTGGTTTTAATTGGAGATCATTCGCTTAGAAGATCAATAGGTTCCAGAAGCCACGCGGGATGGACCAACCCATCCTCCTCTTCCTCGTTAACCACAGCAACGAGACCTTGCTAACGAGCCAACCGCGCCGGAAGGAAGCAACAGTTGTACCTTAAAACAACACTAAATCCCAAAGCTGAGAACTTTGGGGTCAGTGCTACAGAACCCAGAACTGCACAAAGGGGTTTTGTTTCTGAAGGGTGAAGATTGAAGGAACCTCTGCACAAAGATGCAAACAGCAGATGCACCGGAGGGATATTTCCAGTGTGTGTTTCCCATTTTTGGCTTTGGGGTTAAACCCTGAAGTTCACAGTAACGTCACCTCTTACTGTGCCATTGTCTCCGTGGGTGCTTCTAAGGCGAAAGGATGAAGAAAACACGGCACAATATCATCACTGGGAATCCACCTTATAGTGAGAACCCAATATGGAGAAGTCAGAGCAAATGAAGAAAGAACAGCCCCAAACCTCAAATATTCATACCCCAACATCTGCACTTCCAAAAAAAGCCCTACTCTTGTGGTTTTGCCCCTCTGCTACAGAGCTGGCTCATAAGGGCATTGCCTCCTTTCCTGGCAACCCAGCAAACCCGGTTGGTTTGCTGTCCTCTGCACGCTAACAGGGATACTTGTGGGGAGCTCCACCTCCTCCTCCTCTTCTTCCTCTTCCTGCTTAGACAACACACTGAGAGCAGGACTTGGGGAACCTCCCATCAAGCTGGGGTAACTCCTTCAGAGAAGAAATAACCCAGAATCTGTAAGTTTCCTGCAGGAAAAGCACCGATTCCAACAGAAAAACCCAACCAGGCAGATCGCAGAACTGACATCGGGATGCAGACCTGGAGAGGGGCAGCTCAGCAGCAGGAGGGCTGGTGGGCTGCAGGTGGGATGGGATGATCTTGGAGGTCTTTTTCAACCCTGGTGATTCTGTGATTGGAAACCCAGCACTGTGTGCAGCCATCGAGATTTATCAGTGCAGCCAAATGGGACCAGCAGCTCACAGCCCTCCTGTTCACCTCCTGCAGCGAAACAGCCATCCAGATTCCACCCCATCCTCAGTGCTGTGCAGCTGCAACACCTTTCAGAAGGAAACTGCCCACCCTGCAGCACCACTCCAGCCAAAAATGCTGGAGATGCAACGGAAGAGCCTACAGAGCTCCGCAGAGCTCACCTGGAAGTCACTCACTGAAGTTTGATTAACAGGTAATTAGAAAGAAATCTCAACTCAAAGCGAGTGGCTGTAGCAACAGTTGGGTGATTTCAGGCTGAGGAAGGATAGGCTGGAGATCAGGAAAAACTTCTTCACCAAAGGAGTGGTCAGGCACTGGCACAGGTCACCCAGAGGTGCTGAGGAACGGTGATGTGGCACTGAGGAACAGTTGGTGAGCAGTAGTGGTTGGACTGGACTGGATGATGTGAGAGGTCCTTTCCTAACTTCATGACTCTGAGTTTGGGGGCCTGATGGCTCCCGACCCACAGAGCATTGCAGCAGAAACCGGTGGGAGATGGAGCTCTGATCGAAGAAGGATGAAGATGTTTCCTATCACCATGGTTGTCCACTGCACTGAAGGCAACAGCCCTGCACCCTGAAACAAGAGGCAGCTCGATCCTACAAACCTCCAGAAGGCAGAGCATGCACGGTCCGTTCCAAGGCTGACAATGTGCTGCACAGTGCTCAGGAAGGTCCTTTCTTTCTGGCAATGTCCACTGCTGGATGGATTCCGACTTCCTGACTTGCCCCTCACTGGCAGCAGTAGTGTGGAGGAGAAGGAACATTTGTGACGGCCATCCAACGGCTGCACCCGGGCAGGAAGCAGTAACAGAGAAGGAATTCTTTTTTGGAACCGAATGTACAGCTTTGGTTACTGACAATTATCTCCAATTATTGAAAACAGTCTTCAGATCTCTGGCACAGCACTCACACATTGCAGTCGTGTGTGTCTCATTGCAGCCATATGGATCAGATCTTAACAACTCCAGGAGCTGCTCCTCCAGTAGCCCTGGAGATAAATGGGTTGGACTCACTCCAGGTTACGGCCAAGCAGCAAAAGATGGGGACGAGGAGAAGATGATGCAAATCTCACAGCAACCACAGCGACCACCTCTCCCCGATGAAGTGATGTTGGGACTTCAGCCCCACATGCTCGGCTTCCCATCTCACACTGCTCAGTGGTTTACATGGCACTCCCAGCAGCACACCCCAGGGATGAAGACACTCACCATGCTGACACTTGGAGCTCGCTACAACCACCCCATGGGCACATCTTCATGGTTTGGGATGAAGGTGGGGGAACAAAAGGCCTAGAACTCTGTCTTGGTCTGTTTTCCAAAAACGATCTGCTAAAAGCAGAAGGACTATAAGGATAAAAATGGGAGAATGCAATAAAGGCTCCTGCCTTCCAGCCATTGCTCATGCCCATCCCCACCTCCCAGGACCGGAGTGCAGTGCCAGGAAGGATGTAGGGCAGCTCTGCAGCTCACAGCGGCCCACGGCTGTGAATGAAGATGGGGCTGCCCAACTCCCAGCTGCAACACATCTGGGTTACACTGTCCTCCTGGATTCCAGGACATAAACTCTGTACAGCTCCTACTAGAAGCTACGGATGTTTCTCAGCCATTGCCCTCTGCGCGTTTTTGCCCTTCTCCAGGTTCTCCTCTCGCAGCTGTAACTCGGCAGGGCGCTCCACTGCCACGTCCTCTCACACACAGAGCAGAAGACAGTTCCCCAAAGTCCCTCCTTTCCAGGGCCACCAACTCCTTCCCTTCCCAATGAACAAGACAACAACATCACACTGACAGTTTCTGCACACAATGGCCGCCTATGGAAGACACACATCGGGACCAATAACCAATAACCACACACTGAGCTGAATCTCTAGGATCGCAGAGGATGAGGTACGAAGAAAAGGGGATGAGGTACAAAGAAAAAGGTCTACACGTAACCTGCAGAGGGTGGAAGCCGTCAGGGAACTGCTCCTTGAGGAGAGCACGCAAGGACAGAGCCATCTCACATACAGAGGCAGCTGAAAGCCATGGCACCCAGCCCGGCTTGTTGTGGCCCCGGGGCCCCATTGAGTCTGAGCACCCATGCAGATGTCCCCAACACCTCAACGTGTTTCTCTTCCCGTCATTCTGCTGTTGCAATTCCCCTTCTTTGACTGTAGTTTCCTTGATTGGTGCTGGGTCCAGTCTGACCTACAGACCGGGCAATGTCTACATAATGGGTCGTCTTTCTCTCCTCGTTTTGTGCACTTGAATAAATAAGTTTTTACACGTTTACTGTGCACTGTACAGTCTAAAAATAAAGGAAATAAAGTATATGAAATTTATAAATTTTCATCACATCTCTATAAAATACAGCCGCTGCTCCGAGCGGCTCTTTCTGTACACAGAACACCGAGTCACAATACAACGAAATGCACCAGGTCAATGCACCAGGTCAATGCACCAGGTCAATGCACCAGTTCCACCAGGGGCAGCATGGCGAGCGAGATCGCGGCGTTGTGAGCTACCATTCAGATCCACTTAAAGCAAAGAAATACAAAAAGCAAAATGCACTTAGTAGACGTCTAAGCCATTTCTGAATCAAGTATCAAAACTCTACCAACAAAATACATTGTACTCGGAACAAAAACGAGCTGAAAAAATCTACCTTGCACCGGTACAGAAGCACTATGTTCAGTCTTCCCAATGTCATCTCGAGGGCCTGACCAATCCCAGTGACCACGCACCCTGTTCATATGCCAATGACATCCCAAAGTGACCCGACCAGCTACCGAAATTCACAGCCTGCAGACAGCCAGTGCGGTGGGATGGGGCAGGACTCGGATCCCTCCTGCTCAACCAGGCTGCCCAGGGATCCAGCTGCCACTCCAGAGGGGAGCACGAGCTCTCATTTGTCCAAATGCAATTAAAAGCCACCCAGTGGCTCGGTTCTCCTCGGAGCAAACCGCCAGATGAAAGACCGCCGCAGCATACATGGCTGTAAACCAAGTGGATTTTGGGATATGAACAGAGGAAGGTGAATAAATAAAAGCAGACCTGTCTGAGAACTGGGTTTGGCATTGGTCAACCCTCCAAATTCAGCACCAAGGATCAAACTAGAGGCACAGTTCTGACGGATGAAATAGCACCGAGAAGAGGCTCTTTACATCTCTGCTGGTGTGCCAGTCCTTAGTTATTCAGAGAATTTAACCACAAGTTGTATTTATGACTCTAGGTGGAATAAAATAAGTCAAAATTATTTTCACGTTAAAAAAGATAAATACTTTACCTAAACTATCAACAATACAAACTGGAGCCTTAAGTATTTCTTTTGCTTTTTTTTTTTTTTTTTTCTTCCTTTTTTCTTTTTTTTTCCTTTAAACTCAGATTCACAGTAAATATTATTTTCTCTGTTGTTTAGGTCTTTTTAGGTTTGTGTTTTGTCCAGTAGTAAGAGCAGAACCCCTGCACAGGCCAGTGAGCACCTTTCAGTGGAAGCCGAGTGAAGTTGGTCCACGTTGTCCTTGCATAGGTCACATTGGGTTGAGGTAGAAATCCTAGTTACCTGCACAACAGGAGAGGAAGAGACTCATCTCAATGACAAAATCCACAGCGTGTCAGATGTGTCAATCATTTCTACATTGCTCCGAGACCGCGACCGGACCGAGATTTGGGACCTTCAGCCAGCAAAGGAGGAAGACTTGACCCAACAGCATTGACTCAACCACAGGCAGACAGGAGGAGGCCCCTGAGAGTCAGACCCCACTGGGGGAAGGAGGAAGGTCTCTGCTTGCCCACATGGGGCTTCACCCTTTTCTAGCACACACTGATCTGCTCTGAAGTTATTACGTTACGGAGGAGAAGTTAAGGAGATTACTTCAGCCCCTCAACTCTGGATTCCAGCAAGGGCTCTGAGCACACGGATTTATACTGAAGTTGGGGAAAACACTCAAATATTTGACCTACATCTTATGGAGGAGCAATGTGTGCCACAGAGCACCTCCTGGGAGCACTGCTTCTGCCGCTCTGCTCCTCAGAGCACCTCCGGACACCTGGCTGTCTTTCAGTGGACTTCAGCCACGTGCCAGCCCTGCTTTGCCCAACAGATGCACCCCACGGGATGGTGTGGCACACCCAGTGGGATGGCAGCTGGTTCTGCAACACCCCAGCCCCAGTTAAGGCACCTCCTTCAACAGAAGACCTTCCCACCGCTCCCCGGAGCCATTCAGGCACACAGAGCCCCAAACCTCCTCCTCCTCCTCCTCCTTCTCCCCCAGCTCTCTGCTACTCAGCCCACCCCATCAGCACATCAGTGTCACTGCGGCCACAGCAGTGGGACATCAAACTCTTCCTCGGCTTCCCTGTGGGGCCAAGGTGGCACTTACCTGCCTCACCAATGCCTATGGGGACTACGTTTGTGGCCACCGAGCAATTTGGTGGCGAAGGCGCCACAATACACACAATGCACAGCCAAAAGAATCTCTCAGGGATGTTGTAATTGAGGCATATGTTTTATAAGCGGTAACGAGTATTCAACCATCGATTTTACGCAGCTTTGGGATCAGTGAACAGCAACAGCATCAACGACCTACAGGTAAAGCACGGAGCGAGCTCAGGGCCCTCACACTGCTGGAGCTCTGCGATCCCAAGCTGTTACATCACGATGCCACAGAGCATTTTTCATAACAGTGCCCAACTCCGTGCCAGCGCGCTTTATTCTAAAGGCATTTAAACAGTGCTTCAATAGAAATGCATACAGCCTCCAGAGACCCTCCTCTCTCTTACAGCCCCAGCACAAAGCAGCCAACCCTGCACATTCCCTGCAGTCTGCCCAGGGAGTGAGCAATTGCCAAGTGAGCAATTCCGTGATTCTATAACAAAGCTCTGATGGAGACTGTCACTGTGTGCATATCAAGCTGCAGCGCTCAGCTTGGCTTCTTGGTTTCCTCTTCTCTGCTGCAAATTCTAACCCCTTTTTGCTGCCTGTGGCTGTTTCCCAGGGATGCAGAGGGTGTGCTGACTGCAGTGCACCAGCAGTGCATTTGCACTCTGAAGCTGCAGCTTGGGACCTGGAGGGTTTGGAAGTTTCTGGTTGCTGAACAGCTGTTGTTGGCTGAGGTTGGGAGCAGCGTCACTCAGCCCAGCGCCGCGGGAACACGGACTTGTGGAAGGAGCAATGTCTGCATTAGGTTGGAGGGGATCTTAAAGATCATCCACTTCCACTTCCCTGCCCTGTGCTGGAGGGGAAACCACCGCTGATAATCGCATAAAAACCGTAATGTGTAAAGACTCTCCTCCTGACTGCTGATCCTCAGAAGCAAACGTTTGCGAGGTGCGATCCCCACCTGAACACAACCCCAGTGTCAGTGAGACAGCAGAGTCAGCACTCCTTGTCGAGAAATCCTGACTCCCAGCGCAGGCAGCACGGAGCTCTCCGCCCTCTGCCACCGCATTATCCCACATTTCAGATGTCTCTGTTTCACAGCCCGTGCCCACCCCTCTCTGCAGAGGAAGAAGCATCACTCAGCATCTCGCACACCACTCCTGGGGTTCGTCTCTAGCCTTACCTTACAACATAAGAACTGTTAGCTAAGCAAGCTCTTTATCGTGGCTTAACCCCAGAAAGGTGCGAAGCGGAAGGAGGCTGCATGCCAAGCGTGACCCACATGGCGGGCGCGCCGGCGGCCGTGGGCTGCGCCATCGGGGGCACAGACTGTGCCAGCGCCGAGCGGGGCAGGGGGGGGTGGTGGACAGTAAAGGAGGGGCGGGAGGCTTTGTGCTGCAGGGAAGCGAGCTTGATAGACAGAGCGGTGTTAGAGTGGACAGAAGCGGCGGAGGAGGACGGCAGGAAAGCGTCGCCGGGTGGGATGGATGGGCTGTGCAGGAGGTCGGGGTTAGAAGCAAGCAGAGGAGGAGGTGGGGGCAAGGAAACGTTAGGAGGGGGTGGAGGTGGATGGAAAACAGATTGCACTGGCGCTCTGTTGAGGTGCTGAGCGGCTCTATTCTCGCTAGATGTTACTAAATTAGAGGAGGGGGGTGGGAAGGATGAGGATGAGGTGCTGGCAACAGCCTGCAGGGGGTTTAAGCTTAGCACTGTGCTGCTAGAGACAGCACTGCTGCTGAAACTGGCTCCAAACTGATGAGGAGAGGAGGCAGAAGGCACCGCATGGTTAAAAATACCTGCAAACAGGAGAGAAAAACTCAGCTTCAACAGATGGGCTTTGTACAGTCTCAGGTGACAAGAGAAACAAAACAAAATAAAAAAAAGCAAAATTATAGTAGTTACGGCCCCATACAAAAATATGCAGCATGAGAAGGCAGCAAGCAATGAGAGGTAATGGTGCAGGCCAGGAGGTACAAGAGGTTCACTTACCTTTCCTACTGCCGACCTCTACGTGCCACCAGGACACGCGGTCAGACCCCAGAACTGTCAGTGCTATACCACACAGGCAGGCTCTGAAGAGATTACGGGGTCTCTCAGAGCCGTTGATCTGAAGACTCAGACTGCTGCTCTTCCCTCCCCACCCCTTCTGCTCTCCCACTCACGGGGCAGAGCAGGGGAGACCGCATTTCCAGCAAATCTACGTGCTGAGAGATGTGAGAGTTAGGATTTCCCGACACGGTGCCTGAATGGTTACGGATGGGTAAGACACACTGCCCTGGACAGTGAGCTGGGACAGGCTGTCTGCTGCTCCTGCCAAGCAGAAGGTGCATATGGCACTGCCCTTCCTGGCAAAAGGATGCTCTCAGTGTCTGTTCAAGAGCCAGAATGCTACACAACTCCCAACACCACTTCCTCAGATGCTTTGCTCTTCCTGGATCATGCTCAATCCTAATCCCAACCTCTACTCAAGCTGACAGAGCTCCTTTCGCTTGGTGACACAACGGGTTAAACCTTTTACCTGCAGGTAGACCTAGGCTGGCTCCAACACAGCAACATCTGAACAAACATACATTATGAAATCACAAAGTCGGGTGTATTCTTTCATTGAGGTGATACAACAAGTGGACAAAGCTCATGGGATTTCATTGCGGGGCAATGGACTCATCTTAATTTCGGAGAGAGAGAAGAGACGTGTTATGTGGGACAGGTCTGCTTCACATCCTGCAGAAGTGAAAGGGTTTCAGCCCTGGAGAGGCAGCGTCAGACTTTCCTTTAGGCCCTGTCTTAGACCAGAGAAAGAGTTCTGCCTACCTCCAACTGTTCCACCTGTAACCCCAGGAGAGAAGTTCCCCATAGTGTGAGAATTAGTCAGTCTGGTTGCAGCTGACGACACGTGGACCAGACTGGCAGCAGCTGGCATGGAATTAAATAAGGACTGCAATACTGAGGAGTTTGTCACCGAGTTGAGGTTGGCTTGCAAGGCCATAGGGCCGAGGGGGAACTGCGATCCAGTGGTCAAAGTGTTGAGGAAGGGATGGTGCGTCTGCACAGACGATGCTGGGTTGCCTGCTGAAGAAACAGCAGTAGAAAGGCTTTTCCCATTCAGAAGGCCACCAGACGAAACAGCAGCAGAAATGAAAAGGTTATGGCCGTTTTTAAACTCCACGTCTCGGTCCCTTCCTTTGCCAACCTTCCCGTTATGCTGCAAAGAGTTTTTCTCTGAAGAACCCCCCGCACGAATGCTCATTTCACTCATGTCTTTGCTTTTGACTCCTGCCCGGCTGTGGTCTTCCCCCTTGGCGCCGCCAAGGCCTTCGAGCTGCCTCTTGTTCAAGAAAGGATTTGTTTCTGATATCCCCACATCTTTGCTCCGCTGCGACTGGAAACCCAGAGAGCAGGCGGCAGCCGTCCCGTCCGAGGCCTTGTGTGGAAGAGAAGCACCATCGATAAAGCTGTGTAAACCAATGTCAGTCGACAGCCCACCGTTGTAGGCGAACCCGTTGGTGGGGTTTGTGCTGGGGCTGAGCCCATCTGCCCCCGACGAGGGCATGGCCATGCCTTTCCTCGTGTGTGCCGCCTTGGCGTCCATGGCGAGGCTGTCCTCGGAGGACGGCCTGAAGGCAAACAGCGAATTCTGGCTCAGAGACGACACAGACTGCAAGGGACTGTCCGTGGTTTTGGTCAGGTTGATGTCAGATATTGGTGAGAAAGTAGATTTCCATTTACTGCTGTTCATGTTCTCATTGGGTTGTGCTTGTTTCCTCCCAGATAAGCTGCCACCTGGTTTGGAAGAAAGGTTTCTAAATACCAAAAGGCAGTTTGCACTGAACCTGCTCGCTAAAAACGTAGGTTTTGCCTTCAACACCCGGATTTTATCAGTCTGTAATTCTATTTCTGATCCAAAAGCAGAATACCTGTGACGTCACCTACACATCCTTTAAATTTAGCTTCACATCTGATAAGTTCTGAGAATGTTGATCCCTCCCCAAGGCCTGACATGGCATAACATAACTCACCGGATCTTTGGTGGCCTGTGACTACAGAAAGAACTGACCCACGATCTGTAATTATCAGCCGCCTGTCTTAATTACGATAACACAAAGCCCTGGTGGGATGGCACGCTGCTCAGCAGCCTTCTATTAACAACACCTTCAGCCACCCACTCCCCAGCCCAACCATTGCCCCAAGCAGTTTACATCCCTCACACCCACCATTTTCAACAGTCTTCTGTGGAGATTTGCTTTCCAACGATATCGTTGCAATTTTCCTCTCGATCCTGGTGGGAAAATAAAAAGGTTATAGCACTCACTGCAGTCGTTTGCTTTCATATTTACCCTCAGAGCCTCATGTTCACATCCTAACAGTTGACTGAAGCACATAAAGCCAAGGCACTGCACGGGCCAGGAAAACCATTTAGAAATATCCATTAAAAGCTAAGCAGAAGCTGTCACAGGCTCTGTGCTCTTTGCCTGCTCAGAGCACATCACCACTGCTCTTCACAAGGTCGGTGTCATTCATGCACACTCACCTGGTGCTGTTGTGCTCATCTTCAGATCCCTGCTCGTCATCTGACGTCAGAGGGGAGTAATGAACGCCGTTGCTCTGAGTGAGAGGCTTTTCCTTTTTCAGTACCGGGGGCTGGTCGTTGTCCTGGTAAGGAACAGGAGAGTTCTTCAGGGAGTTTTCAGGAGAGGAAATGGCTGTTATTTCTAAAGGCTGGTTAATGTTATTGACCTGGGCAAGAAGGAAAGAAAGCAGTTACAGGTGTGAGCACCGCTTTAGAAACAAGGCAGCTTGTTAAGGATATGAATGCGCTCAGCTTTAGGACAGGCCAGCTTCACACTGCCACTGCTCTCCCCCAGCACCATGCAGCAGAGCCCAGGATGAAGGCTTTAAGATAACTCGGGTAAATATCTTATTTTCATCATTTGATTTTATGTTTGAACGCAGAAATGAAGACATGGGAAAATGACATTTCTTCTCAAACTGCCACTGCAGGATCCCATGAGCACAACTTGCGGAGCTGGCTTATTAACGTGGGAACACCATATGCTTCTGGCACTCGTGAGCTGTTTAGTCAATCTTAGCTTAAACTATGTTCAAAATATTTAATCTACAGGATAAAAAAAAAAGAGCAACTTCACTGTAAAAACAAGCTTTGCTGGAAGAGGCGAGATTGCTTGTTAATTTTTAGTGCTGTGACAGGAAGAACTCTTTGGAGATGTTCTCCAAAGGCATTCGAGGCCATGGGAGGGCCTTGGGCAGCCTGGTGGGGGCACCCAGCCCTTGGAGGGGGGTTGGAACAGAGTGAGAACCATTCTGTGGTATCTATACCAAAGCAGCTCCCTAACTTTCAGCAGCTCCCCTGCCCCTCAGAGGGGCCGTTTCCACGGAAGGTCGTCGCTCCAGTCCCAGCCACCAGCCCTGCGACAACCTCATGCCCAAGAAGAAAGCGGCGGAAGCTGACTTGTAACTCACAGAAATCTCCCCAGCCCTCTCTGCAGCCTCTCCCTCCTGCCCTTACCATGGAGTTGATATTGAGCGGTGAACCTGACGGCTGCGTAAAGAGTCCAGACACAGCAGGCAAGGATTTGCGTTTGGGGGAGACCCCGGAGCCCCCGCTGAGGTTCCCAGTGGAGGATCTCTTCCGCCGGCCGCGCTTCTTCCCGTCCTGCCCGTGTGCTGGGCCGCAGTCCAGCCGAGCGCTCGCGGGCAGAGGGCTGTGCTTGGTGGAAGGGGATTGTTTTACATGTCCTGTATTAGGAGAGATTGTAAAGATGATTCTTCTCTTGGCCTCGTTCTCAGGATCTGAAAATGCTGCATCAGACTGAAGATCCCCCTTTGTTCCATCGGCAAACATCTTCTGAGCATCTGCATAGTGCAGTCCCCCTACCAGGCTCTGGGAGGTGCCATTTAACCTGGGGCTTGCTGAGTGCTGGTGAGCAGGGGAGCTTTGCCCAGAGTTCCTCGACTGCATCATTAGCAAAGGATGTTGTGGAGTGGAACTCCGAGACCCTACTGAGTTAAACAGACTCCCGGAGTCGTCCAGAGCTGCCTGATCAACACTATGGTTAAGATGGGCTGGGCTGTTTGTAAGATTTCCATTGACTGCCACGGAGCCAGAAGAGTAAGAAAAACCTGTTGAAAGGGAAAGTATACATCACTGCTTCTGCTGAGCGATAGTTCACAGTGCTAGATGTGTGGGATGGCTGGGGCTGGCTGGCCGTGCAGTTGGGATGCTGGCTCTGCACGCTCACAGTTCCACTCAGGCCGTACCAATTTGCTCTGCTCTCTCATCAGTGTTGTATGGAGATAGCCTGTAATGGAACCTCCAGTGAAAGGTTCTTGTAAACTGTTACACCTCCTGAAGCTGGGGATCCTGTTTCTCGACTCCTTCCTATCGTCGAGGAAATAAGAGGGCCAAATTGAGTTGGTTTCCTTCCTCAAAAATAAGGGACTCTGCCTATACAGCCCAAGTCCTGCTCAACTAAACAGCAGTGGCTTCCAAGTGATGGGATCGCACTGCAGCAGAATGCCACCTGGGATAAGCCTGGGAAGGGGATGAGGTATTTGTCATGGCATATCACAAATGGGTTTAGTGCTCTAGTAAAGCCTTGTCTCCGGGCTGCCTACGTGGAAAGGACAGAAGGGAATACAGTAGTGTTTTACATCATCTTTTAAATAATTCTTTGTATGTGTAGAAAATTGCAGCCAAGCCCTTCTTTGCAGAACAGATGCTAGAAACAACACAAGCCCCTCAAGGTGAAAAACACAAAGAACAAATGCACTCTGACGAGGGATCAGCTGCAGGGCAGCTTCTGTATGCAAGAATCTACGTTTCTCAGTCCACAGCATTTCCATATCCTGAACAGCTACAGGCCACAATTCCAGCAGATGGGCGAGCTCAGAAGTGATGTCTGTACTTAAAGGCATCCCTACTCTTTCCCTTGTTTCCCAGATTCTGGTGCCTTTACAGATGCTCATGAGACATCACTGAGATCTCCTTAAAGGAATTAATTTTACTACTAAAAAAAACCCAACCCTCTACCACCACCCTGCAAAAGAGAACTTTTTAGGTGACAGTTCATAGGATAGCTGTGGAATGCTTGGATGGCTTGCAACTTGCAGAGATCGGAATCTCTTCATCCACAAACAGGAATGTACAAAAACCCAACCACTGCAGCTCAGATAAAGACAGACTCCAACGAAAACTCCACACTGAAACCTATCCAAGCTGTAGGCACTGTTCTGACAGGCTCAGAAGATGATAATCTGTGATCCTTTGGTCTGGTGACACCTCCCTAGTGCTGATCTGCCCGGAGTGACCTGCTCACAAAACTCCAGGTGTGTGCACACGTGGGTGTGACAGAGCACCTCCACCCCGCTGAGGCTGTTACCTGAGGTAGCCAAAGCCAGTGGCTTGTTTCCAGCAGCATTGCTTACACCATTATGAGAACTAGCACCAATCTGCTTTTCAAGTGTCGATGAGTCTCTGCTCTGATGAACTGGGCTAGGTGTGCTTCTCTGCGGGGCAGAAACAGGAGTGTCAGTGCAGGAAGGGTACTCAGAAGTCACCCATTTAAACAAAATTCACATGCAGTAGTAGATTACCACGGATAGCAACTCTAATCCCTAGATAGCCCAGATTTATCACGTTTTGAGAAAAACACAGACCAGTATGGGACACAAAGACACGCTGCCATCTGCTGCAGTGCCAGCGTGTGTTCCATGCCATGCACACAGAGGTTGTCCCAGCCTCAAGACTCTGCTTGGGCTCATCCCTCACAGTTGGGACATCGCCCACAGACCACCCAGCTGAGGCAGGGATAATCTTGTGGTGCAGGCAGGAAGGTGTGGGGGCTACAAACAAATCAATTGACAAATGGGATTCCCAGCTCCCAGAGCCACAAACCCTCAGAAGCTGCACTTTTCCACAAGGCAAACACTCAGCCCATCAGCTGGAGGCACATACTTTGCTTTTTCTCCTGGCTGAAAGTGCCACCACTCCACAGACACAGGAGCAGGGATAAGAGCCAAGAGGATGAACCCCAGCAGCAGCACAAAGCACTCAGGATTAGCATGGATTTTATGGATTCCAGCACACAGCACCCCATTTCTGCCCCCCGTGATGCTACTCAGGGATGGAAAGCACTGATAATGCCTTACTCACCACCTTCTCAACACGGCTAGGCAGGACTACGCTGGCCAGAGGGATGCTAACAGGGAGCTTATTGGGCTGCACTGTGCTGAGAGGAATACTGATGGGTAGGCTGGTGATAGTTTCTCCATTACTCACAGAGGTTCTCTCTCTCAAAACCTGCAAATGCAAATGATAAAGTAATGTTCTCAACTGCAAGCTGTTACTGAAGAGACATTCTGAGCTAATGGTAATGTGCTTGTTTTGTTCTTTTTTCTTTTCCCTCACTAAGAATTACATAATTAAGAGTGATAACTATATCATTATATATGCTCTGGAAAGCCAGGGCATGCATACAACACCAATACACTGGGACAGAAATACCCAACAGCACAGAAACAAGTAAATTAAGGCTCCTGCTGCCCTTAAGCATAAGGGAAAGGCTGCCTTAGGCAAGCTCCTGCCCCAGTCACAGTTTTGTCACAGCTCTGTGAAGAGCACTCAGCAGGCAGACTTCATAGCCTGAGATCCTCTGAACACAGAAGATGCAGCAGTCAGAAATATTTCCATGGTAACCTCCTGTTGGAGGGCACCTGCTTGCTCTGAAACGAGCACCATGAGGATCCATGGCAGGACCAATTGTATGGTTGAGTTTTTTTATTTTTTTTAATACAAAAGGCAATCTGGTTTTCAAGTTGAAGTAGACACACAACAGACCAATACAGCTCTACTGCATTACCAGCATATTTGGTATGCAAACCAGCGAGTCAAAGGTGAGCACGTCTTACATGGGCACCGTATTCTCTTCCTCTAGCCAGTTCCTCTTACTTTCTGCACCACAATTCCTGCATTCTGTGTTTTTTTCCACGCCAAGCTGACCACAGACCAGAATATGTCTGCTTTTCCCAGCCTGGAAGCCTTCTCTTTGTGCTACCAGCCGTCAAGTCTCCATGCTCACACAAAGCAGATCTCTTACCTTCTCTCCTGCAATCGGTAAGGCCGCTGGGGAAGAGGGCCGAGTTTCCTGAGGACTCAGCTTGATGCCATTGGAAATACTGGGGCTTGGATATGTAAGGCCATTCTCTTTGACATGGTCAGCTCTGCAACAGAGATTTGCCATCATCAGAATACGAAGCTAACGAATTCTGCTTTGCAAAGTATTCCTGTACCAAACCCAAGGCACCATAACACCGTGTTTACCCAAGCAGCTGAACTGCTGGTTCTGCCAAGACAAAAACTTTGAGTAAATAGAACTCTACTTCTAAAAGTAATTTTCCACAATCCAAACAAACCACCGTTATTAAAAATAATCATAGAATCATAGAATGGTTTGGGTTGGAAGGGACCTCAAGGATCACGAATCTCCAACCCCCTGCCACGTGCAGGGCCACCAACCTCCACATTTAACACCAGCCCAGGCTGTCCAAAGCTCCATCCAACCTCACCTTGAACACCTCTAGGGATGGACAGGGCATCCACAGCCTCTCTGGGCAGCTGTTCCAGCGCCTCACCACTCTCATAGAACTTAATCAACTTAATCAAGCCCTTCCATCAAGAGATGATGGCTCTCACCTCTGTATCTCACTCGTTGTTGCTTTTCCATTGACTGCGTGGTCTTGATTCAAGTGTCTCCTTAGTGCTATTTTAGCAGGAGAAAACCTGGTATAGTCAGGTAAGGACAGGCTTGCCATCCTGTCTGCCTTCTGCCTGCTGTGGTTTGGGGTGCATGGAACTATTTCTTGGTCCAGATGAGAAGTCATGTACTGAGGGGTGTTCTGCTTGGAGGACGGCCTGCTGAAAGTGTTGTGAATCTCATAGGGAGTCGCGTGGCCATTCATGGACAGTTCAGGGCTCATGCCATTGACGTGGGGCATAGGAAACTTGGAGCACTCAAGCTCCAGCTGGAACCTGCCATGATCAGCCTCAGCATCACGGCTCAGATGGGTTTTATTCCGTAGCTGCACTGACAGTGACTCATCCGACGGCGTGTACGATTTCAGCTGCATCAGCTCCTGCTGCCTTTGGCTCTTCTCAAGTTCCACAATGCTGATCTTTAAATAAAGAAGAGGGCAATGATAAAAGATCACACATAATAACTCTAAGGCATCACAGCGCTGCTTCAATGTACCTCGCAGAACAAGTGACCCCATCTCTGGGAATAATGCAGAACGGGTGACCCATGCTTTGAGGAACAGATTTCAATATGCTGCTCTGAGCCCACAGCCGAGACGTGCAGGGAAGGGGAATGGCTCAGAAACACTCAGAAAGCACATTTCACATTTTGGAAGAAAACAAAATGTCTCAGATATAATAGAGAGAATACAGAATAATCCAGTACTGTCAGTCGCTGAAGTCACAGTCACACTCTGTACAGACACAAGTTCTGCACAGGGTTGGATTAGCTTTAGAATTACACAAAAAAGTGAAATTCTTTCACATTTCGTCTCACTGCAGTGACATTTTATGGGACCTCGCTCCAGAAATGAGACTGCAGAAGACTTTATCTTGAAGCCACATTCTATGCAGACAAGCAAGACCTTTCTTTTCACCAGGCCACGCTTTTAAATGATGTTCAGTGATACACCATAATTCCTTCTTCCATAGCATTACCAGAGAATGAAGTCACAGCATCTACTTTCTTCAGCAGTTATCTACATCCTTGTTCCCCAAGCTAACCAAATCCCTCCTAACAACAGAGACTGATCTCCAGATAAAGCAGCCACCAAGCTTACCCCCTAACACCATATTTAGCCAAGCACTCTCATTGCCCAGGAGCTGCCCTGGGTTGGTGATCCTGGAGTTGTGTTTTGCTCTGTACCTGCAGTTCCAAACAGTGCTTTTGTTTCTCAGAAATCTGATTCTTCAGCGCCTGCTTCTCCTTCAGCAAGTTCTCCAGTGACAGCGTGGACCAGTCTAGCTTCAGCTCTTCGCAGCGTGCCTTCAACTGCAGAGACACGAGATAAAAGGATCAAAGACAGCTCTCAGCATTTCACACTGCTCCAGCTACAAGGTGAAAGGCGCTCACCTCTCAGTAGGGTAACAGCAAGAAGTTCTTAACCTGCCCAAAACTCCTCCCAGCTTAAGCCAAAGGGGCACAAAAGGGCCCTGCAGTATTTGTGTCATATGGGAGGAGGTGACCTGGGTCGTTCTTAAACGAGTTATCACTCACCAGACCCACGACCAGATCTCCCCCTGCTACCTTAAAGTCTGAGTTACTGAGATGAAAACTATGAGCGTATCAGCTCATGCTCTTTCCCCCTCAGATGAATGAGGGCATCACTGCTGCTCAGACACAAGCTCTGTACGTACCAGCTGCAGGCTCTGGTTCCTGAGTTCACTGTTATCCTTCTCCAGCTGTTTGGTCTGTTCTTTCAGCTGCTGATTGTGAGCAGAGATTTCCTTCTGAGCCTGAATCAGGTCGTTGTATGTCAGAGCCTTCACTCCCAACTAGGACATAGGGGAAGGGGGGGGAGAAGGAAAGAGATGGCTCAGTAAGGCCTTGAAACACCAATTCCAGATAATGGCCCATTCAGAAGCAAGGCTGAGGAGATCTGCAGCTCCCAGGAGCCCCCAGCACCCCCGAGGCACTAAATTATTACTAGAGGATGAGGAAAAGGGACAGAAGTACCTCATTTGGAGCTGCTGTTCAGCCATTTAACCTGGAAATTGGCATTTCATTTCTTGCCAGTCCAGAGCACTATTTTTGTACAGAGCCACTACGCTTCCTCCTGCACTTCCAAACCAAACTTAATCAAAGAGTGAAAGAGATTCCACGTGATTTAGCAAAAAGGAGGGTGCTCTGAGACCTAACGTTACTCTGGCCTCATTTTTCTCCAACCCATCTGCATGCAGATGACCACAAGCACACGCTGCCACCAGACCACAGTCACCTCATCGAGCTTCTGCTGAAAAAGACGTTTGATTTCCTCTTTCTGTGCCTGGCAGTGGGTGAACAACTGCTGTGCCGTCCCCAGTAGCTGTGCATTCTTCTCCTGGAAGTGGGAAAAGACACAGCACACGTTTAGCACCAATGCAGCACAGTTCAGCTCAGTAAGATGTTCACATTTAGTCTGCACAGCAAACTGGGAGTTAATCTGAGACCTGTGAACAAACCCAGCTCTGTGAGCTGCATCTGTCAGCTTTGCTGAATACAAGGAAGCTGAAAACAGCTTTGAAGTAGTTTCTTCCACTCAATGGTAAAACATAATCAGGACAGTCTTAATTCATTTTTACCCTCCTACTGCATTGTAAAGAAGTAGTAATAATCACATCCTACAGAGCAGAACTGGAACAGATTATCTGCAGGAAATCTGTTACTAAAAAGGGAACAGAATCTGAATCTCCAGAGCCCCTGCCCAGAGTTTTCCTACACAATACTCAGCAAATGGAAACATGCTGTGGGGGAGGTGGGAGGAAAGCCAGGAACCAGGCGAAGCACTCGGAGCAATGATGACAACACGATGCCTGCAGCCACCAGAGCCCTGTGCAGGCAGAGCTCCTCCTGCCCATTGCATTCCTCAGCTCGATACTTGCTTACTCATTTCATGGTCACATACGTGCGGGCAGCAACGTGCAAGGATGGGGCTGCCCGAGGAGCCCCATTTTTCAGCTCCTCATAGGAAGGGAGAAAAAAGTTGCCACTCTTCTCCAACTTCTGCTGTTGAAGCCAAACAGGAATTGTGCAGAAACTGAGCTGTGACTCCCGAGAAAGAGGAGGAGAAGGGCAAAAAGTGTCCTGATCTTCCAAGCAGTCCATTCAGATCCAATGCATGCAAGAAAACCCCGGGCCCAGCAGGCAGCTGAGTGGCTGCAGTGCTAACCTGACCTCCCCCCGTGCTGCTGGTATAGCTGCTCTGCTCTCAGCACCAGCTGTCTCCTTCAGCCTTGCCAGACAGCCAAGGAGCTGACAGCTCCATCTAAGGGTACTCAGTGAACCAGCAGCTCACACAACTTGTTTATTTTCAAATTGTATTCACAAAAGGTTCCTCTTGTACTGCAAAAACCCTCATGTTAGAGGGAGTTATTAAACAGCTCACACAGCAGTGCCTCACCCTGAGTTCTGCTGCTGGGAAGTTTACCTAGCTGTGCTCTCAACACGGAGCTCTGAGTGCTTTAATGGAGTGCAACAACCCCATTAAAAACATCTTTTCACACTGAATTTCCCATTTCCACGTCAAAGTACAAAGCAGCTGTCAGACACCAACGTGAGCCCATTACTTTTCCCCACTTCAGTTCTGTTTCCAGAGTTCAGCACCATACCTGCACACTAACGCTTCTCATTCTGTTTTCTGGGCAAGGAGGTGAGTTAAATTTATGGTGACTTTTCTGACAAGTACAGAACTAGAAGGGAAATAGGCTGCTTCAGGAAAAAGCTGAAAAATAAACTGCAACAACCATAGGGAAAAATCCATCTGCACGAAGAGCACAGCAGCACCAACTCATCGCCAGCAGCCAATGGGGCAGCACAAGTTGGCCTTTCTCATTTGGAAAAAGAGTTCCTATTATGGAAGATCCCATAATCATCGGGATTAATTCAGAAAGCACTTAAATTATTCATTGACTGAGGAGAAGCAATAAAAGAAAGGCTGTTTCAGCAGTAAGTCTCCTCCCTCTGCTGGAGGAACAGCTCCACAGCACAGCAAAACGCAGCACTGGGCAGCAGCAGCTCTTGGTCTGCATTTCCATGTGCACAATACCATGAATTTAAACTTTTCCCACCCGTGTAATCTTAACATATTGCCATTATTAAGAGGTCAAACAGAGCATCCTTTAGCTAGGAGACAGGAGTATTTATTTCTGACCCCACGCTTCAGTTTGTCACACGTTTAATGAACCATTCTGATGCCCAAGCACTCAGGATTCGTTGAGGCTTTTACAGTGGGAAAAGAGTAAGATGTCAAAAACCAGGAGCTTCCTGCATGGGAAACTTCCTGCATGTGTGCACACAGCTTTGAATGTCAAAAAAGAGGGAAAAACAGAAGAACTGAGGCATGCCTTCCCTGGCCAGGTGCACTGCAGGCAATGCATCTTCCCAGTTTGCAGACAGGACATTCAAGCATGCAAAGACTGATGAAGCCAGCAATTAAATCCCCGTGCATTCATCCTGATTAGCACTCTGGCTGAGTCTCTGCCATCAGCCTGTGCTGTACTGCTGTTCAGATGCACACAGCATTGTTTCCAGGTATCTGGTAGCCCAGAAATTTTGTTTAGAAGCATTATAAATAGACACCCACCTTCTCCTGCTCCAGCAACTGTTGCAGACTTGCTTTATACTGAGGAGTTTTCATGTATGCCATGAACTGCATGTACTGGATCTTAAAAGAGTCTGCAAAGAAATAAGGAAATTACGTATTTTAAGCATAAGAAAGCTCCTGTTTTGGTCCATTTGCTCCCCTGCCCCCCAGGCCCTGCACTCGCTGGCTTTTTGTTTGGACTCCCACTCAGACCAAGCCATTAAGGATCAATGTAAAGCATGCTGAAAACAGTCTCCCGAATGCAAGCTGAACTCTGGTTCCATCAGCTGCTTTTCATAGGTAACCCAATGGAAATTATGAGAAGTGCACTCTACGCTGAAGCTCAGAGAAAGACACTGGGTGCTAATGGTGTGCTTGCACGATGAAAGAGGAGTTTGCTTTTCATACACTGGCAGCAGAAACAACACAAGACCAGCTATGAAAGCCCAAACCTTTGCTCTTTCTCCATAGATTACTTGCAGTAATCCTCACCCTCCTTTTACTTCTATGATGCAACACGCCTTCCTCCTCCTCAGCCCTCGTGAGACATTACATCACAGCTCCAACCACACCATTGCAGCCATTCTGCTGCAACCACAGGCAACCCGAGCACGCAATGGGCTCTGCAAAGACTTTTGCATTAAGGTTTCCTCCAGACAAGTGTCAAATTCAGACAGCATTTAATTTTTGTTTGACTCTGCCGTGCATTTTACAGGGAAAACAGTGCTGCTGTCATTTAAGAGAATGGTTTTATTTAAACTGAAGTTGTTTCTGATGAGCTATTTGCACTGAAAGCTATTTTGGATTCCTGCTAAACCCCAATTTCTTCCCTTTTGTGCCAAGCTGAAACAAAATCAAAACCAAACACAGATCAAGACAGCAACTTCAGCAGCAAGATGACCCCCTCTCTTCTTCCTCCTCTTCCACAGTGTCTGCCTATTAACAGCCCTGTATGTTTAGAAACCCCAAAGCAAAGGTCTCCTTCACAAACAGTGATGCCACAGCCTTACCTAGCAGCTTCTGTAGTGCAGGTGGGGTGGGTGTCACCAGCAGCTGGTTGGATGAATGCCGTTGCACTTTAGGAGGTAGTTGGTAATATGGACTATGAGGTGACTTGTATGCATCTGAAGGGAAAAACACAAGCAGCCTCTCAGTTGGGAAGGGCACAGAAACTTTACCATTCCAAAGCATTCACCTGCAGTGAGATTTGGTAACTGTGCTGGACAGACACACCGCACCCAATTGTTTGGAAGGGCAACTGCAGTGTGAGCTTAGAAGACAGCAGTGAAACAGGGCAGCTCCAGCTCCTGGCCAAGCATTACAGACTCACAGAGGCACACCTCCACTTTGCTTTGGTGGGAAGGGAGAAGGTATGGCACAAACCAAACTACAGGAAGACTGACCTCAGTGCATCCATTATTTACGCTCACACAGAGGGACGGGCTTCTCTGAACTCACCCTGAGGAGAGGATGAAGATGTCTGTGACACAGTTTGAGCATGCAGAAGTTCTAGTGCAGTTTGGTTCTTCTTGGTCTTGCGCTCTGTATTTGCAGTGTTCATTTTCTTGGGACGCCCTCGCTTCCTGCCTGCCATTTTCCTTCCTTTTTTGCTCAGTTTCTTCTTCCGTGCTTTAGAGGGAGATGGCTTTTTAACAGCATTTGCCCCAGCTTTTTCTTCTTCAGCACCAGAATCCTAAGGGATTTTTTAAAAGCAGAAAGCCCTTTGGTTATTGCTACCTACACAAGCAGCATTTCTTTTAAGCCAGCATTAATAACTTTGTTTAATACATTCATGGAAGTCAACTGTTCAGTAAGTTGCCAATGAACTCAGCTTGCTTGGAACCAGAGCTGTCCCCAGCAGCCCAGAAGTTGTGTTAATTCCCTTCTGGGCACTCTCATTACAGAAGGAGAAGTTTAACTCTTGTCTAAGAAGAGCTGGTTGTTCTCCTGTTGACTACACAGGTCAATACAAGTCCTGTATAGTCTTCAACTGACTTAAATGAAAGTCAGAATAGATTCCATACTTCATATATTTCTGCATTTCAAACAGAATCATACAACTGAATGAGAGGAAATGCTGCCAAAGATGCTCAGCAACCCTGAGCAAGACTCAAGGAAGAGCTCTCCAAGCAGCACTGAAGGTTCAACCAGGCACTCAACCAGCTCTGCCATTCATGTGGCAATGCTTTTTTTCCCCCCAGAATTATCAGGGCAATCCCCAAGTGTCACTCAGCCCTGTCCTCAGCAACACTGATAGCAGTTTACACACTGAATGCATTTCCCCTGCAGGACAGTCACCTTGTTTTCTTGAACCTTTGTTGGAGTAGTTGTGTTGCTCTTGTTTTCTCGCTGTTGACGACGTCTAGCTGCCTCTTGTTCCTCCTGAACAAACATTTTAGAAGAGTCAATGATTTGTTCCTGTGTTCCTCCCTTTCTAACACAGATCCCTGTCTTTCCTCACTTGGCCAAACTCATCCAAACTCTTCCCTCACTCCACCCCACCTTCCCAGACCACTCACTACAGTTAAAGGTCCCTTATTAAGCACTTTACCCACACATCCAACATTTCGTGTACCACTACATCACCATAAAAATAATCTCATGTGATTTGAAGTGTCAACACCATTAATCATCACCCAACTCAACCAGGTCTGCACAGCAGCAATTTCTCAGCATCACTGCAGACAAGGGATTTCACTCTGCTCATAATGTCTTTCTGGTACCTTCCAGGTGAGGTTAAACTTGTATAAAGATTCAGACACCTTCTGCAATCTGAGCAATGTATCACCCAGACTCTATGATATTTATTTATTATAATAATATAATAAAAATGGCAGATTGAGGCATCCTCCCCTTTAAAAACAAGGTTGTTCTACAGCACATGGATGCCACCTGATTTTCAGTTTCTTTTTGCCTCTCAACTCTGAGAGATCTTTTCTCCTCCCAAGCTTGAACAGTCTGGAATAACCCAATCCCAAAGCTAACCAGTCTGCTTGCAGGACTTGCTAAGTAAACCTACGTTCTCCTAAAATTTTAAGCTTCAAGGCCTTGTTTTATCCCATCACTGGGAACATCTCTGCCATCAGTTGTTTCAGCTGGATAAAGCCCAACAGAATCCCAAAAATCCTTTGGCACTTTAACTCCACATGTGACAGCACTGATCACAATGACTGCCAACACATTTCTGTGGTCCCAATGGAAGTCCCAACAGCATCAGCTCAGAGCACTTCTCATTTCCATGCAGTGGAGCACTGGGAAAGACTCAAACTATCATCTCCTCCTTAAAACTTCGGTGCTTTAATGAACAAATAGCTCTCTGTAGGTCTCCAGGGCAAGTGAAGAACACCTGGAGGCTCCCCATTAATTAGCCATTATAGAGCTCATGAATGTGATTGTATTAGGGCTTGATGGTGTGTGATGCTTCACTTCAATTAGCTCCATGCACACCGTTCCTCACTTAGCAAGAAGATTTAATTTTCTACCCATTCTGTACACCCTGAAGAAGTGACCGAGGCCCTCCTGCTGGCTTCCCCATTACTCTGAATTTTCTACAGAAAACAGCTGAGACTTACCCTGAGTTTTGGATTTTTGAGACTAGAAAAATAGTTTTCAAGCTGCAAACACAAAGATGATAATTTTGTAAGTCAAGACTGAAAAACACATAAGGATAAACATTAATTTAAGATAAATGCAGAAATTCTGACTGCTTCTCCTGCAGTAAAGGACACGGGCAGGACGTAAGCCAAACCCAACAAGGCTCTATCAGCTTCCCCACAGCCCATCCTCAGTTTGAAGCTTTGTGAGACCTACCTGCACTCGGCAGAAGGTTACGTGCAGCAAAGCTCCTTCACTTCACCCAAATATTTACCCACACTATGGCATATCTTCTCCCTATCTCACTATCAGACTGAAGCAGGCTTAGAAAATATCTTACTCTCCTACAGCAAGAAAGACTGATAAGTTGATGCTTCTACAGAGTTGTTTTTGTTTTCTTTAATAAATCATAGAATGACCTGGGTTGAAAAGGACCACGATGACCATCTAGGTTCAACTCCCCTGCTATGTGCAGGGTCACCAACCACCAGACCAATGGAAGAGAACAGTGGATGCATCAGCACTGCCACTGAGCTCTGCTCAGTCCTACAGACCCGACAGAGCAACCAGAATTGAGAATGATTGCTAAGGAGCAGCGTGCTGCAGTGCTGTGTGCTGCTGACACATTGGCTCTGTGCAGGGGCAGCAGGCAGAGCCCCAGCCTGCAGTGATACTCACTATGGTTCGGTCAATAGTATGCAGGTAGTAAGAGACTGGCTTCCCAGTCCACGACACAGAGCCTTTCAGTGGTGACAGCTCCACGACTCTCATTATAGTGCCAATATCTGCAGGAAGAAAGGGAAGTTATTCACTCACTGCATGCACCCAGCAGAAAACTTAGGAAGTTCTGAAGCTCTGCCCTGTGTCTGCTTACAGAACACCACTGATCCAACCCATGTAAATGGCACTATACTCAGACTGAGGACAAACCAGTTTGACATTTGCTTTCTTACCCACGTTTGTTTTGTTCCCTAGAATTAATAGGTCTGGGACGTGCCCGAATGTTTCCATAACCACTGAGCATGGAGGCTGCCTCTTTCTTCAAGCTTTATGCTTTCCACTGTGTTTTTTAAACTATTTCACTGCTCATCCTTGAAGGCAAAGCAGCAGCCAGTGCTGGGGCACCAATCCTCTCCCAGCCAAAGCTCCATCAGCTATTTTTCCATCACTTCAGTACCAGCATGACACAGCAGCTGGTATACACAGAACTGCAGTGCTGTGGAAGGTGGGGACCAACTGGTAGCTATGATCAGAGCTTTTACAGGGGAATAAAAGGGCACACTGGCCACTTTGCCTCCTCTCTGCTATTTTTAATAACCACAGACTGCCAAACCCAGCACAGAGGGAGCTGAGGCAGTCAGCAGCCAGCATTTAATGGTTAATGCAGCTCTGGATGCCATGGAAAACAGCATCAAGAAAGAAAACAGCAGTTTTGTCTGCCCAGTGCTCCAGACACAGCAATTCAGTAAAAATAACTCACAATGGCACTATTTCAGTCCAGCACCTTAATGGCATTCTGCAAATGGCTGTTCTTGAAAAGCAGTTAACCAAAAGCAGTTGCCAAAAAGAAAACACAGCCAGAGCTTTGCAGCTCGGGGTGTTACTCTGCCATGCTGCACAAGGAGGGGAACGAAGTGCTTTTTAAACCCAAGGAGTGTTTTGCTCTGGACACAGTACGTGCACATTGCAACTTGGATCATCCCACTGCTTCCAGAGCTTTCAACAATAAAAACTGAAAGAAGGTCAGAAGCAAAACCAACAGCGCAGCCAGCGTGTGAGCAACCCCCAAACCTCATCCAACTGCAGTTCACACACTTGCAGAGGACAACATTGGCAAATATCACGTCTGCTGTGTTCAGATGGAAAGAAAGAAAAAAAAAAAAAAACCCAAACGTTGCTGGCAGTAAAACAGAGACAGCAATGGGGTGTGGATGGGATGGGGCTGTTCGATCTGTTTGCAGCACTGAGGTCAAAGCACTCAGCAGCTGAGCACGTCAGCATCAGTGCTTCTTACACCACAACTGCTGGGATCAGACAAAAATCCTGTCTGCTTTTTGTTTGAGTGATTTAAAAGGCATTTCCCTTTGCTGTGTGTGCTACAACAACACAACACAACTTTTGTTCTTAACAACTCTTAATGAAGAGCAACAAAAGATGTGTTTGTGTGAGGACTACAGCTTAACGTGAACAACAGCAATAAAAAGGGCAATCGTACCACTCAAGTTTCGACTGTTAATTCTGAAATTCAGAGGTGCAAAAGGTTTTGAGGACACAATTCTCCCACCTGGAAAAGAGAGAAAAAAGCAAATCAGTTTCCAGTTTCCTTTAGAAATGACCAGTTATTAACCACAACCTCGCAGAGCCCAAAATATGCACTATTTACTTTGGCACAGAATTGTCCTATGGAAGCCACCACTTCTCTGTTCATTCCACACCTGGTTTGCTTTTTTTTTCCCCCCAGAATTCCTTATTCTTCTATCTTCTGCCATAACCCACCAAAACTGTGACTTTTCCAAGAGGTTACAAGGGAAGAAGAAGCCACCAGAGCACCTCGGGTGACATCAGGGCTGCTCCTTGTGGAGCATCACCTGTGACTGCGTCCCCATTTTAACACTAATTAGTTAACACACAGTACCCAATGTGACAGTTTTAAATGGGAAAACCCACTAATTGAATTCAGCATGCAACGAGGGAAGCTGCACACAGCCCCAGAGGTGGGAAGCTCTGCAGTGCCCACAGTTGGGTGTCCCCACCACTAAGTGTTCCAACGTGGGACCCCCAGAGCAGGTTAGCAGGGCTCCTCGTGCCCTAAAAGCTCTGCAGGAAGGCTTGATGTGCAGAGCCATTCCCAAGAGATCACTTGAGGCTCCTTGAGGTCCTCTCCAACCCAGAAGCCATCGTGTGATTTTAAGTGATCACACGGATTTCTGGTTTGTGTTTGTACAGAAGTACAGAGCTGGAGAAGCCCCCACCACGGCGCAGCCACTTCTCTGTACAGCTCAGAAGGAAAGCCACCAACCTGGCAGTTACCACCACGGCCGGTGGGAAACCCGTGGGAAAAGGTGGGGAGTTGGTTTGGTTACCTTCCTTCATGTTGGCAAATCGCTCCTTCAGTTGGTGATCCACCTCAGGACCAAAGGCAAAATTATTCACAAAAATAACACTGCAAGATAACGGTGGAGTTAATAAATGGGGATGGGTGTCTGGCACCAAGCACACCCACACCACCATCCCCACGCCAGCTCTAAGCATTCAAGCCCCTGTGAAACCAAAGAACAAAGAGTTTGCTGCTGGCACTGCCACACGAAGCAGTCCATAACCCACAGCACTGCCCAAATAATTACATTTAAGATGAGGAGTGAGGGCAGCCTGCTCTGACAGCTCCTCCCAGCACACAGCTGGCTTCGCACCGTGTCTTATTCATTACATCAGCAAGTTTCAATGCAGAGACAATGTGCAAAATATTTTCACTCCTCTCCCATGGTGAGAGCAAACATCAACACGACGACTGAGACCACGCTCACCACACACAGGAAACAATCCTCACACATGCATGGCTCATCCCATTACTTGCTCACATTTAAAGCACAACAGCAGAAGATCACAGCTGCTCTTCTGGCCCTAGGAGGAAAGGTTTGCACCTCCCAGTGTTTTCACTGCCCTAAACACTGCACTTCACCCTAATCCCAACTGAAGAGCTGCACCTCAGTCTGGGGTAGGAAATGCAATGGAGGGGGGGTGTTCCTAAAAGCACTGCTCACATGGGAACGCAGCACTTGCACGTAGGTATTGTGGTCTGGGAAAGAAGCAGAACACATTACAGATCCAAAAAGAAAAGAAAACATCATTTCTGGGGCTGTGTCCACATGTCTTTGTGCTGCTCCCTACCAGCACCCTGCACGTACACACTGTGTGCAGTGCTGGCACGTGGCTGCAGCACAAAGAACTGATTCCTTTGCAAGACGGCTGCTTGCAAACTCCCCTCCTCGTGCCTCTGTGCATGAGACGTGCTCAGTAAGGACAATGTGTCTGTGAGCAGCAGCCAAAGTTATTAAAAACCACAGATTAAAAAAAAGAAGGAAAGAAGCATGTACTAAAAAAAAAATAAAGAAATAAAGTAAAAGGCTTGTTGCTCCTTGCTGATGGAAATTTGGGAAGCCCTGCCTGGCAAGTGAGGCTCATGGGGGTTTCTTCCTGCTCCTTCCCAACACATGCCAGAAAAGAGGCCTTGCAGCACAGCCAGGTACATTAATGGGACCAGAAAACATCCAGGAAAGAAAAGGGAAAAGGAGAAGTGGCCTCGTGTGTTTCTTAGTGCTCATTCTGGCACAACAGCCCCTGCAGAGCTCTGCAGCCCCAGGCAGGGACCTGCAGCACTGAGTGCTGCCCACACAAATGGCAGCTCCTGAAGTTTGGTGGAGGTACTCTGTGATGGAGCACACCTAGAGCACTGTGATGGATGCAACCCTCCACAGATCTCCACAGGAAGAAATGTTTGAGATAATGAGTTTGAATGAATCCCCAGTTTGAGCTGGAATTGATTCATTTGCTCTTTTGCTGTATTATTTTTTAACATGGGAATTGAGCCTGGCTGCAGGAACCCACAGCCAAGGTGACCCCTGAGACAAGTGAGAAGGAAAGGAGACACAAGCAGTGGTCTCTTCTGAGTTGTACAACTAGAATTTATCTTGGATACACCCCTGGGTATGTATCCCAGGACATGCATTTAAAGCCATTCCTCTCATCAGAAAACAGGATCTGAAGAGGCCAATGCGAGGGCTGGCAGATCAGCTTTTGGTATTTGCTACGGAAATTCTATAGAGAAGCTGGCCAGCCTCCCAATTTCCATCATACAGCCTCCCAAGCACTCAGTTCATAAAGCAGCATTCATTCAATGGCTGCACTGTACCTTGTGTTTGCAATTCTCTCTCTCCATTCTTCTGAGAGGAAGTCACCTCTTTCCAGCTTAAAGATAAAAAAAGAGACAAGAAACACAAAAACCACACAGATCAGTAAGTTAATGCTGCTCCTTTCCGTGTGCCCCTTCCCCTTCTGCAGCCTCAGCCCAGTGACCCCATTGCAGGATCCCCCCTCTGCTCCCACCCTCTGATGGGGGAAATGGGGAAGGGTCTCTGTGTCCCAGCACATCTCCCTGATGAACACAGGGGAACTTTTCTGCACAGTGTTTGGATGTAAAAGGGAATCTCAGGGCCATGCTGCTGTGTGGTGCCACGAGATGAAGGCAGCCTGGAGGAGGAAGGTAAGAGAGGGAGAGAAGCAGCAGCAATATAATGAATTAACGACACCCTGTGAAGGGCAGGAAGATGATGGATGTGTCACAAGCTCACAAACATCACAGCAGCACCGGTGACTGCTGAGCATCTTTCTTCTGCACCTACTCCTTTGTTTGGAAAGGCACGAGCACTTTGCTTGCCAGCTCTAATTCCAGCTGAGTGACAGCCACGTGGCACCACACCATCGAGCTCTCTCCAAGCATCCACAGCTGAGCCAGGAGACCCACAGCAGCAGAGCTGGGTGCCTTCCCCACAGCCTTCCCTTGCAGCAGAACAGCCTGACCTCACCCACAGCCACAGAAATGATGGCAGAGGCACTGCACCACGGGGCCAAGAGGAGCACGCATTGAGTGGTCCTGGGAAGAGAGCAGGAACTCTGCACAGAGCCCAGTGTGCCTGAACCAGCCGAAAACAGTGGGTTACAATAACCCGGAGTCAGTCTGTACCACCCAGCAGATGGATGGAATAAGGTTTTAAAGCAGAAGGACCACCTATATCACCACACCTGCCCAGGGGGTGATGCACTTTTTGATATCCCTGCTGTAATAAGAACAAAGCACACGTTGGAGACTGAGCTCAGAGACATCCAACCCAGCCAAGTGCTGCCAGACGTTGCCAAAACCTCCAGCAAACACTCACTGCAACCTCAGAACAGCTCTAAAGGATGTTATTTTTCTCAGCTAATATAGTGAAATGTTACTTCTGGGGCTCTACATGCCTTTTTTAGAGATTGTGACCATCTCCAGATTCTTTTAAGGGATAATTCTGTTTTACTCTTGTATCCCAGTTGAGTAATCAAGACATAGCAGAAGAAAACGCACAAGCAAGGTAACTGTACTCATTGAGCAATGCTTTTTGCAAGGCAGCTTCTATACTGTTGTCCTCCATGCAATGCAGTCAGTTTCCAACATCTTCACAGACCAAGAGGAGAAAGAAAAACACTTCAGAAATAACGAGGTGTGATGCTAAAGCCATAACCTTGCAAATGAACAAAGCACCAGAATAACACAAAACCATTTTGAAATACGAAGCTTCATATGAAGGTCTTGAAATCCAACTTGTTTGGATCCTGACTTACTTGGATCCAGTTACACCACGCACGTCTTACCTACATGGCTTGGAAAAGAACGATCACAGCCAAAATCTCCGTTCCTTAACCCAATAGAACCTATATGGAAGATGCTCCTCTCGTCCACTTTTGCAAAATACAGACATGTTAAAATTCAAACGAACCACAGCACTGCTCAAACCCTTCCATTCTGGTGCTGGAATGCCACCCTCGCTCCTACTTTGCCAACAGCTGAGGGAAAAATCTCACCAGGCGAAATAAAGTACTGAAATAACCAGATGGTCCCCTGTGGTTGGGAGAAAACTGCTTGTTTTTCCCCTCTGGGTGGCAGACAGCGATTCCTGGGTCAGTCAGCTGCATTCTAAATAGAGTATACAAGCAATCTGGCTGGGCTATTTCTGACCACCCTCTTTTTTACCCGCTGTACTGGGAAGCAATGGGGTCAACAGTGCCAAATGATGGCTTAAGGAGAGCCAACATCAGGAATCCAACGAAATTCCCCCTGAATCACACTCAGCCCATGGCTAACACTAATTCTGAGAGCAAAACAACGAGGGGGAGAGCAGTTCCACTCCTGCCCGGGTGCAGCAGTAGTGATGCTGACATAAGGGATCCCTGCACAGGGATGCACTCAATCTCATCCCACCAGTGTCCCAACCCCCATTGTGCTCCTCCTCTCCCCGAGAAACATAATCTGCTTAGTAAATAATGAATGGAAGGGACCATCTGTAATGCAGATATTTTCATCTGATTAGACAATGCAGGAGATGTGCTTTATCTAAAAGGATAATTAGCTGCTGAAATCCGCTTCAGAGAGCTGCCAGCCAGCACTGCTTCTAAACTTAGAACGGAGAACAGGTTGATATTCAGGTTCTTCCAATGGGTAGCTCTGTTTATGGAGAGCACAGAGCAGGCTTAGCAGTGTCCAGCCCATGGAGCAGAGCAGCTCATGAAGGCTGAGCCCATCTTCCTTGGAACAGTTTGCCTATAGAAGCGATGAGTGCCCCATCCCTACAAGGACCCAAGGCCAGTGGATGGGCTCTGAGCACCCAGAGGAGCTGTGGGTGTCCGTTCTCAATGCAAGCAGTGGGATCAGACAGCCTTTAGAGCTCCATTCCAACTCAGCTTGTTCTCTGATTGCTCGGAGGAAGGCTTTGTTCTCACCCTGCACAGACCAGAGCCATAAATTCGCACGCAGCTCTCCTCATTCCAGCAGCCTCCATGCAAACACTTGGCTCAAAAAAAACCAACACAGTCCATTCTGCCTGGTAAAGTACACACGGATATTTTTAGGTTCCTGTTCTTTTCAAAAATAACTGGAGGCATGGATCCAAACCTCCGAAACGTGGCATCATTTCAAAGCCACAGGGGATGTTTGGAGGCCCTTTTGAATACCAAAACATCGCGTTTCCCGCTGAAATAGGGCACTCAAAAATATCTGGGACACGCAGCTCTCCTGCCTCCTCCTCACTGTTGAGCAATGGGATTTTTATGCACAGTGATGCCAGTCACTGCCCCAGCCAGCAGCCGGAATCAGGCACGGAGCAGCGATGCTCCTCCTGCACAAATCAGTGCTGAAGCTCAGAATGGAGACCAGGCTGGATGGGGCACTGGGCAGCCAATGGCAGCAGGTGGAATGGATGATCTGTAAGGTCCTTCCAAGCTGAGCCACTCTGTAATTCAGTGACCTCCTCGTCCTGCTCTGCTGAACGGCCTCAGCAAAGCAGCACATGGGCACCGAATGTTACTTCAAGGGAAGATGACTTTCTGCTGCATGGCTGTGCCCCACGTGCCTGGTGATGGCTCTGATGTTGGATCCACATGAGGATATTTACAGCCAGAAACCATGAAAACCCATCCATCTCTAACTGCAATACTGCTTTTTAATGTGATGGCTGCACACATGCAGAGATTCCCCAAGACAGGCCCTCTGAATTTTCCAGACCTGATGACCTCAGAAAAATCTCCAGTTCCCTTTGTATAACAGTTTGCTTTAAAAGAATGGGGAGAAGCTGATCTTGGAAACTTCTGAGTGCAGTGGGGAGAGAAATGAGCAGATAAGGGGAGCTGAGAGGAAATGGGACACCCTGGCATAATGCATGGAGCTATAATGGATTCCCTCTCAGTACAACAGAGGGGAACAGCAAAGAGTATTCATTAACCCTCACTGGTTGAGAATCAGACGTCAGGAAAGCAGAGGAGCAACTGAAACTGAACGATAAAGGCATAAGGATGCAAATATTTAAAGCAAATTGAAACACTTCAAATGAATATAAAATGCTAAGAAGGAATCCTACCTGAAAGTTACTACAATGATTTTCTTCCCTCAGTTAGTCAGAACCATGAGACTGAGCAGCCTGGCACTTAAAATGAAACTCAGCTCATTTAGGAACAGGTTTATGAGACAGGAAGACCCACAGGAGCTGGAGGTAGGAGATGCCCCATGTCAGCATATGCTGAGCAATCTTTCCCCCACTCCAGAATGGACATTCCTGCTGGGGAGCTGCAATGATCACCCACTGCCAAAGAGATTTTTTTCTACCATTTGTTTGCCACTGTGGGCAAAATGCAATGGAAGCTCTCATGACTGCCTAAAACATCAGGGCAGAACCCTCAGGTTAAGCTCAGCTGATTGCAGACCCATGCTTCAACCCACGCTTATTCCATCTCCAGCAGATGGAATTTTGGGACCTCGCTTTCCAGAAAAGCAGAATGCACAATCAAAAGAAAGAGAAATTTTATTCTGAACACTTTTTCAGAAAAAGTTAGAAAATCTAGCAAAAACTGAGGAGCTTTGTTTCCATATAGCACTGGATTCCGTCGCTTGGAATGAGCAATATGGAAATGCTTGCTGCCTAAGGCAATCAATATGCTTCCAATATTTATTCCAAGTTCCTCTCCTATTCTTTAAATTGCACAGCTCATAAGCAGAGTATCTTCAGTAACAGCTCCTTTCATGTAATGCCAGCTGGGTGACACAATGGAAAAATGCCATATGGCCACTTCACGAAGAGCGAAGCATTCACAGTGTTTCCACAGCAGGAAAGAGTTAGCAGCTCAATATCAATCCTGCTACAAAGCAGTCCCACAGCAAGCCCAGCATGCTGCTGGAGGGGCCCATGCTACCCAGCCAAGGCACTTTAGGGAGAAAGTGCACAGAGGTGGCACTGTCACCTTCTCAGCCTAATTCCTAGTGGGAGAGCATCCTTCATCTCTTGGCAAATCCCATAGAAAGGGCTTAGGACTGCAGCAGAGCCCCGGAAGATTGAGATTGGCTTGCTGCAATGATTTGCCATTTCATTTGATCCCACGCTGCTGAAATGAGGAGTGTTGTGTGGTTCAAACCACTGCAGTAACACAGCAATGGCTCTGTTGAAAGGAAAAAAGGAGAAGTTGTTCCCCAAAAATGTGCAGCCTCTGAGCAAGACGAGTACCCTTATGTCTCTGGGCAACAAGGGACCAGCCCTGACCCATTCATCCTCTTTCCTGAACACGGGGAAGAGGCAGAGAAGCACCAACACCGTATTTTCAGAGCTCCCAGTGGGCTGCTGTTGTGCTGTGACTACAGAGATTTCCCCACAGGCAAGTGATTAGCTGGAGAGTAGCTTCTTAATGACAAGAAGGAAAGAAAAAGAAAAGGGGTGGGAATGACACCAAGCAGCCTATGGATCTGCATAAGCTTAGAACTGTTATTCTGGAGTGAAAAAGACATCTCAGAAGTGGAAAGCTTCTGGATCACATGCCTCCAACCCAAGACACAGGTGCCTGTGATGCCCCATTTGCTCCTGGTCTAGGTTCCACGCATGGAGCATCTCATCCACCTTTCTGAGGGACAGCTAACTGCTTGCCATTCTTCTGAGCCCACACACCCACCTGCAGCTCCACCTAGACACATCTGCCCTGTTACCAGTCCTGAGATCCTCTGCCTTCATCTCAGTGCTGCTCTTCATGCAGAACTTCAAACCCTGCAGCACCAATCCCACTGATCACACCTTCACCTGCCTGCAGAACATAAAGCTTCAGCCTCTGTTTCTTGCAGGAGGGCTCAGACACCTGAGCAGGGGCTGCCACGTCCACATCACATGAGGAAGGTGAGGGGAAAAGAAGGGATTACCACAAAGAGAAGACACGCGGCAGCTGGACACCACAACCAGCAGAGTGCTGGAAGGATAAATCATCCAACAACTTCTGAAAAGCCCTGAGAGCACTTCCATAACACCACGCCAAATAATAAATGAGAGCAAGAGCCACAGGGAGGATATCTCAGAGAGCATCATCCTCAGGATCAAAGAAAAGCTGGTAAGCAGGCACGACTCATACTGCTGCTTTGCTGCTGAAGGGCTGAAGAGGGCTTTGCAAATTCTGTACATCAGCACGGACCACAAGGCTTTTCAGCTGAATTGCACTCACTGTGTATTCTGCATGTTTTTTCCCATACCATTTCATCCACTTTCTGAACTCTCTGTCCATCGTCTAGAAGAGGGAAGAGACACAAAACCACCTGTTAGGACATCTTGGTGCAGCGAGACATCAGTGAAAGCAGATAAGCTCTGACAGTGCTCAATAACCCCCTCCCCACCATTTTTTTCCCCCATTAATACTCAAGGGATACAAGGCAGACATTCACTGCCACTTCTCAACAAAAGGATTTGCACCAGGATTGGGACAAAGCTGGCATTTTCTTCTCTCCCCCACCCTTTTCAGCAAAATTACATGTTATAAGCAATGCAATCTGAGCTGACGCTGCTCACCACTAAAAATGGCACAACCTTAAGTAGCTGCTGTGTTGTGGTGCATAATCCCACAGAGTAGGAGGCACTGAATGCATCCAATCTAAGCCCAGATAGCACAGCTTAGACGGGTCAGCTGGGGTGAAGCAGCAGAAAGTAACATGCAGAGCAACTGCAACAGTGAGTGGAGGGAGCACCAATTTGCCAGAGCAACAAGGAGTGCTTCCAGCTGCATCCAAACACCAGACTGGGGTTGCAGGGATGGAAGGCTGTATGAACCAACCATACAGCTGGCACCAGCCTTCTATTGCCCAAATATAGGAAAAATTAAAAAAAAATTAAAAAAAAACCATGCCAAGATGGCTTACTCTGTATTGGCAGTGAGGGTCCACCCATACACCAGGTGTGAAAATTAAACTCAAGTGTCTGAAGGAAGACTGAAAAACCTCCTGTATTTCCAGAATTTGGCTCCACAAATGAAGGGCCCAAATTTGGTGGCAGCAATGAAAGGAAATACAGGAGAGAGCTCTGACTCTACCAACATCTGAGATGCGCAGATATCCATCTGTGCAACAGTGTGTGCAACAGATGTGTGCTGAAACTCTTTGTTTCTTGAGCCCCCCTAAGCTTTGTGGGACAAGACACCAAAACCAGAAGTATTTTCACGTGCTGGACATATTTTGAACTTTTATTTTTCAAGGGCAGCTTCACTAAATCAAATCCATGAGACTCTTCCTATTTGGCTGAAGGTAATTCAAAGCCATCTGCATCCTTTCCTTACCAAAGCAGCCAGAGATGTGCTGCCACAGCCAATCTGAACTAGAAACTTAATCCAATCTCTTCCACAAGTGTCTATCAGAGCTGGGGAGGAGAACTGCTCCACAGAGCATGCAGGCAGCAGCTGCTCAGCTGTTCAATCTGTAATCAGCAGAACAGTGCTGCACAATTTGTTCATCCCATAAGCCTGTGAAATATTGGTGCTCTTCTGCAACAGAAGGCAGCCCACAAGTTAATACTAATATTTAATTTCTGGGTGGTGTTTTCTGTTGTGTTTGTTTAGGTTTTTTTGTTTGCTAACCATTATCATTAAGGCCTTATGTTTGCACAGTGATGGGAAGGGGTATTAGTGCAAGTGAGAACCTAACGTTCCCTCTCTAACATTCATCTCTACACTAAGCTCACTATTAAATTCAGATAGTGACTCTCCTGTGCAACCAGAAGGCTCACACAGAGGGAATGCACGATGCTCCAGTTGGAAATTTCCACTGGGTCACAAGAGGAGAAACAAAATGGATTTTTAGATCGTTGTGTGATCCTCCTCACCACTGTGTTTACGCATTTTTGCCCACACCACTTAAAAGGAGGATCAAGGATTTGTTTTTCCTTCGTAAGGCATAATTTTCTGGCCTGCACAGACTGAGTCAGCTTATTTTAACAACACGGAGGGGTACGTTTCTGTTCGGCCTGCTGCCGAAAGTAAACTTTGTATGGTAAGGCATGACTAACCTCGATTGCCTGCTTGTACCTCTTTGCCTTCCAGGATCGCCTTGGAATTGATTATCTTTGTGTCCCCACTGGCAGTGAATTAAAGAAGTTGAAAGAAAACTGCCTGCTTGCCTACACATGATGGCACTGGTGTAAGATTTCCTCTGGCTGCACAGTTACCAACCAGACAAGGCACTCACAAGCCTTGTTGGTCAGCTTATTCCAGCTTAATAACCACGCTGAACTCCAGCTATGGGACACCAAAAAGGGGCAAGAGTGCCTTAGGCAGAAAGACAGCTTTAAAACCTCTTAAGAACTGTTTGTTGAGTCGATTCCTTCCCAGATTTGCTTATAGTGCTTTGGTTTTGACAGCCCTCTGCACGAGGGCCTTTTCACACCCACGAGTGCAGGTGAAGCCCATTGCATTTCCCCTTGAATAAGTCCTACATCACTATGGTTAGAAACACACTGAGCTCTCAGCAGGCACAAGGAAAGGACAAACACTCCCCCCAGGCATGCTGCACTCCAGGGCTTAACCTGAGAAACAAAAGCATGCAAACTGCTCACTGCAAGCCACTGACCTCAGCGTATTTGGCTGGAATGTCAGCTTTCTCCACACCATAGTGATGTTTGCAGTTTGTGGCTGCAGCCACTTGAAGCACCACCTGACCCACACCTGCAGGAGAGAGAAAACAAACTTGAGAGAGGGTTCCAAGAGAGGAAAGCAAAGAGTCATTAATGGGAAACATGCAGAAAGTCCCACGAGTTCCATCTATTCTGCAATTCAAATCGTGCGTGGCTGAAATGAGCCCCATTTTCCTACAAGGTATGTTAAATGCTAAGAACCCACCTTCCTGTAAAAGGAATTTGCATTCTGGAGAAGGAGTGTGCACTGCAATTTAACTTCTCTTACAGAAGAAAAAAGAAATGTGGTGTTACGGTTTTGATGCTTCCATTTTTCAGTGCTTTTAGGATAACAGCATAAAGCCACAACACAGCAATGCTTGCACTGATAAACATCAATGGCTACTGCTGTTAAAGATGGCTCGTGTTCACCATCTAACAAAGGCTCACCAAGAGCTGGATTTACACCAGTTTCATTAGCATTTCATCAAACTTACAGATTTCAGACTGTATTTCAGTACACATCAGCAGCACAAACACTCAGACAATTCCCACCTCAGCCCAGAACGATGTTGGTCACATTCCTAAGACGTCACTGAAGACCAACCTGTTTGCCCAGCACTTTGGGCACAAGCTTTCACCTGAAATGCAGCACAATGTCTGAGAACAACACAAGCTTATTTTCCTATAGGCTAATGCAGAGTGCTGCTTTAGAACACATGACCAGGTTCAACAATCAAAAAGAATTCCAGTGCCAGACCAGCACTGAAAAATGCATGAACTTCCCATCCCAGTTCTGCCTGCACTGCAAGCTGCAGCAGCACCGAGCTGTTCCTACACCCACCTGAGCAGTGCATGCCCTTCCCTCCATCCCAGCTTAAGGAAAAAAAGGGAAAACAGCACTTTGATTTCTGCCTTTACAAGTGACCCCCATTCTGCAGGTGCTAAAGCAATGCCATTCCCCATCTGCTGAAGCACTCAGTTGGAATACATCCTGCCTGTGCGTTTCCATCACACCAACGTGCTTCATCACCCTGCAGGTGACCACATGGGAAACGAGAGCAAACCTGAGCATATCCCCCATCTGCACAGAGCCACACTGCTGTGTGCACGTCGCTGGGCTGCTGGCAGGAAGCAGTGCTGCTAATTGAAGGGGTGGAACTGCTGCCTTTAAGCCCTCGCCACCAGAACACTGCTGGCACAGTGAGAGCTCTGCTGCTGTCAGGGTGTTTTGTTGGTTGACTCTTTTTTTTTTTTCCTCCTTTCCTCCCTCCCCAGATTCCCATTTCACACACACAGACATTTCATACACATGCAAATACAGATGTGCAGATTTCTATGGGGTGGGAGAAGAACACGGTCTGAGGGAGAACTGTTTCCCCATTTCTTATTCCTGAAGGAGGACAAAGACCAAGGGGAAAATACAAACACACTGTTATGACAGAAATCACAATACAGCATAACGAGTTATTAACCTTGCCTTTCTTTGGCTCTTCTTTGTGTGCTGCAATTGCCATCAGCCTAATGGTGATGCATAGCTACAGAAATTCCTCCTGCAATCGGCACAGGAGTGGCCACAGCACCTGGGGGTGCAGCCCCTGCTGTGTGCATGCAGCTGCAGGGAGGTCATTCCCATTGCTGGTAGGAAAAAATATGCTTTCATTTATGCTACTCTCAGTACTGCACTGATTACAGTTTTCTAAAGTTTACTCCTTCAGTACAAACTCAGGAACAACGTTCTGTTTCCAATTGTTGCAGTGTTCCAAACATTGGAAGCCAAAGACTTTAAACCAATCCTTTCCTATGTGACTCTTTACACCGTGGATTTCTACACGGTTGGTCAGCCCTCGGGGGAAAAGTGGGGAGAAGGCAAGCAGTAAGGCCAGCAGAAATCCCACATCTCATGGTATGAGCACCAAGCGCTTCAGCTTGACCACACACTTCTTGTTCCACCATCAGCAGCACTGCAAGACTTCAGATATCACCTCCTTCAGCCCTCCTGAACAAACAGCCACCAATATCTACGGCCTTTTTTGTTGTTTTTTTTTTTCCAGAAGGAAAATAGTTTGTTGGACCTGATGCCTTTCTGCAGGTCTCAGCTGGATATCAGCCATTGGAACAGGAAATTTAAGACATAAGTTGCACAGAGGGAGGAAGGGGTCAGGAGGAGGTGATCCCTGACTGCAGACACACTGGGATGTGGAAGGAAGATGGCTGTCCTGACAGGTTTACATTTGTTATTTGTTTTTTAAGAAATTAAATAGATAGTTTTTAATATTTTCCCTAGAAGTCCTGCATCATACCAAAACCAAAACCAAAACTTCACCTACAATTTTAAGACCAATCCAGTAAAAGGGGAAATTCTTATCACTCCCTTCCTGCTCAAAACCAGATTTTAGCAACAAAAAGAAGAACATCATCTTCTTACTCAGTATGTATCTGTTCCACATGGGTTTGACTCATAGCTGGTTACCAACTCAAACTTCCTTTTAAAACTCCAGCCTACACACGAGAGGCAGTTGCACTCAGTTGGATTTGTGGGGTCTCACAACACAACTGTCACAGACAAGCATGAAGACTTTTCTGACACGCTGAGAAGTACATCAGAGAGGGAAAAAACTGCCTAATTTTCAGGTGACATGCCCAGCATTTCATGGGAGAGGTGAGGAAATCAAATCTTCACATATGAATGGAATAAAGAAAATTCACAGAAAGTTGATGAATCCTTAGAAATGGAATTGCTGTTATATTTTAAGCATCATTTTTTTCATATCGTTTCTTCTTTGTAAGTGTATTCATCAACAAACATGAAGAGCTCTCTGTAAGAAGGGTTCGTGGCACTTGCAGGCCAACATCTCAGCACAGGGAACAAGGTCTGGGACATCTGCTTGGTCTGCTTAATCCTGTTGTGAAAAGCAGAAGCATCACTGAGGATTAACTAGAAAAGGTGCTTATTCTAGAACGTAATCCTTAGCCCTGGTTTACTTTCCAAATGTGAATTTATGACAAAAAGGAAAAAAAAAAAAACAAAACCAGTGAGCAAAAAGAATAAATCCTTCAGTTATCGGTCACTCACCGCTGCCCAAGTCGACAAAGAGATCATCTTCTGTCATTTTAATCTCATCTATCATCTGGGCCACCAGGTCGAAGGAGGTTTCTCCATACACCTCTGGGGAGAAGGGCTCGTAGTTGTTGAGTTTCTCGGGGTCTGTCACCGAGTGGTTGTAAACCTGCTGCAGGATGTGCCGGAGGAGCCCGTTGGAGGGACGCGTGTTCAGCTTCATCGGTTGGGTGGTTCCCTTCCACTGCACAGAAAGAGCAGGAAAGGACATTTTGGTGGATGAAAAACTCAACGTGAGCCAGCAGTGTGCTTTTGCAGCTCGGAAAGCAAACGGTATCCTGGGCTCCATCAGAGGAGGGGTGGCCAACAGGGATGGTCCCTCTCTACTCTGCCTTTGTGAGGCCCCAGCTGCAGAACTGCGTCCAGATCTGGGGCCCCCAGTACAAGAAAGACAGGGAGCTGTGGGAGAGGGTCCGGAGGAGCCACAAAGATGATCAGAGGGCTGGAGCAGCTCCCCTGCAAAGACAGGCTGAGGGAGCTGGGCTTGTTCAGCATGGAGAAAAGAAGGCTGCGGGGTGAATCATTGCAGCCTTCAGTACCTAAAGGGAGCCTACAAACAGGAGGGGAGTCAACTCTTGGAAAGGGGAGATAACTGCAGGATGAGGGGAAATGGTTTGAAGTTGAGGGAGGGAAGATTGAGGTTGGATGTCAGGGGGAAGTTCTTTACAGAGAGAGTGGTGAGGTGCTGGAACAGCTGCCCAGAGAGGCTGTGGATGCCCCGTCCATCCCTGGAGGTGTTCAAGGCCAGGTTGGATGGGGCTCTGGGCAGCCTGGGCTGCTATGAAATGTGGAGGTTGGTGGCCCTGCATGTGATGGGGGGTTGGAGATTCGTGATCCTTGAAGTCCCTTCCAACATGGGCCATTCTGTGACTCTGTGACAGGAGTCCAAGGTGAGGACAAGCAAATATTAAAGAACTAATAGAGAAGTACAAACATCACTGGTAGAAATAACAGGAAGGTAAAAAATCAGAGAGCTTAGTTGTGGGCACACCTGGAAAAGGCGTGCAGGTTTGTTCGCTCGTGTTGTATTTACTGATCACCACTGAACTGATGTTGGCTGTAAGCTCAGCGTGAGAGCAGCTCAACTTCCACTGGGAATTGTGGGGTGGGACGGATCGTATGTACACAAACAGGAGTGGTAGGAAAGAGATGGAAATCGAGCTTCCCTTGTTTCTTCAAAAGAAACACTCGTCCCTAAACACAGTGCGAGAAATGTCTGCTTTCAGTAAGGAAAAACAAAAAGGGCAACTCCAGAACCTGGCCTAAATGCTCCTGTGTTTGAGAGGAACAGAAATTTACATACAAAATCCAAGCAGTTTTTAGGGAGCTACAGGCCCGCAAAGGACGGACAGAAGGTTTTGCTGTGCTGCATATATCCAGTAATTCCCACAAGCACAATGGAGAGGAAAAGAAATCCACCTATAATTTCAAAATTAAATAGACTGCTAACGTTAATTCATTACTCATGTTTTACTTCCTTCAATTCAACCTTACAGAAAAAATCACACCTTGTTAAATCGCTCTGAGGTTACATCCTAGTTTTCCCCATCAGAGCAGCCCTGCAGCACAGAGCAGAACTGAATGGCAAGCACGGAAATTCCTAAGCCATGGATCACTGCCACAATACACAGGGGGCTTCATATGGATGGCTTAAGAACCCATAAGCCACAGATTTCCACGTGCAAAAGTAAACCTATATGGTAAATCCCTGTGAAACTTCTGCGAGCAAAATACACGGAAACCTTTTTTCGGCCCCCTGAAGGGAACAGCAAAGTGCCAAAGGAGCACCAGAACGAGAGCTTACAAACCTGCATTTAGGGACAAAGGAAAAAAAAAAGTTACTATGCTTTTTATCTCCTGTAAGACAGCCCCTCCAATAATAACTCTTTGATAGATGGCCAAGGAGAGATGGTTTAATAAAAGATTTAAACCCCCATAGGAATGGAAGCGCCGGAGCACCAGTGACACCACCAGAGCACAACTCATCACCCAGTGTTCAACCCCTGATGGTTTTTAGATGTTATTCTCTACACGTGAGTTCACAGCAGTGGGATAAGCACCGTGGCACAGCAGTGGCAATACATACCAGCTGATGGATGCTGTCGATGGCGCGGTTGTACTTGTCACACAGCCGCTGCATGCTTTCAAAGCTGCAGGGAGAAAGCACAGGTTAACGAGAGGAGGGCAAAAGGCGAGCTGGAAGGTACAACTTTCAGCCCCTCTGTCATCACAGAAGCTGATCTATTTAAGGTTTGCTCCTTGCAGAACGTGTAATTACTTGCATGGCTTTAGGACACCGCGCAGTTTGCTTTCTGTAGTCTCCCAGCAGAGCAGCAGTACATGACAGAGAAGCAACAAGTTGTGCAACCTGCTTGTGCCGTGGAAAGAAGAAAGGCACTTCCATTTTGGAAGCTGAACATTCATATAATATTAGTTCCCTTAGTGAACAAGAAAATAATTGAGCTTAAGCTCTGATTTATGAGAAAGTTTGCTGCTCTAGCCCACTACTTCTTTTCCTCCATGCAGGCACACAGAAATGCAAGGTGTCTGTGTGCTGTTCCCCTTTGCTCCACTGAAGTACTTAGGACAGGGGTTGGTGGGCAGTGTTGGTGGGAGGTGAATGGTTGGCCATTATGATCTTAAAGGACTTTTCCATCCGGAATGGCTCTACAATCAGCACTTCATGACAGTGACTGCTTCATGGGTTGCTCAGGATTACAGTCAGTGTAGCCAGATGCCTCCATGGCAGAAGCTTAGAGGATTAAAAAAAATTCATCTCATGCCAGGGGGGAAAAGATATTGCTAGGAAATCAGGATTACATAACCAGATTCTATTAAAAAAAGAAAAAACAAAACAAATAAGGAGTTACAGGAGCAAGATAGTTAAATCATGGCCACCCCTGAACCAAGAAGTGGGGACCAGGGGACACAGAAGGAAGTGGCACTGCAATCAAGCAGTTAAAATGAAACGGAGAGGAGCAAAAACACCTTAAGCAGATCATGATAGCAGTACCTGCGTGGGGCTCAGGATTATAACCAGGGATGACTTACAAAGGGATGGAGTTCCATCTGCAATCCTCAATCTGCGAGTTTAGCCACGCTGTGGACAAATGCAGTTTTCCCCGTATGCACGACTTAACACAGCTCTTTTCTGCCTCAGTGCAGCAAGGCCATGCATGCAGACTCACCCCAGGAGATGCTGCAGGATGAGGGTCTGCCCTCACCAGCCCCAAGGTGGATGGGGGGATAGATCAGACAAGAGGGAATGGTTTTAAAATGAGACAGGGGAGGTTTAGGTTGGATATGAGGAGGGAGTTTTTCACCCAGAGGGTGGTGAGGCACTGGAACAGGTTGCCCAGGGAGGCTGTGGATGCCCCATCCCTGCAGGCATTCAAGGCCAGGCTGGATGTGGCTCTGGGCAGCCTGGTCTGCTGGTTGGTGACCTGCACACAGCAGGGGGTTGGGACTGGATGAGCACTGTGCTCCATTTCAACCCATTCTATGATTCTATCAAGGTGAACAGCACACACCATACATTCACTTGCAGCTCTCTGTGGAACAGGCGCTCACACGCAGACACAAGAACCTCCAACTAATTCTAGCTGCCCAAGAGAGCAGTAGGAATGGTTTGCCTTTTAATTTATTCCCCACCCAAACAGCATCACGCTCGTTCTGAACACTGAACGGAGGAGGAAGGGGGAGGTTCAGCTCCCACAGCCCTGGCAGGAGGAGGACACAGCGCTGACAGACAGCTCTGGCATGCAGCTTTCTAAACAGGAATTCTGAGTTACTACAGAAGTAGGAACCTCGGTGCCATTCAGCTCGCTGAGGCTGGATGCAGTCCAACAGCTCAGATACCGATCATTGTTTTGCAGTGAGTAATTCCAACGTACACAGCAGAGCTCAACTCTCTGCCGTACGCAGTTTCCTATTATGTCCTTCATCCAACAGCCTTTGCCAATATTTCTGTTACACATTTCCTACCAAAATAGCTCTGCCAGCTCCAGAAGAAAACTTTGGTTCGTAGTGTCTAAGAATAACCAGATAGCAACAGATTCACTGCAAACTATGCTGGCTTGTCCTCCTGCTGGGAAAAAGGATTCTTTTCTCACCTTTTTGTGTCATAGTCAATCAGAACGTAGTTTTCCATAGCAAGCTTGAGATCTGGGATTTCTTCACAGACCCACCTGGAAAGAGAGAAGGAACAGAATAAAAACATTTCCAATTAGGTATAATAAGGCAGTCTGTCTCAGTTCTAGACTGGCATTGCTTTACATTGAGACAGAACACTGCAGCAGACATGAAAGCTCACAGTATTGTTAGGAGGAAGGCAGACAGCACAAAATGCTAATTGGGAAGCTGCAAGAGTCCATATTTGTGCTGAAAAAACAGCGAGGTGCCTGTAGACATTGGCAGTGGTATAAAGCACTGGAAATGGCACAGCTTCAAATTGAGGTGATACGTGTATTGAGTGCATCTGAAAATACCCAAAGCTATAGCTGATGCTAATCTAACATAAAGCATAATGCAAAAAAAAAAAAAAGAAGAAAAATGCAGTATTTTGAAAGGATTTTTAACAAAACTGGCACTTTAACAGCTTTGACAAAGGGGAGGGTGGAGAAGACCTCTCCTCCAGCAGCCTGGACCACCACCACCAGCCATTCATCACAAGGATATTCTCTAAGCTGCTTTTACACTTGATATAACCCAACCCAAGACAGATTTGCCAAAGTAATTTTGATAAAAGATCTCTTCTTCGTGCTGAATTAACAAAGCCCAAACGCTGCTGCCATTAGGAGGGGAAAGCTCAGCCCCACTGGCACTGCATCTGACAATGGCAGCTCACAGATGAGATTTTTGCTCTCAGAATATGGGAAAATGGTGAATTCTTTTCAAAGGCAACTGAAAAGCCACACTGGCTTTGTACAACTTTCCTCCAAAAACACCAAAACCAAAAAACACCATCACCACAATAACTCAGTGCACGCCATAGGAAGGACAGAAATGGGAATGGCAGCATTTCCTCTCCTTGCACCGTGATGCACACTTTAAAATGGTGAGAAACCATGACGAGATCCAGCTGTTCTGGTTCCTTCTGCCTGATTCACCCTTAATAAATACACACACACAAATTAAAAAATAGAAATCCCCATTTGATACCAACGCCTGACTGCCTTCTGGTGAATATCCACCTTCCCCCAACAAAATTTACAACTTTCCTAATTTTTTCTCTTCCATTAGGCAAATGGGCAGCCAACAGCTGCTTACCCAAAGAGATTGATAGTTCTCTGCATTCTTTCACTCAATGCTTTCATAACCATGCTGTGCTCACTGAGCACAAGGGGAGGCAAAAGGCTGCACGGAAGCCTTCTAACAGCCCACTTGCACTGCAATCATGCTTGTAAGATGGTTGTGAAACACCTCTTTGGCCCAACTGCTTTCTTACACAAGCCCCCTCTTGCCTACAGGTAGCACAGCACTGAAAACAGCACAGAGGACTGTGGCAATCGCTTCCAGCACCACCTTCCCCATAATTACACCAACAAAGCACACCGTGGGCTCCCCAAGCACAGAACTCCACCAGCATCAGCACAAGTGAGCTGGAAGAAACAGCAGCAGGGCAGCTCGCATCCAAGCTTTGCAGTTGGGAAAAGAACATTTTTTCTTAAAAAACAAAAAGCTTGAGCACCAGGCTTCAGCGTGGCACCCACACACTCCCTCCTACCACAGGTTGTGGTCAAATATTATGATTTCATCTACACGAGTGATGTTATCAGCAATACTGCTAAGCTTTCCCACTCATGCTGGGAGCAGCTTGCTGGGCCATATGGGATGACCAGGCTCCAAGCTCGGGTGGCCATGCAAGCAGAACCCTGCTCTGTGTTTCATCTGCACCATCCAACCATGAAAACCTGCTGCCCTCCTTTGTATCCTAAGGTGCCCACTCACCGTGATGCAGTCATGCACAAGAAAGGGTTCCAGTCTGCACCGAACACTTACCGAATTGTCTCAATGATTTCATGAGCAGCATCATGGTGTTTGTCCTGAAATAAAGCAAAAAAAAAAAAAAGGTATTTTCAGAGAGACAACAGGTGTGCTGTTTTTTTAGAAGATTACAGGAATTGCAATCTTGTTCATGATACAGGTGACAAGCGTACAAGGGAAGGAGTATTTGATTGCCACCTGAATCCTTAAATCAATCCAAATCAGACCATTACTTTGGGAGCTTACTCAACAGAACCAGAAACACACGTCACAAGTTACTTTAAGTGCCCCAAAAGCCCATGTAGTGCACGTACATGCACCATGCTATGAAAAAAAGTCTTATTTTGGAAAGATGAAGGTGTTCTATATGTCTTGTTGTATTCATCACATGAAGCCATAGCTACCAGAGCCCATCCACACAGTTTAGGTTATATTTAGGCACTTCTTAAAGTGGTTTTGACCTTTTAATTAGAAACCTGGGATCCAGGACCTTCCAGTGTCAGAAGGGTATAGGCTCACTTTCCCAAATTCCCTCATCTGCTGCAGACATGTAAATTCCTACAGAGCTACCATAGGAAATGGACTGGGGAAGGGGAGGGAGTGGAAGAAGAGAAACACCAACAGAGAGATGACAGAAGAGCTGTGGATTATTTTTATTTAAGTTAAACAGAACCCTTTCCCCATCTGCATCACAGCTTTCACATACACACGACGGAGCAGATTTCCCAGCCCATGTACTCAGGATGCTGTAGAAGTTCTCCTTCCAGAAACTCGCCCCTTACATACCTGGATAAAGATTGCAGGATTCAGGGGCAGAAGCAGGCAAACATTTCTTAAGTCTGTTATGACAGAGGTTTCAAAGAACACTTCCTATTTTACTAGGAAAAACTTTCATTTTCCAAACAAAAAGAAATAACTCCGTTCATCAAGGGCTCACATGAGAAAAACAAAATGCTCAAAAAGGAGAAGCTGCCAATCCAAGGGTAGTCAGGATACATGGCTTTCAACACAGAGTGGTCCAGATGCCAACTTCCCTTGGTTCCATCCCAACATGCCAATGCTACAGCACACCCCATGCTGACATGGCGAGCTGTGCCAACAGCCCTGCACTGGGCTTCCTCCAGTCCATGGGTTTGTGTACAGCCCTGCACACCCACATCCAGCTGCAACCAGCAGCACCAATAAACAGGCAGCCAACGTGAAGCATTGAGCACATAACTGTACCAGCACTGCTTAGCCTAGAAAACAGGGAAGTAATTGAATGGGAACGTGCTCTGTAAATGCACATGTAAAGAAGAAAGGCATGCAGGAGGAGGGCTCTCCTGTCTCTTTATTTCTTATCTGCACAGTACAAAAATAGCCCAAGACAGTCAGCTCATCCATAAACATCCCCTATGAATTTCCACCTTTCACTAGACACAGAATTATCACAGTATAAACCCCCCGGGATGATCTAGCTCTCCCAGTAAACTGTGTTCCTGTATAGTAAGAATATGGTTTATCAACATAAGCACATTATACCGGAAAAGTGAATTCACGCTTCTGCTGCCATATAACCTTTTTTCCTGAAGAAGTTACATTCTCCACTGACAGCTTTGCAAGCTCAGTGTGAGCAGAGCACAAATGGAACCCCATGTCCGACAGTCTTCAAGAAAACGCCCCTATAAATGACCAAAAATGCTTATTTAACAGATTCCTTTGTCTTGAGTTAAAAAATAAATATCACAATGCATATCTATAGTGACAGTTCCAGCAAGTGGTTTTAGTAAAGCAACCTCACTCCTCCTGTGCAATTCCTGCCAGAAGGGGCCTTTAGAGCTCAGCTCGTGTTTTATTTAGCAGCAACAAAGCTGGAAAAGGTTCCACGTTGACTGCAGCTAAGCCGCCCATGTTGGAACGCTTACCAATTTACCATTCTCTCCAATATGCTTTGTCCGGGTAGACAAGCTCCCAAGATCTCATGCAAGTCTTGCAAAGACCTAACATTCGTTCAAAGTACAAAATGGAGGAGGAAGAAATAAAGATTAAACAGAGGCCACTCATAGCTCCATTTCAGTGCTAGGGCAGTAAGATTTAACAAAGATAGCTTGCAGCCAGAGCCAGCCATCCCACCTGTGCTCGCATCATTGTACTCCCACAAAGCAAGAGTCAAGGTGAGCAGAAACCTCACCACGAGCACAAGCTGCCTGTGCACAGCACCAGCGTTGCCCACCACTCTTAGGAGCAAAAGCACTGCTTTGGGACCTACACGCATAGAGCTTGGTGTGGCAGCTTGAACCTGCTCTGTTTGCAAGCCCACTGGGAGAACAGGTTGGGAGGGCCGGGCTGCAGTTCTGATGATGAAGCCTCCTGCCCTGCCTGACCAGCACAGCACAGCACATCATCAAGGCCAGGCTGGATGTGGCTCTGGCAGCCAGGTGTGGTGGTTGGTGACACTGCCCACAGCAGAAGGGTTGAAACTAGATGATCTTCGAGGTCCTTTTCAACCCATTCTATGACAATTCTATGGTCTTGGTCTGAAGCTCCTAATCACAAAATCATAGAACATCCCACGTTGGAAAGAACCCACACAGATCACCAAGTCCAACTCCTGGCTCCAGCACCAGCCAAAATCCAAACCCGACCCCTGCGAGTGCTGCCCAAACGCTCCTTCAGCTTCAGCAGCTTGGAGCCATGACCGCAGAGGAGCCCAATTCACCCCCCCTGGCTCCAGGCCCTTCTCCATCCATTGGTGAGGGAGTACATGGGCCCGGTGTGCTGTGTGTGCCCAGGCCTCGACATGGCCCAGGCCCCAGTGTACTGTGTAGGCCCAGGCCTTGAAGTGCTGCCTACAGGCCCAGGCCCCAGTGTGCTGCCTACAGGCCCAGGCCCCAGTGTGCTGCCTACAGGCCCAGGCCCCAGTGTGCTGCCTACAGGCCCAGGCCCCAGTGTGCTGCCTACAGGCCCAGGCCCCAGTGTGCTGCCTACAGGCCCAGGCCCCAGTGTGCTGCCTACAGGCCCAGGCCCCAGTGTGCTGCCTACAGGCCCAGGCCCCAGTGTGCTGCCTACAGGCCCAGGCCCCAGTGTGCTGCCTACAGGCCCAGGCCCCAGTGTGCTGCCTACAGGCCCAGGCCCCAGTGTGCTGCCTACAGGCCCAGGCCCCAGTGTGCTGCCTACAGGCCCAGGCCCCAGTGTGCTGCCTACAGGCCCAGGCCCCAGTGTGCTGCCTACAGGCCCAGGCCCCAGTGTGCTGCCTACAGGCCCAGGCCCCAGTGTGCTGCCTACAGGCCCAGGCCCCAGTGTGCTGCCTACAGGCCCAGGCCCCAGTGTGCTGCCTACAGGCCCAGGCCCCAGTGTGCTGCCTACAGGCCCAGGCCCCAACATGCCGACCACAAGCACAGGCTGTGCTCTCTGTGAGCATCACACAGCCTGAGGGGCTCTCAGCCCCATGGTGGATCTGCAGGGCCGCAGGAATGGCACTCCTCCACGGGGTGAGGCCTTATCTCCTCGGTGCGTGCTCTCCGAGATGTTGTCGACAGGAACTGAATGTGCCCAGAGCTGTTCGTAACAAGTTTTGTTGTTGTTTTAAATAATAATAATAAAAAAAAATAAACATACCTTAGAAGTTATTGCAGCCAATCCTGCCTGGCTGAAACGTATTATAAAAGGTTCTTACTTTTGGCCTCAATATTCAATCTAAAATTGAAACGTGAGCTCCCAGGGAAGAAGTTTTTGCCAAGAAATCTCATGAGAAAAATAACGGAAAGAAAGCAGATACTTTTTCAAAAGTCATTTATAAGAGCGTAGTTTTGTATAGGGAGCAATAGAACCGCCTCAGCAACACAAGCGAGCGGCTCCAGCCCAAGACAGATTTCTCCATCCATCACTACAACTGGACGGACTGAATCAGGAGGTTTTGCATAACACCTTACAGGAGCAGGAGCAAAAACCCCCAGCGGTTGTGTTGGTGCCACAACACCAGTTGGCTGCTGGAGGTAACATCACAGCAAACACCTCCTACACGAGATGAGGCTGCTTTGGTTGCTTTATTTTTCAAGTTGACATCTCTTAGGAGATCTTAATGGCACCATTATGGGATAATTCCTTATGGCAGCGAACAGCCCAAACCATGAGAACTAAAGTTTTAAGTTCTAGGTGTGGTCACAGGGGGAAAAGAAAATTGGTGCGTTTTCTATCAGCAGATCTCAAAGCACTGTGCAAAGGACATGAAGATTCCTTATCTAATTATCACAGACAGGAACTCAAGGCTGACTGCCCAGACTGAACTGTCGCACAAAAAAATAGCAGTTCTCACCTTTAGGGCCCATTGGCCCTTTGACTCACCAGACCTCATTTCCTCTCCCAAAACAGGCGAGGTGACCATATCAGCTCTGCAGAGAGGTGCAAGCAAGCCTCCCACATTTGCAGGGTAGGAGGAGGAGACCTCCAAGTTTTGCACTGTCCAACGAATAAATCTGAACAAGTCAGAAAAAAAAAAAGCCTCACACAAGCTAGTGAAAAATTAATCAATGGTGACACTCGTGTGCTTTTTAAGGATCGCTTTTAAAAGTTCTACATTTCAACCATGCTACACCAGCTTCCAAGAGCTAAACACTGACTCCACTCAGGAGTTGTTCTGACCGCCAGACTTTGACCTACAAGTGCTGTGATCTTATTGAATTTGCCTAATGAAGGCGGTCAGTCTCAGCAGCCCCTGTTGGAAGCACAGCTCAGCTGCCTGAAGCTGCAGCACTCTGTGCAGACAGCATCCATAAATCCAAAGGAGAGGATGTTACAGCTGGGGACAAGATGGCTAGCAGAGATCAAAAAGATGGATTAGGAAAAGCCAATCAATCTTGCAGAAGACTAGCAGGACAAGTGCCTCTTTAGTGTCCCTTAGGTTTCTTCCATCTGTGGTGGATGATAAGCATTCCTCCAGACACCAAGGCAGGCAGGGCAAGCTGCAGCAGGAACAGTGCAGCATCCACACATGGACACGATCCCAAACCCTGTGCTCCAGGGATCACCTTCATTTACACTCTGCCTAGAAAGAGACCCCAGCACAGCATCCATGCTCACAGCATGTCCACCTGCAACATCCTGCACACAGCAGAGGACAAAGGTCTGTGAAAAGCAGAACCCAAAGCACTTCCAGCTGCTGCAATCATAACCAGTGCCCACTTTGCGTTTTTAGGTCTTGCCTCACACTGGTTACAATCTGAGTAAGGAAAAGGGAAAGTTGTTCCAAGCAATATTTCACACTGTATGGATAGACTTTTCATATTATCCGATTTTATCCCAAAGCAGGACGGGGACACTGAGTTTCCATGCCAGCAAATGAAGCAGCAGACTTCTTGCCAAGGGAGGTGAGGACAGAAAGCTTTCCTTGAAGACAATTACTGCTGTTCCCTTAAGTGAGGAAACGAAGAAGGGATTAGATAAGAAAATCTAAACTCGTCTGGGTAATCCTTTATGCCATGAGCCCTGGTATTCATAGACAAGACAGCTGTGGGTCTGGCTGCCACCAGCACTCCCACTTTCACTGCAGTACCTAAACCACAATAAAACCGTTTTGCCTTTGCACACAGCAATTACAACTGTTGCTACGGACACCGCACGAATGCGAGAGGGAATGGTTCCCATGATAGCAAGTAGGGGGGGCTGTATAAATATATTCACATGCAGACATCCTGCAGAAGAGCCTGAAGGAACACGCACATGGACAGTCACACCAGGACGACCCTCTGGTTGCACAAAGAGGACATCGATACGAGTAGCTCTCATAGCAGCACCAGGTTGAGGCCTCTGTGCAACCATGGGTGTATGTTAATGAAGAAACAACGCTCCCAACCAGCGGTAACCGGAGAGCAGAATGGAAAGCAGCCATCGTCCCCGCCAGGAACTCCAACCTGCACGTAAAGCTGAGCTCAGAATTACCGCCGGTCGGAGCAAACAGCCGTCCCAGAGCTGCATTAAGTGCCTGAGCACTTCATTTATATGGACTGAAAATAGTTCTCCTCCCTTTCCTAAAGACAGGCTTCTTCAAAACAATACAGCTTTTCTACTTGTTGTTTCTTTGTTTTTTTCCATAGTTGCATTTAATTCTGCACAGAGGCTGCAGAAGGCTCGAGGTTTTGGAACCCCCAGCACTGATCACCTCTCCTTCCCCAACACCTCCAATGTCCCTCCTGCCACCAAAGCAACAAAGGACACCTGCAAACTGTTGGGGGCAAAGGCGACCAAGGAAGAAGAGCAGGAAAGCCGCTGCCACCTCTGCCTGAAGCCCAACAGCTTCCCACCTCCATGGTGGACATTGGTGAAGCTGGAAACTCATGGCACAGCCTCACTGTTGGGTCACAAAGCTGCTGTAGGGACAACCAAACCCCGTCTCCTGCCATGCCCAGATCTCAGGAAACTGCCCTTCATGCTACACAGTACAGTGGGACCAGATGGCCATAGTGGTTTTATCCAGCCTTAACTATTCTACAATAGACTTTCCATCAAAGTATTAAAGTTCTTAAAGCTTTTATGTATTTTACACAAAGAAATACACTCAAGATTTTCTGTAGTTTTCCTTGTTTGTTCAAACAAACTTTGCAGTGCTTCATTCAGCCATCCTAAGGGCTTCCTTTGGTCTGGCACCAAGAAAACCTTGCAGTGAAGACTTTTAGGAAACACTCATTCACCCATAAGAGAAACATTTTCGCTATTCATAGATCCACTCCTATCTATACAGCCATCGTTTCCTGCTGTAAAACATACCTTCTATGCCCTAAAAATAGCAGCTACTCTATTTGGTATCTCTAGAAATGTGTGGTGAGCATCACCGTATATTCAGGTTTATTTTTTGTTCCTCTTCAGAGGAAGCGTTGCCTTATCTTTTAATAACTACCATGATGCATTACGTTCCTAATACGTTCAGATACCTGATATGAACTCTTCCTTCTGCAGATCCCTCTGTTAAAAGGAGAAAATAAATGAAGCTAAGGTATTTTAAATAAGCCAAGATACCTTGCGACCATCAATCTGCAATAACACACTGAGAAAGGAAAAAAGCATCCGGCTTCTGGTCCTTGTCTGGATCATTACAGATAAAAGCTTTAATCAGACAGACAGAGGTGAACTCAAAGCAGCGAGAAAAAGAAAGGGAGGCATTATGAAAGAGCTAAAAAGAAAGAAGGAAGGGTACAAAAGTAGACAGATGGATGTCTGGGGAGAAGGGCGATTACATTTCCCATAAATCTTGCATACCAAGAGGTAAGATATTTTGCCTAACTCCCAGGAGGAACACAAGTCACTCACAACGCTGAGATGTGAAAGGATAATCATCTCCACATACATTCAGGCTGCCACAAAGGACAAGAGCTGGAGCTGCATTTGGTGGCATGAATTTCCCTCAGCACACCGAGAGCTTTCAGTGCTACGTCCGGACGTAACTGATGGGTGCATTTTAGGCAGATAAATTTGAATTACTGGAGCTGGGGCCAAGGGCAGGGACGTGAATCCTCACTCATCTCCTTGAAAAGAACACCAGCTTCAACAGCGATGCTGTCTTTCCAGTTACATTTTTCAATAGGATGATGGAATCACAGCATAGTTGGGTTGAAAGGGCCCCTGAAGATCATAGAACCATAGGAATCACAGAATGGTTGGGTTGGAGGGGATCTTAAAGAAAAAAAAAAAATCACAGAACGATGGAATTGGTTGGAAGAGGCTTTAAAGATCATGGAACCACGCGGTAACAGAACTGTTGAGCCAGAAGGGACCTTAAGGATCACGGAACCATGGAATAGTTGGGTTGGAACGATCCTCAAAGATTACAGAACCGTGAAATCTCAGCATGGTTGGGTTGAAAGGGACCCCAAAGCACCCCCAGTCCCACCCCTGCCATGGGGCACCCACAGCTCTGCGTAATGCCACGGCCTCACCACCCCTTGGGTAAAGAATTTCCCCCCTCATATCTGACCTGAATCTCCCCTCTTTTAGTTTTAAACCATTCCCCCTTGCCTTAACACTATCTGCCCACATAGAAAGTCCTCCTCCTCCCATTCGCGAGCTCCCTCTAAGTACTGGAAGGCTGCAAAGAGGTCTCAGTTGCACGAGGAGGAGAGTCACGTGGCATTGAGACGCAATACAAAAGAACTATTTTTAGTTTGCATATAGAAACACTGGGAAAAAAAAAGACGCACGTTCGCCCGACTCGTGGTTAACACAGCATCCAACAGGGACGGAGCTCGGAACAAAAGCCACTGTGCAACCCAAACAAGCAGCGATTGTCCCTCCCGGCAACCCCCACCTCGGGGTGGCAAGGAGCAAAGTGGCCCTGGGGAGCAAGGAGTGGCTTTGGGAGCACCCAGTGCCATGCTGCACGACACAGCCATACCCAGGGCTGTACCCAGGGTTGCTGTACCCGTGCCAGCGCTGTCATTTGTCGCCGTTTATTTGCCAGGCAGCTGAGAAACCCGAGCGCTGTCGAAATGCCGGAGTCAATGATTTGCCAGCTCGCTCCCGCCACTCCGAACGCTTTGAGGACGGGCTGTTGAGAAATAGGAAGTCTGCTGGAGCATTCAAGCCTTTTCTTCACCAGCAAAGTTTCTTTAATTAATGACTCATCCCCACAAACACTTCCCAACAAGCTGCATCAACAGCTCGGGTGAAATCAGAGAAAATCCCCTAACCCTGCCACCACCGCCGACGACAACGAATTTCTGGGCAATTACTCAGGGCGTGGGGAGGCTCCGTGGGCAGAGCCGCCCCGGTACAGCCGTGTGAGTCACGGGGCGGAGGGGAAAATGCTGTAACATTGGCTTCCAGACAGATATTTTCGGCCACTAGCTCGCACACAGCCCCCACATCCCTCCTCCCCCGCCGGAACAAGAGCAGAGGGGAAGCCCATGCACGCAGGGATGCTGCTCGCATGGCTCGCGGCTGGGGACAGAAGGCACAGGGCCAACCCTGCAGGCGTCCATAGATCACAAAACAGTGCTCCTGAACCCATATCAGAGCCTTAAGGTTGGGAAAGACCTCTCAGATCCCCAATCCATCCCACCATGCCCACTGACCGCATCCCGCAGTGCCACATCTGTGTGGCTCATCAACACCTCCAGGCACGGTGAACCCACCATGCCCTGGGCAGCTGTGCCAGAGCATCACTGCTCTTTGCACAAGAAATTATTCTTAAAATTGGATATTAGGAACCCCAACCCTCCTTTGGCAGACGTTGGAAACCACAAGGTTTCAATAAGGCTTGCCATCTACATAGAACAATTGGGTTGGAAGAGACCTTAGGAATCACAGAGCTCCAAGCCCAGCCACGCGCAGGGCATCTGACCACTACATCACGAGCTTCATCTCCACAGTTGTGTTTTGTTGTAAGGGTGACACTCGGAATCACCACACTGTATGGGTTGGGAGGACGGCTGGGGATCACACAGCCCAGCCCAACCCCCCACAGCAGGCTGCAGCCACATGCATTATCATGGCACATTCCTCCGGTGACGCTGCATGTCCCACCAGATGGATAAAACAGGGGGCAAAACCCGTGAAAAAGAAAACAAACAAAAAAGAACAGAAAAACAAAGCATGTATCCTACGTGCCCTTCCACCTGTACAAACAGCACAGCCTTATCACAGTGTTCTGTTCCCCCCCCCACAACAGCAAAAGCTCTGAGGGCTGAGGATCTGACATCCCCCCCCAGCTGGGACCGTCCCTTGGGGGGCAGAGCAAAGCCCTGAGGTTTCCAGGCTGGAAGATGGGGATGGAGGAGGTCACACCTAACCTGAAGCACTGCCCTACAGCAGCAGGTTGGCCCAGCAGGTTTGCAGTTACCTTTTGGGGAATTCTATTCCATGCAGGGCAGAGAACAGCCAGCTAAAGGAGGTCTGCCTGGAAGGTGCAAGGCTCTGCACGCTGCTCAGCACACAGTGCCAGATCAGATTGTGGAGCTGAGCTGGGTTTTCCAGCAGCACACCTTTCTTTCTCCTGCACACAACAGGTGGGACTGGTTGCACAGAGGGGCTCACAGGCAGAACCCACCCAGCACGGCACACACCTCCACCTTCAAACCTCCGAAATGCTCAGCACCAAGCACAGGGGGTGAAGCAGTTTGGCACAACCCTCCGGAGTAACTTGGGTCAGGAGGACACGTGCAGCACGAGCACCAAGCCATGCATATCAACACCTGTTTGCATTACATTGCAGCACCCTGATATTGCACTCACATTGCATTTATATTGCAATGCCACCCTCAGTTTGCATCATTCAAGACCATCCAGAATTTCACTCCAAGCAGACAACAAACATCCCTTCCCCATGCCTGTATCTCCCACACTACGGTTTGTTTTTATTTTCAATACGAATCCCTCTGGTCTGTGACAGAGCTCCAGGCTGGCACGTGGCAACCAAGGGGTTAAACCACACACAGCAGCGCTCACTCACCCGGCTCCAATGAAGCGGGGCAGCCGTAAAAACAGAGGTCAACATCAGAAAATATCCCGTGAGTCATGAGCAGCGATTACTCACCGCACGACTCAACTCAGCAGCACCCGGAGCTCCTGGGCGAGGAAACCGCAGCCTTTCCTCCGAGAGGAGCAGGGAAGGAGTCACGCTGTCAGTTCGTGTCCGTAAGGGGGTGGTGGGAGGACTGCTGCTCTCCTCCCACGGCCCCAGCGTGACGTGGGGGAAGGAAGAGGGGGTTTGCAGAGCTCCCCACGCTGCTGAGGGATCCCATTGATGCCGGTTGGTAGGAATGGAGGGGATTCGTTCGTCCTAGAGATAAGCAGCACTGCCATTGCTGCTTGTTTTGGAGCAGTTTGGGGCTGCAGTGGGAACGCAACTACTGTGCTCAGCCCAGCACGGACTGCATGCCTTCCCCTCTATCTTTGAGAGCCCCAAAGCAGACAGCAGCCAAACCCAAGTGGGGAGGTGTGCCATGCCCTTTCCCTGTATCCCACCTCCCCTCCTATGGGTTTAGAGATGCTCTGTTTGTGTCAAAAAGGAGCACAGCAGTGCCTGCAGCCGCTGCCAGCAGGGCTGAGCCAACACGGGGCCGCAGCTCAGCACCGTGTCAGCACACCGAGCACAAAGCACACAATTTATTGCCAAAGCTCCAGAGTTCATCCACCACTGCAACGGCTGCGGCTGTGTGTTTGTGTCTGTGTCACAGACCCAACTGCAGGAAAGAACGGATCAGCTCCATCGCTGGTTCCAGCGTTACCGGGAAGGCAGCTGCAGTGCCTGGAGAGGTCAGAGCTGGACAGTCAGGTTCTGCAGCACTGCTGTGCAAGGACATCGCCCTGGCAGCAACTGGGAGGAGGAGGTGGGGGAGGGAGAGAGGAGACAACCCCACCAACCTCAGAGTACAAGTTTTCTCCTAAATTAACCGAAAAATCATCACTCCCTATGCCAGAAAGCCTTATCTGAAACACCCTCATTTCCCAAGCACTCCCCACGCTGCAAACAGCACGATAACACACATTGGGGGGGGGAGATGGGGGGGTTACACAGCACAGGGCTCGCTTTGCCACAGCTGTCAGAAGCTCGGCGCTCGCACAGCAGCCCATTGGTGCCGTGCAGCGGCTCTGAGCTGTGCTCCTGCTGGCGGGTTCACGTTTGGCAGCGCTGGGAGCACGGAACGGTCGCGGCGGTAACTTTCAGTTTCTGAGGATTTGAGCGCAGCGCGCGCAGACGAATGACGGAGCTGCGGCTGCACGGCGCCGTGCCGAAGTCCACTGCAGGGGAAGGCGGGAGGCAGAACTGCAAAGGGCAGATAGGAGCTGCAGCTCCGGAGCGATGCGTTCCTATCGCGGCACGCAGCTGTGCCCGGCACGTCCCCGAACGGAGCAGCACACGGCTTGGGGATGATACGAGCGGGTGCGCGTGGGTTGGCACACACGTGTTGCACGCACCGAGCTGCTGCTGCGCTGTGATGGGATGTGGGGGGGTGAAGGAACAGCTCCGGGATGCGATCGGGGGGTACTGCGTGGAGCTGGGACATGGGGTTCCCCCATGGGTGGGAAATGGGGACCAAGGACACTGCTGGGATGTGGCACCCACAAGAGTGCGACACGGGGATCCCCAAAGATGGGACCGAGGGCAGCGCTCAGGGCTGGGATATGGGGATCTCCAGGGCACGGCTCGGGGCTGGGACGTGGGGATCCCCAGGGTCAGGACACGGGGACCAAGGACACCGCTTAGGGCTGGGACGTGGCACCCTCAGGGCAGGGACACGGGGACCAAGGACACCGCTTGGGGCTGGGACGTGGGCACTGCTGGGACGTGGGGACTGAGGGCACTGCTCGGGGCTGGGACATGGCACACACAAGGGTGGGACACGGGGACCAAGGACACCGCCTGGGACTAGGGCACGGCACCCGCAACAGCGGGACACGGGGACTGAGGGCACCGCTCAGTGCTGGGACACGGGGACCGAAGTCACACCGCTCTCAGGTCAGGGACACGGGGACCCTCAGGGCACCGACGCGACGACCGAGGGCAGCGCTCGGGGTTTGGAACGCGGGGACCGAGGGGAACACAGCTCACAGGGCCGAGCCGCGGCAACGAGAGCAGCGCTCGGGGCCGGGATACGGGGACCCTCAGGGCAGGGACGCGGGAAGCGAAGGCGCTCGGACTCGGAGCCGGCAGCGCTCGGGCGGCGGAGGCACAAACAAGTGACACGGGGACAGCGCGCCGCGCCGACGGCGGACCGACGGCCGAACCCGAAGGGCCGCGCCGCGCCGCACGTCCCCCCCCCACCCCGTACTCACGTAGACGGGCAGCGGCCACGGGTACACGGCGGGCTCGGCTCCCACCGGCGACTTGAGGCGCAGCTCCAGCCGCTCGCCCATGGCGCAGCCGGAGGCCCCGCACCATGCTACGGGGCGGCCGCGCGCTGCGGGGTGGGGCCGGGCCCGGGGCCGGGCGGCGCGGCGCGGTGCGGTGAGGCGGTGCGGGGCCGCAGGAAGGCGGGGAGGACCCGCGCTCCCACCCCCCCGCGCCGCCCTCTATTGTCGGGAGCGGCTCGCGGGGCTCTCCGGCGCCGCCGCCATCTTGGGCCGCCGGCGTGAGGAGCACAATGAGCGCCGGGGCCGGGCCGGGGGCGGGGGCGGGGGGAGGGGCGGGGGGCGGCACTGCCGCTGTCCTCAGCTGCACTCCCCCGCGCGGGAACGCGCCTCGCCCCGCCCGGAGCGCGCGCACGTGTGTCGGGGGGGCGGGAGAAGGGGGGGGGCGGCGCGGGGTGACATTGCGGGAGCGGCGCTGGCGCGGGGTGACACCGCGTGGTGGCACGGGGTGACGGTACGGAGCCGTGGTGGCACGTGGAGGACGGAACGAGGCTGGCACGGGGTGACACCGCGTGGCCGTGAGGGTGGCACTGCGGGAGACCGCCGGGCTGCGGGCAGCAGAGGTGGCACGAAGCGGAGCCGGCGCGACAACGCTGAGCTGGCACGCTGTGACGCCGCGGGGCCGCGGTGGCGCGGGGTGACATTGCGGGGCCGTGGTGGCACGTGGAGGATGGAACGAGGCTGGCACTGCGGGGCCGTGGTGGCACGTGGGTGACATTGCGGGCCGGCGGCAGAAGCTGTGTGACGGCCTGTGGTGGCACACGGGGGCAGGGCAGATGTGGCACCTGCAGAGGCAGACGCGGCACGGGCTCTGTGCGGCACAGCAACCCCCAGTGGGTCGTTAGGGCGCTCCTTAATTAGCCAGCAGCCAAAGTCCCCGCGTGGGCTGAGCAGGCGCGTTGCGCGGGCGGCACACCAGGGACGCGTTGTGCAAGGAATGCACGAGGGACGTGTTGCACGAGCAGCAAAAGTGCTGTGGGTCAGGTTCTATGGGTCAGGAGCTGCGGGACCACAAGAAGGAACGGAATATTTAAGCCCCGCACCAGCAGAGGTCCCTCCGCCCCAGTGAACCGGTGCTACTGAGGACGCTAGGCTGCCAGTACGGGTCCGTGCTGGAGGCTATGGGGCGGGCGATGAAATAAACACTTCTTCGTTCCTACGGCTGAACGGGCCCGAAGGGGTTCCGTTAATTATTTCGGGGGGTCGGACACGGAGACGCGAAGGAATAACGCCGCCATCTCGGGGGCGGCCGCGGGGGGAGCGGGGCCGAGATGGCGGCAGTGGGGGCGGCCCCGGGGGGGTGGGACGAGGGGGAGCGGCTTTGAGCCGAAAGAGGGGACGTGGAGGGGGAAAGGAGGGAGGGGGTCCTTCTCTCAGAGGGCGCAGAGCGGAGCTGCGGGTGCCGCCCCGCGGGAGGCGCGCGATGCCACGCGTGGGCCGAGCGGGGGGGGGCGGGGAGAGCGAGCCAGCGCGCTGCGCTGCCACGTGGGACTGCCGGTGGGCGGGGCTACGGAGTGGGCGGAGCCACGAGGTGGGCGGGGCCAGCGGAAAGCGGCGAGACGGCGGTCGGCGGAGGGCGCGCGGGAAGCCGCGTGGGCGTGGCCTGGAGCCGGTGGGCGGTCCGATAACCGGAAGGGGCGGGGCCACCGCGCGGGGCGTGTCCGAGCCCTCAGCTGACCGGCCGCCATTTTGTCAGCTCCCGGAGGCCGAGCGCAGCCCGCTGCCGGAACCGGGGCCGCCCCCCGCCCCGCGCCGCGCCCCTCAGCTCCCCACCTCCCGCCCGGGATGTGAGCGGCCCGGCCCGCTGCTCTCACCCGGCTGTAGCGCTATTAGGAGCCGCGGCGGCTCATCCCGCTGGGCACGGCCCCTCCGCGCCCGGCTCAGGCCCTCGGCCCGGCCCCGCCGCCATGGCGCTGAAGATGGTGAAGGGCAGCATCGACCGCATGTTCGATAAGAACCTGCAGGACCTGGTGCGGGGGATCCGCAACCACAAGGAGGACGAGGTGAGCGGGGGGTGGGGGAGGCGGGGAAGGGGCGGCCGCGCCCGGCTCCGCTGTGCCGCTCGGCCCGAGGTTCCGCGGCGCGCTGTGCTGGGCGGGGAGGCCGCGCTCGGCCCAACTCGGCGCTGGTGGAACTCGAAGCACGGAGTGCTTTGGTTCGGCGCTCACAGCTCGGGCTGCACGGGCTTCATCCACGTGTGGGGCATCGCCGGGCGTGGGGACCCACAGCGCTGCAGTGCTGCTGCTCTCTGGCTGCAGGACTTCCTCTCACATCTGGTTTAAATCTCCTCTCTTTTACTGCAGAGCCATTCCTCTCTTGTCCTAACGCTGTCTGCCCGCGTTAAAAGTTCCTCTTCTGCTTGAGAGCTCCTTTCACTACTGGAAGGCTGCTTCTGCCTAGAGCAGCGTGGCTCCGTCCCTCTGAGCATCACACACAAAAATGTGCCTTTTTCATCTCAAGGCAGAAAGCAAACGGGAACGCTGGCTGTTATTCTCTGCTCTGTTAGAGGCACGTGCTCAGCAAATTAGTATAGGTTAGATAATTGCTCATTAGGAACACGCTGCGTGAGACTTTCTACGTTGACTTTGTTGTGTCATAGGTTAAGTGCTAGCCTTGCTGCCTGTTGCTTCCCAATTATGTTAATTATCAGGTAAATGGTCACACACTCGTGTGTTGCAGCATCTCTTTGCCTGCTGAACTGAGGTGCAGACACCACTTCCGAAACCACTCGATCTTTCTGATGGCTTTTAAGCAGATCACTGTGTACAGGATGAGGCGTTTGCTAGCAGTGATACCTGCAGACCCGTTCTGGCTGCTAAGGGCTGTGTGGTTCCCTGCAAACCACAGCAGGCTGGAGAGGCCTAGAAACAGATTGTTATGGGGTACTTAATGTGTTGTTATACTTGAAGCTGGAACAGGTAAAGAGGCCAATAGGCACCTGCTGCCTCACACTGAAAGTCAGTGTGTCACCTTCTGTGTAAGCAAGAGGCCGATGTCAGTGCCAGGTTTGGATGGTAACGTGGAGCAGTTCATATAGTGCTGGCTCTTTTGCTTCAGTGGCACAGAAGTGACTCTGGAAGCACAGGGCTGTTCCTTCCTGCAGCTCTGGCAGCTCAGCCTTCCATTACTGAGAAGCTGGGCTTTGGTTTGGTGCTTTCCAGGGAGTGGTTGTGGGCATCTTCTAATCCTCACAGGATGCTACAAGATCAGAATGACATTTTAGAGGAAGTAGCTGCCAAAAGTCTTCCTACAATGCTCCTGTTGTTCACTGCCTAGTAAGTGCTGCTCAAATATTGAATGGAGTTGTTCAACTGACTTGCGTGTGTCATGAGGTGAAGATCTGAGCCTGAGACATGCTTTGTCCCATCCAGAAGACTAAACTTGTTTAAAACAAACAGCATGTTTTGGTGGCAGGACTCTTAGCTGTTGGATCTCAGCTCAACAAGAAAGAAAAGTCTCCAGAAGAGAGGTTTAGTAGTAAAATTAAAATGATGCTGGAAGAACCAAAGACACTATGGTTTATTGTTCTGTTTGAGTGATGCTTTTTGTTCTTAAACATGACAGTTTCCCATCCCTCTGCAGGTACCATTGCAAGCTTTGCTGTTGTGCTGACGTGCGGAGTGGCTGTCGTTCAGGGTCAGATGTGGTTCTGCATGAGCAGTGGAACTTCCCAGCAGGTTTGCTGCATTCCAGCTTGGTGCTCATGTGTTCCCACAATGCTGGGGCTTGGGGGTGCACCTGAGCCCAACTGTGAGGCTGAAGGAGCACTGCCAGCTTTTTGGCAATGCTTGAAATGTTTTCCTCAGTTCTGCGGAGGAGCTGGGGGTGATGAGCCCTTCAGCTCAGCTTTTTGCTGCAGAGTGCTTAATTACCTGTCAGAGACCATTTTAATTTTAGTTTCTGAGGTGTATCCAAAGCTGACCCATTTATTTAGTGTTTCAAATGTTAGAATGGAAGTGTTGGTGCTCTGTGGGAGTGGGACACCCCGAATTAATGCAGTTACTGCTCAGTGCTAGTGTTCCCATCTCAAGGAGGCATGGAGCTGACCATGCTCCTGTGCAGCAAACACCAGCATGGATGGCATGTCATAGCATTGCTGCATAGGCCTCCTGGCTTAACACATCCTGCTTACTTCTCAACGCTGCATACACTTTCTTTAATTCCTGCATTGTTTCCTGGTGCAAGCTGAAAATCTGAGGAAAAGCCAAATCTGCAAGGTACCCTCTCTGTGCTCTCTGGGCCTTCCTCTGCTATCTTTCTCTTTTGTTTGGAAATGGAATCCTTTTGGCTGTGGAAGCAGTGGGTCTTTATTGATGCTGGTGTGGTTTTCTGCCATGAGGGGCAAACAAGGGGTGTGCTGAGCATTCCAGGTGTGTGCTGAGCAGCTCAGAGTGCCTGGCACAGCAGGCTGGTGGAACCCTCACTTCTCAGTGGCTGCTGCCTGAGGACAGGGGGCTTGTGTTGCTGCAGAGCCTGCCTTGCTAAGCACAGGGATGCTGCCCTTGGCTGCACGGGTCCTGGCACTTCTCCGCTGCGTTTTCAGATTCAATCAGGTAGGAGAAGGGATCTTCTACAGTCTTCTGTTCACAGCTGCTGAAGCTGAACAGCAGCTAGCACTGTGGCTTTCTGGCAACGTGGCTCCTGGCTGCTTTTGCAGCAGTAATTCCTAAAGGCAGAGGAGCAGGGCTGGAGCACAGCGGGCATTTTGAGGAATGCTAAGAGCACGTTGGTGCCCAGTGCTGAAAAACCCACTTGAGTGCTGGGCAGTGCAGCTTGTCAATGGCAGGCAGCACTCTCAGTCACTGCTGTTCCATCACTCACTGCTTGTCGTGTGTGTGGCGGTATCTCTGAAGGGAAGCCATTATTCCATCTGCTTTGGAGAGGCTCTGGAGTTGTATTGTTCATTCTTCATGCATGTGAGTTTCTGGGAAAAGACAAAGCAGGCGTGGGGATGGTGCACAGGAGAGAGCAGGGCGGCTGCAGTGAGCAGCATGGCAGTGAGAGCTGAGCCGATGGAGCAGGGCATGGGCTGCATCTCCTGCAGGGTTGGGGGCAGAAATGGCACTGCAGATGACTGTTCCTTTACTGTGGGTTTGATGTGGCTGTCTGTCCCAGTGCTGAGCACAGAAAACGGGTCCTTTATGAGCAGTGGCCGTGTTGAAGGATGTAGCAGAAGATGCCCAAAAACTGCTACTATGTGAGTTTGAGGGATATGCCAAAACCTTCAGGTTTTTCATTTAGAAGCACTCTTTGGTCCTGTATCCATAATGGAGCTTAGCTTTATCAGAGCCTGAAATTCTGCAGAGAGGTCTGGAACTGACAGCTGGAAAATGCACTGTGAAGGTGCTGTGCAGCTCTTTGCACGGCGCTGCGTCAGTAAAGGTGGAGTGCATGCTGTGTTCTCAGGGCTGAGCACTTCTATCTGTTGCATCTCTGTGATCTTAAAACTTATTTGCTCATGTACGTCTTAGCATAAACCCCTGAGGGCTGTTTAATTGCTGTGTAATTAATAAAACTGTCATCAGACTGAGGCGTTTCTATTAAGAGACTCTGAAATAGACCACCATGCATTACTTGCTTAATCTAAAAGTAAAAAGTTTCAATGGTTTTTATCGATTTATAAAGCAGTTTAGGCCAAACTTGCTGTGGCTTTCCTGCAGGTGGGTGTCTCAGCTCAGATCTCCGTGGAGTTTGCAGTCTCAGGCCTCGGTGGCACCAAAGCCATTAAACACTCAACCGAAATGTCACATCCTTTTTGTGCTTTTTTTTCCTTTTTGTTCTTTTACATTTTATCTTATTCCAAACTTTTTCTGCTCGATGGTGGTAGCTGTGCATCCATTGCAGACTGTATCTCGCTCCCTCTGGTGTTTGCTGTTAATCCTACTCATCTTAAAACCCTGGTAGAACAGGTAGGGAGTGCTGATGTTGGACACTGTGCTCTGATCTGCTGGGAGGCAATTTGCTGCTGCAGTGGCTGACAGATCTGAGGCTGCTGCCCAGGACTCGGAGGTCCAGCTGTGTTTGCTTTCCTGGGCTGAGAACACGGGATTGCTTTTCCTTCCTTTCCTCCTGCATTTTGGAGGTATCATCCTTGATGCTTGATACCTTTGCACTCAGTGTTGCTCCTCACACTGGTTTCAGTGCTCCTGGAGCTGTCTGGGGTCTGGCATGGGGCTGTTGAGGATCTCCTCGGGCTCCTTTGGGTAACAACAGCTCGCATTCATGGCCTTTCTTGGCTCTTCACTTTCACAGCATCACAGGGGTTGGAGGGGAGCTCAGGAGATCGAGTCCTGCTCTCTTCCCCCATCACTGTGTGCCCTTCAGCTTCGGGCTGCTGTTGCTGGGTGCTCTGCTGTGCTGTCACTGCCTCTGCTTGCTCTGAGCACAGCAGCAGCACAAGGAGCTGCTCCCTTGGAGCTGCCTTTTGGGCAGCCTGTGAATACCTGGGCTGCAGGGTGCTCCTCTGGTGGCTGTGGGCAGTTGGGTTGCATCCCAGGAAGGCTTTGGGTAAAGCAATGGGTGTAGCTGGTAATGGAGGGATGTATCAATTCAACACCACGAGCTGATTCAGCACAGAGCCAGCTGGTTGCCTTCTCAATTCCTTTCTTCAGTGGTTCTGGAAAGCATATAAGGAAAGACTGAACCAGTGCCATCCAGGGAAGCATTTCTTCCCACCACACTAAGGAAACAGACATTAAAAGCACTTATGCAAGGACTATCGGTGAATCAGTGCTGGGGAAAATAACCAGCTTTTGGTCTGTTTCACTTTTCAAATCTCTCCCGCCCAAATAATTTGGGCCTTGCTGTGTGATTGCAATGCCTACAGGTATGTGAATGCTTTCTCACTGCATGGTGTGGTTGGGTGGCTCTGTGCACGTGGGCTCCTGTTGCCATCAGCTGTGGTTGTGAATCTGGGCAGCTGGATTTGGGGAGAGGTGAAGTCGATGTGTTCCCTTCATGCTGCTGGTGAATGGCAGTGCTACTCCAGGGAGATTAACAAGAAGTTAATGCCTGCTGAGCCTTTAAAGCTCTCTATTTATAGGGCCTCCGGTTCCTTGTCCTCCTGCAGGATTTGGTGCGCTGCTATTGGGAAAGGACTTGGTTCTGCTCTTCAGAATGCCTTATTTCAGTTTCAGATCTGTTTCTGAGCTCTGCAGTGCACTTCTCCCACCCTCTTTTAAGGAAGTTGCTCATTACATCAGTCTCATTTGTAGATGAGGTTTGCCTGTAGGCTGCAGAGGCTGCTGGATGTGGCTCTGCTGGGGTACATACTTAATATCTGTGCTATTTTTTCAGCCCTGTGGTCATGCAGTGTTTTGTCTGAGAGGATCTTGGGAAACTGAGGGTGTGCCATTTAAAGAACTTGGGGGTAAGAGCTATGAGAAGTGACAGGAACATTTTCTGGCTGTGTGCATAAGGATTGAGAACCTGCTCCATAGCACCCAGCACGAAGTGCTGCCGGACTGTGGCAATGTGATACAGGGGTGGAGGGTTGGGTGACACCCTGCTGCTGTGCTCTTTGTGTGCATAAAACATTCAGGGCTGGGTACAATGCCTTTGTAGATCAGTTGCACATTGCCTCTGTCACACTTCCAGCATCTCGGATCAAGTGTGCAGTTCTTCCTGCCTGTTGTCTTTCACATCAAACGTGACTTTGAGCTTCCCATGGGAGCTGCCTGGGCCTGAACCACCCCCAGACCAAGCATTGAGTCCCAGACTTCTTTTTCATGGGAGATGTCACCCATGAAGCTGCTGTGTTTGAAGGCAGTGCTGCTCCTGTTGGCTGTGAAGTCACAGTGCTGGGATCAGCTGCAGCATCTCTGTGCACCTCAGGCCCTTTGTGATTGCATGGTGCTGCCATGCACTGTGTGTGAATTATAGCATTCTTAGCTTTGAGCAGCTGGATACCACAGCTTGAAGGTAGGATGGGGTAGAAGGCCAAAAAGCAGTTGGGATAATACACAGCATTTAGTGCAGAGGGTTGTGTCATTCAAAAGCAGGCTTCAGTGCTGAAGAATCCCTTTGGTGGCAGGTGCTGCTCTCAGGGCAGAGCTGTGCTTTGAGGTCTGCTCCTGCTCTGCTTCCTCTGGCAGCTGATGTATTTCTCTTGAATGATGAGTGCAGCGATGCATGTGTGGCCTTCCAAGGAGACATTTAAGTCCTCACTTTTATGTTTGCATGATTTCTGTAGCAGATGTCTTTGGTGCTTCAATCATAATTAATTGTGACCAGAAAGAGTCTGAGTTAAACATCCTAACAAAGTAAAATCTGCACTGATGGTTTCAGATGATGCTTTTGCCACATCCCTCCTACAAGCACAGATGTGGTTGTTTGGAAAGAAGTGAAAGGCCAAACATTAAATGTAAATGTTGTGACACTTGGTTGTGATTTACTGACAAAATCAGGCAAATATCGAGGTGGGAAAACCACCCAGGGTTCTCACACTGGGATGCAGTGGGCATCTGAGTCTGGGTTAGGTGATGTGTGCAGCACGTGCAGAGGATGGGTAATCTGATGTCACCTGAATGTGTGGGCTGTCTTTGACGTGGTTATTTCTATGGTGGGGAGGGAGCAGGAGGGAAATGCACTGAAGAAACACCTGGGTATACTTTGTTTCATAATAAATAGCAGTGCTTCTTGTTAATGAAAGCTTCCTTTGGAATTAAGTCCTTAGCTAAAGATTGTGCATGAGAGAGGTTTGGTTCTTGCAGATCTCCACTGCTTCCTCCCCACTGACTGCTGGAAGCCTACAGAAGGGAATGTCCCTGTTAAATGAGCTGCACTTCTTTGTTTCCCTCAGGCAAAGTACATCTCCCAGTGCATCGATGAGATCAAGCAGGAGCTGAAGCAGGATAACATTGCAGTGAAAGCAAACGCCGTCTGCAAGCTCACATATGTAAGTGCCTTGCTGAGATACGGTGCCATCACAGGTGTCACTTCTCACTTGCTGACTAGCAGCTGGCCTCTTCTTGGGCTGTGCTTTCATGGCAGCGCCATCCTGGAAGCACATGCTGCAGGTGGAAGTGCTCCCATGTGCATCTCTGACATCAGTGCCTGCACATTCCCTTCCGTTTCTTGTGCTGGCTGGTGTCTGTGCGACTTCATCTCACTGAGCTGGGTTAGCAAACTGATCTAGTTCAAAGCTCATCCAGTAAAAAAGTAGTTTTGAGCTGGATCAAGTAAGAGCATGTAGTTGCACGAGGACTGGAAACTGGTGTTTGTTTCTCTTTGTGCAATCCTTTGTGGAGAAGGAGAACTGTCAAAAAGTGACTTTTGTGATTCATTTAAAAAGTAACACAGAAAGAAACTGCCCACAGTTGTGCTTATCCAACTGCATCTGTAGTACCTGGAGCTGCTGCCAATTAATTCTACAGCTTCTGGAGGAACTTCTGGGTAACTTTAACTCCTTCGTGGCATAGAACATACCGTAGGGCTTGGTCATGAGGTGGAGGTGTATTGTTATTTTTGGACCCTTGTTTCATCTGTCTGAGCTCTCCTGACTGATTCTCTGAGTCTGTAGTTACAGAAATGTTACTTTGGCTTCTCTGCTCACAGTTACAGATGCTGGGCTATGACATCAGCTGGGCTGCTTTCAACATTATCGAAGTCATGAGTGCATCCAAGTTTACATTCAAAGTGAGTTTTCTGTTTAATTACTGCTGTGCAGGCCAAGCTGTGTCACTACTGTATTTAATGGATGTGTTGATGTATCATCATTAGGTTTGATTTCTTCAGTAAGCCAAGCAAGTAGACTTTCTGTAGTACATGGGCAGTGCTTGCCCTGCCACCACAGGCTTTTTTTAGCAGGTCTTAGACAGCAGCTGCCAAACTTTCTTGTGGAAAAGCCAGGCTGTGGAGCTTTTGCTTTGTTTTGTGAAGGCCACCTGAGATTCCCTGTGATGTATTTCATTGTGCAATTGCTTTGTAACTGTTCCTGAAAGGTTTGATCCAGTTCCCAGGCTGGGCTTCCATACCCAAGAGTCAGGAATGGGGGACTGTGCTTTGTTTGAAGTGCGGCACAGCCACGATAAATATTCCCCATTTCTCCTAATGATAGTCCTACTTCATTTCTGCATCTCCTTGGCCATTAAGCCCGTATATTCTAATGAAGGACAGGAGATGAAGCTGATTTTAATATCCTAAAAGAGATGTATTACAACTGAAGATGTACTCTTTCTTAAAAAGAGTTTGTATCAGGAAACAATAGAAAACAATCATGCCTCTTTTAACAGAGTTAAGCAAACCCAGTGCCTGTTTTAAACAACTGGTTGTTCTTGATCTAAACATCTCTAAACTTTATGTAATGCCTTTGTGTCTCCTTGCCCTCTCACAGAGAATTGGATACCTGGCTGCCTCTCAGTGCTTTCACGAAGGGACTGATGTCATTATGTTGACTACCAATCAAATCCGGAAGGTAAATTCTCGATTTCAGTTCCTGGTTTCTTCCTATTTGTATTTTCAAAGATTATACAGTATTTTATTTATTTGACAAGAGAGATGTTGAGGTAGAATTCTTCTCACATGGTTCACAGTCATCACACGATCTGAAGGACTGATGCAGTCTTAGGAGTTCTCTGCAGGTTTCCCTGATGCTGTTTCATGCCAACTCTGTTTATTTGCTTAAAAAACCCCGTGGGAATTAATTCACCCAGTGTCTTTCATAAGGACTCAAATACATTACAGCCATTACAGTTGGGAAGTTTTGTTGCTCTTTAAGAAGTAATCTATTTGTTCTTAAAGTAGAATCTAATTTTCTCCCACCTGCCAAAGGTACCAAAATGAGATGCATGTGGCACAGAGCCCTGAGGGTCTGGCTATGTTTAGCTCTCCTGACGTGGTTTCTTTGCACACATGACTCCACAGTGTTAATTCACACAGTCCAAGAGCAAACTGTGCTGCTCCCTTCATATCTTTGTTTCCCAGTAACTGCAGCTATGAACTCATCCTGTAATGCTCTGTCTTCCACGAGATCCAGCTTCATAATCAACATCTGAATGCACTCAGATATGACTGTTAATATATCTAATGCACCAGGCTGAATTGTAGAAGTACTTTCTATCCTCTACAAACAAGTACAAAGAAACTTGACAAATGGAATATTCTGCACCCTAGCTTGAATTCTGTCTTTTTGGGCTGGAAGCTATGGTGCTGCCAGCAGCTTGGAAGGGAAGTAATCTCCTTTTTTTTAATTAGGTTAGGGCACTGTTATGTGCTCATCATCAGAGCATGCCCTGTGAGGCTGCTGGTGGTTTGGCTTTGACTTAACAGGGTTAGTATTTAATTCCTTTTTTGTTTTTTAGGGTTTTAAACATATTTGTGATCATGTCAGAGATTTTTAACAATTATTTGCCATTTCTGAAATAGCACTAAGGTATGCTGTCTCTAATTGCTTTTATGATGCAATCATCCACCTATTAATTACAATTCCTTATGCCCATTATTCAGTGCCACAGTAGCTGTGTTTTAGCAGGTGTTGGAGGAGACTCTACTTAATGGAGTCAATAGAGTATATAAATATTCCCATGGAATAGAAGTAGCTCTGCTTTCAATCTGAATGAATGAAATTGGACTGAAAAAATACTTTCTCAACATCCTTTGTGATCTTAAATTTTTGAGCCTGTTTTTCCTTTTTTAGGATCTGAGTAGCCCTAACCAATATGATACAGGAGTTGCACTGACTGGCTTGTCCTGTTTTGTTACTCCAGATCTTGCCAGGGACTTGGCAAATGACATCATGACCTTGGTGAGTCAATAGACTAAAATAACTCCGTTCCTCTACTTAAAAAACATTAAATTGTTCAAACCTGTGTGATTTAGAACTGCTATATGTGAAAAGTGATCCTTTTCCCTTGTGAGCCCTTTGGGGAGCCTTTCCAGACCTGAGTTAGTTCTGGAGGTTCCCCTTGGTTGTTTCTTTTAGTGGAGGTGATAGATGGCAGCCCAGCCCTCCACACTGAGCTCTGGAGCACCAAAGTAACAGTCACCCCTCAGACAGTTTTGGGAGAGCTGGATAAGGACCTTGAGGAAAATCTTAGAAATGTTGATTTGTAAGAGCCTCACCCCAACTGTTTCATTCACAGATGTCTCACACGAAGCCTTATATCAGGAAGAAGGCAGTGTTAATCATGTACAAAGTGTTTTTGAAATACCCAGAGTCCCTCCGTCCTGCGTTTCCTCGCCTTAAAGAGAAACTTGAAGACCCAGATCCTGGTGAGTAGATTTCAGATGTTTCTAAAACATCTTAAGTGTAAATGCTTTTCGAGCTGGTGGAGAGAAAGAGTATGTGAAAAATACCTAAATAAAGCATTTTAAAGAAGCAGATGTTTTGAAACGCTTGCATTAGATCATAAGGTTTTTCTTTTATTCTCTTAGTGTTATCTGTGTCCCTCAGATGAGCTATCACAGTAAGGAGGGAAGGAGAATGGCAGTGTCCTTTCTGATGCTGAACCCAAACCAGATATCTATAGCTTGCTAACAGTATTAGAAAGCAGCCAAAATCAAACATCCTTCCTCAGTTTGCTTTGCATTTGTATGTTTGTTTTACTGCCTCACCTTCGGTAACGAGGCTGAGCCATTCCATGCAACACCCAGATCTGCATCTTGAGCTGCCCTTGCTCTGAGCATTCTGCAACAGAAGCTTCAGGCATTGATCTCTTCTTCTCTCACTTCTGTTTCCCAGGTGTGCAGTCTGCTGCAGTAAATGTTATTTGTGAGCTGGCTCGACGCAATCCCAAAAACTACCTTTCTCTTGCTCCTCTGTTTTTCAAGTTGATGACGTCCTCAACCAATAATTGGGTTCTCATTAAAATTATAAAACTGGCAAGTATTCTCTACCTATGCATAGAGGATTGAGATCCTCATTAGATTATGTTGAGTGTGAAAACAGTTTACTTGCTTGGAGGTATTTTTAGCATTAAATCTGAATGAAAAATAAACCAGGAATGTCTTCTGTTTTTGTCAATGTAACCAAAGACAAAAATATTTTAGGATGAGTTGATTAAATGTAACAAATTGCAATTTAAAGAGTGTTTTTGTACTGCTTAAAAACAGCTGTTGATTCAGTCTCTTGTCTGCACTTTTTTTAATAGTTTGGTGCTCTTACTCCATTAGAACCCAGACTGGGGAAGAAACTGATTGAGCCTCTGACCAACCTCATACACAGGTACGTGTGGCAGGTGCTGCTTTGTTCACTCAGGGTTGGTGAAGTGCCTGTTAGGTGGGTCACTAAGTTTGTTTCCTGATGCCAGATGTGTTGGCTTTGTCAACATCTTGCATCAAAAGATGGTGATGTCAAGGCTATTTCTTACAAAGCTGAGTGAGACAAACTGCCATAAGGTTTGTAGTTGGGTGCCTGACTGCCAGAGGGTGGGTTTCTCAGGAGCATGTATGCTGTGCCATTCTTCATTCATCTCTCCATCTGCCATTCTTGGGGTTTTGACCTTGGACAGAGGGATTGGTATGATCTTCAGATGAGATTGGTTCACTGCTCTGTAACCAGTACTGAGACTCGGGCTAATTGCTTCCTGGCAGTTAATTTCCTGTGTAATTAAAGTTGTTAACTAGCTCTAAGATATCACTGACAACTCTAAAAAATGTGATGGTTTTATTCCCTATTTAAAGTACTTGGTTTCTGTTTCAGCACCTCAGCCATGTCTCTCTTATATGAATGTGTGAACACAGTAATAGCAGGTGAGAACTGAAATTTGTAACCTAGAAAGGAACACAATGAACTTTGTCATTAGTTAATGCTATTTAAACCTTTTCTAACTTACTGCATTTTATAACTGAATTAAATTGCTTGGCAAACTTTCCATGTTCTGTTTCAGTGTAGGGCTGTAACTGAAGTCCTTGGTTGTCAGCAGATGAGGCTGAGTTATTCCAGCTATCCTCTGTTTGCTAAAGGCAAAAATAAAGCAGCAGTTAACAATGAGTGATTATTTATACTTAAGCTCCTAACTGTGAATCGTGCCAGCAGCCATAAAATGGCAAATCCTATCAGTTCTTCATGGAAAGTTTGCCAACGTTTGCTGATTTGAGGAAGTTAACAGGATAGGGCCACCTTTCTGCTGTGGGTTGTGTGCTGCTGGAGCTTCCCAAAACCCAGTGTAGTCAGCAGTGGGAGACTTTTGCCTCAAGTCTCTTGCTGACTTGATGAAAACCCCAATATAATTACAGTAAACTCCAGGATCCGTTGCTGCATCTCATTACGTTAGGGAAATGCTTGCTGAGGTTCATCTGTGTTGTTGCTGGTGATGTATTTACAGTTGTGACTGCAGCAGGATATCAGTAAAATCAATCTTAATGAGAGCACAGTGTGACGTTAAGCAACTCCAACCCAGCTTCTGCTACAGCTCGTGCTTTTGTTTCCATCCTACCCTGTAATTTATTGCTTTCCTAAAGTTAGATAGAACTATGATGTGTGAAGGGGCCTTCTCTCCTCCCAAGCTGCCCCAAAGCCCCAGCAGGCGAGCAGCAAACAGATGCTCAGCTTCCCCTGTGGGCAGAGCTGTCTGTTAGCCTTTGTGGTGCTCAGAATCCAGCAGTGCTGACTGAAATGTGTGCTTATGTGTTTCAGTTCTGATCTCACTATCCTCTGGGATGCCCAACCACAGCGCCAGCATCCAGGTATGGCACATCTTTATCTTCTGCTCTGTAATCCCAAATGTGGTGGGGAAATGAGCTTGTGTTCCTCTGCTAAAGCAGTAAATAACTGCTGTTTAGGAGGAGTCCTACAGACTGAAGCATTTCCTATGAATTCTGTTGTTTCTTTTGGTTTAGAAAGCAAGTTCTTCTCTTCTGAAGATTTTCTCACTCTCTTATTCAGCTACTATTGATACATCATGAAATCTGCTTTGTTTTGCAATCAGTTCATGCAGCAAGACTACTAGAGGCCACAGGTCTTCCTCAGGATGCTTCCCTGTGTGCTCCAGCAACCCCTGCATGTAAAACAACTTCATAAAGAGTTGTTTTAATGTAGACCTTTAAAGCTTGGCCTTTTTTTTTTCCCTTCCAGCTTTGTGTACAGAAGTTAAGAATATTGATCGAGGACTCTGACCAGAACTGTAAGTATGTTGCTTGTCTTCATGGCAGCTCTGAGCAAGCACTCACAGGGGAGAAATTGCAGCAGTCTTAGTGCAGTGAGGTGTGTCTGCAAACATCTTGTTCAATATTACAGAGCTGTTATGTTGTAAACAGTTGTTGAGTCTGTAATGTGGAAATAATTTTAGATAGTGAGCTTTTCTTCTAATTCTTTTAAACGAATGAGATGAGTTATTACTGCAGCTTATGGTCTGCCAAATCTAAAACACTTCTCTTTCCATGCTCTGTTCTTCCTCTTTTAGTGTACCTCCTGCTTGGGAAAGTAGTGAGGGCTGTTCATATAGTTGGAGCTTTATAGTAAAATGTAAGAATACTACTTTTTTTAATGACAACAAAGAGCATTGGAAAATCCTTTTTATTTTGTGCCAAGATCTTTAATTGTTTTTTTATCCTACTTTTTCACCATGGAAAATGGATCTCATTCTTAATACGTCAGTCATCTTAATACTCTTTATGCTGTGCTCACCCTATGATGCCAGCTCTCAGAACCCAGAGGTTCTGTATGAGAAATACGTGTTTTGATATCAGTGGTAAAACTTGGAGTATGAAAAGGCAGTGATCAGTGTGTGCAGCCATGGCGCCCCATGCGTGGGACTGTGACATTAAGGAAGGTCACCTGAGATGTGCTGGTTTTCAAACGTGTTCATCCTGGTCACAAACACTTATCTGAATTAGGAAGGTTGGTGTGAGTAGAACCAACCAATGTCAGAACTTCACGGGCAACAGCAACCAGTATTTCTATATTTGGAAAGAAGTTTTATTTTGTCTTTCACAGTGAAATACCTGGGATTGCTAGCTATGTCCAAAATCCTGAAAACACATCCCAAGTCAGTTCAGTCTCATAAGGACCTCATTCTCCAGTGTCTGGATGACAAAGATGAGTCTATCCGACTCAGAGCTTTGGACCTCCTGTATGGCATGGTATGTTTCTGCAGGTGTTTCCCTTGCAGCCTGTACTTGGAAGCAACTGGTTAAGGAAAACATGCAACTTTCTCATCCTCCCTCCCTCATGATGGTCTTTTGGTAATAACTGCTTATCATTAGAGCTATACCAGATCTTTTATTTGTAATAAAAGAGCTTTAAACACTTCCAACTGCAAAAGCAAACTTGTAGTGACAACACTTGGTCTCTGAAAGGGCTGTGGTTACAGTTTGTGCCTTTCATTCAAGAGCCTGCAAAACTGGGGCTTAGTGGGGTGGGTTTGGTTTCTTCGTGACACGAAAACTCAGGTCCATTGAGGAGCTAGCATCTGCTTTAATAGAACTGGAAGCACGTGGTGCAGGAAATATCTTATTTTTGAGTCAGGACTTCAATAACAACTCCTTCAAACAGGTATCAAAGAAGAACTTGATGGAGATAGTGAAGAAACTGATGATCCACGTGGATAAAGCAGAAGGGACGACGTATCGGGATGAGCTGCTGACTAAAATCATAGACATCTGTAGTCAGTCCAATTACCAATACATCACCAACTTTGAGTGGTCAGTGTTTTTTGTGTCAACTTTGAAACCATCAGCAGTGGCAGTACAGAACTGTCTGATGATGAAACTGTGTCCCTTGCTCTTCCTGTAGGTACATCAGCATCTTGGTGGAACTGACTCGATTGGAAGGCACGCGGCATGGGCACCTTATAGCAGCCCAGATGTTAGATGTAGCTATCAGAGTGAAAGCTATCCGTAAATTTGCAGTTTCTCAGATGGCCATGCTTCTGGACAACGCTCACCTCATCGCCAGCAACACCCAGAGGAATGGGATCTGTGAGGTGCTGTATGCTGCTGCCTGGATATGTGGGGAGTTCTCTGAGTAAGTGTGTGATCACAAAGCCTGACACACTCAGACACAGATTCGGGCCATTGAAAAGTGATTCCTAAGTTGTTCTTCTCTCAAAATACGCACACTGTTGCTAACAAAAGGAGTGCTTCTTTCTCACTCCTTCATACCATAGCAGTTCTGAGTTGTTTGCAGTCAGGACAGATGCTTCTCATTGAATATCTGATCTTTCTTTCTTCTGCATTCCTGCCTGCTCGGGCGTGGTTGTGGATATGAGCAGTCTTAATGCAGTGAAGGAGCTCTTTAATCATTATCTAATCGTAGTGGATTTATTAAAACCACAAACACTGGTGCAGTGAACTGTGTTCTGTGCAGTAAGCATAGCCTACTAGTTTCTATTTTTCTTCAGCAACTAACTAGAACCTCACCAATGTGAGCAGTGAAGTGCAGGATGGCAGAAGGGGCTGCTAGTCCAACATTGCCAGTGCAAATGGCAGTTAAAAGTGCAGTAATTAGTTAATAGAGGAAAAAACTGCACTTGTAAAGGTGGAAGCTGAGCTGTTTCCCTGCTTCTTTGAAAGGATAAGGCTGTAAATTTGTGCATGCCATGTTACTGCTGCCGCTCGGAAGGTGAAAAATGCAGGCAGCAATGATGGTGTATATAGTCCAACTTGTCTTTATTTGTGCTGCAGCTGAGGTGTCTGAAGAATTCTTAAGGCTGACAAAAGTGCTGAAGTTTCTCCATTGCCATCCAGCTGATGTCAGTTCTGTCTTTCTAGACACCTGGAAGAAGCAAATCAAACATTAGAAGCAATGCTGAGGCCTAAAGTTACTACTCTACCCGGCCACATCCAGGCAGTTTACGTGCAGAACATGGTGAAGCTGTATGCATCCATCCTGCAGCAGAAAGAGCAGGCTGGGGAGAAGGAGGCAGCTCAGGAAATCACACAGCTGATGATCGAGCGTTTGCCTCAGTTCGTGCAGAGCGCGGATCTGGAAGTTCAGGAGAGGGTAAGAGAACAAAATGAGGCTGACTTTCACTGGGGTGTGAGTGGGGCTTTCTGGTTCTGTGTTTTAGTATCAGTTCTGAAATTACTTTTGTGTTTGTTCTTAGGCTTCTTGTATCTTGCAACTAATAAAATATATTCAGAAGCTACAAGTGAAAGAAGTGCCTGTAGCTGAGGAAGTGATAGCCCTGTTTGCTGGTGAGCTGAACCCTGTGGCTCCTAAGGCACAGAAGAAAGTCCCAGTTCCAGAGGGGTAAGGTTCCTTCTCTCATGCAAAGCCTCACTTAAACTGCTTAAGCTTTGAAGTAAAGCTGGGATATGGCTATAAACCCTGAAGTACTCAGGGGTACTGAACCAAGCTATTTGTGTTTACTGCAACTCTTACCAGCTTGGACTTGGATGCCTGGATCAACGAACCTCCATCAGACAGTGAGTCTGAAGATGAAAAGCCCAAAACAATTTTTCATGATGAGGAGCAAAGGCATTCCAAGCCCAGGCATCCAGAAATGGATGAAGAAGAACTGGCCAGGGTGAGTGAATTGTTAAAATGATTTTTGCACATAGTTTAGTGGTGATGTTGTCAGAGTAATACGGTTGTACAGTAATAATGGTACTTAAAGTTACATCCTAGTATGTCTCTTGACTCAGAACAGTTTTGTCATAATCAAGCTGCTGTGCTGTAGAATTTTTGCAAGTAGGCAATGTTCCAAATATTATGGGAGACCACATTTTGCATTCTGATGCCTTTTATGTCTCTTTGCTTGTAAGCAGACATTCTAACCACAAATTCTCTTTTCCTTCTAGCGTCGAGAAGCCCGGAAACAAGAACAGGCAAACAACCCTTTTTATATTAAAAGCTCTCCTTCCCCACAGAAGGTGAGTGAGTCTGATTCAATCTCTTCTTGGCCTCCCATACTGCGTCTCTCTGAATGCTGGTGCTGCAGCTTCCTTTTGGGGTACTTCTGATTATTCTCACTGCAGTTACAATCACATAAGTGTGGTGCCTGGAGTGACAACCTGCAGCTGTTTTTATGATCCTTCTTTCTGTTGGAAAAGCTTGCAAATGACTAAATGTCACCAGAGCAGCCAGCTCTCCATGGATTTCCAGTGGGCCTCCAGTTTAAAAATAGTGCTGACTGTCACAGGTTCCATTGCAGAGAACCTTCTTGTAGAGAGCAGTCTTGCTTGAGTTGCCATGGAAAGTTCAGCAGTGACTCCTTAGAAGCTGCAAAGACACTTTTTTCTTTGCTTTTATGTCACAGAGTCCTGTACAGGAGTTTGTCCCACTCTGGGTGCTGCTTTTGGGTTCACCTTGAAAGACACTTCATTAAGAGTGCTGGAAAGACTGAACTAACACTTTAAGGTCAATAGTTATCCTTCGTGGTCTTCTTAAAACACACTGCGTGTTTGTGGCTCAGAAGGTCACAGTGGCTCTTCTTGCCATCCCCTGCAGGGAGAGTTCCTCTTTTATTCCTTGTGTCCCAAAGACTGCCCCCATTCTCCTCAACCTACACCTCAAAATTCCACGTGAAGTGGCAAATTGTTACTCATAAAGCACAAACCAAAAAGTCTTTAGAGTTGCAGGAAGCCTTTTCCATGGCAGCAGCAGGGTTAAAGCACTGGAGCCTGAGGCAGGATCTTTTATAACAGCAACCAGTTGGCTCTAACGTACAGCCAGTTACCAGATAGGATTTAGCACTGAGCTAGTCCATTCCTATCATTTAAAATGCTCACTTAGGGGATTAAACAGCCTGCTGTTCAGAAATGTCTATTTATATAGATTTGGCAGTGCTCACAGCATACACTTTCATTTTCCCAGCGTTACCAAGACACTCCAGGTGTGGAACATATCCCTGTGGTCCAGATCGACCTTTCTGTCCCCTTGAAAGTTCCAGGTAAGTGCAGCTGATACTGAAAATGAAGTGCAGAAACTTAAGCAAAAGTGATAACATCAAATTCTTAAGTGTGAGAAGCATACGCTCATTAGGCTCTAAGTTGGCTCTGTGATCACGTGCACTGAAAGCAATTTGGCTTCTTCTGTAGGAATGCCAATGTCTGACCAGTACGTGAAACTGGAAGAAGAGCGGAGACATAAACAGAAACTGGAGAAGGACAAGAAAAAGAAAAAACAGAAAAAGGAAAAGAGAGGGAAACATCACCGCCATAACTCGCTGCACACAGAGAGTGAGGAGGACATTGCTCCAGCCCACCACGTGGACATCATCACGGAGGAGATGCCGGAGGTCAGCTGCTGGGCTCTGTGCTCTTAAAGGCAGCCTCTCCCAGAACTGCAGAGCTGGTTAAGAAATGACTGATGGAGATGGCCCTAAGCTGTGCTTTGCAGGGGGAAGAATGTCTTTTGCAGGGGAAGCTGTCTTTTTGTGCACTGGGGCTATTAAAAGAACAGTGTGCACCTCTGCTATAAAAGCAGTGCTGCCCAAATAGTTGCTTTGTTTATTATGCTCTGCTGCTTCACTTTGACGTTGTCTTGCTGTCTAGTCAGCAGGTTTGCAGCTGATTGCAATTAATTGCACGTGCTAGTGATGTGATCTGTGTTTGTTCCTAAAACTTCTGTTAATCAAAACCAAACAGCAGCAATTCAGATCCTGCAATTTGGAAAGAATGGCTTTCTGTTCTAAATTAGTCTTGTAACGAACTGCTGTGTTAATGTGTGCTGTTGTTAAGACTTGCTGGGCCTGACTGCAAGCTGCCCTGCTCTGTGGTTAGCAAGCTTAAAAAACACCAACAAACTGCACTGGGGGGTGTAGAACTTGATTTAGAAGTTGCCCAAGGTACGATTTGTGTGCTGATGGTCTCTTTCTTTTTCCTGCAGAATGCATTGCCCAGTGATGAGGATGACAAGGATCCCAATGATCCATACAAGGCACTCGACATAGATCTGGATAAGTAAGTTTTGTATGTGAACTTAATGACTAACCAGAATGCAGGAGGGCTTGGCTGAGGCCAAGCATACCAAGGTCCTGTCTGCAGTCACTGGGTGAAAAGTCTGGAGTCCCTCTCCATCTTTTGATGCAAGTGTAGGTGGCCATTCAGGTTGGGTTCCCACTGCACTGTAGATGATAAAAGCTAAGCTGCTAAAATACTGGCAGTTTGGGGAGGGTGGATAAAGCATCTTGTGTGGCTGGGTCCCAGCAGAAGTGAATATTTGAGCCTTTGGGGGCATCTCTTTGATTCAGTGTGCATTTGCACTGAGTGTGATTTATGTTCATCTGTGTTCATCTCAGACCTGCTGTGCACAGGGCAAGCCTATGTGCTCTGTGCAGCTTCAGTGCAGTGCCACTGTTGAGAATTGTTGTTCTAACCTGATTGGGCTTCTGTATTGTTTTCATCTGTTCTCTTTCCATTTCATATGAGTCACTGTGCTTTCCTGTCATGTTTTCTCATGTCTGTGTCCTCTCTTTCCTTCTGTGCTTGCACTGCTATGTCTGTGTCACGCTCACACGCAGTCTGGTTTCAGGGAAGCCTTCCAGGTAAGACTGTACTGCTAAGTGCTTCACCTTCTTATCTCAGCTTGGTTGATTTCAGTGGATGGCATAAATATGTGAGGGGTCACAAAGCTGTTGAAATCAATGCCCTTCAGATTTGGGTGTTTTCCTTGCTGGCCTTCAGAGGCCATTGGATATCTTTCTGAGCTGATGTTTGCTGCTTAAATGTAAAAAATGGATGGTTAAGCAAAAGCTGTAGGAAAGGAAGCAATTAGTCAACTTTTCTCTTCTAGACAGTGTTTGAGAGTGAATAAATTTGTGGTGCTTTTTCCCAAGTGATGGATTCTGGATATGATGTAAATCTGAACTGCTGGTGGTGCTTTCTGGAAACAAACACCTGACGTAAAGCACAGCTCTTCAGTGTCACAGTAGAGCTTCGTAGCATCAGCTGCCAAACATTTTGTTGCTTAAAACCACCTCTGATCAGTGATGTGTTCAGAGATAACACCACACTATTTGCCCTTCTGTAGGGTTGCCCACAGGTCTACAGCTGGCACCTGGGTGAGCAGATGTTAGCACAAGCTTCAGGTCTCCTTCAAAACATTGCTCAGCTTTCTAATCTGAGAGCACTGACTGCAGTGACTTAAACCTTACTTTTGGTCCACGTGCATGTGCTGATTTAGATTTGGGGTCCAACTTGTAAAAAGCAAAAAAATAACCAGCAAGAACCAGACTGTCTTGGAAGCAGAGAATCTGAGTGAAGGGAGTCTGTCCTTGCAGCAGGCTGATGTTGTGTTTGTATCTCAGACCCTTAGCAGACAGTGAGAAGCTGCCAGTGCAGAGACACAGGAATGCTGAAGCCCTGAAGACGCCCGACTCCGAAGCTCCACCTGTAGAGAAGAAAAGCAAGAAACCCAAAAAGAAGGAAAAGAAACACAAAGAAAAGGAGAAAGACAAAGGGAAGAAGAAGGAGAAAGAGAAAAAGGTAGTAGAGGAAGAAGAAGAGAAAAAGGTAATTTGAGGCTTTCTTTTATGAACAGCTCTTATGGTCCATATCTTCTGCTGTGTTTTGTGCTTGTTGGTTAGGAGTCAGAGCTACAGTGGTGACTTCTGTCTCCTCTCTGAATTCAGGAGGAAGACTTGGATTTCTGGCTCTCCACGGCTCCACCACCTGGCTCTGCTGCCCAGCCACAGGTAGACATCACACTGTGTCAAAGAACACCTTTCTTACAGCTGCATCTCACTGTGATAGCAGTGCTTTGTCAGGAGGGAAGGGGTGATAGGTTTATCTACCCACTGTGTTACCATGAGGCAGTGAAGCTGTGTCCCCAGTTTAGACACTGCTGTGGGAGGTTCCAGTCTCACCACATTGCAGGTCAGTGGAAGTAAATGCAGATGTAGCTGCAGGCTCTGTGAGTTTCGGTGTTATTAATCTGTGGTTTTAGTTCTCAGTGTGAACTAGAAACCAGCAATATTAATAGGGATGAGTGACCTAGTCTGAAAGAAAAACTAATGAATTTCTATGGGAGACTCTGCAGGAGAGATGGAAAACAAGGAATTGATTCCCTGCAGGAAGTCTTTGCTATCCTGTCCTCAAGTGATCTGTGGCCAAGTTTCAGCAGCATGAAGTTGATGCCAGCTTTGATACCATGTTATTGTAATGTAACTTCCTGATAACAGTTTGGGAGGGGGGGGGTGTCACTGTCACAGTTTCCATTCTGGGATTCAGCTGTTTCAACTGTGTTCCATTAGTGTCATAATCCTTCTGATAATCCACTCAGAGCGGGCCTCAAGCCAGTGCTGCTGTTGTGTCTGAGCCTGAAGGGGTAAAAAAGGAAGAAAGGGAAGAGCAGCAGGAGGAAGAAGAAGAGGATGAAGGGAAGGTAAGCAGTCCTGAGTGGCTGACAGCCTCTCTGTGTTCTCCAGTGTCTCCTGTTCCACTTGTCCAGGTGGAGGCTGGTGATGCAGAGCTGTAGCAGTTGTAAAGCTGAGCTTCCAAGCAGCTGAAAATATTTGGTCTTCTAATCCCAGGCTGCTTTGGGCTCTAAGGCTTTGGTGTTGGAACTGAGAGCAAGGCTTAGCACAACACTCAATGATTGCTGGGGTGCAGGGAATGAAGGCTGTGTTCTGGGTTTCTGTGGGGTAGGAGATGCCAGCTGTGCAATGCAGGGCATCAGTGTTGGCACAGCAGTCATTGTAATGGCTAAGATTGTGTGGGTTTCTTTAAGGATTTGTTTCAGTTTCTCGTTGTTCTTGTAGAAATCCTCCAAGCATAAGAAGAAAAAGCACAAGAAAGAGAAAGAAGAGAAATCGAAGGATAAAAAGAAATCCAAAAAGAAGCATCACCACAGTGAGGAGGAGATGGCAGAGTCTGTGCAGAATGGAACACTAGATGATGAGCCACTACCAGTGAGTAGCTGTGTGCTGGCAGCCCAGCTCTGGGCGGAGGGCAGAAGCTGAACTGTTCTTTGGGGAGGGAGAACATCAGCTCCCCTCAGTGAAATCAGCCCTCTGTAGTGTGACTGCCATCTGTTTCTTTGCAGCCCATGTCCAGCTACCGCCTTCTTGCCGAAAACCCATACGTTAAAATGGTGAGTTTGTTGGCATTCAAATCCAGGGAATTTCTTCTTTTGTTCTCTTTTTTTTTTAAGAGAGGATGGTACTGCAGTTTCATCTAATAGCAAATAATTTGAATCCCAGGAGGCAGATGCCTAGCAGGGCTCTGCCTTTACTCCCCTCTGGTTGTCTCATTTAACAAGTTCTTCAGCTGAAATGTCTTCCTGCTCCTTAGCAGAACTGTGGGGCTGATCACCGTGCTTTTTGTTGTCCTGTGGCTGCACTGACTTCTCTTTGAAGCTTGCCATGTGCTGATGGTACATTCTGTTGCTGTGCTACACGAAGCTTCAGAACCTTCCCTATGATTTTTCTTTCCTCACTTGCAGACCTATGATATCCAAGGAAACCTGCAGAACGACAGCCAAGTGACTGTCTCTGTTATCTTCGAGAACAAAAGCACTAGCTTCCTTAAGAGCATGGAACTCAATGTCCTGGACTCTCTCAACACTAAGATGCTCCGACCCGAAGGATCATCAGTGCACGATGGGATACCTGTGCCCTTCCAGCTGCCCCCTGGTAATGCATGGCCTTGCTCAGCGTTCTGGCAGAACTCCTGGTCCTGCGCTGCCCTCTGCTGGAAAGAATTGTTTGAACTCCTTGCTGTTTTCCCTTCCAGAAAGACTCGCCTTTCTGCCTGGGTGTTCACTGGGCTTTCACACAGTTCATTGTAGAGGATAAGCAAGGCTGTAAATGCAGGTGGTTCTGCAAAGCCAGGGTGCAGGGCTGGGAGTGCAGCTGCCAGGGTTCCTTTTTCAGGCTGCTACACCTCTAAGTGTGCATCAGCAGGAATCCCCAGTTCAGGAGGTGTTTGCTGTGAGATTTCAAATGAAAGAAGATTCTGATCCTACCAAGTGCAGCCATCGTGCTGCTTTCCAGATACCCAGGGGTTTAGTGCTGTAACACTGCTAATTCAAAGGAATTGTGCACATCACACTCTTCCAGCTACGTGGAAAAGTTGAAACTTGGTTCAGAAACAGTGGGTACATAAAGCTGAGCTGCTGACGATCAGCTTGTTCTAATGATTGCATAGAGATGGATGCAGTTTCCTTACCTGATTTCTTCCTCTCCTTTCTTTATGCCAGGAATCTCTAACGAAGCCCAGTTTGTGTTTACACTTCAGAGTATTGTTATGGCTCAGAAGTTAAAAGGAACGCTGTCCTTTATAGTCAAAGTAAGTGCAGCTTTAAACTCTGTGCTTCTGCTTCCTTTGGAACTGCACAGGGGTGCTTGACTGGGGTGGAAAGCACTGCTTTAGAGCTTCTCTGAGGCATCATTTCATCTCTGCTGCACCAGCCCATTCTGTGATGTGAGAAGTATTTTTATGTGACATCTCGAGCAAAGAGTGCCCCGAGTGCTGCATTAAGCATGTCCTGAATTGTCTTTCCTGGCGGTGTGAGCAACGCAGCCTGAGACGTTCACTGCACTGCCAGATAGGAAGTGATGCATCTGCTGGGGAGAGGAGGGCGGCCAGTTACAGGAGAGGCAACCCAGCGTGTGCTCTGCTGTCAGTTGGATTTGTTAGCTGGCACAAGGCTGAAAAAATAGTAATGAGATAACATTAATAAGGTGTCACTCAGCCAGACACAACTGGAAAATAGAGCTGGGTCTGTTCAGCTGTGTTCCTTACCTGCTCTGGGTGTGTATATTGACTCAGCTGCCCAAATCTGGCCCCGATGGCCATCCTCACACTGATCCTTCAGGCCCACCCAGCTTTTATCAAGGGGAGCTGAGCCTTAAAGCCTCATCTGTGCCTCGTTGGAGGTGGGGGTGGTGCCTCCTCTTGCTGCCTCGGGGCTCCCATTCATCTCCTTTCCTTTGACCTGTTGCAGAATGATGAAGGTTCAACCCATGAAAAACTAGATTTCAAATTGCACTTCAGTTGCGCTTCATACTTGATCACGACGCCTTGCTATAGGTAAGTGCCACTTAGGGGCACCTCCCAGCACGGTGCTTCTGCTGCCATGCGGAGCTGAGCTTTGGCTGCAGCTGCAGGACACAGCATGGTTTTGATTCTGGCTGCTCGTGATTGGTTTGGTGACAGTTCTGTCGTCTCTTGTAACGCCTGACTGCTGAAACGCATCCAGCGCTGTGCTGCAGGTGGTTCTGAAGGGGTCGTGTGCCATGCAGGCTGTGTGGCAGCAGCTCTTGTTGATGCCATAGGGCGCTCTGATGCGGTCTGAGGAACAGTTCCCACGCTCCCTGAGAGCTCAGCAGTGTGCAGCCGTCTGCATCCTGACGTGTCTTAGGGTCTGCATGGGGCTGACGTGGCAGATCTCACTCAGCTTTGTGGCCCAGGATCTGACTTTCCTTCCTGTATTGCAGTGATGCTTTTGCCAAGCTCCTGGAGTCTGGAGATCTGCACATGAGTTCTATTAAAGTAGATGGAATTAGCATTTCTTTCCAACATCTCCTGGCAAAGATCTGTTTTCATCATCATTTTTCAGGTGGGTCTTTTGCAGCAAAATTCCATCTTTTGAAATCCTGCTGCGTTTGGTGAGTGTGAATGAATAGCAGAGAGCTGGTTCTGAGTTCTGCAATGCTTTCGTATCCTTAAAATAAGCTCTGCGTGGCTCTCTGGCCCTTCTAGCAGAAGTTTCTGTTCCTTGAGGCCAGACAGCAGCAGCTCCATTCCACTAAAAGCAAACTGTGTTAAAGCAGCGCTCTCTGAGTGCCAACTCTGCTTCCTTTGCAGTTGTGGAACGTGTTGATTCCTGTGCATCCATGTACAGCCGTTCTATCCAAGGCCATCACGTCTGCCTGCTGGTAAAAAAGGTGAGTGTGTCACAGTGCTCTGAAATGGGACCCGAGTGGCTTTCTCATCTCACTGGGAAGAGGGAAATTGTTGGTGCTGAAATGGTGACGGGGGGGGCAGCAGTGGATACCGACAGAACTGAGCCTCGACTGATGGATCTTTTCTTCCTCTTGAAGGGAGAGAACTCTGTATCCATAGATGGGAAATGCAGCGATCCCACCCTGCTTAGCAACTTGTTGGATGAGATGAAAGAGACATTGTCCAAGTGCTGAACGTTCAGACAAATTCCCCGACTACGAGAAACACCTGATGTGTAACGACAAGCAGACCCAAGTGTTAAGGTTCCTCCCTCGTACGCATGTACTATCCTGGGGCACGTGCTTTTCAGTTACCTCCACCATCATTTGCAGTTTAAACATTTTAAGGCTGTATGTTACCTTTTCATTTTGAGACTTTTTACAAACCGTGGTGTTAACCCTTTCTAGCCCAAAGATCCCGGTGACGTGACTGGAGGGGGGGAGGGAGGGGTGCTATTTATTCAGCAGCTCACGGTGATGCTGTGACCGTTTCCATCTGACGGGGCACTGAGCAGAACTCAGCACTCAGTGCTGCTGTGCTTATTACCAGGAGGGGCTGGCTGTGCTCAGCTGCAGTGTGTCTTCAGGGCTGCTGTGGGTGATGTATATTTCTAGCAGAGGCTGATGCTGGACCTGACAGCCTCTTTTTTTGTTTTTTTTTTTCTTAAATATGATGATGAGGATTATTATTATTATTTTCTCAAGATCTGTTGAGATCAGCTCATAAACATCCTCTGCCTCTGAGCTGTGTGAGATGGGGATGTTGGTGGGTTCCTGTTGGTGGCTGTTGCCGTGAGCCTTAACCTTGTGGGGGGTGGGGGTGGGACGCAGTGCTGCTGTCTGCCCCCACTGCTGTCCCTGCGGATGGAGGCTGTCACTGCTCCATCTGAGCTCTCTGCTGATGTATTCCGAGTCCACTTCAATTTCACATTCCTGACAAGTTACGCTGTAGCAAGAAACTGGAAATCCAGAGGGGTTTTTTCCTGCTTTCCTTTCACCATCTCCCTCCCAGAGGCTGACCAACACCGGCGTGCAGAAACGGCCTCGTGTGACTGCAGCTCCTCTGTGCAGCCCTCAGACCAGCACTGCTCCCCTGCAGGGACAGCGCTGTGCTGGGGGGATGAGGGGATCTGGGGAGGAAATCAAACCCCTTCTACACTAAACCTCGTGGCATCACAGACTGGGAAGGGCTGTTTTCTGTCCTTTACAGATGTGCTTAACTGATGTCCCCCAGATCGTGCTTTTTTTTTCCCAGTTGTTGTGATTGCTGTTCCATACGCAGCAAACAGAAAGGTTTTGCTTTGAGGCGTGGGCTGAGATCCATCGATTGCTGTTCCCAGAACTCCCCCAGGGAGGAGCTGAGCTGCTGCCCTTCCAGCAGGGAACAGCACGAAGCATCACCTCCTCCCTGGGGCCGACGTTGTGTACATTAAATGTGCGCTGCCCTCCTCACGCTTCACTCCTCCCATGTCAGTGTTTGTGGCCAGGCTGTGGCTGTGCTGCAGGAGCAGCTCTGTGCAGGTATTGCTCAGCCCCTGCTGAGGCTGTGAGCTCCTGTGTTACAGACTGAGCGGATCCCACGTGTCTGCCAGGGTGGTGTTCCTCAATTCGTGTTTTTTTAATTCATGGATGAAAGCTGTCACTTTAGCATGTAGAGTCTCCTCTTACAGAATCCCGTGCAGTGATTCTAGAACTTTGAACCTGTATGACGTGTTACATTCACAAATTTATTTGCTATCAACATTCCCTTAAAAAAAAAAAAAAGAAAAAGAGAACATACCACAAGCTGCTGTAATGATTTTGTGTCGAGATGATCCAATAAACTTTCAAAACAAAATTCAATTGTTTGGCTTTGTTAAGGAGTGGTTCTCAAAGAGCCTTTCAGCTCCTGGGGGCTGCAGGAATGGTTTGTCAGTGAGCAATCACCTGTTGCTGTAATACAGGCACGTCTCGGGGGGGGCTGAGCGCTGTGTGCCATCAGTGCTGTGCGTGGAGCATCTGAGGGCTCTGCAGAGGTGAGAAATCCTTTCTGCCCCACAGCTGGGAGCTGCCAGCTCTGCGTGGAGAAAATCCTTTGCAGAGCTGCTGGCCGTGTTACCTGCACTGCACCCAGAAGCATTGGCTCGTTTGTTTCCTGCTGCGTGGCTGCACTGTGGGCCTGACTGTCCAGCGAGGGGAAAACGGCGCTCTGTGCTGCCGCCCTCGTGAGGAAGGAGCTGTGCGTGGGGGAGGGGGGCAAGAAAAAGCCTCGGGGCGAACAGCAGACGCACGCAGTGAGCAGCAGGGCCTGAACGGCGCGGCGCATTGCTGCCTCCCAGCAGCACGGCGGGCTGTGCTGACATCGTGCCGCGATCCATCGAGCAGCTGAGCAGAAAATCAGCCCTCACTGCTGCAGTGAGAGCTGCGTGCCTGGAGCTGCGCCCGGCGCTGCTGCGCTTCCTTCCATCAGGGCTCCGTGCGGCGGAACGAAGAGCTGAGCGGCGGCACCGCGGAGCACGAAGAAACGCTGGAGATCCCGCGGGCGGCCGGAGCCGTGACTCAGCTGCAGGATGTGATTACCGTGCTGTGTCAACGCTTCGTTCCGTCTCTAATTTAATCCATTAGGGTTTCTAAGAATAACCGGCTTTTACTAATTACAAAGGAGAGCGGGCTGATCCGTACCGGCGGAGCTCCGGGTGGGGCCGGGAGGAGCTGGGAAAGGCCAATGGGGGGGGAGGAACGGCACCGAGGAGCCGTGCTGCCCTCGGTTTCCCCGCCGGGACCCGCATCCACCTGCACGGCTCTCCCACCCACCCACCGTCCGCCCTGACGCCTCCTAAGCCCTCGGGCCGGTTTGGGTCCGTGACCGCTGTGGGGTTTAAGGGGGGGTTTGGAGTCGCGGGCAGCGGGCAGTGGAGGTGCGTCGGGGGTTGGACGCGGGGGTTTCGGTGGGTTTTTCCAGCCGGAACGATCCTGCGATTTCACTGAGGTTTGGGGGCGGTTTCCTGCCGGAGGGGTCGCGTCCCACGCACTGGCCGTAAAGAAGGAAATAAAACAGGATAAATTGAGCTACGCGAGGCCTTCACGAGCACGTCGGACTGTGACCCCCCGGGGTTCCGCCCCGCCCCACGAGCAGCGGCGTTCGCGGCGCAGCGCGGCCCCTTTAAGAGGAAGAAGCGCAGCGCGGGGCGCGGCCCCTTTAAGAGGAAGTAGCGCCGGCGGAGCGCCGCGGAGGGGGAGGGGCGCGCGGGGCTGCGCTGCGGCCGCACGAGGGGCAGAACGGCGGGTGAGGGGCGGGGGTCCGGGGGGGGAAATGGGGGCTGGGGGCGGAACCGGGGGGCTCTGCGGGCCCGGGGGGGGGGAGCGGGCCCGAGCGATGCCTGCGGCGTAAATGAAATGCCTTCGTGGGGGGGGGGGTCGGGGGGTCGCGGCTGCCGGGAGCGGCTGCGGGGCTGCTGGGAGCCGAGAGCCGAGCTTGGAGCTCCCAACCGGGGCGGCTGCGCTTCCCCGTCCCCTTCCCCCCCACTTCCCCTTCCCCCCCGCTTCCCCATCCCTTTTCCCCATCCCCTTCCGCATCCCTTTTTATCCCCGCCTTCCCTCCCCCCCGCTCTGTTATCCCCCCGTCCCGCAGTTCGTTCTCCGGGTGCGCTTCCCCCCCCTTTCCCCCTCCCCATCCCCTCCCGTACCGCCCCGCAGCCCCGTCCCGCAGCCCACGTTCTCTTTCTGCCTTCAGTCCCGCACCGTTGAGTCTCTCGGCCTTCGAGTCGGCACGGAGCGCTGCGGGGCGCGGGGTGAAGCTCTGCCCCGCGGGACCTCGGCAACAGGAGGAAGAAGAGGAGGAGGAAGAAGAGGAGGACGACCTTCAACCTCCGAGCTTCGCCTTCTCGGAATACGGGTAAATATCCGCGCTCTGGGCTGCGGGACCCGCGGTGCCCATCGTTAGGACTCGGTGCTCGCTGCCCGCCCCGCCGTCCCGTCCCGTCCCGTCCCGCCCTCCTGTTGCTGCACGCGGCTCCCTGTGCCCCCCATCCCCTCCCCCCCCTTCTCTCCCGTGCGCTGGGATGATGCTCAGCCTTTAGGGATGGATCTGAGCCGCGGTTTTCCCATCGGCTCTGTGACCGCTGCCGGTCTGCGGCTCCGTGCCATGAAGGGCTCTTTGTGTTCACCCGGACCTTTCGCAGCAGAACCTCTGAAGCTGTGTTTGCAGGGAGTTCTGTGCTCGGGCGGATCGATTTCCGGGCTGGAAGCAGAGCTGCCTTCCTGCTTGCAGACAGAAACGTTGCTGCGCGCTCAGCACTGCGGCCGGGCTGCTCTGTGCTTTGCTGCGGGGCTCAGCGCGGCTCCTGGATGCCGGCAGGGCTGTGAACTCAGCGCTCAGAGGAGCAGCAGCGCAGCCACGGCCGGATGCTGGCTGCGTGAGGGCAGTGCTGTGCCTCGCGTTGCGTTGCTGCTTGGAGGGGATCTTCCTTCCCCCATCCCAGCAGGCGGTGCAGGCGGGCAGCTCTCCGGGATGGAGCTCTCAGAGGGTTTCTCCCCTTTCTCCTTTCTTTGGCTCTCCTGGCAGTCAGAGCAGCTGTGCTGCCCCACGCAGCCCCACGCACAGAGCAGCGTTTGGCTGTAGCCCTGAGTTCCCATCACAGGGCTGCCCGGTGCTGACGACACGAAGGGTGGCTGCAAACAAACGGCGCCGTGTTCCTCATCGGTGTCCTTTTGGGATCTGCGCTCACGTCCCTGCCTTGCCTCGCCTCTCCTTTGCGTGGGCTGCTGTTAACCCTGCCGTGCTGCCTTGCAGGCCGGGAGTGGATGAGCAGCAGCAGCAGGAGGAGGAGGAGGAGGAGGGCGGCTCTGTGACGGCGGCAGGGAATCGAGATGTCCCACGCTTTGAAGCAGGTGTTCAATAAGGACAAAACCTTCCGGCCCAAACGTAAATTCGAGCCGGGCACGCAGCGCTTCGAGCTGCACAAGAAGGCTCAGGCGTCGCTGAACGCCGGGCTGGACTTGAAGGTGGCCGTGCAGCTGCCGCCGGGCGAGGAGCAGAACGACTGGGTGGCCGTGCACGTGGTGGACTTCTTCAACCGCATCAACCTGATCTACGGCACCATCAGCGATTACTGCACCGAGCAGTCCTGCCCCGTCATGTCGGGAGGCCCCAGGTATGAGTACCGCTGGCAGGACGAGCACAAGTACAGGAAGCCCACGGCCCTGTCTGCCCCGCAGTACATGAACCTGCTGATGGATTGGATCGAGGTGCAGATCAACAACGAGGACATCTTTCCCACCAATGTCGGTGAGTGCGGCTCTGCCTGCGGGGGGCTGTCGCTTTGGGCTCTGCGTCAGCACGGGGATAGAATCACAGAACTGCTCAGGTTGGAAAAGACCTTAAAGATCATGTGGGGAAGGGCCTGGGGGTCTCGATAGATGGAAAACTTAATGAGCCAGCAGTGTGCCTTGCAGCTCGGAAGGCAAATGGGATCCTGGGCTCCATCAGAAGAGGGGTGGCAGCAGGGACAGGGAGGTGATTGTTCCCCTCTGCTCTGCTCTTGTGAGGCCCCATCTGCAGTGCTGTGTCCAAGTGTGGAGCCCCCAGTACAAAAAGACAGGGAGCTGTTGGAGAGGGACCAGAGGAGGGCCATGAAGATGAGCAGGGGGCTGCAGCACCTGCCCTATGAGGACAGGCTGAGGGAGCTGGGCTTGTTCAGCCTGGAGAAAAGAAGGCTGCGGGGTGAATCACTGCAGCCTTCAGTACCTAAAGGGAGCCTACAAACAGGAGGGGAGTCAACTCTTTGAAAGGGGAGATAACTGCAGGATGAGGGGAAATGGTTTTAAGTTGAGGGAGGGAAGATTGAGGTTGGATGTCAGGGGGAAATTCTTTACAGAGAGAGTGGTGAGGTGCTGGAACAGCTGCCCAGAGAGGCTGTGGATGCCCCATCCATCCCTGGAGGTGTTCAAGGCCAGGTTGGATGGGGCCCTGGGCAGCCTGGTCTAGCATTAGGTGGGAAGGTTGGTGGCCCTGCACGTGGCAGGAGGTTGGAGCTTCATGATCCTTCAGGTCCCTTCCAACCCTGGCAATTCTGTGATTCTGTGATCATCGAGTCCAACCACAACCCAACCATCCCACCCCAACTCCAACAGCCCTCTGCTAAATCACAGCCCTGAGCACCACATCCAGATGGTTTTTAAGCACATCCAGGGATGGTGACTCAGCCACCTCCCTGCGCAGCCCATTGCAGTGCTTAACAACCCTTCCTGTAAAAAAGTTTGTCCTGATACCCAACCTAAACTTACCCTGGTGCAACTTGAGGCCGTTTCCCCCGTCCTGTCACCAGTGAGAAGAGACCAGCCGCGCTGTGCTGCAGTCACCTCTCAGATACTGGAAGAGAGCAATAAGGTCTCCCTCCCCCCAGCCTCCTCTTCCCCACACTAAACATCCCCAGTTCCTTCAGTCTCTCCTCACAGCCCATGTTCTCCAAGCCCTTCCCCAGCCTTGTTGCCTTTCTTTGGACCTGCTCCAGCACCTCCACGTCCCTTCTGTACTGAGCTGCCCAAAACTGAACCCAGCACTCGAGGTGAGGCCTCACGGGTGCAGAGCACAGGACGGAGGTGTCCCCGAGGGCACGCAGTGGGTGCATCCCCAGCGCTGCCCGTAGTCCTTCAGCAAAGAGCTGCAGAGCCCTCGGTGTAGGAGGAACCGCAGCGGGTTTTCTTCAGCCCTTTCCTTTGGGGAGATGAGCTGCTCTGCAGCAGAGCTCGGCGCTTTGTGGGGCGGAGGGGAGCAGCTGTGGGATGTGCTGGTGCTGCCCCCAGGTACGCCCTTCCCCAGGAACTTTCTCCCCGTGGTGAAGAAGATCCTCTCGAGGCTCTTCCGCGTCTTCGTCCACGTCTACATCCATCACTTCGACCGCATCACGCAGATGGGCTCGGAGGCGCACGTGAACACGTGCTACAAGCACTTCTACTACTTTGTGAAGGAGTTCAACCTCATCGACACCAAGGAGCTGGAGCCTCTGGTGGGTGGGGGGGGGTGGGGGGCTGTGCCTGGGGTGGTTGGCCTGGGAGGGGAGGGGGTGGCGTGAAGGGGTGGCACTGGTGTCCTGTTCTGTGGGGTGTCCTGCCCCACTGGGGGACAGGGATGTGGCATTAAGGGGTGGCAGTGGTGGTTCTGTGGGATGTCCTGCCCCATGGGGGATCGGGGGGGTGGTATTAAGGGGTATTGGAGGTGATTCTGTGGGGTGTCCTGCCCCACTGGGGGACAGGGATGTGGCATTAAGGGGTGGCAGTGGTGGTTCTGTGGGATGTCCTGCCCCATGGGAGATTGGGGGGGTGGTATTAAGGGGTATTGGTGGTGATTCTGGGGTGTCCTGCCCCACTGAGTGGGGGGAAGGGGGTGGCGTTAAGGGATGGCAGCAATGGTGGTTCTGTGGGGTTGGCTGTGGGGAGTCCTGCCCTACTGGTGGACAGGGATGTGGCATTAAGGGCATTAAGGGGTGGCAATGGTGGTTCTGTGGGATGTCCTGCCCCATGGGGGATTGGGGGGTGGCATTAAGGAGTATTGGTGGTGATTCTGTGGGGTTGGCTGTGGGGAGTCCCCTACAGGGAGAGGGGGGATGTGACGTTAAGGGGTATCAGTGGTGGTTCTGTGGGGTTGGCTGTGGGATATCCTGCCCCATGGGGGATTGGGGGGGTGGTATTAAGGGGTATTGGTGGTGATTCTGTGGGGTGTCCTGCCCCACTGAGTGGGGGGAAGGGGGTGGCATTAAGGGATGGCAGCAGTGGTGGTTCTGTGGGGTTGGCTGTGGGGAGTCCTGCCCCACTCAGGGATAGGGATGTGGCATTAAGGGCATTAAGGGGTGGGAGTGGTGGTTCTGTGGGGTGTCCTGCCCCACTGAGGGAGGGGAAGGAGGTGGCATTGAGGGGTGGCAGTGGTGGTGGTTCTGTGGGGTTGGCTATGGGGTGTCCTGCCCCACTGGGGGAGGTGTGGAGGGTGGCATGAAGGGGTGCAGTAGTGGTTCTGTGGGGTTGGCCGTGGGGAGTCCCCTACAGGGAGAGGGGGGATGTGGCATTAAGGAGTATAAGTGGTGGTTCTGTGGGGTTGGCTGTGGGGTGTCCTGTCCCAGTACGGGACAGGGATGTGGCATTAAGGAGTGGCAATGGTGGTTCTGTGGGTTGTCCTGCCCTACTGAAGGAGGAGGATGTAGCATCAAGGGGTAGTGGTGGTTCTGTGGGGTGTCCTGCCCCACTGAGTAGGGGGGAGGGGGTGGCATTAAGGGGTGGCAGTGGTGGTGGTTCTATGGGGTTGGCTGTGAGGTATCCTGCCCCACTGGGGTACGGGGGTGTGGCATTAAGGGGTGGCAGTGGTGGTTCTGTGGTTGTCTTGCCCCACTGAGGGAGGGGAAGGAGGAGGCATTGAGGGGTGGCAGTGGTGGTGGTTCTGTGGGGTTGGTTATGGGTTGTCCTGCCCCATTGGGGAAGGTGTGGGGGGGGTGGCATTAAGAGGTAGCAGTGGTTCTGTGGGTTGTCCTGCCCTACTGGGAGGGTGGGGTGGCATTAAAGGGTGGCGGTGGTACTGTAGGGTTGGCTGTGGGTTATCCTGCCCCAATGGTGTTGTGTGGGGGGGTGGAGGGGTGGCATTAAGGGTCAGTGGTGGTTCTGTAGGGTTGGCTGTGGGTTGTCCTGCCCCACTGCTGTTGTGTGTGGGGGGGGGGGGGGTGGCACTAAGGGTCAGCAGTGGTTCTGTGGGGTTGGCTGTGGGTTGTCCTGCCTTACTGGGAGGGTGGGATGGCATTAAAGGGTGGCGGTGGTTCTGTAGGGTTGGCTGTGGGGTGTCCTGCCCCACTGGTGTTGGGGGGAGGGGGAGCATTAAGGGTCAGCTGTGGCTCTGTGGGGTTGGCTGTGGGGTGTCCTGCCCCACGGGGGGGGTGGCATTAAGGGGTGCCTGCACTGGGGCAGATGACCGTGCTGCAGTTCTGTACCTGATGCTCCTGGTCCCTTTGCAGAAGGAGATGACAGCACAGATGTGCCACTGAGCGATCCCTGCTGCGCAGCGCCGTCCCCGCAGCTCCGCACAGACGTTTCCTTACAGAAATGGATTTATATTTTTAAGGCGTTTCGATGTAATCACTGCAGTATAGCAGGAGTATTTTTGTAAGAGATGTTCTAGATCCATTCGTTTGGTTGTTTGTCTTTTTTGTTTCGTTTTGTTTCAGTAGCGATTTCTATTATTAAAAAAAGGAAAGGGAAAAAAGAAAGGTTCCAGGCTGCTGGGAGGGAGCAGGCGTTGTGCGATGGGGCACACGGTGCTGGCTGGGCATTATGGGGTCAGGGCAGTGGGTTTGAGGTGCAGGAGGGGTTGAATGAAGGAACTGCTGCTCTGTGCCCCGGAGGTGTGCATGGAGGGGGGGTGGTTTGGAGGGATGTGAGCGCAGGGATGGATGCGTACAGCCTGATTGGAAGCAATAAATGGAGTGCAGCACTGTGCAGGGAGAGCTGCTGTGTGTGTGTGTGTGTGTGTGTGTGCAGTGGTTGTGGGGTGAGTGCACAGCACTGGGTGTGCAGAGAGCATGAAAGGAGCGTGCAGGGAGCGTGCAAAGAGCACTTGCATGCAGAGAGCCTGTGGGGGTGCAGGAAGCGTGCAAAGTGCATGCAGGGAGCATGGGAAGCACATGCAGTGGGCGTGCAGAGCATAATGTGCAAGGAGCACATGGTGAACACGCACAGAGCACGCAGGGAATGTGCAAAGTGCACGCAGGGAGCGTGCAAATACGTGGAGTGCACGATGTGCAAAGAGCACGCCATGAACATGGGGAGAGAATGCAAAGTGCATGCAGTGAACGTGCTGAGAGTGAGGGGAACATGCAAAGTGCACGCAAGGAGCATGCAGAGTGCATGGAGGAAGCATAAAGTGCATGCAGGAACACGCAGTGCACAGTGTGCAAAGAGATGTGGTTGAACATGCAGGGAACGTGCAGAAAGCATGCAAACTACATGCAGGGACACGCAGCAAACATGCATGGGACACGTGGGGACATGTAGCAAACATGTAATGAACATGTAGGGAACATACAGAGAGCGTGCAGGCTGTGGGGTGCAGGTGGCCCTGCTAATGTGTTCATTGTGTGTTCATTGTGTGCACCCCATGCTCCTTGTGTGTTCATTGCATGTTCCCTGCATGTAAATTGCATGTTTGCTGCGTGTTCATTACATGGTTGTGTGTTCCCTGTGTTCATGGCATGTTCTCTGTATGTTCATTACATGTGCCTTGCTTGTTTGTTGCATTTTCCCTGCGTGTTATTTGCATGTTCATTGTGTGGTTATTACATGTTCTTTGCATGTTCCCTGCATGTTCTTTTGTGGTTCCTGAATGTTCATTACATGTTCTGTGTGTGTTCATAGCATGTTCTCTGTGTGTTCCCTGTTACATGTCCCTCGTGTGTTCATTGCATGTTCCCTGTGTGTTCATTACGTGTTTGTTATGTGTTCTGTTGAGTGTGCATTGCATGTTTATTACATGTTCCTTGCATGTTTATTACGTGTTCTTCACATGTTAGTTGCGTGTTCATTACACGTTCCTCCCATGTTCTCTGTGTATTCCTTACATGTTCCTTGAGGGTTTGTTAGGGGCTTGGGGGGCTCTGGTGGGACCGGGGGGCACAGGGGGGTGTGGGGACACACAGACATGATCTGCCCCCCCCCCCCCCGCACACACAGACATGATCTTCCCCCCCCCCGCACACACAGGCCGACGTCACAGCGCTGAGCACGGCCCCACTCGTGACATGAGTGTAGCTGCACCCGGGGGGGGGGCGTGGGGGTGTTCCCATCCCTGGGGGGGGGGAGGGAGACACGACCCCGGGGTGTCCCTGCGATGAGCGAGGGGGAGGGGCGTTGGGGGGGGGGGTTGGGGGAGGGGGAGGGTTGGTGCGGGGGGGTTCCTACAGCACTGGGGGACGGGCACGGGGGTGTTTTGTCCCGGGGGGGGGCAGCGGGGAGGGCTGCGTGCCCTCATTGGCGGCGCTGCGCTGCGGGGGGGGGGGAGCGGCGGGGGCTGTTTTGGTGCTGGGCCGCAGCGCGGGGCGGGGCGGGGCGGAGCGGCGTTATAAGCGCGGGGGGGGCGGTGCCGGGATCCCCCCCCGCGGCGGAGCGGAGCGGTGCGGAGCGGCGGCGGTGGCGGTGCGGTCCGAACGGCGGCGGTGAGCGGGGCGGGGGGGGGGGGGGAGGAACGCGGGGGGCTGTGCGGGGGGGGTACGAACCTCTGAACCCCCCTCCCCCCCTTCTCTCTCCCCGCAGGTCTCGGCCACCCCCCGGCTCTGCCCCTCCCCCTCCGCCCCCCCCCTTCCCCGTTTTTATTTACCCCTTTTTCCCCCGGTTTTATTGCCCCCACCCCCCCGTTTTCTTGTGTGTCCCCCCCCCACGCACCCATCAGCAAAATGGTGCAGAAGAAATCGGAGCTCGCGGGGTTCCACCGCTCCTTCACGGTACGGGGGGGTGGGGGGGGGCCGGGCCCAGCGCTGCAGCACCGCCCGACGGGGACGGGGGGGGGCATTGCGGGGGGGGCATTGCGGGGGCTCTATGGGGAGTGGGGGGGCAATGGGGGGGGGCTCAGCTCTATGAATTTGGGGGGACGCTGTGGGGTGGGGGGGTTGTTTGTCCCTCACCCGGAGTGGAGCTTTGTGGGGGGGTGGTATTCCTGTTCCCCCCCCCAGCCCCCTTTCCCCGTAGTGGCGCAGTGCTCCTCTGCCCCGATCCTGCACTGGGGGGATCAGGGCCTGTTGGCTTTGATGTGGATTTGGGGTCGTGGGGCTGCCCCATAGCCCGGGGTTGGGGGGTGGGGGGAGTTGGGGTCGGGATGCTCTGTGCCCCCCATGGCGGGGGGGAGATCCAAGCAGTCCCCATCCCGTGTGGGCAGCCCCTCCTCGCCCCATGGATCGGGGCTGCTCCGCACCTATGGGGCAGCAGCAGCCATATCCCCGAGGTGGGGGGGTTCCATCCTTGTGCCCCACACTGTGACCCCCAACCGCCCCCCCCCCCAGGGCCAGAACCCCTTTGAGCTGTCGTTCGAGCAGCCCCCCCGCCTGCAGCCCGAATTTGACTTCGACTGCCCACCCCGTCCCGGTAAGCATCGCCCCACAGCAATGGGGTGGTTGGGTTGGAGGGGGGGGGAGGCATGTCTCTATAGGGCTGAAACCCCCCTGCCCCCCCCCCCCCCCCCCCAGACATGCCCTCCAGCCAACCCATCGACATCCCCGACGCCAAGAAGCGCCCCAAGAAGAAGAAGCGTTGCAGAGCCACCGACAGCTTCTCGGGGCGCTTTGAAGGTGAGGGGGGTTGGGTTGGGGTCGGGGTGTATGGGGCGGTCCCTACAGTGACCCCATTGTCACGGCGACCCCCCTGCCCTCCCCCCAGATGTGTACCAGCTGCAGGAGGAGGTGTTGGGGGAAGGGGCCCACGCCCGAGTGCAGTCCTGTGTCAACCTCATCACCAACAAGGAGTACGCCGTCAAGGTGCGTGCCTCGACCCCATTACTGCCCCATAACCCCACAGCCACCCCGCAGCCACGCTGGGAAATGAGGGCGGAGGGGGTGAGTGAGTGCTTGGGACGCGTAGGGTGTGGGGCTGCCTGGGTATCCACCCCATAGTAAGGGCAGGGCTTGGGGTGTGCGCACCCTGTGGGGCAGGGCTATGGGGTTTGGAGGTGTGTGTGACCCCATGTAGGGCAGGGCTGTGGGGTTTGGGGTCGGTGTGCCCCCTATGGGGCAGCGTGTTCGGGGAGGTGGGGCTGGAGAGGTTACCCCAAATTTCCCACTGACATTTGGGGTGGGAGCAGAACGCAGTGGGGAATGACAACCCCTCCCCCCCCACACACACTCTTTAGGACGCCCCTATTAAATCAGTGTGGGGGGGTTAGGGTTAGGGTGTGGGGTAGTGGGGCAGTGGGTGCAGCCCCACGAGTGGGAAAGGACTGGCAGGGTGGGAAGGGTTCTGTGTCTCATTCCCCCCTCCTTAACCCCCGCTGACCCCCCCGTGCTGCAGATCATCGAGAAGCGCCGCGGGCACATCCGCAGCCGCGTGTTCCGGGAGGTGGAGATGCTCTACCAGTGCCAGGGCCATAGGTACGGGGGGGGCACCCGATGGACCCCCCACCCCAGGAACGTCCCACGTGGCCCCACTTTCCCCGATAGGCTTATGGTGTGGGGTCTTTGGTTGTTTGGGTTTGATCTGTCCCATCCCATGGGGAAGGGTCCCGTGGGCCTGTCTCATTTGGGGGTCAGTGCTGCTGGGGGGGAGGGAGGGCACACTTTGATGGCCCCAAATCCTCCTGAAGCTTTGGGGGGCAGGAGAGGGTCTTTGGCTGTTGGGGTTCAATCTGACCTTGAGCATGGGGTGATTGGGGGTCCCGTCCCACGTTGAGGGGTCCCCATATTTTGCGGTGCCCCCACCTTAGGAACGTGCTGGAGCTGATCGAGTTCTTCGAGGAGGAAGAGCGCTTCTACCTGGTGTTCGAGAAGATGCGGGGCGGTGAGTGCTGGGGGGGTCTTATAGGGTCGTGGTGGCGATGAGCTCAGCCCCCCCACCCCTGCACTGAGTCCTGACCCCCCCCCCCTCCACTCCCCTCACCCCACAGGCTCCATCCTGACCCACATCCACCGGCGGCGCCACTTCAATGAGCTGGAGGCCAGCGTGGTGGTGCGGGACATCGCACGCGCCCTGCACTTCCTGCACAACAAGGGTGGGTGGGGGCACCGCCCTGCCGGGTGTGGGTCCCCCCCCGGGGGGTGAACCCGTTCCTCTGTGGGGAGGTGCCCCATGGCATGGGGGGGGCACTCAGCCCTTCTCTGCATTGGGGTCGGGGGGGTGGGGGGGGTATCTTGGCCCTATATGAGGGTTCCTCTGTTTGTCGTTCCCCCCCCACCACCACCACCTATAGGAATAGCACACAGGGATCTGAAGCCAGAGAACATCCTGTGTGAGAGCCCAGACCAGGTGAGTGGGGTAAGGGGGTGATGTAGGGTGGGGGACACAGTGCCATGGGGGTCATCCAGCCCCACACATCTGTGCCCCCACCCCACGAAGGTGTCCCCGGTGAAGATCTGTGACTTCGACCTGGGCAGCGGCATCAAACTGAACGGGGACTGCTCCCCCATCTCCACCCCAGAGCTGCTCACCCCGGTACAGCCCCCCCCACCCCATAACACTCCCACCCATATTTCCCTATTTCGTGACCCCCACCCCCCACCGTTTCTTCTGCTGTCTGCTCTAAGAGCCTCATGGGGAGGGGGGGATGGGGTGGGAGGTGTCACAGGGAGCCCTCACCCCTACAACACTGCTGTCCCACCCTGGGGTGAGGGAAGGCCTTATCACTGTGGGGCTCCATCGGGGATTTTTGGCCTTCGGGGGGGCTGAGCTGCAAACAGCAATGGGGGGGGTGAGGGGCACACAGTACCCCCAGCCCCTCTATCCTGCTCCATCGCTGTACTGTCGTGTTCCACTTGTGTCACAGGTTCCCTGTTCTCAACTTCACTGGGGGTTGTTTTCCATCACCCCCGTTCACCTCCCTCCGGTCCCTATAGGGTTAAGGCTCACCCTGTGCCGGGGGGGGGCACTGTGGGGGGCGGTGCCGTTGCATTATCTGCTGCTGCAGCTTTTCCTCTGCCCTCGTCACCGGGTCATGTGTGCTGGAAAGGCCCAGAGCGTGGGGGCGGGCGCTGTGGGGTCTGGGCGTCCCCATTGCATCAGCACTCACTGCTGTGGGGAGGGGCTTGGAGTGGGGTGCTGGGGGGGGGGCTTTGGGGTGACACCCCCTCTGCAAAGGGGCACAGCTGCTGGAATCCTCTGCGTTATGTTGGGGGGTGTGGGGAACCCAAATCAGGGGGTCCGTGTCCCAGTGCTCCCCATAAGGGGAACCCATTGGGGTGGTGCCATAAGGTAGGGACCCCATCCCTGTCCTCACTATAGGGAGACCCACAGATTGGGGTTTAGGGACCTCATCCCAGTGCTCACCATAGGGAGACCTATTGGGGGTGGTACTTGAAGTGGGGTCCCCCAGATCAGGGGGTTTGGGGATCCATCCTGATGCTCCTCAAAGAGGGATGTGTTGGGGTGACGGTGGTAAATGGGATCCCCAGATCAGGGGATATGACAACCCCATCCCAGTGCTCTCTGTAGGGGAACCTAAAGGGGTTGGGAAGGGGGTTGCCCCAGATGAGGGGGCTTGGGGGATCCATCCTGCTGCTCACCATAGGCGAACCCATTGGGGTGATGCTGTGAAATGGGGTCCGGCAGATCTGAGGACCCCTTCCCAGCGCCCACCATAGGGGGACCCATTGGGGACGGTGCTGGGAAGCGGGCTGTCCCAGGTTGGGGGGATCTGAGGATCCCATTGGGACGGTGTGGGGAGGTAGCCCCCCCCCCCCAGAAGCTGCATCCTGACAGCTGCCCCAATCCTGCAGTGTGGCTCAGCTGAGTACATGGCCCCGGAGGTGGTGGAGGCCTTCAGCGAGGAGGCGTCCATCTACGACAAGCGCTGTGACCTGTGGAGCCTGGGGGTGATCCTGTACATCATGCTCAGTGGGTACCCCCCCTTCGTGGGCCACTGTGGCTCCGACTGCGGCTGGGACCGGGGCGAGGCGTGCCCCACCTGCCAGGTGTGCGGGGTGCCCACCCTACAGCCCCTTGTTTTCCCTTCCTTCCCCCCATACTCACCCCGCAGTCCCTCATTTTCCCTTCCCACCCCCCCAGAACATGCTATTTGAGAGCATCCAGGAGGGCAAATACGAGTTCCCCGACAAGGACTGGGCGCACATCTCCTTTGGGGCCAAAGACCTCATCTCAAAGCTGCTGCTGCGGGATGCCAAGAAGCGGCTCAGCGCTGCCCAGGTCCTGGAGCATCCCTGGGTGCAGGGGGTGAGTGCTGTGTGCCCCCCGTCCCGCTGTGATGCCCCCGAGGGCTGTGGGGCGCCCATATCTGAGTGGCTCTGTTTCATTGCAGTGCGCCCCGGATAACACCCTGCCGACCCCCATCATCCTGCAGAGGTGAGTGCTGGGGGGTGGTCCTCATTTGTAGGGTTGTGGCGTGGGTTGGGGTGGGAAGGAACCGAAACTCATCTGGTTCCAGCACCGTGGGCGGGGACAGCCCCATAGAGCAGGTTGGCACAAAGCCCCATAGAGCAGGTTGGCCTGAAAACCTCCAGCCAGCATCTGTGGGGTGGGCTGGGGCCAAACTGGGGCTAATGGGGTGGGGGTGGTCATTGGAACACAGCTCCTGGGGGACAGGACCCAGCACCACCCCAATGGCTTGCCCTATGGGATCTCCAGATCTCCTCATCTGGGGCAGTTCCCAGCACCATCCCCAGTGAGTTCCCTATGGTGGGCACTGAGACCCACAGATTTATGGACCCCCAATGGGGTTCCCCTATGGTGAGCAGCAGGATGGACCCCCAAGCCCCCTGACTGAGGGGAGCCCACTTCCCAGCACTGCCTCCATTAGGTTCCCCTACAGAGAGTGCTGGGATGGGTTCATTAAATCCTCTGATTTGGGGACCCTATTTCCCACCATCAGCCTAATGGGTCCCCCTCTGGGGAGCATTGAGATGGGGTCCCCAAACCCCTGATCTGTGGGTCCCCATTTCATGGCATCACCCCCATGGGTCCCCTGCGGTGAGCACCAGCACCCCCTGATTTGGGGGACCCCACTTCTCAGCATCACCCCCAACAGCCCCAGCCCACCCATGGGATCCAGGTTTGCCCCCAGCCCACCCCACAGACCCAACCTTGGATGGGATGGGGGCACCCACTGCTGCTCCAGGCGGTGCCAGTGCATCGACCAAGAAATTCTTCCCTGTATTCCACCAAAGCTCGCACTCTTTGTTTAGAACTGTGACTCACAGGATTCTGCTTGTGCCACTATGGGGTTGCAGTGCATGATTTGGGTCCGAGCCCCATTTTCAGCACCATCCCTGCACGCGTGGGGCCTCAAACACACTTTCAGCCCCTTCCATCTGTGCCCCATAGGAACAGCAGTGCCAAAGAACTCACCTCCTTCGCCGCAGAGGCCATGGCCGTCAACAGGCAGCTGACACAGCGCGACGAGGACGAGGAGGAGGAGGAGGAGGAGCGCCCCATCATCATCAAAGCAGCCTCCAGGGCCGTGCAGCTCTCACCACCCTCTGAGTCCCAGCTGGCGCAGCGGCGGCAGAGGAGCAGCGCGGCCAAAGCAGTGGCTGCGGGGCAGCACCTGGTGGCCCCGCTGGTCCTGGTGGCTGACCAGGCCTGAGCCCCGCGGTGCTCCCCTTCCCCACCCCTCTTCCTCTTCAGTTTTTCCTTTTTTTTTTCTTTTTTTTTCTTTTTTTTTTTTTTTTTTCCCCTCTACCCCCAAATCTGCCCTTGTTTGCTGGCTGCCAACGAGATAGGACTGTCCTGTTGGCTGCTCCCCGAGGTTTTGCGGATCTTTTGGGGCTTTGGGGCTGGTGGGGTTTAGGGAAGATCCTACTATTTTTTTTTTTCTAAGGTATTAAATCACACGTGGGGTTGCTTCCCCCTCTCCTCTCCCCCCAGCACACCCACAGGCACCAGACAGACACTTGGGCTTTGCTCCCCAGCTCGTGGTTGGTTTCTCCTTTCCCCCCCATGCATACCCCGGCACCGAAGGACTCTGTGCCACGGCCACTCTCAGCTCATACTGTGAACAAAAGACCATCAGCAGCAGCGCTGTCACCTCGGCCCTATGGGGAGCTGAGGGGTCCCCCAAATGCTGGGGGGGGCTACAAGCAGGGGGGGCCATCCCAGGGATGTGTGGTATGGGAGTGCACCCCAATGCTCACCCCAACCCCAATGCTCACCCCCCACAATGCATCCCATTGCCCCAACCCGGCTCGTGCCTGCCCCGGCAGCCAGCCTCCAGAATAAGCTATTCACCCCCCTTTTATCCTTTTTAATTGTTACTGATTAGTGTTGGTTTTAACCTGCTCTAGCTGTGCTTCTCTACAGGGCACGGAGAAACGTCTTCCGTTCCACCCTCACTCCAGCAGGCAGCTCCCAGGGGTAAGGTCAGAGTGGGGCAATGCTCAGTCCCAGGGCTGTGCTCCTGCACTGGGGGGGTCGTGCACCCCAGGTTCCAGAGGAGCTGAGGCAAATAGGGAAAAATATCTTTAGGAATACAGGGGTGCTCCACGGAATCCCCCTCGGTAGGGCAGCATGGCCCTGGTGTAGCTTTGGGCTGGCCCTGAGGCTGGGCAGTGGAGGGGGGGTCCCAGCTGGGAGCAGCAGCAGCAGCAGGAGGGTTTGGGGTGCAGGGCAGCAGGGGGGAGCTGATGGAACACTGTGGGGTCGGAGCTGCGGCCGTCCCCGTGTCCTGCTCAGAGCAGGGAGCCCTGTTATTCTGCATTCTCTATGCTTGGAGCTTTATATGTTTGGGGTTTTTATGTGGGGGGAGGAACAGGGGGAAGCAAAAAGCAACCGTGCCCCACGCTGTGTGCAGTGGGAGCTTGCCTGGATATGGAAGAGACATCCCCGGGTCGCTGGAAAAAAGAGTTCTCCTTTCTGTTTTCAGACTGCTGACAGCAATACTATGCAATATGTGTGGGGTTGTTTTGGGGCGGGGGTTTCCTCCAGGTGTAGGGTTGCCCTCCCCATCCCTCTTCAGCACTGTGGGGTCAGGGATGGTGATGCCCCAAGGCCCCCGGTCCACCCTCCCCCCTGCATGGGAAATCGCCCCCCCCCCCCCCCCCGAGGAAAAATCAAAAAATCCATCTTGATTGTGCGTTGTGACATGGATTGCTTACTTTGTGCTATCAGTTGTGGATGATTCCTCGTTGTCTTATATTAAGAACTGCTGGAAGGATGCGCAGCCAACGCCTCGGGCTGGGGTTCCTGAGGTCTGCTGTGGGGTGGGAGCAGCACGGGGTCAGGCTGTGGGGTTCAGGATCAGCCCTGTGGCACCCACAGGTGCTCCCCAAAGCCCTTCACCCACTCCTGCAAAGCCCCGCAAAGCACCTATCCCAGAAACCAGATGTTACGTTAGTTTTGAAGCTGGAAACTTTAAGCATTTTGCCTCCTCCCATCCCTGCACTCCCCTCCGGCCCCCCGCTGACCTGACGTAGGACTGGGTAGAAACTTGTACTGTGAAGTTAACTTTTTTTTTTTAATAGAAATGGGGGGATTTTCTCTGCTTTATGATGGATGAAGACTGCCAAAGCTGGGCTGACGCATTGTACCCCGCTGCCTCTGCTCAGGGCTGGCTGGGGAATAAAAATAACGGGGGAAAAAAAAAAAGAGAATTAAAAAGGAAGAAAAAAAAAAAAAAAAAACCCTACAACCAACAAGCACTTTACTGTATGTACCAGGTGAACTGATACAGCTGGATTGAAGTTTTCCTTTATAACCATTGTTGATGCCAGAATTTTGTATTCTGTTTTGTAAGGATTTAATAAAAATGCGTTGAGACCGACCCAAGGGTGGGGGCTGTCCCAGTCCCTGTTCACTTCTCCTGACCCTGGGGTGGGGGGCGGTCACCGTGGCCCCAGTGTGCCCTGGGCTGTGGGTTGGGGGAAACTGAGGCACAGAGACAGCGTGGGGTGGGAGGGGATGGCTTTGGGGATGAGGTGACTGGGGGTTTGGGGATGGTTTTGGCTTTGAGGATGCTATGGGGCTGGCTTTGGGGAACGTGGAGGTGGGGAGCGCAGGGGGAGAGGGGCTGCAAAAGCATTGCTGTGCTGCTTTAACCCTTGTTTAAGTTCTCTGAAATATAAAGTGATTTTTTTAAGGTGTGTTCTGGCACGGTGAGGAACTTTTCCAGCCGTGCCCCTGCGCTGGGGACGGGCACAACAGTACCTGGGTGCCGGTGCTCAGCTCAGAACCAGGTTTGGGCTGGGGCAGTGGTGAAGTTGTGGGGCAGAGCTGAGTTCTGTGGGGCTGAGGACAATGGCCTGGGGCGTCCCCTTGGTCCCAGCAGCTCTGGTGTCACCTCTGCTGTCCCAGCCAGGATCCCCTTCCTCGCCACCGCCCCTAGAAAGTGCCCCACGGTTGGACACTGGGTCGGAGCACGTGCGGAGAAGGGCAGCTCTGAAAATAGCCCTAAGCTGAGCCAAAGTGCCCCACGCCACTGGGTGCTGCAGCATCAGCCCAAAATAGGAGCTCACGGTGACAGCGTGGCGGTGGCACCTGGGTGACACAGCGGGACGTGTGACGCTTCTGAGGGTCTCTGTTCCCATCTTCTGCTTGGGACGCACCTCCACAACACCAAGCAACGTAGGATGTCCTCTGCTTCCTGCTCGGGCTGCTGGTTGTGCTGAGCCGGCTGCGAGTGCCTGATTGGTAAAGCAGCAATCTGGTGGTGATCAGGGCTAGAAATAGCGGCGCGGTGCTGTTTTTAGGAGCGTTTGTTCTCAGCTTTATTTTGGGGAAGTCGAAGCCTCCCAGATGGCACTGTTTCTGACGGCGCCTCTTTGTCTAATAACACTGCTGATCACTTCTGCTACGCTCCAGAGATGAGCAGCCGCTTCTCCCCGTCCTTCCTGCACCCCTGCCTGGGTGTGACAGCACCCCGAGCACATTCCTCCACTGTCCATGCGATTATTTCTCTCCTGGCCTTCTTTCCATTGGCCTGACTGTTAACCATCAGGCCACCACCGCAAAACGACTCATTTTCATTTATTTCATCACATGCAGGGCTCTAATTAGTTGCCTGCACGGTGGCCAGAGGCCGGTGCTGCTTGCTCCAAGCAGCGTCCACTCTTGCAGCTGCACACGGGGCCGAGCAGCAGCCTGCAGCTCCCTCTGATGCTTGCAGCCCTAATGAGGCAGCGAAACACAAGCAGGACAGAGCGGAAAACAGAGTTTTGAGCAAAAAAACAATGCTGAAATGCATGGAAACAGCTCTGCCAGCAAACGGGTGTAACTGCGACGTGCTGCAAGGAGAAGAACGTGGTGTTTTTGAAAGAGAGCGCGTCCATGTTCAGTGCTCGGTTATCAGTAATTGCAGGAAGATTTCAGAGGGAAAAGCAGCGTCTCTCTCAGGGCTGCCGTGCATTCCTGCATGCAGACTGGGTGCCAGAAGGGTCAGTTAATGGCCAGCTCTGAGCTGTGCATAGCTGTGGGAATGGGAGTTCCCCCAATTAGGATAATGCAGTAGAAACCTGCCGGTGTGCAATGCAGCAGGAGCAGATATGAGATAACGCGACGCAAAGCCGTCGATCCACGCCGGTGTGTGCAGCCACAGAGATTGATCCCATGAGATCCTTCAGCTGTGTGGGGTCTCAGCTCCGACCCTACAGCTGGCACAGCTCTGTGTGGCAGCAGAGGGGCAGGCAGTGCACTGCTGCAATGGAGGGCTGCACCAGGACTGTGCGTTTGCTCGTGTGTGCACGCACCTTGAGGAGCTGAGCACAGATCCTCAGCCTGCTTTAGGAGAAGAGATGGTTCATGAGAGCAACAAGGAGCACCTCTGGCCCTGGGTGCCCCCCACACTCAGTTTCATATCACTCTATTCCCCAACTCGGTGGGGCTGCCCCCATTCCTTGGCCCCTGGTCCCTGCACACCTCAGAACTGCCCCCATTACCCCTCCATATTGCCCCTCCTCCCCTCAGAACTGTCCCTCCACTCCAGAACTGCCCTTGTGCCCTTCAGAACTGCCCCCTCAGCCCAGAACTGCTCCCATACCCCATATCTGCCCATCCCTGCTATCCCTCAGTACTGCCTCCTCACACCCCTCACACCCCACAGAGCTTCCCCCTCACCCCACAGCTGCCCCCCACCCCGCAGAGCTGCCCATACACATCAAAACTGCCCCTTACATCTGCCCCCCTCCCCTCAGATCTGCCCCTCACCTCCCAGATCAGACCCTCAGAACTGCCCCTCTCCCCTCAGATCTCACCTCTTTTCCCTCATATCTGCCCCCTTCCCCTACATCTGCCCCTCACACTCCTCAGAACTGCCCCCTCATCCCTCAGATCTGCCCCTCACATCCCTCACACCCATCACTCTCCCTTCAGAACTGCCCCTCACACCTGCCCCTCTTCTCTCTCCCTTCATATCTGCCCCTCTCCCCTTAGATCTGCTCATACGCCTCAGAACTGCCCCTCAGAACTGCCCATACCTCTCATATCTACCTTTTCCCCTCAAATCTGACCCTCACATTTCCTCAGATCTGCCCCTTCCCCTCACATCTGCCCATATACCTCGCATCTATCCCTCAAAACTGCCCCTTTCCCCTCAAATCTGCCCCTCAGAACTGCCTCTCCTCTATCTGCCCCTTTCCCCTTATATCACATCCCTCACATCTGCCCCCCTCACATCTGCCCCTCTCCTCTCAGAACTGCCCCTTTCCTCTCATATCTGCCCCTCATGTCCCGCAGAACTGCTCCCCTCCCCTCACACCTGCCACTCAAAACAGCCCCTCTCCTCTCAGATCTGCCCCTTTTCCCTCAAATCTGCCCCTTACCTCTCACATCTGCCCACACAGCTTAGATCTGCCCCCCTCCCCTCACATCTGCCACTCAAAACTGCCCCTTTCCCCTCAAATCTGCCCCTCTCCTCTCATATCTGCCCCCCTCCCATCTTCCTCTCTCCACTCACAGCCCTCGTATCTACCCCTTTCCTCTCATATCTGCCCCTCACATCCCTCAGAACTGCCCCTCTCCCCCCACATTTGTCCATACACCTCACATCTGCCCCTTCTCCTCTCAAACCTGCTCCTCTCCTCTCAGAACTTCTCCTCTCTCCTATATCTGCACTTCCTCTCAAATCTGCCCCTCACATCACCTCAGATCTGCCCCATTTCTCTCAAATCTGCCCCTCTCACACCTCAGATCTGCCCCTCACACCCCACAGATCTGCTTCTTTCCTCTCACATCTGCCCTCTCCTCTCAGAACTGCCCCTCTCCCCCCACACCTGCCCATACACCTCACATCTGCCCCCAAAGCTGCCCCTTTCCCCTCAAATCTGCCCCTCAGAACCGCCTCTCTCCTCCATCTGCCCCTCTCCTCTCATATCTGCCCTCACGCTCCCTCAGAACTGCCCACACCTTTCATATCTGCCCCCTCCTCTCAAATCTGCCCCTTTCCCCTCAAATCTGCCCCTTTCCCCTCAAATCTGCCCCTTTCCCCTCAAATCTGCCCCTTTCCCTCAAATCTGCCCCTTTCCCCTCAGATCTGCCCCTCACACCCCTCAGATCTGCCCCTATTCTCTCAGATCTGCCCCTTTCCCCTCAGATCTGCCCCTCACACCCCTCAGATCTGCCCCTATTCTCTCAGATCTGCCCCTTTCCCCTCAGATCTGCCCCTCCCCCTCAAATCTGCCCCTATTCTCTCAGATCTGCCCCTTTCCCCTCAGATCTGCCCCTCCCCCTCAAATCTGCCCCTCACACCCCTCAGATCTGCCCCTTCTCCTCAGATCTGCCCCTATTCTCTCAAATCTGCCCCTTCTCCTCAAATCTGCCCCTTTCCCCTCAGATCTGCCCCCTCCCCTCACATCTGCCCCCTCCCCTCACATCTGCCCCTATTTTCTCAGATCTGCCCCCTCCCCTCAGATCTGCCCCCCCCATCTGCCCCCCCACCTCAGCCCCGCCCCCCTCCCCTCACACCCCCTCCCTCCCCCCCACGCCCCTCACCTTTAGCCCCGCCCCCTCCTCCCTCCCCCTCCCCTCACCCCATCCCCTCCCCACCCTCCCTCCCTCCATGCCGCGCTGCTGCCCGGCTCTGTGCATCGCCCCCCGTCCCCCCCGACCCCCCACCACCACCACCGCCGCCATCGCCCCCCCACCCCCCGCCTCCCCGCTCCCGCTCCCTCCCGCCGCCGTGTCCCGCCCGCCGCTCGTGGTTCTGCTGCTGTTGCAGCGCCGCCCCGCGCCGCGCCGCGCTCCGCACAAGATGGCGGCCGGCGGGAGCGGCCCCGGGGGTCTGTCCTCATCCTGCCCGCAACCCCCGCCGCCTCCACCGGGCAACGGAACGGCCTGCGCCGCCACCGCTGACGGAACGCCCGCATCCCCTCCGGGGCTCACGTACAATCAGTGCGGAGCGAACAACCCGGCGGCCGGAGGAGGAGGAGGAGGAGGAGGAGGAGGAGGAGGCCCGGGAGTGGGGGCGGCCCCGGCGGGCGGCCCGGGCGGAGGGCTGCAGAGGGAACCGGTGTACAACTGGCAGGCGACCAAACCCACGGTGCAGGAACGCTTCGCTTTTCTGTTTAACAACGAGGTGTTGAGCGACGTGCACTTCCTGGTGGGGAAAGGCCGAGGGACGCAGCGCATCCCGGCACACAGGTGGGGGGGGGCGAGACATAGGAAGGTGGGGGAAAAGGGGGGACCCGTGGTTTGGTTGTGAAGGTAAGGGCCGTGGGTGGGATCTGGGGGGACATAGAGGGGATGGGGAGAGCCATGGTTAGGGTGTGATGGTGAGGGGAAAGCTGTGGATGGGTTGTAGGGGCAGTGGGGAGGGATTGGGGGGGGGTGGGATGTGGGGAAAGCCGTGGGTTGGGGGGAATGTAGGGAGAATGGGGAGATCCGTGGTTTGGTTGTGAAGGTAAGGGCCATGGGTAGGCCCTGGGGGGGACATAGAGGGGATGGGGAGAGCCATGGTTAGGGTGTGATGGTGAGGGGACAGCCGTGGGTGGGTTGTAGGGGCAGTGGGGAGGGAGTGGGGGGGGGGCTGGGATGTGGTGAGAACTATGGTAGGGATGGGAGGGGATGTAGAGGGGATGGGGAGAGCCTATTTAGGGTGAGATGGTGAGGGGAGAGCCATGGGTAGGTTGTAGGGGTAGTGAGGAGGGACTGGGGAGGGCTGGGATGTGAGGAGAGCCGTGGGTAGGGATGGGTGGGGATATAGGGGAGGGTGGGGAGAGAGTGGGGGGGTAGGGAGAGGCATGGTTAGGGTCTGAAGGTGAAGGGAGAGCTATGTGTATGTTCTAGGGGTAGTGGGGACAGACTGGGGGGCTGGGATGTGGGGAGAGCCATGGGTAGGGATGGGGGGAATGTAGGGAGAATGGGGAGATCCATGGTTTGGTTGTGAAGGTAAGGGCTGTGGGTGGGCCCTGGGGGGGCTGTAGTGGGGATGGGGAGAGTGATGGTGAGGGGAAAGCCATGGGTGGGTTGTAGGGTAGTGGGGAGGGACTGGGGGGAACTGGGATGTGGGGAGAGCCGTGGGTAGGGATGGGGGGCACATGGAGAGGATGGGGAGAGCCATATTTAGGGTGTGAAGGTGAGGGGAGAGCCATGGGTAGGCCTTGAGGGGGATGTAGGGGAGATGGGGAGGGGAGTGAGGGGATGGGGAGAGCCCTATTTGGGGTGTGATGGTGAGGGGAGAGCCATGGGTGGGTTGCAAGGGTAGTGGGGAGGGATTGGGGAGGGCTGGGATGTGGGGAGTGCTGTGGGTAGGGATGGGAGGGGCTGTAGGGGGGATGGGGAGAGCCATGGTTAGGGTGTGATGGTTGTGATGGTGAGGGGAGAGCCATGGGTGGGTTGTAGTGGTAGTGGGGAGGGATTGGAGGGGCTGGGATGTGAGGAGAGCCATGGGTAGGGATGGGGGGAATGTAGGGAGAATGGGGAGATCCATGGTTTGGTTGTGAAGGTAAGGGCCATGGGGGGGACATAGAGGGGATGGGGAGAGCCATGGTTAGGGTCTGAAGGTGAGGGGACAGCCGTGGGTGGGTTGGAGGGACTGGGGGGGGGCTGGGATGTGGTGAGAACTATGGTAGGGATGGGAGGGGATGTAGAGGGGATGGGGAGAGCCTATTTAGGGTGAGATGGTGAGGGGAGAGCCATGGGTAGGTTGTAGGGGTAGTGAGGAGGGATTGGGGGGGCTGGGATGTGAGGAGAGCCGTGGGTAGGGATGGTGGGGATATAGGGGAGGGTGGGGAGAGAGTGGGGGGGTAGGGAGAGGCATGGTTAGGGTCTGAAGGTGAAGGGAGAGCTATGTGTATGTTCTAGGGGTAGTGGGGACAGACTGGGGGGCTGGGATGTGGGGAGAGCCATGGGTAGGGATGGGGGGAATGTAGGGAGAATGGGGAGATCCATGGTTTGGTTGTGAAGGTAAGGGCTGTGGGTGGGCCCTGGGGGGGCTGTAGGGGGGATGGGGAGAGTGATGGTGAGGGGAAAGCCATGGGTGGGTTGTAGGGTAGTGGGGAGGGACTGGGGGGAACTGGGATGTGGGGAGAGCCGTGGGTAGGGATGGGGGGCACATGGAGAGGATGGGGAGAGCCATATTTAGGGTGTGAAGGTGAGGGGAGAGCCATGGGTAGGCCTTGAGGGGGATGTAGGGGAGATGGGGAGGGGAGTGAGGGGATGGGGAGAGCCATATTTGGGGTGTGATGGTGAGGGGAGAGCCATGGGTGGGTTGCAAGGGTAGTGGGGAGGGATTGGGGAGGGCTGGGATGTGGGGAGTGCTGTGGGTAGGGATGGGAGGGGCTGTAGGGGGGATGGGGAGAGCCATGGTTAGGGTGTGATGGTTGTGATGGTGAGGGGAGAGCCATGGGTGGGTTGTAGTGGTAGTGGGGAGGGATTGGAGGGGCTGGGATGTGAGGAGAGCCATGGGTAGGGATGGGGGGAATGTAGGGAGAATGGGGAGATCCATGGTTTGGTTGTGAAGGTAAGGGCCATGGGGGGGACATAGAGGGGATGGGGAGAGCCATGGTTAGGGTCTGAAGGTGAGGGGACAGCCGTGGGTGGGTTGGAGGGACTGGGGGGGGGCTGGGATGTGGTGAGAACTATGGTAGGGATGGGAGGGGATGTAGAGGGGATGGGGAGAGCCTATTTAGGGTGAGATGGTGAGGGGAGAGCCATGGGTAGGTTGTAGGGGTAGTGAGGAGGGATTGGGGGGGCTGGGATGTGAGGAGAGCCATGGGTAGGGATGGGGGGGATATAGGAGAGGGTGGGGAGGGACTTGGGGGATAGGGAGAGGCATGGTTAGGGTCTGAAGGTGAAGGGAGAGCTATGTGTATGTTCTAGGGGTAGTGGGGACAGACTGGGGGGCTGGGATGTGGGGAGAGCCATGGGTAGGGATGGGGGAAATGTAGGGAGAATGGGAAGATCCATGGTTTGGTTGTGAAGGTAAGGGCCATGGGTAGGCCCTGGGGGGGACATAGAGGTGATGGGGGGAGCCATATTTAGGGTTTGATGCTGAGGGGAAAGCTGTGGATGGGTTGTAGGGGCAGTAGGGAGGGACTGGGGGGGGCTGGGATGTGGGGAGAGCCGTGGGTAGGGATGGGGGGATATAGGGGAGGGAGTGGGGGGGTAGGGAGAGGCATGGTTAGGGTGTGAAGGTGAAGGGAGAGCCATGGGTAGGTTCTAGGGGTTGTGGGGAGGGACTGGAGGGGGGGGGGGGGGGGATGTGGGGAGAGCCGTGGGTAGGGATGGGGAGGGGAGTGAGGTGGTAGGGAGAGGCATGGTTAGGGTCTGAAGGTGAAGGGAGAGCTTCATGTATGTTCTAGGGGCAGTGGGGACAGACTGGGGGGCTGGGATGTGGGGAGAGCCATGGGTAGGGATGGAAGGATGTAGGGGGGATGGGGAGGGAAGTGGGAGGATGGGGAGAGCCCTGTTTAGGCTGTGTTGGTGAGGGGAAATCTGTGGGTAGGTTGTAGGGGTAGTGGGGAGTGTGGGGGGCTGGGATGTAGGGAGAGCCATGGGTAGGGATGGGGGGCACATGGAGTGGATGTGGAGAGCCATATTTAGGGTGTGAAGGTGAGGGGAGAGCCATATGTAGGCCCCCAGGGAGGGTATGGAGGACTCTGAGGGGGTGGGATGTGGGAAGAGCCATGTGTAGGCCCTGGGGGGGATGTAGATGAAGTGGGGAGAGCCATGTTTAGGATGTGAAGGTGATGGGATGGCTGTGAGTAGGCCCTTGAGGTTTGGGGAGGGCCTTACATAGACAACCAGGACTGGGCTGAGCTGGGGCTGGGGGATGTGAGGTCCTGAGGGAGAGCCTGGTGTCCCAGCGTGGTTTGGGGGAACTGAGGTGGGGCTGGGGGATGTGAGGCTCTGAAGTGTCCCAGGTGGGTGGGGGGGGGGCTGAAGGTCTGGGGGTCACAATATGGTTTGGGGAGGGGGGTTGTGTAGGCCCTGGGAGTGTGGGGTGGGCTATGGGTGGCCCTGGAGGTGCCCCTGGCTTGGGCTAAGCTGGATCTTGGAGTCCCAGCTGAGTGGGGGGAAGGGAAAGGGGGGGGAGGGGGGGGGGGCAGGGCCTGTAGGGCACAGCCTGCTTTTGGAGTGGGGTGTTCCCTCCACACCACCCTATGGGGTGAGGTTGGATTCAGTCCCATTTGGTGGGGGGAGGGGGTCACCCCCTCACACCCCCCTAGCTGTCCCTGTTGTCCCCAAGCTGTCCGTATCCCTCCAGACCGCCCTCTCCCCCCAAACCACCCCTTTACCTCTGAATTGTCCCTTACCCCTCAGAACTGCCCCCTGCTCAGGGAGAGCTCTGTAAGACCCCCCCCCAACCCATAGGCAAGGATCAGGGCAGCTCACCCTGCAGTTGTCTGGTAGGTGCAGAGTAGAGCAGCCATGGGAGAAATTGGGGTTTAAAAGTAGCCAGAGCTGAGCATCTGGAGAAACAAACCTGTGGTTCTGAAGGAGTTGCATGGGGACATTCCCTGGGCAGGGGGTGACCTGTCTGGTAGCATTAATGCTGAGAAGAGGGGATTGTCCCCCCACTGCATGATGCTGATGGCTCTGCAGCTGCTTCTCAGGGCAGCTCCTTTGAATTCTAACTGGGAATTGATGCGTGTCACAGCCCAGCACTGCTGGAAGCACCTCACGCTTTGCTCAGGTGTGCAAACACTTTTGCTTTGAGGGCAGGTTCTGTCTTTTTGGGGCTGGGGAAGGCTCTCATGCTGCCCTTTTCCTGTATGTGCTTGTGCACCTAGAATTTTCTCCTTCAGGTTTCCCTTTTTCCTCCCTGTCTGTGCAAAGCATGCTTGTTCTGGGCCAGCTGGAACATTGAGGGTGTCAGCTCTGCACTTCTCTAATTTGGAGCTTAATTAGTGCTTGAATCTGCTCACTCCTGCCCTGAGAACTAGGCTCGCTAGGTTGGGCAGGGGCCCACCTAGGTAAGTGGAAAATAAGTGAAACTGAAGGAGAAAAAAAACAGCCCCAAAATGAAATGCTGCTTAATTGCTCTGCGATCCCTGATGTTCCCTGCGTGGTGAAGGTAGAATAGAGCATGCCACGGCATCCCACTCAGGGATTGCATAGAGCTTAGTGACACGTGTGTCACGTGTTGCTCTGTTCCTGTGTCAGCTCTTCAGAAATGGATATTTTGGGATTTCTCTGCAGCAGTGGGGTAGTCGTGGCTCTGGATGTTCTGTTGTCGGTATGACTGTGGTGCTGAGGGAGGGGCTGTGGGCACAGAGCTGAGGTGGGTGCTCATTCTTAGCGAGGTGAAAGAGATGCCCTGAAGAGAGGGATTTTCTTACCTTGTGTCCCTCTCGTGCTTTAAGGAAACTTAAAAATCTCTGACCTTGCAGAGTTTGGAGCGCTGTGTGTCTTCCTGGCACCGACCCATTCGGGTTCAGCAGTGTGAAACAAATTGGACTGACCTGTCCACGAGTGGAATGGGAGCAGAGATTGGAGAGCTTCTTTCATAAAGCTCCCCTTTCAGATCACTGCTGACAGCTCTCTGCTGCCTGTGAGAATGACAAACTTAGAGTGCAATTAGTTTATGTTAATTGTTAGTAGAAAGTCATGCCTGCAACTGTCTCACCACCGTCACTGCTTCTGCACAAACAAGGATTTCTGTTTTGTCTGGCACTCCAGGCGTTGTGAGCAAGGTTCCTTGCTCGTTCTGGCCATTTTCCTTCAGAACTGCTGGACAGAAATCCCCACGTGCCTGTTGTGCTTTTTTACCACCACGCTTTGTCCCCAGCTCTCCTTCCCAACAGAAGCAATGCCGCCTGGCACCCACACAGCACTGCATCTGTGGGAGCCCTCTGCGTGGGGGGGAGAGCAGAAAGGGACCAAACAAGAAATTGGATGTAAATTGAGGAGGAAAAAAAGCTGCTGTGTCACTTCCTAACGCAGTAAACTCCAACCAGAGCTCCCTGGTGGCAATGGACTTCCTGGGAGCCCGAGACCAGAGCGCTGTGCCTCGTGCCTTCCGTCACGTACCGCCTTCTGCCCGCAGTTGTTGATACCTCTCTCCATCGAAGCGTGCACCCAGCTCTGGTGCTGTGCTTTCCCTCTGCTTCTTCTTTTCCCTCATGGGTCAGAGAAGCAGTTGGAGTCTTTGTTTTCCCACAGCTGGTGGCTGGGCAGGGGCTGCTTGAGGACTTGGCTTCAGGGAGCAGCTTCAGGGCACGGCCACCAGGATCTGGGTGCTTCCCTGGGGATGCCCATCTCTGGGTTTCCAGCAGTGGAAGCTCTCAGAGGTGCTTGGCAGTGGTTTAAATAACCACAGCCAGCCCTGGGCAGCCCAGCTCTGTTTCTGCCCCTGGAGCAGGAGCTAGCAGTCCTTGGTGAGGGATGGCACCGTGTTCACACCGGGTTCTTTTCAGCCTCAAACCTGGTTTGTGGGAATCCTTGCTTCCTACTTTCAGGGCCGTGTAGAGCAGCTGTGTGTATTCTGCTCCACAGTGCACAAAACCTTGTGAACCATTGGGATGCTGTGTGCAGGGCTCGGGGTCAGGTTGTTTGCAACATTGGTGTTTTCTCATTAAATGAAAGAAAACTGTGGTGCTCCTTTCTCTTGCAAAACATCTAATGCTGTGAGCAGCTCTCCTCCCTGAGGGAGCCCCTGGGGACCAGCAGGGATTTCTCTGCATATGGGCCTGGTTTAACATCAGCTTTTTGGTTTGTTTTGTGGTTTTAGGTTTGTGCTGGCCGTGGGCAGCGCCGTCTTCGATGCCATGTTCAATGGTGGGATGGCCACAACTTCCACAGAGATCGAGCTGCCCGACGTGGAGCCTGCTGCCTTCCTGGCTCTGCTGAAGTAAGCTGCTAATGCACGTCACACCGGGATGACCCGATTGATTGTAGAGAGGAGTGCTTCCAATGAAAGCAGTGAACCATTCTGTGAAGTGCAGGTCGTACGTTTCTAAATAAACCTCTCTGCCAATCCGTCTGAGGGCTTTAAACGCTGCTGCTAAATCCCTCTTTTTCTGGGTAACATCTGGTCTAGCTGATGCCCAGAAATATCTGCCTGGCTTCATCCTGAGGTGTAGCAGCCATTAAATAAGCACACCTTCCTGCTGTTTCACCTTCCCAGCATGTGTGTTGGTCTGTGTGCTGGGAGGAGGAGGAGGAAGGAGCTGTGACATCCCGTTGACAATGGCTTTGAGCTCGGCTGGTGCTGTATGCAGTGCAGCAGCCCTGAATGCATGCTGGGATGTCACTGCCTCATCTCTGTAGGGTTTCTGTCACTGAGTTGCGGGCTTCCCAATCTGATGCTCCTGACACGTTCCCCACTTCCTCCCTATTAGGAACAATACCTATATTTAGCTTTGGCACGCTTCTCACTTTACCTTCAAAAAGTGCTTAGGTCGGGACTGTGCTATCCTAGAAGATTTGAGAATCGATCTCCATAGAATGAAAGACCAGAAATAACAGCCCCACAGCCCCCTGCCCTGGGCTCACATCAGCTCAGGCACAGGCACATGGGGAATCCCCTCAGCTGGCACGTGGCTCCACAGCAGCGCGTTGTGTCTGGAGCACAGAGTTACCATCTGCCTTTGAGGCTTGGTGAGGCTAGAATGTCAAAAGAGAGGCGAAATCGGGCTGTTCCCTGCCAGGATTGATCAATTCAACCCCAATGACCATTTTCCTTGTCTAGGGTCACCCTCTACATCTTTCCTCTGCTTCTGCATCCTGTCCTTCCCCACAGTCCCCAAGAAAAGGGGAGCTCCAGGATGGTAGTCAGAGACACAGAATGGCTTTAATGAATTGCAGGGGTGTTCTTTGTTACCTCACTGAGCGATGCTTGTCTACCTGCTTTCAGGTTTCTTTATTCAGATGAAGTTCAGATCGGACCAGAGACTGTTATGACAACCCTTTACACAGCTAAAAAGTACGCAGTCCCAGCCCTGGAAGCTCACTGTGTGGAGTTCCTGAAGAAGAACCTCCGAGCAGACAACGCCTTCATGCTGCTAACACAGGTGAGGTTGCCACTGTTGGCACGAATCCATTGGAACAGGAGAACAAGTTTTGTGAGTGTTATCATCCCAAAGAGAGCTGTTCTGTGTCGGTGTGCTTTGCAGTCTTCCTCACAAGAGCACGGTGCTGAGCAGGTTTGTGTAAGGAGCAGCAGAGGACAGCAAGTGGTTCAAGGCAGAGGTCTTAGGGTCCTCGTAGGGGTGATGGTGGCCAAGGCTGCGTTCCCATCTACTTCACAGCAGCATGCTTGTACTTTCCTGGCTGTAATGGTCGTGCTTTTCAGGTTCAGCAGCCCAGAATCTGAGAGATCAGGATCCAAAAGCAAAGATCTTCCCTGCAGACCCCAACTGTGGAGAGACATTGTGTGCTGTCCTTCAGCTTGTGGAAGCTGGAAATGGGAACTTCTGGTGGCACATCTCCCTGCTGGGCTCTGGTGGCCTGGGTAGTATCTGCCAACCTGGCAGCTTTGGCAAGGCAGCATGTAGGGCTGTGGTGACTTCTTTCCAAGTCTCAGAGGTCCTTCAGCAAAAGGAGGTGTTCTGGGTTTTCAGTCACTGCTGGTGCTGGATGGAGACAGGCTTCCCTGCTTCCTTTTGTGCTGTGGAGTTAGTTCATGGCATACCCATTACAATTGACCCTCACTGTGATTCCTATGTAGTTTGCTTGCTGTGGCAGCATACCAAGTTTTCAAAAAGCTGGATTGTTGGAGGTGCCCCTCTCTGTGTTAGGCTGCATGAGGGCCTTGTCTGGAGCCAGTTACCAGGAGACAGCCAGATCTGCTCCTTTGTATGGAAAGCCACCTTTATTTCCTGCTTCTACTGCAACAAATCTGTCAGTTAAAGACCTGAGATCTGAGTGCACAGTGATTCCCAGCACACGTAGAGCTGCAGGCAGCTGGTAGAGCCTGAGACCCCACAGCTCTGTGGTTGTGTCCCTGCTGAGTGCTGCTGCTCCAGCAGCTCTGACACAGCATTTCAGGCAGCCACCAATCCCTGCCAGAAGTGCATGGCAAACAGCTTTCCTGGTGCTCATAGTGAGTGATCAACAATCCTCTCTTGTGCCAAAAGTGCACGCAGATGTCATGTGCAGATCAACAAGGAAGTTATGGGGCAGAGCTCTGTGGGTGTAGTGTGTGTCCTTCCTCTGTCAGATATCAGCACCCCTGGATGCCAGGGCAGCAGATGAGCACTGCTGGCAGTTCCCTGATCCATGAGAGCAGTGAGCACAGCGTTGGCTCTTTGCACAGGCAGTCCCTGTGCTGAAGGTGGCCCTCCTTGAGCCCTGCAGCTGCACGTGGGGCAGGCAGGTGAACCTCAGTGAGGTGGAATCACAGCACTCTGTGGCATCAGGTGTGAGGTGGAGCAGTTCCCATTCATCAGGATGGAGCACTGCACACATTGGGGTGTTCTGCTGCTGCACAGTGTCAGCCTGGCTGCATTCCTGCACAAGAGTCACCTCTGTGCATCCTTACAGCAAGTGGAGCCATCGTGCAAAGCCACCTCCAAAGAACGAAAACCATGTGATAAAATCAGCTTCATTCAGCTGGGTGATCAGTGGTGCTGTGTGTCAGAGGAAATGTGTGCCTGGAGACATGCACAGCTGGAACAGAGCCGTGCCCTGTGCAGATCTGTGTTCTGGCCTTTGCCTTGCTGTGTTAATTGCCTGAAAGACTGCTGTGGTCAGGCACAGCAGCGCCAATGAGGATGGGCTGTGGGGGGGTGGGGGGGGGGAAGTGCCAGTGCTTGGCATCAACTTGTAAAGAGCCCTGTGTGTTAATGATTGCTTCTTCATGACCAGGCGAGGCTGTTTGATGAGCCTCAGCTGGCCAGCCTGTGCCTGGAGAACATAGACAAGAACACATCAGATGCCATCAACGCAGAGGGCTTCACTGACATCGACCTTGGTGAGCATGTGTCCCTTCACTCTGGGCTGCCCATGCACTGTGGTTCCTGCCCATGTACACCTGGGTTTCCCATCTGCTCTGGGTCAGTCTGCTGAGGGAGATTGCATGAAGTGGCTGCAGAGGAGCTCACTTGCAGAAATGCATTGGAGCTGCTTGCTTTGGTGCAGCTGAATTTTTGTGGGCATGACACGACGGCTGCATCCTGTGCTGCTGCTGGCAGGTTTGGGCTGGGCCTAGCATGCCTTCCCCTGCTGAGCTGGCAGCATTCCCCAACCTTCATCAGACTCTGGAGTTACAGAGGTGTTGTTTTAGAAGCAAGAACTGGTTCTTTTAATTATCCTACACAACAACCCAGCTCGCTGTGCGCTGCTCATAGGCGCTAACGCTCGGTTGCCAACCTTCCTTCTGATGGGATGGCATACAGGGGTGTGAGGGTTTTTATACAACACATCTGACACGGAGTTACACTGCAGCTCCTCCCGCTGCAATCAACACAGAGAATGAAGGGGCTGTGCTGACTGTGCCCTGTGTGCCCTGCAGACACGCTGGTGGCAGTGCTGGAGCGGGACACGCTGGGCATCCGTGAGGTTCGTTTGTTCGGAGCCGTGGTTCGCTGGTCGGAGGCTGAGTGTCAGAGGCAGCAGCTGCAGGTGGTGCCTGAGAACAAGAGGAAGGTGCTGGGTAAAGCACTGGCACTCATCCGCTTCCCACTGATGACGATTGAGGAGTTTGCAGCAGGTAACTGTCCTGGCTGTGCTCTGCCTGCGCTTCCAGGGCTGGGTACACAAAATCGCTGTTAATTTAAACCGGAGGTTATTCCGTTACCTTTGGCTTAAAAAATTACTGTGCGTGTCCTGTTCCTCCTCTTTTTCCCCCCCCTCCCCTCCCCCCCGTGCTCCTTTGCTCTGTGTAGAAGTGTCAGCACTCTGCCAGGTGAGCTGGGGCTCGTGCCTGCCTGTCCCACGCTGGGCTCCAGGCTCCCTTCTGTTCACTGCTGGCCTCGTCCAGCCGGTGCCACACAGAGCTCAGCCCCCAGGAGGGCTGTCAGCGTTCCTCCAGCAGGAGGGCTGGTGGTGCTGAGTCTGTCCCAGAGCATTCCTCTTCTCTGAGAAACCCTGCAAGCTTTTTCCATCCTCGTTAACCCAAAAGAAACTCCAAAACACTGAACCCAAGTGGAGGTGCAGTGAGTTATCTCCCCCCCCCCCCCCCCCAGCCACGTCTGCAGCACCCCAGTGGCTCTGACTTCCAGACAGATCACAGCAGATCTGGTCAGGGAGGGGAACCCCCAGCTCTCCCCCCAGCAGTGCTGTGTCAGCAGCTGTGAGGCCCAGAGCTGTGCATTGCACGGGGTCATTTCACATGTGATTAACGATGGTTAATTTTTGCTAAGCAAAATCCCCTCGCACTCATTCCTCCATCAGCACTGTGCCTCCGGCCGTTCCTTGGTCCATGCAGCTCATGTTGGCCCCCAGTCCACTCCTGCATCCCACATCTCCAACCACAGCGGTGCTTTATGAGAGCCTCTCAGCTCACAGAGATGCAGAGCAGCTACTGCTGGAGGAGCTGCAGCACTGATTTCTCCCCAGTTCCCTTATGATGGCACAGGGCGCTGTTGCCAGAGCTGCTCTTCTCCAGGCGCAGCGCGGAGGTGCTGCAGTTCCATCAGCTCTCACAGCCCTGCAGCAGTGATGCTGTGTTTCCCAGCTCTGTGTGCTGGCAGCCCTGAGCTCACGGTGCTGCTCTGTGCTCCCTGCAGGGCCGGCCCAGTCGGGGATCCTGACGGACCGTGAGGTGGTCAGCCTGTTCCTGCACTTCACCGTGAACCCCAAACCGCGCGTGGAGTTCATCGACCGGCCGCGCTGCTGCCTGCGGGGGAAGGAGTGCAGCATCAGCCGATTCCAGCAGGTGGAGAGCCGCTGGGGGTACAGTGGGACTAGTGACAGGATAAGGTCAGCTTCTCTGCTCGTTCTGCTGCCGATAGATTCGTGTTTCCCGAGCTTTCCTCCCCACACCCGCAGGGCGGTGTGCCAGGCCCTGCTGCCGGCCGCGGGGGAGAGCAGCCGCGTTCTGCTGTGCGTGCAGCTGCAGGCTGCTGCTTGCTCCTGAGTCCTGCGTCCTCTGCGCTGCTGGGACGGCTCTTGTAGCCGCAGGGCAGCGAGGCTGTTGGCTCCTTGCACAGCTCAGCAGTGCTGCTGATTGCTGAGGGTTGGATGAGGGGCTTTGCTGCCCGCTTCGCTGCTGACAGCGCAGGCCCGGGCCGGGGGAGGAGCAGCCGTGTGCAGCCGTGCTGGGCTGCAGCTGGAGCGGGTGGGGGGCGGCCAGGAAGCCGTGCTGCTGTGGGGTGGCACTGGGTGTAGGGCAGAGAACTTGCACTGGCACAGTCCTGCAGGCACAGCACCTTTTCGCCGCTGCCTCCGTGGGTGGGTGGTGCAGCTGGGTGAGCTGTGCATGGTGCTGCTCTGAGACATGGCTGTACCCAGTGCAGCCTATGGGCACCCAGTGCTCCGTGCTGGGGCACAGCAGCGGGGCAGATGTGTGTCCTTCCAGCCCAGCACTACCCCATGTCCTTCCAGCACTGTGCTGGGTCAGGGGAAGCCTGCTGTGCTGCACTGGGTGTCCCTGCGCTCTGGAGCAATTTGCTCCAATTCCCCTTTCCTGTGTGCGGTGGGTTCTCATAGCAGCCCTCCTCCCAGGCACTTGGCAGCACCGGGAGCTGCTGCTGGCACTGGGTCGAGTGCTGGCAGCATCCTGCAGCCCCACAACTCGGGGGGCTGTGGGGCTCAGAGGTGGGGCGGTGTGGCTCTGCTTTCCCCACACAGAACAAAAGGAGCGCGGGGCCGTTAGCACAGCCAGCTTACGGGTCAGCATCTCAGCAGAGGATTCCAGCTGTGGGTGTGAGGTGTGGGGTTGGCGACGTGTCGGCGATGCAGCGGGGCGCTGCAGCACTGCGGGCCGCTCTGAGCACGGCTGTCTGTCCCTGCAGGTTCTCAGTGAACAAACGGATCTTCGTCGTTGGCTTTGGGTTGTACGGCTCCATACACGGCCCCACAGACTACCAGGTGAACATCCAGGTACGTGGCTGCAGCTGTGCGCTGGGATGTGGGGTGGGAGCACAATGGGGGCGCGGATCCCTGGGTGCAAGGATCCACGCCTGCAGCCCTCGGCTGTCACACAGATGGAAAGCAGTTGTGTCTCTTGCAGATCATCCACACGGACAGTAACACGGTGCTGGGGCAGAACGACACGGGCTTCAGCTGCGACGGCTCCTCCAACACGTTCCGTGTGATGTTCAAGGAGCCCGTGGAGGTTCTGCCCAACGTCAACTACACGGCGTGTGCTACTCTGAAGGTACGCGGGGAGGGGGGGAGAGCTGAAGGGCCGCACGAGGGGCGGAGGGGGAGGGAGGGAGCACGAAGCCCCGCGCTCTGCCTGAGCCGCCCTGCCTCCCCCCAGGGCCCCGATTCTCACTACGGCACCAAAGGGCTGCGCAAGGTGATCCACGAGTCGCCCACCAGCGGCGCCAAGACCTGCTTCACCTTCTGCTACGCGGCCGGGAACAACAACGGCACTTCGGTGGAGGACGGACAGATCCCAGAGATCATCTTCTACACATAGTGCCGCCGCGGGGCCCCGGCGCTGCGCTGTGCCCGCCTTCGGGTCGGAGCCCGAGAGCCCAGAAGCGCCGCACCGAACCCCACCGCCGCAGGGCTGCGGCCGCCCCTTCGTCCCCCCACCCGCCCGTCCTCCCGCGGCCGTGCTGAGCGTCGGCGCTTCTCCGCCTGCAGGGAGCGCGGAGGTGAGCGGCGCCGCTGGGGGGGGCTCAGCGCCGCGGGATGGACGATGCCGGTGGGGTCGGAGCGGTGCTGCGGAGCTCCGGTTTGGCACTACGGGGACGTCGCGGGGTGGGACGTTCCCCTGCGGCGACGCTCAGCAGCCGCAGCGTGGGACGCTGTCGGGGTCTCCGTGCGGGGCGGCTCAGTGCGGCCAGTACCGAAATAACGCGACGAAAACCACGGCGGTAAAAGCGAACCCCATGGGTCCACGCGTTGTTCGGCGTGCGGGGCTGCAGGGCCCGGCCCCACCGCGGCATCACGGCGCCTCTTCCCACCGCCGCTCCGCGGTTTCTCTGCCTGTTGGCAGCCGTGGGTCCTTCCGTGGGCAGAGGAGCCCCGCGTGGCTCAGGGCCGGGCGGCTGCTGTGCATACAGGGATGGCGCTCGCTGGTGGACTTCGCCCCTTTCCAAAAGTGTGAGACGTTGCACCGCGTCACCCCCGAGCAGAGCTGGGGCCGCCCCCTTTTCCTCCCCCCCCCGGCACCGCATTGAATGTATCCGCTGCTCTGTCCCGTGTTCGCGCTCTGCTTCGGGCCGCGGCTCTGAGATTTGTACATAGGAGATGAATAAAGACTTCGGTTGTCTTTAGGCAGCTCCTGGGGAAGTGCTGGGGACCCCAAACCCAGCGCTGTGCCCGCTTCTATGGGCTGCTGGGGGGGCGCTGCCTGTCCCTCCCCCCCCCCCCGTGCCATATGTGACCACGCAGACACACAGCGCAAGGTTTTAAAGATTTTTTTTTTAATTATTTTTTTCTTCTATATTTTTTTTTTATTAAAAAAAAAAAAAACCAAAACAAAAAAAAACAAACAAACCAAACCCGAGAGGGAAAGGAGCCCCGCGCCCCCAGAGAAGCATCAGAGATGGCAACGCCGGTTCTGTACACCTCGCTTGGAAGCAGTGAGCACTGCGGGGGGGGCGGGGATGGGGGGGGTCTGCGGTCCCCATCGGGGCGTCCCCACCGCTCCCCCCCCCACCGGGATGGTTTGAACAATGCTCCGAAGCAGCCACAGATGTTCCCCCGCTCCCCCCCCTCCCCAGAGCCCCAGTGCCGTCCAACCCCTTTGGGGCAGAGCAGCGGGGTGCGGGTAAAGCTAAGCGTGCCCCCCCCTCCCCCCCCCCCGTGCGGTGATCGATGCACACAGCAGCGCGTCGCTCGGTGGGGTTTGGGGTGGGGGGGTCCGTGCGCACCGCTCGGGGCTCTGCCCCCCCCCCCCCCCCCCCCCCCACGGGGTCACCGCGGTGTGCGGGGCTGCAGCGCCATCAGTGCCACCCCGGGACCCGCCGTGCCCCGTTGAACCGTTTATGTGGGTCCGAAGCCCCACGGCGCTGCGGAGCTCAGCCCCGCTGCTCGCCGGGACCCGCAGCCGTGGGGCGCAGCGCCGTGCTGAGCGCATCGCGGGACGCGGCGGATGGCGGTGAAGGATGGACCGACAACTCGGCGCGCTGCACTGAGACTCACTTTAAATTAACTTAAGAGACAAAGAAGCAACAGAAAAAAAAAAAAAAAAAAAAAAAAAAAGATCCCAGGGTTCGCTCCGCAGCGCAGCGCGGTGAGGATCGGCTCCTGTCCCGCCGGGCACAACGGGCGGCCCCGCGCTGCGCTCCCTTCGGGGTTTTCTTTTTTTTTATACCTTTTTTTTTCTTTTTTGGCGGATGCGGGGACACGAGAGCGGCCGGGCCGGGCAGGGGGGAGGCCCCGCTCTGCTGCGTGTGGGCGCCGGGGTCCTCCCACCCCACGGCATTGCGGGCACCGTCCGGCACGGCCGGAGGGAGGGGAGCCCCGCACCGCTGCTCCGCCCGCGCTCACTTATGGCGTTTGGTGCTTTTCCTCTTCCTCCTCTTGAAGAAACAGCAGCACCTGCGGACAGACGGATGGGGATGGAGGGACGGAAGGATGGGCGGATGGAGGGACGGGGACACGGGGACATAAGGATGGAGGGACAGGGACGGGAGGGCGGAGACGGAGAGGGATGGAGGGGTAGAAGGATGGAGGGACAGAAGGATGGGCAGATGGAGGGACAGGGACGTAGGGATGGAGGAACAGGAGGATGGAGGGGCAGAGAGACAGAGGGACGGAGGAACAAAACAATGGAAGGACAGAGGAACGGTGGAGGGATGGAGGGATAGAAGGATGGAGGGAGAGAGGAACAGAAGAATGGAGGATAGATTGACAGAGGGATGGAGGGACAGAAGGATGGAAGAACAGAAGGACAGGGGGAGGGAGGGACCATCAGTGCCTGAGTGTGAGGGGAACAGTGGCCTCGTGGGGTTTGGGGCACAGCAATCCCTGAGAGCCCCACACAGATCTGACCCACAGCACTGGAGGGACGGGCAGCGCTGCAGTGTGCCTGCATGGGGCACCACCACAGTGACACTGATGACAGTGACACCAAGCATCGCAGCACTGCTCACACTGTCCCCGTATGATGGTTGTGGGGCAGGTGAGTGGGGTGCAGTGTGGGGCTGGGGGTGTCCTTACTTTGTATCGTCGGTCACCTCCACTTCGGTGGGGGCTGTGATGGGCGCGTTTGAGTGCCCCGCCGTCGGGTCATCTGTGTTCAGCTCTCCGTTGGTGGAGCTCATCACCTGCAGGGAAGCACACGTCAGTGTGGGGCCGTCCTGTGGGGCGTGGGGGGGGGTCGTCCCTTAGGGCCTCATCCCTCGCCCCACAGCAGCTGCAGGCGGCGGCCCCACATCGTGGAGGTCCCGGCTCCCCTCGCTGGGATGGCAGATTGCTGCTCCTGTGTTGCTGTGTGCCCTGCCCAGCCACCCCACAAACCCCACCCCATCCCCAAACAGCTCTGAGCCCCAACACGGCCGTGCTGAGGCGCTCGGCCCCCAAAGGCTCCTGCAGCACCGGAGGTCCCCTCAGCATGGCAAAGGCAGCCCGGTGCTGCAGACCCCGCTGTGAAGCCGGGCCGCCCCGGTGCCGCGGGACCACCAAGCTGTCACCCCCCTGCCCAGAGGAAGAGCGGGGAGCGACCCGGCAGGGGATGAGGGGCAGCAGGAGGGCGAGCGACCCACTGCCACCCCACAGAGCAGTGGGGCCGAGCAGCAGCGACGGGACGAAGCGCAGACAGAGGGAACGGCGCAGCGCAACCAGGGGGGACCCGGGGGTCCCCAGCACGGTGCCCCCCCCGAGCCGAGGGCTGCCCGGGGAAGGGCGGACAGAAGCAGGGCTCCAAGCTGTCGCCCCATCCCAGCGACGGAGGAACGTCCCGCAGTCAGAGCCGCGTCCTGGCAGCACAGCACGGCCGGCCTGCTCTGCCCCGCGCCCCCCCTGCCCTCAGCACGTGGTTTGTGTACCTGGACGGACCCCCCGAGCCTGCCGGCTGCCAGGCGAGCTCCCCCGGGCTCCTCGGCGGGCTGCCCGCCAGCGTGAGCATCCCACTGCTCCGTCCCATCGGGCGGCTGCTCGCGGCAGGCGGGAGGTAGAGGATGAAAAGAAACAAAAGAACAGAAAAGAGGAAAAGAATGGGGGGGGGGAGAAGGGAGAGGTGGGGGACAACGGGGCGGGGGGGGGGAAGAGGGAGCGAGAGGAGCGGCAGGAAGGAGTAGAGAAAATAAGACATGCAAAAGCAAAAGCCGTGGCCGGAGCAGCTCGGGGGGGAGGCGCTGGCGCAGCTCTGAGCCCTCCAGGAGCTCCGGGCTGTGGGATCTTTGTGGGGAAACCTGGGGAGGGCTGGAGCCACGCGGTGCCTCTGCCCCATCCCACCTGCAGCACACAACGGGGTCCTGGCGTCCCCGGGGAAGAGTGCTGCAGCCTCGAAGAGGGATGGAACGCTGCGCTCCTCAGCCCTCATTCCTCAGCCTGAGGTTCAGCGCTCCCCGAAGGGCAGGCAGTGCTCAGGCACCCACACAGCCCTGCTCCCCCTCGAGCCCCAGCTGAAGGCACGAGGGGCTGCGCAGCCACCGGGACGGGGCCGAGGGTCGCTCATCTCCTGCACAGCTCTGCGGTCCCCCAGCACTGCCCCACACACCCAGCATGGGGCCGCACTCCGGAGCGGCCCCTCCTCATGCCAGCTCTGCCCCTCCGACAAGTGACCATAACCAGATCAGCAAATCGCACCAGTCATCATCCCCAGCACTGCACCGCGCCGCCATCCATCAGCACTGCAGCCCGCAGGCAGCCCCAGCTGCTCCCTCCCACCCACAGCGACCAGTCAGCCACCAGGATGCAGCCCCCAGCGCCAGGGCTGTGGGGAGCAGGAGGAGCTGGGGAAGGCCGTGCTGCTGCTCACCTGGTGTTTGGTGTGTGGCTGTGCTTTGTCTCTGCTCGGGGGCTGCACCTGCACCTCGCTGTGCATCGTGCCGATGGGGGTGGGCTGGGGATACAAGGAGCACAACGTCAGCCGTGCCACCACTCGTGGAACAGAGCAGCGCCCAGCCCACGTCAGGGTGCTGATCCCCTGGCACGAGGGGGAGCCTCAGATTGCCATGTAACAGCTGTAACACGACAGCCTGGCTCAGAGCTGCCCCCTCCCCACTCACCAGTGGTTTCCCAGCCCAGTCGTATTCGTAGTCGAACACAAAACCATTCCTCTCGAACAGATCTGTGAAGAGCTTTCGCAGGTAATCGTAGTCTGGCTTCTCAAAGAAGTCCAAGCGCCGCACGTAGCGCAGGTACGTGGCCATCTCCTCTGCGGGGACAGGGGGGGCTCAGTTTGGGTGGGGGTGGAGGTGGGGGGCCGGGCTGGGGCCACACTGAGCGCCCTCACCTGGGAAGTTCTCACACAGCACCTCCACCGGCGTGGCTCGCTTGGTGTCACCGATCTTCTGATACCTCTCCTTTAGTGTGTCCGCCTGGCAGGGGCAAGCGGGTCAGGGGGAGGCAGGGGGAGCATTGGGGGCAGCTGGGATGTCCCCATAACACGGGGGGACACCCGCAGGGGTGGCACAGCACAGGCAGGGTTCCGAGCAGCCCTTTACCTTCAGGCCCTGCCAGGGAAGGCTCCCACGGAGGAAGTACATAAACATATGGCCTAACGCTTCCAGGTCGTCCCTGCGGCTTTGTTCTGAGCGGAGACAGAAGCGGTGGTGAGCACTTCCTCCCCAAAACCCCTCTTAGCCCCCCCAGCCCATACAGGTAGATGGGCAGCCCCACAGCCCCCCCCGTACCCTTCCCAAGGTGGGTGTTGATGCTCATGTATCGCGCCGTCCCCGTCAGGCTCTTGTGCTCTCTGTAGGGGATGTGTTTTTTGGTCTCGGGGTCGATGTACTCTTTGGCCAGGCCGAAATCAATGATGTGGATGGTGTGCTGCCGTTTGCTGCCCGGCCGCCCCACCAGGAAGTTCTCCGGTTTGACGTCTCTGTAGATGAGGCTTTTGGTGTGGACGTATTCCATCCGTGTGATCTGAAGGGCAGGGGGGGGTCAGTGAGGTGGGCTGCCTGCCCTCCCCTCCCCCCCCCCAGCCCCGCCGTGCCCCCAGCGCCGCCCTCCTGCCCTCCCCTCACCAGCTGGATGGCGATCATCAGGACGGTTTTGAGGGTGAAGGTGCGGTCGCACAGATCGAAGAGATCCTCCAGGCTGGGGCCCAGCAGCTCCAGCACCATGGCGTTGTACTTCCCGCAGGGGCCGAAGTAGTAAACCTGAGGAATTCCTTCTGCGAGAGAGAAAAAGGGGCGGGGGGGGGGGGGGAGGAGAGAGGGAGGTCAACGTGTGCACTGGTGGGGGGGAGCAGCCCCTGCAGCTCCTGGCAGTGCTGCCCCACACGGCTGGGGTCTGCGGGCCGTACCTGCATTGCCGAGCTGCTTGTAGAAGCGGTATTCCAGGTGCAGCTGTGGGGCCCGAGACTTGATGGGCTCCTGCGAGGAGGGAAGCGGTGCTCAGTGCTGCTGGGGGGGGGAGGCCCTGAGGTCACCCCCCCGCCCCGCACTGCAGGAGGACTCACCAATTTGATCGCTACGTATTCGTTGGTGTAGAGATTCTTTCCTGCGGGGAAACACCAACAAAAGGCATTGCCAGTGAGCGGGGCTCCCCACCCCCCCACACCCACAGGAGGATCTTCCCACCCATAGCTCCTAAAGGCTGAGCTGCAGTGCCCACACAGCTCAGCACAGCAGCCCCCCAGGACCCTCCCTGTGCTGCCCCAGCTCTGCCCCCACACAGAGGGCCCCTCCTGCAGCACGGTGAGCACACAGCGCTGCACTCTGCCCAGTGGAGCTGCATCTGTTTGGGGTTTCCTCCGAGCAATCTGCTCCTCCTGCCACGAGATTTCATCCCAAGCCACCTGAAGCAGCAATAAATCCTCGCTGGGTGACAGCAGAGCCAGCTGCTGAGCAGGGTTATGGGGAGGGGATGAATGGGGGATATGAAGGGAACGGAGAGGGCTGGAGCTGCTGCCCCATCCCGTGCTGGGAGTTCCTCAGCCTCTGTGGGACAGCAAGGGAAAGTCAGAACCTGCCGTGGTTTCGTTACAGCCAGGGCACCACAGTGCTGGGAGGATGGGGGATAAGAAGGAGAGAAGAAATGCAGGGGGGGCTGCAGCCCGGCCAGATGGACACTGTGAATCTGAGTGCCAGCCCCAGCGATGGGCTGCACTCCTCTGATACCCCCATGGTTCACCACCCCCTCCTGTAACGTGGGGCAGGGAGACCACCAGCATCACTGCGACCTGCTGGCCCCCGACCTGCCAAACACGGGGTGCAAAGGCAGAGGGAGTGAACAAAAAGCTGCAGGAGGGAAAAAGGGAAGGAGAATGGAAGGAGGGCTGGGGCTGCTCAGCCAGGCCTGCCCCCGCAGCGAGGCTGGCTCCTGAAGAGCCCTAAATTTGTCCAAATTATGGCCATTTTAACACCTAACAGGCATCGTCCCCAGGTGGGACCTCATTGCTGCAGGGCTGCATGGAAGCAGAGGTGGTTACGAAGCAGAAAACTGAAATCTAAGCAGCAAAACGGGTGGCAGAGAGCAAATATTTGCCTTTGCAGAGGGCCCTTTGCCCCATCAGCACAGCGCTGCCTCCAAACCAAGCAGTGGGATCGGGCAGCTGCTCCCACACATCATGGCTGCACAGTGAGGGCAGCTCAGGCACCGCGAGCTCTGAGTGCTCACCATCGCTGTGCTGCTCCCTCAGAGCAGACCATTGCTTTTAATACCATCCAAGAGGAAAAAAAAAAAAACCATGAGCTCAGGGTTTGTCACACCGCAGCCGTGGGCTGTGAGGACCCACTCTTGTCTTCCTGCCCCCTCCAAAGAGCTGTTTTTAACTTTAGAAAGAAAAGTTGAAAGATGGAAGTTAACTTGGAAAGAAGAAAATCACCGCGCCTCCATTCTGCTGCTGGAAACAGAATCACAGAATCACAGAACTGCCAGGGTTGGAAGGGACATCAAGGATCATGAATCTCCAATCCCTGCCACATGCAGGGCCACCAACCTTCCCACCTAATGCTGGACCAGGCTGCCCAGGGCCCCATCCAACCCGGCCTTGAACACCTCCAGGCACGGGGCATCCAGAAGCACAGGGGTGGGGAAAGGTAAGCAATCACCAAAACATCACAAGAAAATACAAATTTGCACACGTTTGCTGCCTCTAAGGTGCAGCTTTGGGGCAGCCTGGCTGGCACAGGGTGCAGGCAGGAAGCAGCAGTGGCTTGGGGACAAGATCTGCACACTTTGTGCCCAGGGGACACCTGGGAGAGTGCTGCCTGCTCAGCTCCTGCACCACGACCCGGCCTCTCTTCCTTCCTCCTACAGCACCAGCCCTGCCCCAAAGCTCGCAGCCTGCTTCACCTGGCACAGACTGAACTCTGTGTGCTGGCACAGCCCTGCTGGGACTGCAGGCCTCCCCTGCCCCCGATGCCCACTGGGGAGGTGAAATCCCACTGAGAACCTTCCAGGAGCACGTGGGGTCACAGAAACACAGAATTGCCAGGGTTGGAAGGGACCTCAAGGATCACGAAGCTCCAACCCCCTGCCACATGCAGGGCCACCAACCTCCACATTTCACAGCAGCCCAGGCTGCCCAGGGCCCCATCCAACCTGGCCTTGAACACCTCCAGGGATGGACGGGGCATCCACAGCCTCTCTGGGCAGTTGTTCCAGCACCTCACCACTCTCATAGTAAAGAACTTCCCCCTGACATCCAACTTAAATCTTCCCTCCCTCAACTTCAAACCATTTCCCCTTGTCCTGCTGTTATCTCCCCTTTCAAAGAGTTGATTCCCCTCCTGTCTGTAGGCTCCCTTTAGGTCCTGAAGGCTGCAATGATTCACCCCGCAGCCTTCTCTTCTCCATGCTGAACAAGCCCAGCTCCCTCAGCCTGTCTTCGTAGGGGAGCTGCTGCAGCCCTCTGCCCATCTCTGTGGCTCCCCTCTGGACCCTCTCCCACAGCTCCATGTCCTTCTTGTGTTGGGGGCCCCAGACTTGGACGCAGTGCTGCAGATGGGGCCTCACGAGGGCAGAATAAGGAGGGACAATCCCTGCAGGCCACCCCACTTCTGATGGAGCCCAGGATCCTTGGGAGAGAACAACGCCTCCCACAATGAACCCAAAGGGACGGGAACGGGGAGAGAGGGACGAAGCACTGCAGCGGAGCCTTCAGCCCCAAACATTTGGGAGAGGAAGCGCTGAGAAACAGAACCCCGCGGGGTCAGGGGCTGCCCACACAGTGCTGTGCTGCAGGAGGGCACAGCAGCACGAGGCACGGCGAGGACAGAGGAGCAGAAGGCCCTTCTCACCTAGGCGGAGCTCCCCGAAATTGCCGCATCCGATCTTCTTTCCGACGCGGAAGTTGGGACCCACCATTAAGACTCCCGAGTTGGTTCCGGCGCTCCGACTTCCATGGCTGCTCCTTCCTCCACCCGTCTTGGACATCCTTTTACCTTCCTCCAGCTCCCCTTTCCCTCCTCTCTTATCAAAATCCATAAGTTTGTGATACCCCGGCCTCTCCACGGTTACGCTGCTGCCATACAAATCCCAGAGCTGCTGAAAGTTGAGGGGGAGAGGAGAAAAGAAGCGGGGCTGCCCTCGGTCAGTGCAGCATCCCGGTGTGCGGCGGGGGGACGAGCCGGGCTACTGCAACGTTGGTGCTTCCCGAGGTGCTGCCGGGATGGTCATCGTCACCGGTCACGAGGAGATCTTTGGTGGAGAGAACATCCTGCAGAGAGGGTCCTCCCAGCGCCCAGCGAGCTGCGGAGGGATGGAGAAAGGAGAGTCAGTGTAACATGGAGCTGTGCGCCCACCGCCCTGCCCCGGGGGGGTGGTAAAGGGGTAGGGGGTGGTGCTGCTGTGGGGAGAGCAGAGCTGAAACTGCTGCCCTAAGTGAAGTCCTAAGTGGGGAGGGAAGCTGTGTAGTGTGAGCCAGAAGGACAGTGTACCCATGGAGGGTGGATGGCAGAAGGGGCTGAGCCCCACGGAGCAGAGACTCAGCACGGTGCTGCTATGGGGCACAGAGCTGAGCCCACGGAGCAGAGTACCCAGCATAGTGCTGCTATGGGGCACAGAGCTGAGCCCTATGGAGCAGAGCACACAGCATAGTGCTGCTATGGGGCACAGAGCTGAGCCCCACAGAGCAGGGCACACAGCATAGTGCTGCTATGGGGCACAGAGCTGAGCCCTATGGAGCAGGGCACCCAGCATAGTGCTGCGATGGGGTACAGAGCTGAGCCCCACGGAGCAGGGCACACAGCATAGCGCAGCTATGGGGCACAGAGCTGAGCCCTATGGAGCAGGGCACCCAGCATAGTGCAGCTATGGGGCACAGAGCTGAGCCCTATGGAGCAGAGCACCCAGCATAGTGCTGCTATGGGGCACAGAGCTGAGCCCCACAGAGCAGGGCACACAGCATAGTGCTGCTATGGGGCACAGAGCTGAGCCCTATGGAGCAGAGCACCCAGCATAGTGCTGCTATGAGGCACAGAGCTGAGCCCCACAGAGCAGAGCACCCAGTATAGTGCAGCTATGGGGCACAGAGCTGAGCCCCACAGAGCAGGGCACCCAGTATAGTGCTGCTATGGGGCACAGAGATGAGCCCTATGGAGCAGAGCACACAGCATAGTGCTGCTATGGGGCACAGAGCTGAGCCCTATGGAGCAGGGCACCCAGCATAGTGCAGTTATGGGGCACACAGCTGAGCCCTATGGAGCAGGGCACCCAGCATAGTGCAGCTATGGGGCACAGAGCTGAGCCCCACAGAGCAGGGCACCCAGCATAGTGCAGCTATGGGGCAAAGCACAGTGGGTGTGCAGCTTCCTACAAAGCAAAATGAGGATGCTGGCCCTGGAGGAGGCGGGCTGGGAGGATCCCTGTGGGTCAGGACCAGGTGCAGAGCAGCTGATGGCTGTGCACCTTTGCTTTGTGCCATGCAAGTGGATGTGAGGCCCCAGCATGCTGTGGCATAGATGCCAGCGCCTAGGAGAGAGGTCTGGGTGGGACAGACAGCAGCCCAAGGCACAAAGTGCCCCTCTGCTCACCATACAATAATACAAACATCAGTACAGGGGCAGAGGAGAGGGACGGACAGACAGCCAGGCTCACACAGCCACCACAGAAGGGTTTTTGCTCCCGGAGCAGTGGCTGCAGTCCCCTCTGCTCCCATCCAGCTCCTGTTGCACTACTGTCAGTCCTCAGCTCTGCTACCGTGGGTTAACCAAGCAAACCCAGCCCCCTCCAGCACTCAGACTGCAGGAAATGAGCACACTGCAAGCCCTGACGCTCAGCCAAAGCCCATAAAACTTTTTACTGGCTTGCAATAGCTATTAATAATAATAAAAAAGGCTTCTTGTGCTAAAGGATGCACGGGGGGAGGGGGGATGAGGGAGGGTCTGAGAGCACTTTCAGGCAGCCCAGGAGCTGCGGGGCTGCCCTGCTCCCCATCCAACAGCACACCTCATTTTGGAGCACAGTGCCTGCAGGAGGGCTGCAGCAGTGAGGCTGAGCAGTGAGGCCTTACGGGCTCCATTCCTGCAGGCTTTGAGCTGCCATCTCCGGAGCATCCTGCAAGAACACCCCAAAGCTTCAGCTGCTCCCACCCTCCTCACTGTGCCACGCTGCCATGGCACCAAACCTATGGGGAGAAGCAGTGCACAGCGAGGCACTGGGGACACTGAGCTGACCCTGGGTGTGGGGCAGGAAGGGCAGTGGGTGATGCTCAGAGCGGGGCCTCCCCATGCTTTGCTCCCCCCCCAACCTGAGCACACACAGCCAGCACGTCACATCCTGCTCACTCTTTGCTCCTTGATGTGGCCTTAAACCAAACCAGAGCTCCCCTGTAGCAGTGTGAAGAGCTCCGGCTCCAGGAAGCAAAACCAAAACGCACTGCAGACCAAAATGCAAGTGAGCAGCAGCCCGATGGAACGGAACTACAGAAACAATGAGAGCCCCAACGGGGCCACACAGAGCTGCTGTTCTCTGCTGGGTTTCCTTATCTGCCCTGGAGTTCGCAGCCTGGGCTGAAATACCCACGTTCAGAGGCTCCTGACCACGGGTGCAGGACCGAAAGGCTGGAAAGGTGTGTTTATAAACTTCTTTCCCATGCAGTGAAACCTCGTGGTTCGTACAGTGCCATCTGGGGCACATTGTTCCGGGCCCTCCAGGCACAGATGCCATTCCCAGCCCAAACAGGTCACAAGAAAAGAATAAAAGAGGAGAACGGAGAGGAAGGAGCCCCAGGTCGCTGCGTGGGACAGGCTGCACCCTGCTATTGCTGCTGCTCCTGGCACACAGTGTTTGGTCCCCACCTGCCTGCAGGATGGATGCCCAACACTGCAGAATAGGGAAATGCAGCTGCATGCAGATGAAAGAGAAAGAGAAGCTTCTGAGAGCATAAGGAAGAAAAGCCCTCAGCACCGCACTGCTCAGAGCACAGCCCCAAAGAACAGCCCAGCAGCTGCCTGCAGCACCCTGTGCTCTTTGGGTATGGATCAGGGTTGGAGCTCCTCCCTTGGGCTCCTCAGGGAGCTGAGAGCTCTGAGAAAAGCCCTGTCCATGCAGCTACAATAGGAGGGAAATCCAGTGGGGCTTCCAAGATGTACGAATAATCCAAGTGTTCCTCATCTTCCGGGGATTGAATGTCCCATCCCAATTTGTCTGAGCCCAAAGGCAGCACCTCCTGCAGGACAGCAGGAGCAGCACCTGAGAGCAAGGCTCAGATCAGGGCTGTCAGCTGCTGCACCCACTGCTCCCCTGTCAGAAGGGAAAAGCTCACAGCATGGAGAAAACACGTCCTGACTCTGCCTTCCTCCGTGCACTGAGGAGTGACTGGGATGGTGCAGCACCAGCAGATGTCCCAGCCAACCAACAGGCAGCAGCTCCTTCCAGCCCCGCTTCCTCCTGAGCCCCCAGGATAAGAGCAGAGCAGTGGTAGAAGGATAAGAAGCATGGCCATCCAGTGGAGAAGGCAGCTCTGGGTGAGAGCTGTGCCACCAGAGCACAATGAAGGCCCAACAGCCTCGTGGTGACACCTCTGCAGAGGGCTGGATGTCCCATCCCAATTTGTCTGAGCCCAAAGGCAGCACCTCCTGCAGGACAGCAGGAGCAGCACCTGAGTGCAAGGCTCAGATCAGGGCTGTCAGCTGCTGCACCCACTGCTCCCCTGTCAGAATGGGAGCAGCAGAGCCGAGGGCTTTTTGGGGTGAATCCCACAAGAAAAGGAGTCCTGGAAGCAGCTGCCTTCCCAGCAAGGCGCAGCACTCCGGGGTTTCTGCTGCCACAGAACATCTCCTCCCAGCCCTGTGAAGTGAGGCAGAGATGGTGCCCAGCCCTCCTCACTACGGCTGAGCTCTCCCAACTCTGCTCACTGCTTCCTCCTTTGCACGCTCACGTTGGTGTCAGCACAACAGGAAGCTCTCATTAAACACCTCACTGCAACGTGGGGCTGCTTAGGGCAGCACACAGCTCAGCTCCAGGGCTGGGACCGGAGGGCTCCCAGCTTCACAGCGGCGATGTGGGCACATCCCACAGGGCTGACAGCCTGCCTGGTCCAGCACACCAGTCCTGAGGGAAAAAAACACAACAAAAAACCCCAACAAAACCCTAAACTGGGAAAGCAAAGCTTTTAATCCAACGTGATCTGAGCATCCTTGTTCCAAACCTCCCCTCCCTTCCTGGCTCCCTGCTCTGTGCTGCCCTGCGTCCCTTTGCGGCTCTGAGCCACGAAAATGAAAACGCTGGGATTAGAAAAGGAAATAAATAAAAAGGAGGAATGGTTTTGGACTAAAGAAAGGGAGATTTGGATTAGATGAGAGGATGAAGGTCTCTCCCAGAGGGTGGCAGGGTGCTGTCCCATAGGAGCCCCATGCCTGGAGGGGCAGCCAGCCCTCGGGGGGCACTGGGTGACCTTTAGGGTCCCCTCCAACCCAAACCACGCCATCATTCCACAAATGAAGAAAGCATTTGTTGTCTTTACTCCCCATCCCTCCCCCCAGTCTGAAGGTTGCTGTGAAAATGATGGGTTTTTCTTCCTGAAAATGATGGGTTTTTCTTCCTGCCCTGCAGTGCCTGCCTTCCCCTTCCAGCTCTCCCATCCACTGCACTTTTCCCCACGTCAGGAGAGCTCCCTTCCCAGCAGACATCACACGCTGCACTCAGGGCACTCTTCACCTCCAACTTCCCACCTCTCCAAGTTATTTTCTCCCAGCTTCCAACCATTCCTGCAGCTCTTTCATGGATCTCCATACATCACTCAACTGAGAACATTTGCTATTGACAGAGCTCTGCTTCACAGCTCGGTGGCCTGACAAATGCTCAGCTCCACCGAGCTCTCACCATGCAAAACCAATAATGAGTCACGCATGATTTCATTCAGATCTTTAGAGGTTACAAGCTGACACATTCAAAACCATCAGGCTGCTGGAAAAGCACAATCTCAGCTGCTCCTGAGATCCCAGTGATGGTGGGGAGGGACGAGCTGGCCCCACTCAGCATCTCTGCTGAGCAATGCATCCGCAGCCAAACGCAGAGTTCTGCTTTTCCTTGCATCCCCGTCCGATGCCATCACACCTGGATGGAAAATATTAGCAGGATTTTTACCACGGAGCAGGAAATGCCACGGCTGGGATTTCAGCAGCAGCACGGGAACCAAGGAAAAGGCTAAAAATACAGCCCTAGGAAATACAGTAATAATAACAGTAAATATACAGATGCTAAAATAAGACCAGGTCTAAAAACGAGACTGAAAAGGATCAAACACAGCACATCCCATCTGAGAACTGAGCGCCCCACAGAGCACTCAATGCTTGGGCTCAGCAGCCACAAGCTCAAACTTCCAACTACAGACTCATTAAACCTACCAGAAAGAAAACACTGATGCTCTATCAGAGAGACCCGAATGGAAACAGTCTGTGGTTGGCTGCACGCTGCCTGTAAGCAGCACTCTGCGCCTGTGTTCACCCCAGTGTGAGAAGTGACTGTGCCCAACTCAAGGCTTTCTGCAGCACAGCCACTGGGATGGATCCACAGTGCATGGGAACAGCAGCAATGCCAAACCAATGTGGGGTCAGGAGCAGCAGATCCTGGGGCAGGAAGGAGCTGGGCACCAAACCAGCATGGGGTTGGATGCAGCAGGCTGTAGGGCAGGGAGGAGCTGGGTACCAGCACTCCTTCCCCTCCCAGCCATGCTGCAGGATGCCACCAGCACCTCCCATCTGCTCACTGCTGCTCCCCAGGACCATTAGCAGCTGCTGGGCCAGCAGAGGCTCTGCTCCAGGCTGGGAAACTGAATGATGAACAGAAGACCCAGCTCCAGTCCCACACCCTGCTGCTTGGACCTGGTGCTCCTGTGCACGGGCTGGGCAGTCTCTTTGCTGCCACGGTAAGCAGGTTGCTGGAGGTAACAGGAGCAGTAATCCTTGTGAGCAATGGGAAAGATGCAGGCTCTGCCCCTGCATGAAGTAACACGGGGCCGTAATTCTGCAGAATCCATCACATCTCAGCAGTTCAACACAAAGAGGACAATTAGGACGCTGAAGTGGTTTCAGTTTTACTCATGCAGACACAGTAGTAGTAGGAGAAAGGAAGTTCCTGACAGACAAAACAGAGCCTCTAAGTGGGAGACCTGAAAAGGACAGCATCAGCCACAGCCCAGCTCCCAGCACCTCTGCTGCTCCCTAGGGACACTGCATGCAGCCCAGACACGGTGCTGATGAGGCCCTCTGGGCTCCTGCTCTGCACAGGAGCAGTGTTCAGTGTTCACAGCCCCAGCAGGGACTTGAACAAGTGGTCTCAGCCTCGAGCCCCCCGCACACACCGCCTCCTGCAGCTCAGCCAGCAGGTTTTCTATTGAAGCCCAACAAAGCATCCACAGCACAACGAGCTCTGCTTGGACACCAGATCCTAATTAAGTCCACGCTGCTGCTGGGAGGCAGAGCTGCAAAGGAACCAGCTGCCTTCCAGGAACACGCAGCAGCTGGCCAGCACAGACCTGCACACCAGTCCCGTGAGAGCACTTTGAGCTGCATGGCCAAGCCAAGCAAGATTCAGAGCACACAGCCCGGCCAGATCCGATCTGAGCTCTCCCAGTGCTGCAGTTCACCCAATGTGATGCCCAAGGTTTGCTTTCAAGCCTGGTAACTCTGTGCTGAACAAGCTCCTGAGACTGCCTGCATCCAAAATCAACAAGTTCCATTGTTACTTTGGGAAGTGGAGAAGCCCAAGGAGCTGCTGCCTCACCAGCTGCCAGGCACAGCGCCTCAGACACGCTCAGGGAGGACAGCCCTGCTCTGTATTTCAACCTCTGCCACCAGACACAGATCTTTTATTGCCATTTCTGCTTCAGCTGTGGGGAGAAGCCACAGCAAGAGCTCAGCCACACTTCCTGCTGCCTGCGCTCACGATTCTCCACCACCACGACCAACCATCACGCTGTCAGGGCCCGTATCCGTGCTGTGCTCTGGGAGCAGGGCAGCAAAGCATTCCACCCTCATGCTGGGCTTCTGAGCCAGGCCAGCTCCTCCCACTTCACCTTCCTGCCCAGCCCTGGGCTCACAGCCTGCAGCACTGCCATGGAGGTTTCCACACCAGTGGGTGATCCTCACCAGCAGAGTGGAACAGCCACTTCCATTTCACAGCTCACTTCTGAGGCCGGAACGCCTCCCCTGTGTCGCTGCAGCCTGCAATAAGGTTAAGACCATCTCCGCCAGCACGCTGCTTCCCCAGCCCTGTCCCTGAATACTCCCATGTCCTCAAAAGCTAACACTTCTAAAAGCAGCATAAAGCACTTGCTCGCCGTTCTCTCCACGAGGGATCTGAGCACGCATCACGCACAGGAATGGATGCAAACTAAGAGCTGCTGTCGGTTTCCCGGGCAGCCAGAAGAGAGGAAGGCTTTCTCCCCTCCTCCTCTGCAACCACAGAAGTGCTGCACTTCTGCTCCACAGCAGCAGCAGCCCAGACTGACGCCCAGCAGAGGCTGCAGAGCTGCCCAGCAACAGGCTTTGGGGCACCCGAGGACTTTGCTCTGCTGTCAGTGCCATCAGTGCACCTCATTGGAGCAGATGTTTTGACAAGCGAGCGCCTTTTTTCCCACCCCACAGCTGTGGGTTTGCTTCCCAGCCTGGCAATGGGGCTGCTTTGCATGGCTTCAGAAATGGATTCAGAAATGTTGGGTTTTCCCCCTTCTTCCTCCAAACACGTGCAGTTCAAAGTTAGTGTGAGGATTTCATTCAGATGGATGAGGCTCCTGAAGACCTCCGAGCCCCAACCTGCGCAGTCTGTAACTGCAGGGAGATGGGAGCTCATCCTGCTGCTCTGCAAGGCTGGCTCTCCTAACTTCATACCATCACTTCTCCCCACGCTGCTGCGAGTAGCACTGATGTAACCCTTCAATTTGCTCCCGTTTATGCAACCGCTGGAGGCTGAAGATGGAAAACAAACAAGGATGTGAGAGCAACAACCCCAACCCCACGCACCTCAGACACCCCGCAGCCTCAAGTCCCATATGTGCTTCTTTCCAGCACAGAGGGATCAGCTGCAGCGAGGACAAGGGGCTCCACATCTGGTCTGCAAAGGGACAGAAACATTTCCCAACCCTTATCCTATAACAAAGGGAACTCCTGGATGCATGTGGCTCCTTCCTTCCCTCCCCCAGGCCCAAGCTAGGGGACAGGCTCAGAACCTCCTGCCCACCTGGAGGAGATTTCCTCCCTCCCAACAGCCAGGACACACCTCCCAGCACACTGGGCACGAGCCCAAGCAGCAGCATTCACTGGTGTGTCTTCCTGCTGCTCCCAATTGCAAGCTCCAGGGGTTTTCCAGACGACTGATGCAAAAGGTAAATGCCCTTTGGTTCTTACACTCTCTGCAGCTCGAGGTACTTCAGTGAGGAAGTGCTGCTACAGAAGAGGGAACTGAGGCACAACTGCCCACCATCAGACAGAACGCTGCTTCACAAGTGGGAGAACAGCCCTGGCACGTGGAGATGGAGGGCAGGCTGTGCTCCCCATCCTACAAACAGCTCAGAGCACAGGGGGGCTCAGCACTGTGGCCAAAGGCACTGATCCCTCTGGGAACAGCACGGAGCTGAGGCTGGGGAAGGGCTCTGCACCACAGGGCAGCAGGCATGGAGCAGGCCCCCAGGGAACTGCTCACTCACGCATGAGGATTGGGGCACTGTGAGCCCTGCAGCAGGGAGGGGAAACCAGGAGTTCATATTCTACCATAAGGAAGCACACCCAGAGTGCTCCAGCCCCACAGATCCCAAGCACAGGCCCAGGCTCTGTGCAATGCCTGCTGGTTTGTGCGGTGCCACCGTGAGATGATGGCAGCAGGCTTCCCCCAGCCCATCTGGGGGCTGTCACTGCACACAGATCTGCCTGGCCTCACGTCATGCGTATCACCACCAAACCCTCTGCTGTCAGCAGGATCTGGGCTGGCATAAACACTTTTAATAGTAGGAGCTTTTCTTTTTTTTCCCCTTAACCCATATCCTTTTGACAGAACCAGGTTAGGAAGCAGCTGTACCGGCAGATCTGGGGTGGCCTCCTGTGATGCGAGGTGGGGAGAAAGGGAACAAGCAATCACTTCCATCACCAAAATACAGCTCATTTCAACTCCCTTATGCTTACACAAAAGCAGGGGACACCATCAGTGACTGAAGCAGCTCTGCTGTGTCCCAGCAGAGAGACCTGGAGGTGGGGGACCAGGGGGTGCCGCTCCCACCAGTGATGAGGCTGCTTCCATTTCTGGGCTGTGGAGCTGCAGCACTGCCAAGCAGGGCTGTCCCACATTCCAACAAGCACTGCTTCTCCCCGTGCTCTCTGCCTCAGGCTGCCCGAAGCCTCACACATTTCCCAAATTGCTGCCAAATCTTCAGAACTGGGAGGGGGAAGGAGAAGGATGAAAGGGCAAGCTTCCAGAGGGGTTCACAGGGAAATCTCTCCCCTGAGCCATCAGACTCCCTGCAGTGGGATGCCAGCACTGTTTCCCTTTTAGAAGCGAGCTGCACGGGCTCACTGCCGCCCTGCCTTACACAGGGACAGCTTCCAGGGCCACCAGCAGGACCCAGGGCCCCCCACCGGGTGGAAGGAGCAGCAAGGAGGCACGGTGCAATTAATCCTCCCTGCAGAGTAAGTGGGGCAGAGGGACGTGCTGTGGCACGGCAACATCCATCTGCTTACACACCAGCGTCAGCAGCGTCTTCGGAGAAGCAACGAGTGATCCGTGAGGCATTTCTCCTCCCACCCCCTCTATCACAAGGCTGAGCAGCTCAGTCCTTCCTTGCATCCTCTCTTGGAGGTACACAGGTGACCTGCTGTTTTCACAAATGGGGAAGCAAAGCAATGCAAAACAGACACACCTCAGATCTCCCCACGAGATCAGGACAGCACCAAAGCAGGAGCACTGCAAGGGCTGCAGATGGAGAGGCAGCCCCAGAGCAGCTACAGGTCAGGAGAGGGATGCGTACACATGGAGACTTCTCAAGGGGTTCACCCAAAAGCCAGCCACCTCTCAGACAGGAGCTGTGGCGCAACCTTGCTGCTTCCTCCCTTTCCCTTACCTGCTCAAGACCTGCTTTTCCGGGCTGCACACAAAGGGATGATCTGTAGTGTCAGAGGAACGTGCAGGAGACACCCCCGTGAGGACCCGCTCCATGCTGCTGCTATTAATATCTGGAACATTACTTGCATGTACAAACTGTCCCTTCTCCCTCATTTCTGGGCTCTCACTTCTGTGAGCTGTCCCAGAAAGCCCAGCCAACACACGCTCAACCTTCCCTAGCAGACACTTCTATCTGAAACCCAAACCTTTTGTTTCTAGTTCCTGTCACCTCTCCCAGTCCCCGCAGGCAGCACACCACTGCCCTGGCTTCCTCATTCATTACACAGCCCATCATCCATGGGCCTAACTCCATCATTGCCTTTGTTACAGCAATGGCACAGTGCTACTGGGTACCCACAGCAGCCTCAGGGGTGGCATGAATCTCCCCAGGGCCCTTCATGGCTATGGATGGGCTGCAGGCTGTGCAGCTCAGACTGCACAGACTCAGCTCAGGTACCTCCACAGACAGTGCCAGGTGTCTGCAAAAGGGAATGAGCCAATGTCCATCTTCCTTAACAGCCCCCTGAGCCCGGCTACCCCGTGCTGGATGAGGCTCTGACAAAAGCCTTCACTTCCCCATCACACTCACAGCCACGCCAGCCATGCCCAGGAGCACACGAGCTATTTTTTATCTAAGCACAGCTCAGTTAAATAGTCAAGAACCCAACAGGAGCGCAGAGCGCACACAGCAGAGGCTCGATGTGCAACTGAGGCAGAGCAGATTTCAGCGCCAGAGCTGGAACTGGGAACTCAGCCTGGCTGCACAGTCAGAGCTGGGCAAAGAGCAGCGGGTTCCCCCCAGCAGCACGTCCTCACCAACCCACCTCCAGGACGCCAGCGCTGCCGGCAGGGGCTCACCACGGGCCAGGCAGTGGCACAAATCGAGAGGGATCGCACCGAGGTGAGTGAGGAGAAGCCATAAGCAGGTCCAGGGCACGGGAAAGCTGCCATTCGCAGGACTGCTGTGGAGCATTTCACAGCCACCAAAAGCTGAAGCAAAAGCAAAAGCAGCAGCACAGCGCTTCTTTTCCGATGGGATTTTTTCATCAGGAAGTTGACAAGCGCTCCAGCCCGGCTCCCCCCGTTGGAAGCGGCCCCAAACCTGAGCCTTAACCCCTGGCAGTGGGACAGACACACCCAGCTGCACAGACATTTCCTCCCTGTGCTGCTGCTCGGGCCCACGGGGCAACATGGGGCCCTCATAGACCTGTACGCACAGAGACCAAAGCATTTCCTGCAATCCCCCTACTCCCCCCCCCTTCATGGATGTTCTTCTCCCAAACTTCTTCCTTAAGGCAAATATTTGGAGTCCAGCAGGCATTCCTCATTGCAGGAACAAGTTAAATATTGGCCCTAAAACACCAGCAAGTGCCTTTAAACGATTTCAGGCTGGAGAAGCGTTGCTCTGGACTTTGATTTCTGGCTCTGAGCAGAAATAGGAGCAAAAGCACCCAGAGCTGCACTCCTGTCCCAGGGGCTGTCAGCATCTGGGATCTGTCCCCTGCTCCAGGTGTCTGCTGTCACCCCGCTGCAGTGCATCCTCTGGTTATTTCAAGACCTGCACTTGGATACTCAGAGATGTTAGAGCAGACCCAAGGGGAACAGCAGGTGCCCCCCAGGCTGCAGCTCAGCCTTCAGCACTGCTCCAAGCAGCATCCTTTGTGGTGTCTGTGCTGGGGAATACAGATGGAGGCTGTGAGCAAAACCATTGGGATAAGGGGAACCAACACAGCTGGGGGTGGGTGTATTCCAGGAGAGCACAGAAAGGGCTGGAAAGCCCCATTCCTTTCCCACTTTGAGCTGGGAATTCAGGCAGGGAGAGAACCAACTTCATCACCTCCAACAGCCCGTGTCAAAAATGAAGAAGAAAAAGGGTCTCATGTTGTCATTTATACTTCAGCACAGACCCAACAGCAAAAAGCAGTGATTTCCTAGTGGAGGACGTCAGGCACTGATGAGGTCTGCAAGAACAGAGCAGTACAGAACCATGCTCCTGCCAAGGAAAGCTTCACAGAATTCAAGTTCAAGCCCAACGCTAGCCCCTGTTAATTAACTTAAGAACAACCCTCTTAGGAAGGCAAAGCCTGCGCATCACCTGCCAAGCATCTCGTTTGCCATTTGGAAAGCAAAAGCCAGGCCTCCTTCATTAAAAAATATTACATCACATTAAACAACAAAGGGCCACGGGACACCTTCTGGTCAGTGCTCTCCCTGGGAACAAACCCTTATGGCTGTGGGTCACGCACCTCTCGACCCACCCACGTGAAGCTCTGCCTGCAGGCTGATGTTTACCTGGATGGAGAAGCATTCCCTAAATCACAGAGCATGGGAGCACCGACCCTCACTGAGCTCCCCGAGCTGCTGCAGCATCTCACCACAGTGCACGGAAGCAGCCAGCCCTGTGGTTTCCCATTCACTGCTTCACCTCTCTCCCCCACAGCAGAACGGTGATGTCAGAACCCGTGAGAGGTTTGGGGAGAAAACTGATGGTTCTGAACACATCAGGCCAACCACAAGACATGGAAGGGCAGAGTCAGGTTGTGTACCCCAAAGGGGCACCCAGCAGCACAGCAAAAGGATCCTGAGTGCCTCTGTCAGAGCTGTGTGCTGCAGTACTTTGTTTTAACCCAGTTTCTGTGCAACAGGAAGCACCAAAGCTGGAGCAGGGATTTCAGGGGATCGCCAGGAGATGGAGGGCAGCCAGCACGGTGATAGGAGACCACAAAAGCCCCAGTGCTCAGCGTGCAGCTGCTCCAGAAGTCACCTCTCTGCCTTCCTCACCACTCAGCCTTGTGCCTGCTCCACTGCCACAGCCCTCCAGGAGACACTGACTGCCAGCAGGAAGCACAAGGATCCATTCTAATTAAAAAAATAAACATAAATTAGAAATCCCACTATTTTTAAGCACACAAGGTGCTGCTCCCCGCACACAAGGGATGCCTGTAGCAAGCTCAGCCTCCCTCTCCCCCCCACCTCAGCAGGGCAATGGGCTGAGGGTTTGGCAGCACAAGGTGCCATCATCCTGAGGCTTTGGTGTTCAAAACCCAGCCGTGCAGGTACTCAGCCTCCTGGCCAACAAAGGCTGGGGCTGTCAGCAGCTCTGCTGCTGCCGGAGCACAGGCTGCACGCACACATGGGATGGAGCAGCCACAGAACAGCACTGCTGCTCCCAGCACAGCACTTCTTCTCACCACAGCAGCACAGGAAAGCACCAGGGGAAGGGGAGGGTACAGACAGCCCGAGCCCAGGAAACGTGTTTACTGGCATGCTGCTCTCAGACATCATCTCCTCCAGCCCAGAGGGGGTGGGGGGAAATACTGATTGTCCACCAGCACCAGCCTCGTGCAGTTCCCATTGATCCGCTGAGTCACTCTCAGATTAGCAGTTTTGACAACACTCGGGCTGCACAGGAGCTCAGAAGCAGAATACAAAGCAAGAGGAGACGCAAAGCCTGGCGCTGCACCGGCGCAGGAAGGCACTCAGAGCAGAGTTCGGAAACCTGCTGAACTGCAACTGCCAACTTCCTCCTCTCCACTCACTTTTCTGAAGAGTGCAGCAACAAGAAAACCAAACACGAGCCACGCTGCAGCGACACAGAGCTCCATTCAGAGCTTCCCGAGATGCTGCCGGACAGACAAACATCCTCCCCTGCAAACCAACACTAACTGCACCCCGGTTGGTTTGGTGCAGGCATAGAGCAGAGCAGCAGCTGTATTTGCAGAGGACTACAGAACCCATTTATACCCATTTATAAGGCCTTACAGGTTTGTAAGCTGGTGACCAGGAGCTGCAATCCCACCCTGCAACAGCAGGATGATCCCAACAACAACTCAGGGCTCCCCCAGCTGCACACCAGCAAGAAACTGCCACCAACCCAGCAGCACGCTCAGGTTCAGTCATCACTGTGACCCTCCAACCCTCCCAGAGGCCCCACAGCAGCATTAAAACCACCCCTGACCAGCGCTCCTACCCACAGCGCACCAAATTACAGCAAAACCCAACAGATCTCCGGCAAGCCCCAGCTGCCAAACCCACCCCAACACAGAGAAGGCCTCTCCCCGCCATCCCCACGGAGGCCTCCTGCCCTAATTCACAGCGATTCTCTTTCACTGGCAAACACCAAACGCTCGCTCCCATCTGTTATATAAGGGCCAGCGCACCGAGCTCGGCGCTGGCAGCTCGGGGTGGGGGCAGAGGGCTGCACACCAACAGGACAGCCCAGCTGCCCCACGAACTCACGCACTCCTCGGGATTCATCTCCAGATATCCAACCACTTGTTGTGCAGAAGGTAAAGCAGTTAACGAGGCAACTTCCCAACGCAGCAGCGTGCCTCGTTCCCACACCAGCAGCCTTTTCACACAGGACAGGACCGCGCTATGCCTGACCTCCAGCTCAGGTTGGTTTCACCAACTTCACCGTTTCACTTCAGAACCACACACATAACACACACACACACAACATGGCTGGTGGCTGCCCGGACCACACGCCGTTCCTCCACGCCCAGCTCCCCCACAGCAGCCCAGCGTTCCCCCCTTAGGCTGAGAGCCCTGCTGCTCTCTCTGCACCCGCAGACAGCGGCACGGGGTGGGGGCTGTTGGGGAGGGGGGCTGCTGCCCGCAGAGCTCTCCCCATCCGCAGAGCTCTCCCCATAGGAACGCAGTTCTCTCCGTGCTGGCGGGGCAGGAGGAAGGGGAGGCCGCTTTTATTTCCCCCCCCCTGTTCGTCACATCCATCCTCACCAGCTCGGCTGAAGAAAAAAAAAAAAAAAAAAGCTTTTTTTTTTTTTTAAAAAAAAAAAACAACACCGTGCTCAGCACAGCCCCCCACCCCCAAACCAACGCTTTCAGACCCCTAAGGGGAAACCGAACCCCATACAAAGGGCCCACGTCCTGCAGGCCCCGCCACAGCGGGCGGGGGGAGCGCACCCCGGCCTCACAGCCCCTCACAGCCCCGCACTGAGGGCTCCCAGGCCCCACGAAGGCCCCGCAGCCCCATCACCCCCCCGGCCCCCGCTCCCGCTCCCCGCCCGGCACCGCCCGGCCCGGCCTCCCCCGCCCCAACGCTGCCCGGTCCCGGTCGGGGCGAACCGCAGCAGCAGGGCGGTCCCGGTGGCCGTTACCTCGGCGGTCCCTCAGCGCCGGGCCCCGCAGCCGCTGCCCCGCGGCCTGCCCATGGCGGCGCCCCCGGCCCGGCTCTCCTCACGCCGCCTCTCGCCTCCCCTCACCACTCCAGCCAACGACACCGCTACGCCGTCGGCGTAAGCTCCGCGCTCGCCCATGCGCCCCCCACCACGCCGCCAGCGCAAGAGCCCTTCCTGAATACCAACTCCGGAGCGGTGCGCGGCGCAAGCGCAGCCGATGGGAGGATGGTGGCGCAACGGCGTTGGCGTAAAGCGCGGTCGAGAATAGGAGGCCGGAGGCGAACGGCGGGCGGGAGGCTTTACGACAACCGAGGCGCGCTTTACGGCAGCGCCGCGCTCGGCGGCTATGGGCGGGACTTCCGCTTAACTCCTTATTGACCAGAGCGCTCGGTGCGGTGTGCGGTCCCGCTATGGGGGACGGGCTGTGTGCTGCCTGCGACCCTTTATAAAGGACGGGGACAGGGGACAGCCCGTGCTATGGGGGGTGGACCTACGTTTCCTGCAGCCTCTGCTGGGGGATAGGCCCTGTGCTGCATGTAGCCCCAGTAGGGGCCAGCCCCAACTGCAGGGGACAGGCCCTGCTGTAGGGTCAGAGCTGTGCTATAGGAATAAGGCCCTGCTATAGGACAAGAGCTGTGCTATAGGAATAAGGCCCTGCTATAGGACAAGAGCTGTGCTAGAGGGGACAGGTCCTGCTATAGGACAAGAGCTGTGCTAGAGGGGACAGGCCCTGCTATAGGACAAGAGCTGTGCTATAGGAATAAGGCCCTGCTATAGGACAAGAGCTGTGCTAGAGGGGACAGGTCCTGCTATAGGACAAGAGCTGTGCTACAGGGATAAGGCCCTGCTATAGGACAAGAGCTGTGCCACAGGGATAAGGCCCTGCTATAGGACAAGAGCTGTGCTATAGGAATAAGGCCCTGCTGTAGGGTCAGAGCTGTGCTACAGGGATAAGGCCCTGCTATAGGACAAGAGCTGTGCTATAGGAATAAGGCCCTGCTCTAGGGTCAGAGCTGTGCTATAGGAATAAGGCCCTGCTATAGGACAAGAGCTGTGCTATAGGGGAGCAGGCCCCATGCTGCCTGCAGCTCCCTATAGGGAACAGGTGCCACAATAGATGACAGGCCCCCTTAGAGGTTTCAATATGGGCTCTGCAGTGACTGAGCTGCAGGCTGGGTAGCTTTATTGCTGCACCCTTCTGCACTGGGGGGAAAAAAAAGGGGGTGATCCTTGCTTTGAGATTCCTGTCTGTTGTTCAGGCCTTGTGCTTGAGAACTTACCCATCTTGTGGAGCAACAGGCGAGAAAGTGAATTGTTCTGATGTTGTTTAAATGTGATCTCCAGTGCCATATCTCGGTGAACACAGGGTGTGTGGTCTGCAGAGAGCTTGCAGGTCCTGTGATGGAACCAGCTCAACTGGGGAATTTCTGTTGGGACAGCATCCATCTTTGAACCCTGCCCTCCTCCCAGGCATGGGGCAATTAGAGTCCCAACCAAACCACACAAATGCACTGCTGTAACACACAGAGCTGCTCAGGGGCAGGCAATGCACTCTGTACACTTCTATAGTGCAGGAGTGAAGAAACATTCAGGGTGTGGACAACCAGCAGCCCCCTATGTGCTGTTTAATATCTACACTCATTCCTGGGCCTTTCTGTCCAGTGCCACTGCCTGGCTGAATTGCACTGGGGCCAAAACATTGTGTTCCCATTGACCTGAGGGAAAAAGGGGACAGTGCTTGGAGTCAATCCATTTGCTTGCTTGACCCGCTGTGGGAGAAGCTGCTGCCATGAGATTTTTGCAGATTTGAGGACGATGCAACATCCTGCCCATAGAGACAAGATGCTACAGGGGGGGTAGAAGGCTTTGATAGGAGGAAGGGATTGAGATCAGCAGATGTTGGATTGAGTGGCTACAATGAAAACAGCTCTTTCAGCTTCTATGAGCAGAGCTGGAGCACCAAGCAATTTGAGGCAAGAGATCCAGTTGCATGCTAAAGGAAAGGGATGCAACTCAGCTTCATGTTGGTTTGCCCCAGAAATGGCAATATCCTTTCAGGCAGCAAAGCAGGCAAGGCAGGAGCCCCACAATGGGCTGTGCTGCTCAGGAAGGGCCAGGAAGGAAGGTTTGACCCCATTTATCACCTGCACCTCTCCTAAGCTGGAAAATGAGGACAGTGATAATGTTATTATAAAACACTTGCCAGTCAACTGTCCCACTGGTCCCCAGCAAGGGGATGAGCTTCGTCCATAAATGTGTGGCTCTTTTAAGGGGGAAAAAAAATAAATAAATGGTGGGAGACTTTGGGAAGAAAATCTCGATTTTGCCATTCCCCCCTGCCAGACAGCTGGGGTTCCCTGGGACAGACACAGCTCTGACACAGCCGGTTCGAGAAGAGCACAGGATGAGCTTTTATTGTCTTGTGATCAAAACACAAACAGAAAGCAGAGCCCTGCAAGTGACACAAAACATCACACACAGACACGAGCAAAACCAGGAGCCGGGTCTGGATTAATGGTGTGAAGAGATCGAATGTAAACATTAAAAACCATAGAGGAGCCCGAAGAATTAAGCCATGGCAGTTCAGGCAGCACTGAGTCGACTTGCTAGAATTTGGGTTTCTGGCGTTGAAAAGGATGGAAGGGGGGAAATGTGTTTTGAGATGGCAGCTCCCATCCACGGAGCTTCGCTTAAGCTCGTTAGAAATCTCAGGCAGTGTTTGCTCATGACTTAGCAATCATTTTGCTAACGACGGTTGTGATTTTAGCGTCTGCCTCCAACCAGTTTGGTTTGAAGCTCTGAAGTATCCCCTTCTCTGCATTGAGCAGGTTGGAAATGCAAGGATGGGTGCTTCAAAAGACCCCCAGATTCCCCAAAGGGAAAAAGAGAAGAAGTACAGAGTCTCTTGGCAATGCTTCTCCTCACGGTTCTTTTATCACTCTCTGATGGCAAGCGACATAGAACGCTTAAAATCACACCTGACACATGACAAAGGCACCTAAAAGCTTGGCAACGCGACCAGGTCGTATTCTATTATGAAGGCTTCAAGCATTTGTAATTACAACACATTGCACACTTGCGAGAAGAAAACACCCTTGTGTTCAGCACATGAAACATCCCCGAGGGCTGGTGCTGCAGCAGGGGTCAGTGCTGCTCGTAAACCAAGGTCAGAGGAGGCTCTGCCCTCCCACTGACGTTTGCTGTTGCTTTGGCCCTAACAACAAAGGTGTTGTGCAGACTCCAAGCTGTATTTGCTGAGTGTTTGTGGAATGACATGGGAAAAGTGAACGAAGCGAAGGGGAGGTTTTGCAGAGGGGAACGGGGAACAAAGATTTCTCCTTCATGAACTAACATCGTTAGTTAAGGCACATATAGAAACGGTTTTCAAAAGATCACTTGCAAATCAGTTCCTCCCAGCTGGGGCAGCCTCCCTGTCCAGGAGCCAGGACTGCTTTCCAGTTACTCGGTGTGAACGTGGAGTGACTCATGCTGCAGCACCTATGGCATCCCCTAGAGCTGGGCAGGCCATGGGGCCAACCCGAACCTCCAGACCTGGCTCAGGCGGCCCTGCACAGGACCAGCTGTCAGAGCTGAAGATGCTTAACGCTCACTCCCTTCAGAAATATTGGGAACTGACCTCCCAGACAGGGAGAGTTCCCAGCAGGGTGCTGGGGGGAAGGGGAAACAACAGCCTTTGCTGCTCGGGTCGCTGCAGGACACAGGGAATGGGATGGCTCAGGCTCCGGCCATCCTGCTGGACGTGCATGAGATGAAGGTGGGCAATGAGATAAATCAGTGCTAGCTCTCAGGGGTACAAACCCTCCCGACAGCTTTATCCTCTTTTGCTGATTACTGGGGAGAGGCAAGAAGCTCTGCTCGTACCTGGAAGGAAGTACTGCTGGATACAGAGGCATCAGCTCTGCACTGCTGACATCAGCTACTGAGCTTCCCTTGGTCTATCAGTTCACTGCACGATGGTGTTGGATTTTAACTAACAGAAGGCAGAACTAAATCTATCCATTGTAATGGAATTGCTCCCAAACCACCCTGGGGCACAGTGCTGAGATAACGCAGCTGGAGCCCAGAACACAGGACAAGGCATGTCAGTCAGGCATGTAAGGTCAGCATGGAAATTCTGGTGTGGGACTGGGATGGCACAGAGATCTCACACTGCCTGCTGTAAGAGGGCGAGCATCCCCATTGGACTCAAAGCCCAATGCCAGTTGGCTTTCCCATAACTTCCAGTGGGATTTTGGCAAGCACTCATTAACAGAATGAGATGAATCTGCACTTCTGCAGCATACAGATGCAGCTAAAGCTTTTGGAAGCAGGGAAAGCAGGACTTCTATCCTAAGAGCAGATCTAGCCACGGAAATGGGGACTCTTCTTCATTTCTGAGCAACACTCACCCACAGTGAGCACTGCTTTATGAAGGAATCTTCACCAGAGAGCAGATGAGAGCTGCAGATTGCACAGACACCAAAGAAATCAGGTGTCACATTTCCCATAGAGTGAAAAATTCCAGATTACTCATCCAGGAAAGCCAACACCGGTCGGTACTCTTGCTCAGATTGTGGTTGTTCCAAGGACAGACAGCTTGGAGGTGTGAGGGGAAGCAGGAGAGCAACGCTGGCAGTGCTCACATTGCAGGGAGCTCAGCCACATTCACGAGGAGCCCTCGAGCAAAGGGCAGTGAGCAGTGGGTTCCTCAGTCTGCAACGAGGCAAATGCTGGAGCAGCACAAGGGAAAAAACCTTCTGCTATTCTGATCCGGCCGTGCAGAGCTCTCGGCGTGCCATAGCAGACAGCACACATCTTCTGCAGCAACGAGGAGACAGAAAAAAAAACAACAACCCAACAACAAAACCCCACGAAGAGCGGAGTGTATGGAGGGGAATGCAAATGATCTTTTCAGATAACGATAAAAGGAGCAAAAAAAAAAAAAAGGAGAGAATCCAGGCAGTGTGCAGCCTGGGGCTGCCTAAGGCCATTGGTTTCCCGAGGGGTAGTTGGGCACCGTGGGGTACTCGGGCAGGCTGTTCCCTGCAAAGTTGTTGTATTGGGCCTCTCTGCTGGGGGGGTTCCTCCACGCACCGCTGTGCCACTCATCCTGAGCCTTCTGGAAGCTCCCGCCGGCCCCTCGGTAGATTTTGTGCACCTGAAGGATGGGCAAAAGGCCCCAATTAACACCCATTAACGCTGCAGAAAGCTGGCTGTGCCACACAGCCACAGACATCGCACGGCACGGCGAAACCTGAAGCTCTTACCCTCAAAATGCAGACCAGCATCGCCACCGCCGACGTCGTGAACATAATGGCAGGGAACAGCATGAACACAGCAGCTGCCACGTTGGTGCTGAAGAATGTGATGGCTGCCAACCAGCCACTGCAAGGAAGGGAAAGGAGAACACCTTTAGAGCAGTTTCACAGCTCCTGGAAACTGAAAGAGCAAGGAGGACAGTGCGGAGCGCAGTGCTGCCCTGTATCTCCCCAAGGCCCCAGAGCTGGCTTGCCAGCACTCCCACTGTCCCCCTGCAGGTTGTGGAGTGGCCCCTGGGAGGAGGCTGTCCTTACCACGCTCCCCATCCGGAGAAACCCACTGCCTGCAGGACAGTGAGGATGAACTGCATGCCGAAGACGAAGAAGAAGGTCATGAAATTAAAGGAGCTGTCTGACCTGTGAGGGAAGAGAGATGTCAGGGGGACATTGAGTTCAGACTCAGAGCTCAAAGCTTGAGCTGGAGTGGGTTCAGGTACAGGTTAGGATTTAGAGCTCAAACCCCTGAGCTGCACTGGATGAGGGTTCATGTTTGGGTTCAGGTTAGGGCTCAGAGCTCAAACCTCAAGCTGGAGTGGCTTAGGGTTTGGGTTTAGGTTCAGGTCAGGGCTCAGAGCTCAAACAGAGCTGGAGTGAGGTCTTCTGGTGATCAAAAGGTGCCACCAGCACGTCACCTCCACTCTGAGCCTCTCCTCTGCATTCATATATATTTTTAATATGCATCCACCCCTGTGAGCAGACTGTGCCTCCCCGCCCCCATTGTACAGAACTTCCTTATATCCAGCCTAAATCTCCCCTCTCTTAGTCTGAACTCATCTCCCCTTGTCCTGTCATGGGATGATCTACAAGTTCTCCTCCAACCTGAGCCATCCTGTGATTAATCTCTCTCCCAAAGGAAGAAGAAAGTGAACCCTCCTGGGTTCCCACGTACCGAAAGGCTTTGTACACTGGTCGGAACCAGCAGATGTAGCTGCAGGGGCTGAAGAGGATCAGCCAGAGGATGGCCAAGCCAAAGTTGACACCGTAGCCACCTCCAATCCACCATGCCAGGCAAGCAATGATGTTCACGACCAGCGTGATGCAGTAAACTGCAAAGAGAGAGCAGGAAAGAGCATGAACTGGTGCTGTTTCACATCACAGAACACCCAGACACTGGGATGATAACAGGGATGGTCTGTGCTAAGTGGGAAACTTGCACCCACCCCAAAGGAAAACAGCTTTCTGTGAGCTGTGGGGCAGCAGCACAGGGACAGCCACCTGCAGGGGATGCACTGAACAGGGGGATGAGGATCCTTTCTGGGGCTGCCAAGGGATGGAGAACAGCACAAGGCTCAGCCCAGTGCTGCTATGAGCAAGGCTCAACCCTTGTTGGTAGCAAAACCCCTTTATGAAAGAGGAGAGCAGGGGGCCCTGTGCTCTCTGGGGCTGCCCAGGAGCTGTCAGACACCAGCACAGCACCTTGCAGGCTCTCCCTCTGCTTCCTGCAGCCTCCGAGGAAGCCTGGGAGTGGTTTCAGGGCTCCTAAGTGCTGCCTTGAGTGAGGGAACAGCAGACTGCAACCAGGCTGAAAACAGAGACATCCAGGCCCTTTCACACCCCCTGTTCCTGCCCCTCGGATGGAGAAACAGCTGCCAGCAGATCCCAGAGGGCACCAGTGCTGTGCTTAATAGCTGAGCATGTCCATTCTGCACTCAGCATCCCAGAATGTCTTCCTCACAGCTACTGTTTTTAATTTCCATCACTACTCTGCTCATGCACACGTGGGAGGTGTAAGTAATTTCTCCAGCAAGAAAAATTTCCTTTAAATGAGACCTCGTTGGGGATTTATGTGCCAGGGTTACAGGAAAAAATGTCAGTTAATATGAGTCTCCATCCCTGGACACACCTGAGCTCAGGGGATGGGGCTCTGGGCATCCAGTGGAGCTGTGGGGGTCCCTGCTCAGTGCAGGAATAGGACCAGACCACCTTAGAGCTCCATTCCAGCTCAACCCATCCTGAGATCTGTGACCTCAATAATCATCCATTGAACCATTGAGTGGTTGGGATGGGAGGGTCCTAAGAAGTCAAATGTGGAAAGGCTGGGATGGAAGGGTCCTCACAGGTCAACCATGGAGTGTTGGAGTGGGAGGGTCCTTAGAGGTCAACTGTGGACAGGTTGAGTGGGAAGGTCCACACAGGTCAAGAGTGGAGTTGTTGGGTTCCAAGGGTCCTTACAGGCCAACCATGGAGTGATGGGGGTGGAAGAGTCCTTACAGGTCATCCTTAGAGCCATGAGACCACAGAAATGGTTGGGGTTGAAGGGATTTTGTCCCCGCTCGGCACAGGAGTGGGACTGGATGGTCTTTCAGGACCCCTTCCGACTCAACCACACACCCACAACCAGGGCAGCTTCCTTATCCAACGTACAGATCCAGACGTGGTAGATCCTCTTCACCAGGGACTGGTAATCGATGGGTATCTCATCCCCAAAGTTCTGGTAGAAGCAGGGCTTCAGGGGGATGAATTTGGGGAGCGGCGGGAAGTTATTCACCTTTTCTACAACACAGAACACAGCAGATGAGCTGAATGCTGAGATGTGGGACATCTGCATCTTCCCAGCATGCATCCCACTCTCAGGACAGGGATAATTAAAATAATAATAATAATAAACCTACTCAAAATGAGTGTCCCAAAGGAGGAACCCTAAATATCCCAAAGGAGGGGATCCCATTCTGGGAATCCCAAAGGAGGGGGTCCCAAAGGAGGGGATCCTGAATAGGGAATCCCAAAGAGGGAGTCCCAAAGGAGGGGTTCCCAATGAGGGAATCCCAAAGGAGAGTGCCTGAAAGAGGGGGGTCCCAAAGAGGGAATTTCAAAGAGGGAACCCCAAAGATGGGAGTCCCAAAGGAGGGGTTCCCAATGAAAGAAGGGAGTTCCAAAGGAGTTTGCCCTTGGAAAGCATCTCTCTAACTGGGATTTGGTACTCAGATGGCACCAGCTCAGTGCAGGCATGGCGTGGGGGAGGATTCTGTTGTTAAGACATTCAGAGACGTACCCTTTTCTTTCCAAAACAGGTTTTTACATGACACAAAGCCCCGCCAGCGAACAAAAAGCAGAAGCTTTGCACTCAGACACCACAAATCAGCACACGCTGACAGGAAGTGATACAGAAAAGCTCATCTCGGGGACAAATTACATTTCAGTATCAACTAACTAAGCGCCCCAACCTCTGTATGAAAGCTGCTGTCAGCCTGCAGGCAGGGCTGCCGGTGTGTGCCTGGATGCAGCCCCTGCACCTTGGGGAGCACTGCTGATTAAAGTTTGATTGCAGGCCAGTGCAACTAATTGCATCTCATCTCCTTCCGCCCCAGTAAACAGCATTAGAGCCAAGCAGGGGGAGAGATGAGGAATGTGCTGGGAAAAGCTCCAAATGGCACAGAAGAGGAAATGTCTGAGCAGGGGCTGTCAGTGCGAGAGTTCCCTTCCCCAGCTGCTGTCTGTGTGAGCAGACACTGCAGGAGCTGTGTGTAACCGTATGGGGAGTGCCCAGAGCTGCACTGCATCTGTGAGCTTTTAAAGCTGGCGTGAGTCACCTCGCTGCAATTAAGCTGCATGAAGAGGGAGAGCACAGGCAGGATGCTGCGAGGGGGAATTAAAGCCTTTATCGCCACAGCTGCGACCTCAGGACAGCAGGACACAGCATGGGGAACACAGCAGTGGGGGAAAGGAGAGGAAGGAGCTGCAGAGCTTTGGGGTCACTATGAAGTATTGCACCGATGGGTTCCAGCTACAGCAGCGTGTTGAGAAATGGGATCTGGAAGCACCCCAGTGAGGGGTCCTTACCTGCCATGGTGGTTCAGGGTGTTGCTGGGCCACAGCAGCCAGACAGCAGCAGATTTACTGAGAAGCAAAAGCAAAGAAGGGCTGAGGCAGCACACGTGGGCAACAGCACGCAGAGAGCAGCGCTGCCAGCACAGCCCAGAGTGCTGCAACCTGCAGGAGTCCCCCCAGTGCCCCCTAACCCCCCCCCAGAACATCACCCCCCCCTCCCCCAAAGCATCCACTCACCGTCTCAGTGCCTCATTGGGGCTGGGATGGTACCTGGCTCCCTGCAGAGGATGCCCAGCTGCTGGGACAAAGCAGGCAGAGTTAATTGCAGAGCAAAGCACTGCTCCAAAGGTGGGTGGGTGGGTTGGGGCAGGGGGGGGAGCTTTGCAGCACTGCAGTTATTTAGGGAAGGCTGCAATGCATTTCCTATAGACTGGGGGAACTCAGCTCAGCCCTGGGAGGTGATGGTGGGACCGCATGGCAGCACAGTGTGCTCCTCCTGCACACAGATGGGGAATCCTTGCACTGCTATGTCAGTGAACAGGGACAGGATCAACCCCCATCCAGAGGTCTGATGGCTCTGAGGATGACTTGCGAAGATCCCCTCACCCAGCCACTCCATAGCTGACCTGCAAGGACCCTCCCACCCCAACCTCTCCACCATTAATCTGCAAGGACCCTCCCACCCAACCACTCCACTGTTGACCTGTAAGGACCCTTCCACCCCAAACACTTCAACATTGACCTGCAATGACCCTTCTACCCCAAACACTTCAACATTGACCTGCAAGGACCCTTCTACCCCAAACACTTCAACATTGACCTGCAATGACCCTTCTACCCCAAACACTTCAACATTGACCTGTAAGGACCCTCACACCCACCCTCTCCATAACTGACCTGCAAGGACTCTTCCACCCCAACCTCTCCACCATTGACCTGCAAGGACCTTCTCACCCAATCACTCCATAGTTGACCATTAGGGACCTCCCACCCCAACCACTTCAGCATTGACCTGTAAGGACCCTCACACCCAACCTCTCCATAGTTGACTTATAAGGACCCTTCCACCCCAACCACTCCACCATTGACCTGCAAGGACCCTCTCACCCACCCACCCACTCCACAGTTGACCTGCAAGGACCCTCCCACCCCAAACAATCCAGCATTGACCTGTAAAGACCCTCCCACCCAACCTCTCCACCACTGACCTGCAAGGACCCTCCCAACCCAACCACTCCATGGTTGACCTGCAAGGACCCTCCCACCCCAACCTCTCCACCACTGACCTGCAAAGACCCTCCCCCCCCAGCACCCCTTGTTCTACCAGGGCCCCACGTGCCCCGAACGGATCACCGCAGCCCCGCACGCACCGCCGCCCGCTCCGCTCCGCTCAGCGCCGCTCCCCCGCTCCCTCCGCGGCGCCGCGGGGTTCGATGGGAAAGAGAGTCCCAAACCTCAGCGCCGCCGCAGCGCCCCCCGCGCTTCGGACTACAGCTCCCAGAGTGCATCGCGGCACCGACCCTCTGCGCGTCACGTGACGGTGCGGGCTGACTGCGCTACGGGCAGCGGAAAGGGACATAATCATGGGAGGGGCGGAGGACTGAAATCCATCGCAGCCGAAGGGGACGTTTGCCACCACGTGGCAGCCTTCAGCCATGGCGACGGCGTAGGAGGGGTGGTGGCCCCAAAATATCTGGGAAAGCCTGGCCTTCCAGAGAGGCCTCAAAATAAGTCCAAAAAAACAGTATTTCTGCTAAAATAAGAAATACAAATTGGGAGGCTGCTGTTTCGGAGGCAGCCGTGGACCCCACATGTCCCCACAGCGGTGTCATGGGGCTGCCAGAACCCAATGGGGAGCTCAGCCCCACACGCACCTGAGGGTCAGGTTCCATGGGTCCAGTGCCGTGGAGTGAGGTTCTGTGGGTCAGACACTGGGGTCAGGTTCTACGGGTCGGGTGCTGTGGTTCAGATCCTACGGGTCTGGTACTATGGGTCAGATTCTATTGGGTGAGGTTCTGTGGGTCAGGTCCTGTGGGGTCAGGTTTTATGAGTCAGGTTCTATGGGTCAGGTCCTATGGGATCAGGAGCTATGGGGTCAGGTTTTATGAGTCAGGTTCTATGGGTCAGGTCCTATGGGATCAGGAGCTATGGGGTCAGGTTTTATGAGTCAGGTTCTATGGGTCAGGTCCTATGGGATCAGGAGCTGTGGGGTCAGGTCTTGTGGTGTTATGTCCTGTAAGTCAGGTCCTATGAGTCCTGTGCTGCGGGTCAGGTTCTATGGCTAAGATGCTGGGGGGGTCCGGCCCTGTGGGTCAGGTGCTATGGGATCAGTTTCTATGGGTCAAGTTCTATGGGTCAGATGCTGTAGGTCAGGTTGTATGGAGCCAGGTTCTATGGGTCCAGCACTGCGGTTCAGGTTCTATGGGTCAGGTGCTGGGGGTGAGGTTGTGGGTCAGGTTCTATGGGCCAGGTTCTATGGGTCAGGCACAGGGAACACAAGCAGGAAGGGAATATTTGAGCCCCACACCAGCAGAGGTCCCTCTGCCCCACTGAAAGGCACAACTGGGGACACTGGGCTGCCAGTCTGGGTCGGTGCTGGAAGTTATGGGGTGGACACAGCAATGGAAACCCGCTCAGCACCATTGGGGTCACACTCACTGCTCCCCAATTGTTCCCATGCAGCCCCACACGTTCCCCTCCGCACAGCGCTCTCCATCCATCTCATCTTTATTTAACATTATGAAAAAAGCCCGACAAAGTCCTTAAATAAACACTTCTCCGCTCCTACGGCTGCGTGGGCCCAAAGAGGTTTTATTCATCATTTTCTTTTCTTTAAAAAAATAGAAATTCCCATCGGACAGAACATCCCACGCACGTCCCCTAAACTGCAGTGGGTTCCCATCGAGGCCACCAGCACCCATGGGTGCAGAGCCGGGACACGGAACGCGGGATCTCCCATTCCTTCCATTCATTCATAGAGCTTAAAATAAGATAAAAGCAATCGGAGCTTCGTCGAGAGCATTCTCTTTGCACCGACATTCACAGGAATAGATATAATTTATGTTTGATCTGTTTTATACACAGTGTGGGGGGACGCGGGCGGATGAACGCATCCACGTGGAACGGAGCGCAGATGGAGAGTGCGGCCCCACGGGGCTGGAACGTGGGGTGAGAGACAGGGGTGAGGGCTGCTGGGTTAGGGGGAAGGGGGAAAGGGGTTAGGGATAAGGGTAAAAGGGTTGGGGGGCACGGTGAGGGGGTAGGGGTAAGGGTAAGGGGGGTAGAGGTTAAGGGGGGTAGGAAAGGAAGAAGAGGGTTAGGGTTAGGGAGTAGGAAAAGAGGAAGAGGGTTAGGGCGTGAGGTAGGGGGGTAAGGGATAGGTGGTAAGAGGCAGGGGTAAGAGGGTTAGGGTTAGGGGTAGGGTAAGGGGCTAGGGGTAAGGGGTTGGGTTATGGGTAGGAATTAGGGGCAGGGTTAAGAGTTAGGGGTTAAGGGATAGGAGTAGGGGGTAGGGGTAAGAGGTTTATAGCTTAGGGGTTACAGTTAGGGTTAAGGATAGGGGTGGGGGTTAGGGGTCAGGGTTATGGGTTGGGTTTAAGAGTTAGGGGTTAGGGTTATGGGTTGGGTTTAAGAGTTAGGGTTATGGGTTAGGGTTGGGCTTAAGGGTAGGGGTTAGGGTTAAGAGTTAGGGGTTAGGATTAGGGAGTAGGGTTCTGGGTTCTGGGTCATAGGTTAGGGTTAGAGGTTAGGGGTTACAGTTAGGATTAGGGGTAGGGGTTACAGTTAGGGATAGGGATTAGGGTTAGAGGTAGGGTTAAGGGTTAAGGGGTAGGGTTAAGGTTCCAGCGCTCCATTCCCATCCCTTTTGACACGTACCACCAAGACCCCTGGGTTTGGCTTTGGGATGGCAGCACTACAGGGCCCCAAACCCCTCCTTGTGAAAATCCGCTCCATCCCTTCCAATAAATAACTCAATGAGTCCGTTCCTATAAAGAGAACTGAAAAGTGCAGGTTCCCGTGTTGGGCAGTTGAATTATTGGTATTCAATACTTCCACTCTTCCCATGTGGGCTCCTCTCGCTCAGAACCCCAAATTTCTCCCACGAGGGTTCATCCTTCCCCAATTTAAGGTGCTTTCATGGTTTCTTTGCCGATGAAATGAAGACGGCGACGCTGACGTTGACAAATCCCAAAGATGAAAAAGGCAATTCTGACTCTTCCCTTCTTGTCGACCTTCAGGATCCGGGAGGGCAGGAAACACTTGCGGCACATCCCCGGTTGGCACTCAGCACTGGGACACTCAGTGGGTTCTACCAACACCGGGGGCAGAATTGGGGCTGACGGACCCACAGATGCTCCCGTGAGCTCGGACACAGCGCTACAAACCACATGGCTGCGTGGGGCGGACGGCGTGAACAGCAAAACCCCACATTTCTCCAAATCCCATCGCCTTCCTGGCGACTCTTCCATGATGAGGTTCGCTCCGTGTCCTTCCTTCCCTATGAGTTCTGCTATGAGTTCTGGTTCTGGTTCCGCTCCCCCGGATCCGCGCACCGCGGGACGAGTCGGTGCCGCACACCTCCAGGAGCATCTCCTCTCCCAAGTGGAGATTTCACATTCATTTCACGGGTATGGCAAAGTCCTTTTGCTTTTCCTTCAAAGGTGCTTTACATTCAAGAGCTATTGCAATCCACAACCCCGCTGTCTTGGGTTTGGTTACGCGATTTAAATGGATGGCCCCAAACCTCAGGGTTCAGTTCGTCTCCGGATTTGGGGCCGGGGAGGGGGCTGGCAGCTCCCAGCCTTAGCTCTCCCGTGGGTCGCTGTACTGCAGCTCCGAGTTGAAGACCTCCTTATAGAGGGGTGGGAAGTTCATGGCCGTCTCCGGGTGCAGGAGACGGAAAAATTCCAGTTTGTCCAAGTGCAGGTTGCAAATGGTCTTCATCAGGGGCAGCTTGGAGACCATCTGCAGGGAAAGGAGGAGCAGTGAGTGCACGTTCCCAATCACTGATCATAGAGTCATTGAGTGATTGGGTTGGGAGGGACCCTAAAGATCACAGAATCACAGAATCGTTGGGTTGGAAGAGTCCTCAGAGATGGTAGAACCACAGAACCATAGAATGGGTTGGGAGGAGTCTTATAGATCATACAGCTGTAGGATGGTTGGGTTGGAAGGGACCCTAAAGGTGACGGAACCATGGGGATGGAAGGGAAATTGGGTTGGAAGGGATCTTAAAAGGACATGGAGTCATAGGGTGGTTGGGTTGGAGGGAACCCATAAGATCATAGAACCAAAAAGTCACAGCATGGTTGGGCTGGAAGGGGCCTTAAAACCCCATGTCCCATCCTTGCTGTGGGGTGTCTGCCCCCCACCAGCCCAGACTGCCCAGGGTCCATCCAGAGATGGGGCACCCACAGCTTTCTGGGCACCCCACACGCTGCCCATCCCCATCCCTTGGTTCTTTGGGTTTTCTCTCAGCCGGGCTCCCCGCAGCACTGCTACCTTTGAGAGCTTGTCCTCGGCGGAGTGTTTCTTCTGGATCTCGTGCTGTAGGGCCACGTAGATCTTGTCCTGGAGCTTCTGCACCTTCTTGGACTCGGTCAACCACGGGCGGTCTGCGGGGCTGGCAGGTCAGTGCATGGGTACAGCCCCACCCCACACACTACAGGTGCCCAGTGCTCTTCCCACCACCCTTCCAGCTCCTTGGGGTGGCTCTGGGGACAAGGGGCAACCCCACACCACCCTCAATCCTGCCATTGGGACAAAGCTCTTCCACCCACCGACATTCAGCAGATGTGTTTGTTATACATGTTTCCCCCAACCGCCTTTCCCCAAAATAACAAATCATTTGGGATTTAAGGGTCTGCGCCCCTAAGCTTTAGCCCCACACCCCCCTGTGCCCCCACACACCCGGGGAGAGCAGCACGGCGGCAGTGAACAGGGCGAGCTCCTCATCTGACAGCTGCAGGCGGCACAGGGTCCTCCCCAGCTCGAAGACGGCGCTGATGAGGTCATCGCACCCTACGGTGGGACAGGGGGACATCACGGCTCCATGGGGCCCCCAACCCACATCCCACCCCAATGCCTCCGAAAGCTTTTGGAGATGGGTAAAGGAGTTCCCTGTGTGGGGCATCTTTGGGCTTGGGGTTGGGGTGGAAGATGGGTCCTGATCACAGTGGGGTCAACCAGATCCCAATAGAAGGCTGGGGTTGGGGTGGAACATGGGTTCTGATCACAATGGGGTCAACCAGATCCCAGTAGAAGGCTGGGGTTGGGGTGGAATATGTGTCCCAACCATGATGAGGTCAACCAGATCCCAATAGAAGGTTGGGGTTGGGGTGAAACATGGGTTCTGATCACAATGGGGTCAACCAGATCCCAATAGAAAGCTGGAGTAGGGATGGAATATGTGTCCCGACCACAATTGGGCCAACCTGATCCCAACAGAAGGTTGGGATTGGGGTGGAACATGGGTCCCAACCACGATGAGGTCAACTTGATTCCAACAAATGGTTGGGGTTGGAATGAACGGGGGTCCAGATCACAGTGGGGCCAACCAGATCCCAACAGACAGTTGGGGTTGGGTGGAGCATGCGTCCCGACCACAATTGGGCCAACCTGCTCCTAACAAATGGTTGGGGTTGGGATGGAACATGGGTCCTGACCACAATGGGGTCAACCCGATCCCAACAGAAGGTTGGCGTTAGGGTTGGACTGGATGATCCCAGAGTTTTTTTCCAGCCATAGGGATGGATCCTTAGGGATCCCAGCCATAGGGATGCCGCGTTTCACATGGGGGCATGCCCCAAATGGGCATCAAAAGGAGGAGGATGCCCCAAAGAGGCCCCGAAGCGGATCTCACCGAGCGCCTTGAACATCTGCACGCCACCAAACTTCCCCTCGAAGAGCACGGTGTTGTTCAGGGGGTTGAAGGCGCGGATCATGCGGAGCAGGAGAACCTCGAGGCAACCTGGCACAGGCAGAGGGACAGCAGGCGAGGGAGGGGAGGGCAGGGGGTTCCATCATCCCACAACCAAATGGAAGAGAGAGAAAAGCCCCCAGTGCGAGTTTGGGGTCCAGATTGTTCATTCCCGAGAGCACAGTGGTTAGATAGATCCAATATGGGTTTGGGGTTTATTCCAATAGGTCCCGTTTGGGTTTGGGGTTTGTTCCAACAGGTCCCATTTGAGTTTTGATTTTGGGTTTATTCAAATTGATTCCATTTGGATTTGGGTTTTGGGTTAATTCCAACAGATCCCATTTGGATCTGGGGTTTATTCTGATAGATCCCATTTGGGTTTGGGGTTCATTACAACAGATCCCATTTGGGTTTGGGGTTTATTCCAACACATCCCATTTGGGTTTGGGTTTTATTCCAACAGGTCCCATTTGGGTTTGGGTTTGGGATTTATTCCAATAGGTCCTATTTGGGTTTGGCTTTGGGGTTTATTCCAATAGGTCCCCATTTGGGTTTGGGTTTAGAATTTATTCTAATAGATTCCATTTGGGTTTGGGATTTATTCCAATAGGTCCCATTTGGGCTTGGGTTTTGGATTTATTCCCCTAGATCCCATTTGGGTTTGAGGTTTATTCCAATAGGTCCCGTTTGAGTTTTGATTTTGGGTTTATTCAGATTGATTCCATTTGGATTTGGGTTTGGGGTTAATTCCAACAGATCCCATTTGGATCTGGGGTTTATTCTGATAGACCCCATTTGGGTTTGGGGTTTATTCCAACAGATCCCATTTGGGTTTGGGGTTTATTCCAACACATCCCATTTGGGATTGGGTCTGAATTTTGGGTAAATTCCAATAGATCCCATTTGGGTTTGGTCTTTGGGTTTATTCCAATAGATCCCATTTGGGTTTGGATTTTGGGCTTATTCCCATAGATCCCATTTGAGTTTGGGTTTTATTCCAGTAGATCCCGTTTGGGTTTGCGTTTGTTTGTTGTTGTTGTTGTTTGGCTTTCGGTTGTGACCCCAATGTTTCACCAAAGGGAAATCTCTGCTTGGGGTGGCACTGGGGACGGCCCTTACCGGCTTTGAGGAGGATGATCTGGTCGTTCTGGCAGAGCTCCATGAAGCCATCGATGCGCTTGGCGAACTCCACCACGTACTGGATGGCATTGGAGATGTGCAGAGAGCACTGCTGCCACATGGCCTCACAGCTCTGCAGGGTCAGCAGGGACAGCCCTTAGGGCTCACTGGCACCCGAGGCAGCCCCACCTCCCACCTCCCACCTCCCCCCATTGGTGCCCCCAACCCATGATCCACCCCTATGGCTCCAAGAGGCTTTGGAGATGGGCAAAGGGGGCCCTGCGTGGAGCACCGCTGGGTTTGGGTTGGGATGAAACATGGGTCCCAATCATAATGGGGTCAACCAGATCCCAACAGAAGCTTGGGGTTAGGATGGAACATGGGTCGTGACCACAATGGGATCAACCTGATCCCAACAGAAGGTTGGAGTTGGGATGGAACATGAGTCCTGACCACAATGGGATCAATCTGATCCCAACAGAAGGTCGGGGTTGGGATGGAACATGGGTTCTGACCATCATGGGATCAATCTGATCCCAACAGAAGGTTGGAGTTGGGATGGAACATGGGTTCTGACCACAATGAGATCAATCTGATCCCAACAGAAGGTCGGGGTTGGGATGGAATATGGGTTCTGACCACAGTGGGGTAAACCAGATCCCAAGAGGAGCAGAAATGTGCTGTTATTAAGAACAGTATCCAAAAGAGTGGTGATGCTTTGGAACTGGAGGAGGCGGTGATGGGGTCACCGTCCCTGGAGGTGCTCTGAACTGTGGAGATGTGGCACTGAGGGGATGGCCAGTGGGCGTGGTGGGATGCGTTGGGGTTGGGTTTGGTTGGAAACCCATTTCCCACCGGAATGATGCCATGATCCTATGATGGATCTCACCTTGCTCTGCAGGGCACGGACCTCCTCTGGGGAATAGAGGCTCCAGGCCAGGTGCTTCAGCTCCTCTGCTGTGTACTGGCAGGTCTCCAGGTGTGACTTGACCACGTTTTGGGCGATCCGGTCTGCAAAGCGGTGGGGATAGAACATGGGGGAATGGTTTAAAGTGGAAGAGGGGAAATTTAGGTCAGATGCGAAGGGGAAATTCTGTGCTCTATAGAGGTGATGCCCTGGCACTGCTTGGAGCTGTGGGTGCCCCATCCCTGGGGGTCTCCACGGGGCCCTGGGCAGCCTGGGCTGCTGGGGGGCACTCAGCCCATGGCAGGGCTGGGTGGCCTTGGGATCCCTTCCAACCCAACCATCTTACAGTACTATGATCTCTAGGGTTTCTTCCTACCAACTCATTCCATGCTTCTATGATCTTTAGAGTCCTTTCCATCCCAACCATTCTATCATTTTAGAATCTTTACGACCCCTCCCATCCCAACCATCCTATGGATCCATTCTATGATCCTTGCAGACCCCTCCAACCCAATCATTCCACACTTCTATGACCTTTAAGGACTCTTCCAATCAACTCATCCCTCACCAATCTCGAGGACGGAGATGTCCCCAGCCAGCTGGCTGCCCTCCAGTGCACCATGTGCAAACAGGGCTGGCTCCAGCATCAGCTCATAGATGGATTCCTGTTTGATGAGCGTGGCATCGGCCACATCCAGGCTGGACTGATCGGGTGAGGGCTGCGCCGAGGCCAGCAGGTCGAGGTTGTAGTAGGTGCTGCTGCCATCAGGAGTGAGGGGGAAGTCGAAGAGGAGCCCATCAGACAGCGTGGAGATGTCATCCAGGTCTGAGAGGCCGCTGCTGACACTGGTGGTGTAGATGCGGCTCAGGGGTTCGGGCTCATCCTTGGGGCCACCGCTCTGCTCCTGTCTCTGCTGGTGTTTCTGTACCTCGGCATAGAGGCTGTCCCGCTGCTTCTTGGACATGCGGCCAAACTTCACCGCTGCAGGGGGTGGAAAACACAACAGTGTCATGGAGTCAGCACAGCGGGGCTGACCAACCCTCTGTTGGCCCATTGATGCGGGTTTCTAATGGGATTCTGTGCCCTCTATTGGCCCACTGATGGGGATCCGTGCCATCTGTTGGCCATTGATGGGTTCTGTAAACTCTTTTGGCCATTGATGGGTTCTGTGCCTTCTGTTGGCCATTGATGGGTTCTGTAAACTCTTTTGGCCATTGATGGGCTCTGTGCCTTCTGTTGGCCATTGATGGGGTACTCTGCCCTCTGTTGGCCCATTAATGGGGATCTGTGTCCTCTGTTGGCCCACTGATGGGGTTCTTTGCCCTCTATTGGGCCACTGATGGTTTCAGTGAACTCTTTTGGCCATTGATGGGTTCTGTGCCCTCTGTCGGCCACTGATGTGGTTCTGTGAACTCTTTTTGTCACTGATGGGGTTCTGTGCCCTCTACTGGCCATCAATATGGGTCTGTGGTGGGGTTCTCTGCCCTCTATCAGCCCATGCACCATTGGAGCACATCCTCCCTCAACCCAACCCAACCCAACCCAACCCAATCCAACCCAACCGAACCAGAATCCATTGAAACTTTCCCCATTAAAAAAAAAAAAAAAAAAACCACCCCAAACCCACATATTTCTCCCCATTTCAAGGTGCCCCACGCTCTGGGGCAGCTCACCATCACGGGACATGCCCAGTGCCAAGCATTTCTGCAGGCGGCAGTGCTGGCAGCGGTTGCGGTTGGTGCGGTCAATCAGGCAGTTCCTCTGCCGTGAGCAGGAATAGCTGGCATTGTTCTGCTGGCTCCGCCGGAAAAAACCCTACAAAGGGTGGCAATGGGGTTGGGAAGGTGCCCTGTGGGATGGCAGCACCCACCCGCACTGTGCGCTGCGCTCACCTTGCAGCCTTCGCAGGTGATAACGCCGTAGTGGATCCCCGAGGACTTGTCCCCGCAGATCTTGCAGGGGATCACCTCGATTTGGGCTGTGGCAAAGGGGAAAAATGCAGCGTGAGGGAAACGAGGAGACCGCCCGTCCCCGGCGGTGGATGGGGAAACTGAGGCACGGCCGTGCTGCCCGACATTTGCACTGCCCACAGCTCACCCCTTGCTGCATCATCTGTGGGAACGCTATGCCAGGACCCCAAAAAGGCCGCTGTGGGGCACGGGAGTTGAGCAGAAAACCCTTTTTAGGCTTTTTTAGCACAGCGCATCCACGCACCAGCCTTCCCCAAATGCAGTTTTGGGATGGTGCCCCTCATTTCTCGCTTTCTCGTGAGGCTGGGAGAACTGCAGACCCCGTGCACAGGGTGAGCCACCATCCCTGCCCCCACCCCACTGCCGGTGCCCCCCACCCACACCCCCCAGCCCCAATATAGCAATGCTCAGCTCAAGGTCCCCCCAGCAAATCCGCTTCCCTCCCGCTTCTGCTTCGCTGGCACTGAGCTGCTAATAGGCTTCGTCCTCGTGTTCCAGCTGCCCCAGATCCGGCCCGGTGCTGTCCCCCCCACCCCCCATAGCACTGGTACGTGCCTCCCAGCATCGCTGCACTGCTAATCCCCCCCTTTCCCCCCCAGGGGTTCTGTGCAGCCGCCGCCGCGCCAAAATAAACCCTGCGGCCAGATTATGGGCACTGAAAATCCCCACGGTCTGTGCAAATCCCCGGTGTGGGTAAGTCCCTGCTGCCTCCCTCTGTCCTCCCAGACATCACCTCTGCGTGGTTTGGGATGGGGTTCTGTGCCCTCTGTTGTCCCATCGCAAACCCAGCTCAGTGGGCACAGAAGCCCATCCTGAACCCCCATCAAAGGGCCAAAAAACAGCAGCTGTGGGATCAAGATGGGGTGCTGTGCCCTCTGTTAGCCCACTGATGGGGTTCTGAGCCCTTTATCAGCCCACTGTTGGAGTTCTCTGCCCCCTGTTGACCCAGCGTTGGGGTGCTGAGCCCTTCATTGGCCCACTGATGGGGTGCTGTGCAATCCATTGGCCACTGATGGGGGTTCAGGATGGGTTTCTGTGCCCCCTATTGGCCCATCACAAACCCAACTCAGTGGACACTGAACCCCACTCCGAACCCCCAGCAATGGGCCGAGAAGCAGTGGTTGGGGGATCAAGATGGGGTGCTGTGCCTCTATTGGCCCACATATGGGTTTCTGAGCCTTCTATTGGCCCATTGTTGGCTTCTGTGCCCCCTACTGGCCCATATATCGGGTTCTGAGCCCTCTGTTGATCCACTGATGAGGTTCTGTGCACTCCACTGGCCCACTGATGGAGGTTCAGGATGGGGTTCTGTGCCCTCGATTGGCCCATCACAAACCCAACTCAATGGGCACTGAACCCCATCCTGACCCCCCATCAACAGGCCAAGAAACAGTGGCTGGGGGATCAACTGAGCCCTCTACTGACCCACTGACTGGGTTCTGTGCCCTCTACTGACCCACTGATGGGGGTTTGGGATGGGGCTCTGAGCCCCCTATTGGCCCTCTGAGTTGGGTTTATGATGGACCAATAGAGGGCACAGAGCCCCATGCTGAACCCCCATCAGCGGGCCAACAAGCAGCGACTGGGGGATTGAGATGGAGCACTGTGCCCTCCATCGACCCACCGATGTGGGTCTGGGATGGGGTTCTGTGCCCCCTATCGCCCCACTGATGGGGTTTTGAGCCCTGCATTCACCACCCTTCAGTCCCCATTGCAGCCACACAGCATCACCCCTTCAGCTGAGACACCGTGATGGCAACCAGCACTCAACCACTCCAAGACAACCCCAAATCCCCCTCCTGCTGCAGCCTGTGCCCCAAACCCACACAAACCACGGGGACCCCATCCCACCCCAGCGCCCATCGGCGTCACTGGGGGGACGGAGGCGGTGCCACCCCCAGCAGGAAGCGGGGTTCGTTATGCAAGGTTAATTGCAGCCACCGGGTGATGCATCCTCCGCCCGCAGCCGATACCCAGCCTGGTGATTGCAGCACTGGGGAAGCTCATCCAATCCCTACCAAATCCTGACCCCGGGAGCTGAGAAATGCCCCCTCCACACAACCCAGCACTTTTTGGGGGGGGTCTGTAGGGGCTGAGATGCTCTGAAGCTCAGCAGCACCTCCTGACCCCGCACCCCCCAACCCGCCCTACAGGAGAAACCAAAGCGATCAATCGGGAGCCACTCCGGGCTTTAATTGGGAATGCTGCTAATTACAGCGCCAGCACCTGACCCGTAGCTGAGACGTCAGCCCCAAATAACTGACGTGGGGGTGCAGCCGTAACTGCGGCGTGGTGGCAATTAAGTGTCAGAACAGCTTTTAATTGCTGCTCTGTTTGTAACCCTGTCTGAATCACCGCTGCCCGCCTCCCTCGTGCCTCAGTTTCCCCATTGGGGCAGTGCCAGTCCCAGCACAGCGTGAGCACCGGGCCGGGATGGAAAAGACTTTTTTTAGCGGGGGAAAAAACAAACTTTTCACCTGCCTAGGAAGCAAAACTGAGCTAAATAAGAGGAAAAAAAGAAGAATGAAGAAGGCGGAAAAAAAAAAAAAAAAAAAGGGTTAAAACGGCCGATCCCCGTCCCGCAATTAAATTGTCCCGGCGCGGTGTTTGCTCTCCTCCCACTGTAAATATTCGTTGCCCAATTCTGGGCCCGCTGCCACTGCTGTCCATTATGTAAGGGCACCGTCCGGCCGTCGGGCTCGGCTGCATGGTGGCAATCGGCCCCACGTCCGTCCGTCCGTCCGCCGAGCCCACGCCGTCCTCCTGTCCCACTGACACACTTTCTGTTCTGCACGCTTGTGTAACGCCGCGGCCGCTGCCCCCTTGTGGGATGGGCTCTGCTGTGTCCCCACGGTGCTGTCACCCCTCCCTACGGGGACTTTGGGGACTTTGGGGACCCCCGCTGTGTGGCCATAGTGGGTCTGTGTGCCCTGCCACGGCACGGGGACCCCATCCCCCCTCATGGAGACCCCCACCCTTTGTGTTGATTTCCCTACTGTGGGCTCAGGGGGGCACGTAGGGATGTGGGGACCCCCGGAGCAACGCATCCCCCCATCCCCATTGCGTCCCCAGCGCTGCCCCCGGGCCAGGAGAGCAGAGCTGCCCCACTAATTACCCACGATTGCATTTAGGGATGGCAGCCTCGGGAAAAATAAATAAAAGGGATTTTTTGCCGGCACAAACAGAGCACAGGGTTGCACCTCAGGGGTCTCCCCCTCACCCCCCCAAAAAAAAAAACCCTATAAATGCGTGCTGTGGGTAACCCAGCATGGGACAGGGAGCTGTGCAAAGTGCGGGGTCACCGGCACGGGCAGATCCACTCCATTGGGGTGTTACATAAGGCGGGGCTGGGGGTGATGCTGGGGGGTCCTGAGGGATGCTATGAGGTTTCCTGGGAGGTGCTGGGGTCCCGCATGGGGCCGGGTTGTGTTTTGGGGTGTGCACAGTGCTGTGGTGGCAGTCGGTTTGGTGCTGAGTGCCCGGCCCTGCAGTGCAGCACTTTGCACTTTGGAGCTGCGGGCAGCGGCACATGAGGGCACAGGGTGGGGATAATGGGGCTGGGGTGAAAGTAACGGGGCTGGGGAGGGGGGCAATGGAGGTGGGGAATGGGGGAATGGGGCTGGGGAGGGCAGAAGGGGGTAATGGGGCAGGGGTGGAAGTAATGGGGCTGGGGAGAGGGGTAATGGGGCTGGGCTGGAGGTAATGGAGCTGGGGAGAAAGGGGGTAACGGGGCTGGGGAAGGTCCTCCTGCAGCCCCACAGCCAACTGGGGGGGGGGGGGGTTAACACCATAGGGGTTAAATAAAGGCACTCTCAATAAACAGGGTGAGATTTACATCCCAGCAGCTCTCATAACAGCAATGCTGTGGGGTCACCCCGCTGCCTCATGGACCCCTTCCTGCTGTGCCAGGCTTCCCCCAGCCTGCTGAGGGGGCCCAGGGACCCCCATCCCCTCCAGCTCTCCTTTTTGCTGCACTGTTTCAACGGGGTCCTGGGGATAAAACCTTTGGGACGACGCGTGCTGTGGTTCTGCACGACCCCATTGCACAAATTAAGTCTGCAGTGCTGCTAACCCAAAGGATCCCAGTCCTTCAGGACACTGCCCAGCCACCATCCCCATCCAGACAGCATCACCCCAACCCCATCACACCCCACTGGTTCGCCTATACTTTATTTTTGGGTGACAGCAGTACTGTCACCCCGACCCCATCACACCAGACCCCATTGCCTTTTACCCACACCGTGTTTTCAGGTGACATCGGGCACTGTCACCCCACCACATCAGACCCCATTGGGTGCCACCACCCTTCACCCGCACCACATTTTCAGCTGACGATGAGTTCTGTCACCCCGACCCCATGGCACCGGGCCCCATCGGGTGCCACCGTCCTTTGCCCATACGGGCACGCACTGCCGGGCGGGCAGGGAGGCTCCTCCTCCGCCCTCACTGATTTCCCAATGACAGATCTGGGTCACTGGGACAACTCGGAGAGGCGGCCGAGCCCCGCACGCTCCCAGCCACGCCGTTTGCAAAAACAAGGGCTGAAAACCCTATAGGATTATACAAGGGGAAGGATCCGGCGAGGGAAGAGCGGAGGAGCTGTCAGGAATGGGGCAGAACGGCGATTTCGGGGGGAGAAAACGGAGATTGGGTCCATCGGGTACGAATCCGAGGGGATCCCGATGAGGAAAAAACTCCCAGTGGGGGGAATGGGGCGAGCGGGGCAGCGCCGGGGGGGTTGGCGTTTAATGAGGGCTTTTAATTGGGGGGGTGGGGTGAGGGGCGAAAGGAATAAAACGCAATGAAAGAAAGGAAAAAAGTTCAACCCCGCTGCTAATGACCCCCGCGCCGGCGCTGCGGTTAATGAGGTGGGAGCGCTAATGAAGGTGAAGTCGCGGAGGATCGCCCCGTCCCGTTACGCAGAAGGGAAAGGAGCGCAGGAACGGGGCCGTTCACAGGAGCGGTTCCACGGGGACAAATCGCTGCGCGAGGAAACCGAGGAGACCCCCAATCCCGGCCCGACATCACCGCCTTACGGCCGCCCCGCTGCCACCGCCGACCCCCGGCTGTCCCCGTGGCCGCCCGGCAGCGGAGCGGCATATTGCCGGCAGATTAACGGGCTTTGCTGCGGGGAGAGCTTAAGAGCAGCTCTGTGCCGCCGTCGGGCAAAACAAGCACGAACCGAACTGCGGAGCGCTGCCCGTCCCCACATCCCCACATCCATCCCCACATCCATCCCCACATCCATCCCCACATCCATCCCCACATCCATCCCCACACCCCCCCACCCCGCACCCCATTCGTTCCCCCGCTCCCCGACGCTCCAACACCGCCTTCCCCCGACGTGTTCCTCCCTGGGACCCCCGGTTCTCCCCTCTGTCCCACCTCCCCGTTCTCACCTCGCATCGTTCCGGCGGCGCTCAGTGCGGTGCCGGGCGGCTCATGGGGCACCGGGCGGCACCGGGCGGCTCCGCACCTCCACCCGCCCCTCCGCACCGCTGACCCACTTCTGCCCGAACATGCGGCCGTTCACATGACGAACCCGCGCGGCTCCGCCCCGACAAATCGGTTTCGCTCCAAGCTCCGCCCGTCGCCCTTCCTCCTCCTTCTCCTCCTCCTCCTCCTCCTCCTCTCCCTCCCGCCGTGCGCTGCTCAGGGCTGCGCGTCGGGCGCTGCATGTTGGGCACTGCATGTTTGGAGCTGCACAGTGAGAGCTGCACATCGGGCGCTGCACATCGGGGGCTGCACATGAAGCTCTGCACATTGGGCGCTGCACACTGTGCAATGCGCACTGGGGGCTGCGCACTGGGGGCTGCACATTGGGAAGTGCACATGGAGCACTGCACGCTGAGCGCTGCGAGTTGGGAGCTGCGCACTGGGCACTGCACATGGAGCACCGCACGTTGGGCACTGCACACTGTGCAATGCACGCTGAGCTCTGCAAATTGGGAGCTGCACACTGAGCGCTGCAAATTGGGAGCTGCACATTGGGCACTGCAGATGGGGAGCTGCACACTGAGCACTGCACTCCAGGCTCTGAGCTCTGCTTCCCATAGGAGGGCCGTCCCATCACGACTCGCCCAGGCACGGGGACAGGAGCGTGTCCTGCTGAGTCACAGCACCTTCACCCAATTCCCTGCACGGCCCCATTCAGCACAGGGTTGCATCTCCAAGCTGTGGCCCCACAGTGGGAGCTGGCAGAGCCTCGGCCCCAAAAGGGGGTGGCTGAACCACAGCCTCACATGGGGACAGCAATGGGCACAGGAATGGGAGAAACTATCCCAAATGGGGACAATGATAGGGACGGAAATGGGGGGAACCTTGGCCCCAAATGGGGACAATAACGGGCACAGGAATGGGAGAACCCTGAACCCAAATGGGAACATTGATGGGGACACAGGGATGGTGTTATCCTGAACCCAAATACGGACAGTGATGGGAACAGGGCTGGGCCTCCCCACAGCTGCCTCAGTTTCCCCCTGTTGCAGTGGCCAGCTCTCCCCCAGGCTGAGCACACAGCACAGGAACGAAGCTGCCCACCCCATAGCATCCCATGCCCCCACCCCACACCCTCTCCCTTTGCATAAGGTGCTGTGAGGCGCTGACTCACATAGGGAACGTGCCCAGCACTGTCAGGATGTGGCCCACTCCAAAACTGAGCCGTGGGGAGATGAAAGGGCACAGCAGTGCCCACGGCATCAGCACTGCAGCAGGGCTGGGTCAGCTCGGTGTGGGTCTTTGTGTGGGGCTGAGCCCCAGGGCCGTGGTGAGGGCTGTGGGCGCAGGGGGGGATGGCAGCTCTACTCTCATGGGTGCGGCACAAGGAGAGCAAACAGGGATTAGGGATTTGGGTGGTGTCATCCCGAATTCCTGAATGCCAGGGGGGTTTGGGGCAGAGCCCAGAGGAGGAGACACCGCTTTGGGTGCTGCTGCCATCACACCCGTGTGCATCTGCTGCTCCATGAGGGGGTCCAGCACTGCCATCCCCAGGGCATGGGGGGGGAAGAGTGCTGGGGAGATGCAGTGCCCTTCAGTGCTGGGGCAAAGGGAGGGGACAGCTGCTCCCATTGGGAACAAAGTCACTCAGTGAGCCCAAGTGGGGTTTGGCCAAGGCCGGGATTTGGTCATCGGGTGGTTTAAAGTCTGCCAAATCCAGAGGGCATCACAGGGTCCTGGGGTGAAATGGGTAACGTGGGTCCCACCCTGCACCAGGGGAGCAGCATCCCTCTGCCTGGCCGGGATGGACACGGCACAACCAGGGGGGACACGGCACATCAGATGGGACACGGTACACCCAGGTAGGACACAACACAGCCTCTGCCCCCAGCAGTGCCCACTCCAACTCGGATCCCAGGGCTGAAGGTGCTGCGTGGCTGCAGCATTGCTCACTGCAGGCGTGGTGTGCACTTGTGCAACTCCGTAGTTTTGGGTTGCGCCGGGCACCGGGGCAGATTTTCGCTCTCGCTCCACCAACAGCCGTCACACCAGCAGGGCAGCCACGTGCTGCAGGCATTGCTTTGGGTCTCAGTTTCCCCACCTGTGATGGAGCTGACGATGGTGACCTCGTTAGGGCAGCACCCTAATGAGGGTGATGTTGCGGGGCGGCTCGGTGCCAGCACAGAGGGATGCTCCCTGGGTGCGATGTGAGTGGGGTGTGCTGGAAGCGGAGCACTGGGGCCGCCTGTCACCCCGCGTCCCATCCGTGTGCCCAACCAGGCGGGAGGAGGAAGGAGGGAAGCGGAGCAATGAAAGCAGTGAAGCCACCGCCATCACTGCAATCACGTCAGGCAGCAGCAATGGAGCGGCGCGAGGTGCCACCGCTGTCACCCGGTACAGGGGAGGGACACAGGGATGGGGTGGTGGGGGAGAGCCGGGGGGGGTGGGAGGTATGGGGATGTGGCACCCCGCAGCTGGGAGGGCAGTGCCATCTCCATGCTCGTGACCGTGCCCACGTCACCTCTGCACACAGTCGGTCCCCAGCGCACTGCCACCATCCCCAGGGCTCGAGCATCTCCGTTTGGGACCGGAGTTCCCCCATCCCCGTCCCCATTGCTTTGGGGTTGGGGCTGTGTTGGGGCCAGCGTGGCCAGCTGTAACCAGACCCCCAGGCAGCCCTGACCTGCTCACGTAACGCCCTCTGCTTATGCAATGCCTCGCAGCACTGCTAGAAGGGACATCCAACACCGCTGCAATTACCCAGCCCTTCATCAGCCGCAACCAGGCTAATTAGATCGAAAACCACTGGTGGGCTGGGGAAGGAGCGGCCAGCCCCCCGTGCACCCTATGGGTGTCCCCGTGCAATTAACACCCACCGAACCCTCATTAGAGGTCCGTGCCACCCCACGGCCGTGCTGTGTCCCCGAGCATCCCCACACTGGAGGCAGCGCGGGTGCCACCACCCCTCATCCCCATCCCTGCAGCGCGGTGATGCCCGAAGTAGGTCAGTGGGCCGAGGTGCTGCTTTGTTTTCACCCAGCTCTGGCTCCCGGCAGCCCTCACCACTGATGTTATCTCCTCTGTTCCTCCGCTCGCAGCTGCCCCGTGTGACATCTCCCCACGCCTGGGCAGCAATGCTGAGATGTGGGACCAGGCTGCAGAGCCCCGACGCGGCTCATGGCACGAGTGACGCGCAGCCTCGCTGCAGAGCCCCGGTGCAACTCGTGACACGAGTGATGCTGAGCCTTAGTGCAGGACTGCGACGCAGCTCAGAGCCCCGACGCAGCTCACTGTGTGAAGGACGCAGAGTCCTGGCACAGCTCACGACAGGAGTGATGCTGAGCCCCACCGCAGAGCCCCAGCACGGCTCGTGACAGTTGGAGGGGTTTGGGGATGGCGTTAACGTGGTTGGAGGGGTTTGGGGCACATTTTAGGGTGTGACACCAGGAAGGGAGCAGCGTCACCCTTGGTTCAGGTAGATGGAGATGGGATGCAGACCCACTGCAGAGTCCTGACCCACCTCGTGACACGAGTGATGCAACGCAGAGCCCCAGCTCAGCTCATCACACGACAGACACCACCTCTGCCCCCACCTCCCCCCCCACACACAGCTTTGGGGTTTGGGCCCCCCCTCCCCGCACCGCCCCAATCATCTGCAGTGCCGTAATGAGGAGATAAACGGGAATCATGGAATCAGGGCCCCGATCTCCCGCCCCGATCCCCCCAGGACAGATGAAAGCAGAGCGGGGCGATGCGCGGGGGCTTTTTTCCCACTTCTTTCTGCTGAATCCCACATTTTTCCTCCCCCCCTCCCTCCCACCATCACTCCCGCTCGTGCTGTTAATGAGGTTTTGCTGCAGAAGTCTCCATCTCGGCCTTGAGTTAATCTCCAGATGCCTTCAAAGGGGTTCTGTTCCCATTCTCTTCCTTCCCCCTCTCTCCGTATCCATCGCTTCGAGCTGCTGAGCTGCAGCCCAACCCCTCCATCCCATCCATGCTGTGGTCCCTCCCCATGGGGACAACCCAGTGAAGGGGACAGGGGTGGGGGAACCCAATCCCAAATGGGGACAGCAATGGGGAAAGGGATGGCAGAACCCAGGTCCCAAATAGGGACAGTGATGGGGACAGCTATGGGGACACAGGGATGGGGGAACCGTAATCCCAAATGGGGACAGTGATGTGGACAGGGATGGGGACACAGGGATGGAGGATCCCCAGTCCCAAATGGGGACAATGATGGGGACAGGGTTGGTGGAACCTGGACTCCAAATGGGGATGGTGATAGAGACAGCAATGGGGACCAGGATGAGGAATTCTCATCCCAAATGGGGACAGAAAAGAGGATGGCATAACCCAGGTCTCAAATGGGAACAGTGATGGGGACAGGGATGGGGGAACCCTGGTCCCAAATGGGGACAGCAAAGGGGTCTGGCATGGCAGAACTCAGGTCTCAAACAGGGACAGTGATGAGGGCAGGGATGGGGACACAGGGATGGCAGAACCCCAGTCCCAAATGTGGATAGTGATGGGGACAGGGATGGTGGAACCTGAGTCCCAAGTGGGGACAGTGATGGGGGAAGGGATGGAGGAAGTTGGATCTCAAATGGGGATGGTGATGGAGACAGAGATGGTGGAACCCGGGTCCCAAATGGGGAGAGTCATGGGGACAGGGAAGGGGGAACTCCGCTCCCAAATGGGGATAGCAAAGGGGACAGGGATAATGAAATCATGGTCTTGAATGGGAACAGTGATGGGGACACAGGGATGAGGGAACCCTGATCCCAAATGGAGACAACAGTGGGGACAGGGATGGCAGAACTTGGACCTCAAATAGGGACAGAGGTAAGGATAGGGATAGTGGGACCTGTGTCCCAAATGGGAACAGCAATGGGGACACAGGGTTGGGGGATCCCCAATTCCAAATGGGGACAGTGATGGGGACAGGGATAGTGGAACTGCAGTCCTAAATGGGTATGGCAATGAGAGCAGGGACGGCGAACTTGAACCCTAAAAGGGGACAGAGGTGGGGACAGGAAGAGTGGAATTCAGCTCCCAAATGGGAACAGCAATGGGGAAACAGGGTTGGGGGAACCCCAATCCCAAATGGGGACAGTGATGGGGACAGGGATGGTGGAACTGCAGTCCTAAATGGGTATGACAGTGGGGATGGTGATGGGGACAGGGATGATGGAACTTGGACCCCAAACGGAGGTGGTGATGGGGACAGCAGCGGGGCAGCCCCGTGTGGGTGAGCTGCCACTGGGGCTGCTGCTATGTTGGTCCCATGGCAGAGCCGATCGGGGGTTTAGCGCCGTTAATCCCAACAATCCCTTAATTCCTGGGACCAAAATAGGAAAGATCAGTGGGTCAGTGGGAAAAGCTTGCAGCCAAAGTTAATGCGGAGAGAGGGAGAGGGGAGGAGCACGGCAGGAAAGTGTGGGGATCCCCTTTCCAAATGGGGGAGAGGGGCAGGGATGGGGGAGACGTGAGGGTTCTGCCCTGTGGCCATGGAGGGATTAGGGCTGCCGAGCACCCAGCAGCTCCTATTTTGAGACATTACCCAAACCCAGCCCCGATTTGGGGAGGAAAGGGCCGTTTTTGGCCATTCAACACAAACAGCCCCGTCCTCCCGTCCCGCTCGCTACGGGTTCGACCGGAGGGGAAAGGTCAGTCATTAGCACACTGCACTGCTGAGCGCCCCTAATTAAGGCTTGGCAGCTCCTTTCCCCCCCCGCCCCATAAGCACCTTTTTGGCCGCCGCTCTGGAAAAAGCCACGCGTGTGGATTTAGCCCTTAATAGGGCCGGGGCGCAGGTGAGCCACCCGCTCCCAGCACCATCCCACCAGCAAACCGGCCCCACTCTGCATCAGGGGCTGGAAATGGGGCAATCCCTGAGCTCCCCCATCCCACATCCTCATTTTTCATCCCCAGCAGGCTGTATTTTGGCCCCAGTATCCCTCCGGGAGTGGTTTCCCCTAAATCCATCTCCGTTACCGCAAGCAGCTTATGGTGAGAAACCCTTTTCCTCCGCGTTCCCTTAATGCGATCGCGGCTTAGCGGAGCGCAGGGCTTAGCCCCGAAGTGCAAGTGAGGAGAGGAGCATTAAATAATAGGAAGGAACAAAACAAAGGGCTGAGCCCCGTGTGGGGATGGGAGGGGGGTCAATGTGGATGGGGACGGCTGTGGTGACGCTCAGTGGGGATGTGGGTGAGACCCCCCCAACCCAGGGGTGGGGGCTTTGTGGGTTGGTGGGTCCTGGAGAAGAGCTTGGCATGCGGTTGTGCTCATCAGCCTCCAGATGCCCCCAAAAGGGCCAAGGGTTGGGGGTGTGCAGTGATGTACGGGACCCCAAAGGGATCAATGGGGCGGCACTCCCCATAATTAGGGGATCAGTGGAACCCCTCATTATGGAGCAGCTCACAGAGGGCTTCCGCTGGTCCAAAGGCACCGCAGCATCCCATAGGGAAACCCATCTCCATTTACCTGAATCAAGGGTGATGCTGCTCCCTTCCTGGTGTCACACCCTAAAATGTGCCCCAAACCCCTCCAACCACGTTAACACCATCCCCAAACCCCTCCAACTACGATAATGTGCCCCAAGTACTCTCACATGTGCCCTAAACCCCTCCAACCACACAGACACCACCCCCAAAGCCCCCTCCAGCTACACTAACACCAGCCCCAAAGCCCTCCAACCATGCCCCCATGTTCCCCAAACCCTCCAACCGTATTAACACGTGTCCCAAACTCCTCCAGCTACACCAACACATCCCCCAAACCCATGCAGCTTTGCCAGGACGTGCCCCAAACCCTCCAACCATGCTAACAGGGAGGGACACGGCCCCAGCTATGGGGCAGACCCCATTCCCAGCCCCACACTGAAGGTTTCAGGGTTCTGGCCCCGCCATCAGCCTGACTTTTCCCTTCGGTCTGGGCTCGCCTTGGACTCTGCTCCCATTGTGGTGCGTTGCTGGGGAGACCAGCAGGTTTATTTACTGTGAGGGCTGTGATAAGGATGGGAACGGGGTGGTGAACGCACGGTGTCCAATGTGCCTGACCCACTTTCTGGCAGCCCAGCGCTGCGGTTGGATTGCAGTGAGCGGAGAGGAGAGGTGTGGGGAGATGGCCCCATAAGTGCTGGGGTTTGGGGTTTCCTATGCTGTGAACTTCGTGTTGTCCGGGCTGGGAGGAAGGGAGGAAATACAGCTCTGTGGGGATGGTGTTGTGGGGAAGGGTGGGTGCTGCAGGATGGGTGCTGGGAAAGGTTATGGGGATGGGTGCTGCAAGTTGGATGCTGCAGGAGGATGGGTGCTGCAGATGGGTGCTGCAGATGGGTGATGCAGAGGGATGGGTGCTGCAGGAGGATGCTGGAAGAGTATGGGTGCTGCACAGGGTTCAGTCATGCAGATGGGTGCTGCAGAAGGGTGCTGGAGAAGTATGGGTGCTGTGCAAGGATGGGTCACGCACAGGGGATGGGGTGCTGGAGGAGGATGGGTGCTGCAGAACGGTGATGCTGCAGAAGGACAGATGATGCAGAAGGATGGGTGCTGCAGGACAGATGATGCAGAAGGATGGGTGCTGCAGGAGGATGGGGAGCAGCACCAACCAAACCTAGAAAGCGAGATGGGGAACAAAAGCCCTCCCCATCCCCACACCACGCAGCCGGGGGGGACAGGAGGAGCGGCAGTCCCCATCACGGCTCGTCCCCCCCGGCGCTGGCACAGTGGCCCAGATCTGCCATTCCGCATGGCTTCCCCAGCCTCTCCCAGCACGCTGGGCGCCCGCTCTGCTCCTCGCCCCCCGCCCGCTAATCCGACACGATTCTTCCATTAGAGCTGAGACGGCAGCAAAGAGCTTTTTGGTGTAGGAATTAACTCCTTCTCCCACCCCGTCCCCCAGCTCTGCCCTCGCGGGTGCATCTCCTCCCTCCTCCTCTTCCTCCTCCTCCTCTTTCTCCCCCAGGGCTGTGGGATGAAGGCACTGGGGGAACCACCGAACCCTAAACACGGGGTGGGAACACAGGGGACAGCGGTCCCAAAGGAATGCTCCTAGAGAGCCAAAGTGACCCCAAATGGGCAGCAAAGGGGGGATTGGGGTGAGCATCCCATCCGAGCAGGGATCAGTCAATGGTGGATGTGCCCACAGTGTCACCAGTGTCACAGCCCGGAGCTGTCAGCCTCTCACATTTGATGTGACACTGGTTGGGGGGGGGACGGTGATGGCAGTGCTGCAGCTGGGGCTGCAGTCTGTGCAGTGGGTGCTCGGTCCCCTTCCATCCCTCACGTAACGCTCTGGGGGGGGTGACACCATTCTTGGTGGCCCCAGCATCCTCCCAAAAGCAAAGCACAGCAGTGGATGCAGCTCCTGCCCTGCTCTGCGGGCTCAGGCTCTGTCCCCACACCCGGCCAAGGCAGGGTGCCCTCGTTGTCCCCAGCACTGCGAGCTCTGGGGACCTGAGCAGGCTGGGAGCACCTCATGGGTGACACAGGCAGACGAAGGAGATGGGGATCTGAGCTGGGTACCACACTGTGGTCACCTCTTGGCACCAAATGTGAGGGACATCCTCGTGCCTTGTGGAAGTCCTCTTCGCCCTGGGTGGCTCCCATCACCCGCAGGAGGTGACAACTTCCAGCCTTGCCTTGGCCAAGGAACAGGGACGGCTCTGACCCATGGAGGGGCTGAGGTTGGGGTGTCCCTGGCACAGGAGCTCCCCCGGCATCCCAACACGTGGCCACCCATGAAATATTCAGGGCCGTTTGGTGAGATTTCCGTGTCGGCATCGAAAGTGCCATGAATATTTCAGGCTGCATTAAAGTTTTATGGCCGCCGTGCTTCGGCGCAGCCCCACGGACTGCAGGAAGCCCCAACACCGGGCTGCTTCAGCTTCAGTGAACCATTTCCCTCTGTTTTACCCCCAAAATGGCAGTGATGCACCACGGGCTCCCTATACCCCTCCAGCAAGGAGTAATGGAGTCGCAAGAAGTCGCTCACAGCCCCTCAGCTCCTTCTGGAGGGTCTCATCCTCCATACCACGAGTTTTCCAGGTCAGCCCCCACCAGAAGGCACCGCTCCTCCATCCGCCCAGCTCTCCGCTCCTCCCGTGTTTATATAACGATGACATCTCCTGCAGACTGGGGAAGAGAATGGGCCGGGGAAAATAATGAGGATAATTGGAGTCATTTGGGAAGAGGCCGTTCGCGAGGTGCCCCGCGTCTCCCACCTTTTACATGTTGTCTCTAATCGCCCGCAATCTCGGCTGCCCATTGCTGGAGCCCCGTTGCTGTGGCGACCGATGAATAGCCCCCAAAAAGTGCCATCCTTCCATCACAACAACAACAACAAAAATATATCGTTCTGTTCAGGAAATTAAGCAGTTTGCAACCAAAGAGCAGCTTGTGAAAAGGCTCCTGCGTCCTCTCTTTCCTCCCGGGCGCCCCGGGGAGCGCTTTGTGCGCAGCGGATGAGGAGAAGGTGGTGGATCACAGAGGGGTTTCTGACCCACGGAACATACTGAGAGGGTTTGGATGCCTTCTCCCCCCTCTTTTCTTCGCCAGATGTGTGTCACTGAGGCGAGGGGCTGGCGTGGCTCTGGGTCAATGTGTTAGCTGGGGGAGATGGGAGCAGCACAAGAAGCAGTGGGGATGCACAGGGCAGGGGTTGGGGAGGGTCCTGCTCCTCGTTTTGGGATGCAGCACCCCTGGTCTGTAGGCACAAGCTGTGTGCAATCTCCTCAGCAATGCACGCTGCTGCACCAGTCCTCTGCAGATGTTTTGAGCTGTGGTTTGGTCCCTGCTTACATTTAGTGCTTCCCAACACTTCCCTCCAGATGGGATGGGAGCAGAGCTGCGTTCCCCTCACAGCCATCCCGCAAAGGGCTGGGAAACTGAGCCCTGTTTTACTGACAGCCTGGGAGAGCCCTGGGGTGCAGCACTTGATGGTGGGAAAGGGGGAGAGAAAAGAGCAAAAGGGCCACGATGCCATGGCTGCAGCTCCTGGACAGGCAGAACTTTGCCGCTGCCCCCTGAGCTCAGCAGGAGCCAGATGGAAGCACATCTTGCTGCACAGAAAGCGGGCCGTGGAGATTAACTCTGCTGGGAAAACAAGCTCAGCAGGCACTGCCGAGCAGAGGATACACACACACGGGTTTTTGTGTGTGTGTGTGTGTGTGTGTGCAGGGGCCACGCATGTGCAGCTGTAAGCACTTGCGTGCGTGCTTCTGTATGCACGGTCAAGCTGGAAAGGCTTGGAAATCTGTCCTCATCCTTTAATTGTGCTGCTTTGATAACAGGGATAATTGGCTAGCAATCAATACTGTTTTGCTCCTGGTTCTTCTGCCCCTTCTCTCACAGCTCTCCCCTGCCTGCACGCCTTGCTCCCCCAGGTGGAGCGACATTTATGTGCTGTGTGACAGGCATTAGATAACCCAGAGATTGGCCTTGGAGGGGGCTGACTGCAGCCCCACTGCGAGCAGGGATGGGCTCCAGGTGGGAGGCGAGGATGCTCCAGCAGCAGCAAGACCACAGTGGTGACCACAGCACGTCTGGGGACAGGGGAGAGCGGGACAGGGAGGGCACAGACCCAGGCTGGGTCGGCATACTGGGGAAATGCCTGACGGCTCTGCTCAAGGCGCCCTTACGATCCCTCCGAGGCCCCCAGCTCGCACCCCAGGCTGGAAGAGGGGTGATGGGGGAGAGCAGGAGGGGATGGAGATGAAGAGGGTGAGCGGGAGCCTGGTGCCACCTGGTGGCTACCTCGCTGCGCTCGTGGCCTCCACCTGTCCCCTGTCCCAGCTCCCCCAGTAGCTGGGTGGGCTCGGGCTGCTGCTCCGGGTGTCACCCATCCGTGCCCGTCCCAGCAGGAGGGTGCCTGGTGCTGCTCACCCCAGCGTCTTTCAGTAGGGATGGAGGCTCCTGCAGGCACCCAGCACGAACTCTTGCTCTGGAAGGGCTGTCCAGGGGTGCTGGATTCACACCTGTGCTCTGATGCAGCGGCCTGAGGACACCAGAACCCTTGCACAGGAGCCAGGGAATGACTTGTTCAGTCCTTCAGCCTGTGTCGTGCCAGCAAATAAATCAAACAGCACCAAGATGCCTTTGTAGGCTGGAAACGGTCCCATAAGGTGCCTCCGGGAGCTCAGAGCCCCGTGAGCATCCCCAGGGCAAAGCTTGGCTTTAGTAAACTGAAGAGATGCAGTAACCCTGAACCAGCACGCCAATTAGGGCTAACCCACAAATGTTTTAATAGTTCCTGAGACAGGGAGAAGGAGGGAAGATGAACATCCCTCTGAGCTTAGCAATGGCTTCTCAAGGGCTCCTGCTGCCTGCCTGCACCCCTGGCCAGGGATTTATCCAGGTCCACCCACAGGAGGCACCCACAAAGTCAGGAACAGGAGAGCACTGTCAGGAAGGAGCTGCACTCTGGGCTCAGCCTCACAGACAGACAAACCTTGCGATCTCATGTTGTGACAATACCCAAATGTGGCTCAGAGAAGAGCAGCAGGGATGATCTGCAGGCTGCAGATCTGGAGACTGCCAGAACTCTGTGTAGCTCATTAAGGAGCAGCGTGACCGCCGTTGTCCGACACAGCAGAGGGAAGAGCTCACCTGCTCCAGTGCTCTTTCTTTTCATGAGGAAGCAGAACAAGAACTGGGAGCTGGTGTTGGACAAAGTCAGAGAGCTCGGTGGCAGCTTGTTGCTCCTTGGCCTGCGCCTCACTGTGTGATGAAGCATGGCTCTGCAGCATGTGCTGCTCTTCAGAGCACCACAGCGTCCTTTTTTGTCCACAGACCAGCAGCTCCTTGGCCTGTTTGGGAACAAATAAACTTTGTATTAACCCTGCATCACAGCACACAGGGGTTCACGTTGTGACAATACCCAAACGTGGCTCAGAGAAGAGCAGCAGGGATGATCCGCAGGCTGCAGCTGGAGGCTGCCAGAGCTCCGTGTCGCTCATTAAGGAGCAGCACAGGCTCTCCCCCTGTCCATAGCTCAGGCGCCGTGTTCTGGCCCTATACCTGTGACAAGGGCACGGCATCACCAGCCCTTCCCATCAGGGCTGACCCTCACTCCCCTCCCCTACAGCCAGAGCCCCAGCCCCTATAGCAGATCCCTACGGCTGAGGAACCCCAGCTCCTACAGCTTACGGGGCTGGCACACTCAGGCTGGAGGAAATGAGGGTCCCGGCCCCATAGCAGGAGGTCCCCGATCCGCCCCCTGGAGCCCCGGCCGTGTCACAGCCCCCATCTCCAGGACGGGGTCGGCTCCGTGCCCGTCCCTATAGAGCCGGCTGCGTGCCCAGGCGTCCCCCGCAGCGGGCAGCCCCGCAGCGAGCTCCTACACCGACCGCCTCCCCGCAGGGCTCACCCCGCGCCCAGCCCCTCCGCCCGGGGGTCCCCGGCCCTCCCCTCCCGCCCCGTCCCGCCCGGCCGGGCCCTCCCCGGGGGAGGGCGCTCGGGGGCCGCGGTCCCGCCGCCTCGTTCCGCCATGTTTCCCGGCCGCTCGCCCTGCCCGCCGCCCGCCTGAGCCTCCCGGCGGCCGCCCCCGGCCCGGCCCGGCCCGGCCCGGCCTGGCCCGGCGGCCGCCCGTCAGCTGCGGTGAGTGCGGCCTGCTCCGCCCCGACGCGCGGCCTCCGTGTAGGCCTCAAAGCCTCGGCCTCGATTTTTACGGCTCGCCGGGAGCGGGCGCCCCGCTGCGGCGTGGGGGGGGGGGGGGGGCGCTCCGGGACGGCCTCGAGCCGCGCTCGGCACCGGGGCCGGCTGGGCCGAGGGGATCGGGGCGTGCTCCCACCGCCCCGCCCGGCCTCCCCACCGGCCGGCGTCCAGGGGAGCCCCGGGCACTGCGGCCTCGGTTGGGTTTGGGGCGCCGTGACCGTGATGTGGGTTTGGGGTTTTTCTTTCAGGTGGGGTCTCAGCACAGCGTCGGCCTGCCAAGCCGCGGGCAGCTCGGAGCAGCCTACGGACGGGGAGGGAGAGGCTCGGCGGTGGGGCCGCTGCCTGGGGCTGCCCTGAGCACGGCTCGCTGAGCGGAGCGGCGGACAGAAGGGACAGAAGGGACAGAAGGCTCCACTGGTGGTGAGTGGACGCAGCGGTGTTTCCCTGCCTGGCGCTGCCTCCAGGCCGCTCTGTGATGGAGCAGCCGGAGGGGACGAGGTCAGCTCTCTCCCCCTCGGGTGCAGTTTTTCTTGGGAGGTGGCGGCCTGGCCGTGAGCCAGCACTCTGTGCCCTCGCGGCCTTAAAGCCAGCTGGATCCTTGGCTGCATCCAAAGCAACGTGGGCAGCGGGTGAGGGAGGGGATCTGACCTGCTGTGAGACCTCAGCTGGGCACTGCGTCCAGACGTGGGGTGTTCAGGACAGGAGGGACGCGGACCTGTTGGAGTGAGACCAGAGGAGTGCTACAGAAAGGTTCCCGGGGATGGAACAGCTCCCTGTGGGCTGAGGACAGGCTGAGAGCTGGGGCTGTGCAGCCTGCAGGAGAGAAGGCTCTGGGAGAGCTGAGAACGGCCTCTCAGTACCTATAGGGGCTGTAAGAAACAAGAGGATGGACTCGTTAGCAGGGTCTGTGTGATAGGACACGGGGAAATGGCTTCAAACTAAAAGAGAGGAGTCTTAGACTTGATGTAAGGAAGTTCTTTACAGTATGGGTGATGAAGCACTGGCACAGGCTGCCCAGAGGGGTGGTGGATGTCCCATCCTTCAGATACCCAATGTCAGGGCTCTGAGCCCTCGTTGGAGCTGTGGGTGTCCCTGCTCAGTGCAGGGGTGAGACCAGATGGTCTTTAGAGGTCCTTTCCGACTCAAACCATTCTGTGATTCATCAGGTTTGGCAGTAGGGCTCCGTGCTGCTTGGCGCCTGTGGGTGAACTGCTGGCTCAGGGATAGCTGAACTCATCCAGTGTAACAGCAATCTTCCATTTCTGTCTCTAGGGCCACTCCAAATGAGAAACAATTTCAGAAAGTCAGGCAATAGGTGGCCACCTGGATGCAGGAATGGGGATTCTGCCTTTCAGCTTTTGCCCTCAGTTCAGGAGAGCTGGGTGTGGTGCAGGCTCCTGTGGCTGCTTGGGCCAAAGGAGAGGTCAGTTCAATGGAGGAACTCCGGGTCTGGTAGCAGAAACACCAATCTGAGCTCTGCAGGGGAAACCCCAAGTGCAGAGCTCTGGTTCCTGTCACCCAGCTGAGGACAGGGAGGAAGAACCCGGAGCTGATTCCCTTCCTTCCCTCAGCAGCACTCCTGGGGGGGTTTATTTCTCATGTTCCCATCGCTTCATTCCCTTGGCAGAGCAAGTTTTCTAGTGAAAGAGAGCAGAGCCAGCTGTGAGGCCGTGTCTGCTGTGCTTGGAAAAGGAGGAACCCGGTGTGGCTTCTGAGCCACAGCCACCTGTGAACATCCCTTTGTTCCCTATCAGAGCTGGCCACAGCCACATTGTTCACACAGAGGGACTGGGATGAGGGAGCTGACTTGCTCCACTTCCTGAGGAAATGTGGGAGGGGGGAAATCCTCACTGCAGAGCTCTTGTTGTGCAGCTGGAAGGGTTCATGCTGCTGCTCTGCTCCTTTTGTCCGCTGTCAGCCCGCAGCGTTGGTGTGCTGGTCAGTGCTGCCCTGGGAGCAGAGTCTTGTCTGCAGAAGAGATCAGCTAGGGATGGTGTTGAATGTTTTTGTCTCCTGAATTGGTGTTTTTTTGTTGCCAGGAGTTACTGTTATGGTTGGAAGGGTGCAGTGCAGTGTGGCCACATAAATACTACGCAAGGGTCAGCTCCTGGGTTTGCTGTGTGAGATCCTAAGAGTAAGATGCGTTTTGTAAGTAGGCTTCTCCTGGGAAGGTATTTCAGAGCTCCCCTCGCAGCTGGAGAGAAGCCTTATTCTGACTTCCAACCTAAATATAGCAGTGTCTGGTTCCCCTCATCCTCCAGCATGTGTCAGGGAACACTTAAATATGTCAGAATTGAGATTTCCCTTTGAATCGCTTGCATCAGCCTCTGAAAACTGAAAAAATTAAAGCTGTCTTGTCATGAAAACAGCGCCGCCGGGTGCAGATGGTAACTAATTAACCTGAATGCTGGCCGTTTGACCTGCATTTGTTGCTTCAGTGTTTGCAGGAGTCATTAGTCATGCTGCGATGGCACTTCTTGTTATGTTTAGAGTGGATAATTCAGGTCTTACGTGAGCCTCTCCTCCAGTGAGTGCGGCAGGCTCTGTGGTGTGAGGTCCTGTTGACCTTCCAGGCTTTGTGGCAGCCAGGCTGTGGATCCCATCGCTGCTTACAAGCCACGTGTGTCTCTTATCTCGAGGGACTCGGGTTGCATTGTGCTGTGAGTGCAGGATCCATTCTGGGGATGCTTTGTGCTCCTTCCTGCAGCACACGGCGGTCGAGTTCTCTGAGTGTAACAGCTGTCTCATTTTTATTCCCCTTTGTAGTTTGGCACCTTGGAGGAGGAAGGATGGCTCAGGAGACGAACCAAACCCAGGTGCCTCTGCTGTGCACCACTGGCTGCGGGTTCTATGGCAGCCCACGCACCAACGGGATGTGCTCCGTTTGCTATAAGGAATTTCTACAGAGGCAGCAGAGCAGTGACCGAATAAGCCCTCCAGGTAGAGGATTTTTGTCCAAGAAATCTGTGTTAAATGAGTGCCTCTGACTGGCTTAGAGCATGGTGCTGGTGTTGGTCACCATCAGATTTAATCCCTGCAGGAAATCTTTGTTCCCTGTAAGAGGGTCTGTTGTTTTCCTCCCAGTGGCAGCTATTTGTGAAGCACCTTCCAGTAAACTGCAAAACGTCACCTGCTCTAACAGTGGCACAAACTTTTAGCTGTAACCTGCTCCCTGAGCTGTGTGACTGCTAGAAATCATGTCAGGTCCCTCCAAATAAATCGTTTCTGGGGAAGACTTTGGACTTGAGTTTGCACAGTTTTCTCTGTAAGGTTGAAAGCAAAAGCAATGAAATAAAAAAGTTGGTTTTGTAATGAACACAGCCGACCTGTCACTGTGTGGGGAGCATCTAAGCATGCAGAAGGGGTGCTCTTTCCATCCTAACATTTCTAAGGCTTCACCAAGATTGTGCTCTTGTCTCTTAGCAGCCAGCAGTCCCAGCAGCAGCCCTGTGGCATCAGACTCCATTGCAGGGCAGCGAGCAGAGGAGGACTCCACAGCTGAGGATGCAAAAGCCAGGTGAGGGCATGGTCTGTGGGTGTACCTGCAGCTGTGCTGCAGCCAGCCCTAGGACACAAGGGACAGGCTTTCATCCTTTGCATGGCCAAGGGGATCTGTAAAACAGGCTGGGTCAGACACAGTTTACTGCGATCCTGGTTGAACTGGAAGATTGAGGTGTCCCTGATGGTAATGACTGATTGAGAGGCAAGTGCCAGAGTTTGGTAGTAAACTAAAACCCTGTAGGAAGCTGGTTCTCTTACAGCTGGGGCACCTGCTCTGTCCACAGCTGTGTTCACTTGCTCCATTTTGACTCAGGTGTAAGAGAAAGCATCTGGTCGTGATCCAGTCTGGAAGCTGCAAGAGCTGCATTAGGGATCTCAGCCATGGTTGACAGAGAGGAGCACACTACGTATCTCTCCCATCACTTTGCAGTCGTGACTCATAACTGTTCCCCTGGTCCTGGACTTGTTTGGATGGGCTGTTGGCTTTAGGATGTAATTGGGTAGAAAAGGAAACTGAGGTCATCACACATTCATTTTGTTGGTGTCTATAAAGAACTTTGATCTCAGCTTCCAAGGGGTCCAGGCCTGCTGTAGTCCTGAGCTCCATCCGAGTATAACAGAACTAACGACGGGCTGAAGATCCTCCCGTGTAACTGTTCCTCAAAGTGCAATATTTATGTTTGCTCTTTGCTTTGTTTATCTGTCATGCATGCTCACAGTGCTCAGACTCCTGTGACCCACCAGATGACAGCCATGAGCATATCCAGAGAAGAAGGCAGCAGTGAGACAGAAGGGCTCGCCAAGACAGAAGAGGCCACCCCAGCATCTTCCTCATCAGGTAGACTGGTTGGTTTGGCTTTTGCACGAGATGAGATGACACCCATCTAGCAAGTTGTTTTGAGCAGCAGGCATGATAGTGAAAGAGACTTGAAAGAGCCTGCCCCTCTTTTCTGTTAGTGGAATGACAGGAGGTTCAGGGCTGGATCCACAAAGCCAGGTTTCAGTGTGCTGCAGGTGTGCAACTTCCAACAGCTGCAGCTCTCCCTCCTGTTGTCTCCAGCCTGCTGAGGTGCTGTAGGAAATCAGTGACCTTCAGCAGCCTGGCTTTCAGAGCTCAGTTTTCCTTTCGGTAGATTAGAGACAGTGATGAGTATCTGTGCAAAGCATTCTGAGACCTACATATGAGGAACACTTACATAAGAGTCAACAAAAACAATTACTTGCATTACTTGGAAGGGGTTAATTTATTTATTTTTTTTTTATTCCAGGCTCAGATGTTTACACCAACTAAGCTGACTATCCCTGTGCACTCTTAACCTATGGCAAGCACCAGATAATTCTACTTAGCATTAACTTTCTTCAGCAGGAGAGAGCCTTACCTTATGGATGCCTTAGCTAAACTTTAGTGTCTTGTTGGTGTTTCTGAGCTGTGGACTTGAGGAATTGGCACAGGGAGAAAACATGAAGCTGTGTGAGGTGTAGGTCTCAGTGGAAGAAGACAAGTCTCAGTTTGGGCTCTGATGTCTGCAGGCTGTTAACTTGGGTTAGGGCAGCGTGCATGCAGAGGGGTTGTCTGGCATAGACCCACGGTCAAGCAGCTGGAGGAGTAACACGATGTGTCTCTTAGCTTATCCAAGTAACAGAACTCTGGTCTTTGGTTCAGGTGCCCTCCTTGAAACATCACAGAGTGCAGCTGAGGACAAAACTTCTCCGGAGAAACCGAAACAGAAGAAGAATCGCTGCTTCACGTGCCGGAAGAAAATTGGGCTGACTGGTGAGACCCTGACCAGGGGGAGGCCTGTGTGCAGCCCCAGCAGTCTGCAAACAGATCGCCTCGTGCTGCACTACTGCCTGAGCTCAGAGGGCTGGCGTGGCTCAGTGCATGGGGGTACCCCTCCAAAAAGTGCTTCGGGTCTGCAAGCCGTGCAGATGGGAAGGGGATTGACTGCAGCTCTCCGTGCCAGCCCTTGAATTCAGGGTTGCAGAAGTGCATGGAGCAGTGCCTCGGGTTATTTCTGCTCCTTGGCAGAAGCTGTTTGCAGAAACACAGGCAGTGTTCGCTGTAGATCCAATTGTACTCCTATTCAGGGCAGCAGTAAAGCCTTGGTACTGCTGACGTGAAGTGAATTAGACCCAAACTGAAATCCCACTCCAAGATTCATCCTGTTTGTTAGGGTTGCTTGTCTTGTGCCATTAGCTTTCTGAAAGCAGAGCTCTCAGGTAGTGCTCCTTGTTGAGTCTGTAAAGCTTGAGGGGCGCTGTGATGGGAGCAGGGATCAGTGGGAGAACTAAACTGTGGAAAGGAAATTAGTGAAGCAACTACCTTGGCCAGGGCTTGCTAATATAAAAACATCGTTCCTCTAAATTAACTCTTGGCATTTAGTTATCTGTGGTGCTCTGCAGGTCACGCAGTCCTAGCAGCACACTCTGCTTTTCTGCCTCCATGGATGCATGCTGCTTTGGCAGAGCCAGCCCCAGAAGGTTTGCCCAGCACCTGGCACTCTGCTGCCTGAGCTGGCTTGGAGATTTTGGGGCACTACCATAGAATAAGTGCAGGTTTATAAGGCTGGGATTGTGGGCAAGGAAGAGAGCTCTGCACCCAGCCTTCACACCCGAAGGGAGAATTATTTTCCAGTAGCAATCTGCTCGCAGAAAATTCCTGTAAATTCAGAGCATTTAGGATAAAATGGGTTTTCTCAAATAGATGTGATACAGCGTTGTGTTTGTGGTCTTCACAGCCCGTGGTTGCTACGGAGAGGAGTGTGGTTCATTGCCTCTGCAGTGGGGAGCTGAGCTGCTGTCCTGCAGCATACCCCTCCCCTTCTCCGTGCCTCAGTTTCCCAGCGTTGACAGAAACTTTTCTGAACGGTGCTGTCTATGAGCACAGTGACTCAATTATGAACTTTTAAGACCTAAATAACTTGAAAGCAGTGTTGATGAGGTGAAGGAAAGTTTTGTTTGCTGGCTCGCTGCCCGTCAGCCCAGGTGCTGCTGCTTGCTGCCCCAGCTCAGGCTGCAGCCCGGGTTAGGAATCTGGGTGCAGAGCTCACTGCTCTGAGCTCTTCCTGCATTAGTGGAGTTGGTGGTGTAGCAGGAGGGGGCTCTGCTGCCATCCTATTGCTGGATGGGGACTACCATGGCTTTGTCTCTGCTCTCCTTCCCTGTAGGCTTCGACTGTCGCTGTGGGAATCTGTTCTGTGCCATTCACCGATACTCAGACATGCACGCCTGCCCCTATGACTACAAGGCAGAAGCTGCTGAGAAGATCCGGAAGGAGAACCCCGTCGTTATAGCTGAGAAGATCCAGAAGCTGTGAACGGGGCTGAGCAGCTCGAACTCCAGCCTGGTAGCCTGGTGCTCCTCCCCGTCCTCCCAGCCTTCCCCCCTTCCTCCCAGCCCCGTCAGTGGATATGGGGATCCAGCAGCACACGCAAACCAGCACCCGGACCGGGATATTCCTTGCACCTCCTTGACAGAAGCATGGTGTTCCTCCTCTCCCTTCAATCCTTCAGGGCTCAGCAGATCCATTTCTGTCCAGCTTTCACGAGGACACGGGCCCGACTCTGCCTCACCCACTGCAGCACTGAGACCACAGCATTTCTCCTCCCCAGCCAGCCCACCCCTTCGTCCCACGGCTCCAGGTCCTGCAGACTGCCTGGGACTCATGGCTGGAGCTCCTCAGCTGCCTCCAGACTCCCCTTCCTCCACCCCATCCCCTCCTCCTGATGGCTGCAGAGTGGGGAGCAGAGGAGTCCCAGCAGCGATCCCATTCCCCAACAGGTGTTTGGTCTCAGATGCAGCAAAGAGGATTCTGTAGTTTTAACGCTCCCAACCCCACACCCCTTTTCCCTTTGAGAAGCTGTTGTTGAAGCAACTGCATCGTTAAGCTGCAGAGTATGGCACAGTAAAGTTATTTTGTGGCTTGCCGTGACACAGACACACTCCGGCCACAGGTCAGGACCTGGAAGCAAATACTGCTCTGGGGTGGGGGGAAAGTCACAGGGAGGGTCCGGGGGGGGGGGCAGGAGAACACACAGAGGCTTTGAGCTCTTTCACTGAGCAAAATGGGAGGGAACAGGGATGCAGGAGGCTCTGGGGCACGTGGGAGCAAACTGGGGCTCTGGGGAAGGGACAGGCAATGGGGCTCTGCTCCCATGGAAGATGGGGTCAGCGTTGCTGTGTTCTGGCTGTCAGCAGCACTGAAGTCTCAGCTCATCCCAGGGGACAATAGCAGCGTGGCTGTATTGCAGTGCGGCTCACCTCGAGCTCCCTGAGGTTATGCCTCAGTTTCCCCACGCTCAGCAGCGAAGACTGCAACGCAAAGAAACCCCACGGTGAAAATCGTGCGAAGCTTGGGGCTGCTGCAGCACGAGGATGGAACCCCCGGCGTGAGTTTCCTTGCCCCAGCAGCACGCTGCAGCAAAAAGCCGCAGGAAAGCAACCGTGCAACGCTGGGAAAGTGCCAGCTCTGCGGGGAGGAACGCTGTGCGTGCAGCGCAGCACAGAACGGCCCGCAGCGCGGTTGCACTGCAGCTGCAGCAGCGCCGCGAAAGCGCGCGCGCGGCGTTGTCCCGGCAACGGAGTGGGCGGGGCTTGCGGGGCGTCACTTCCGGGCGCGGCGACGGTGGGCGGGGTTTGCGGGGGCCGCCATGCAACGCCAGCGCCGCCCCCGCCTCGGCGGCCCGCAGCGGCCGGGAGTCCCGTAGGAGCTCCGAGCGGGGCCAGGCGGGGGGGGGCCCGGGTCGGGCCGAGGAGAGCAACCGGCATGTGCAGGTACTGGGGGGAGGGGGGGGATGAGGGGGAGCTGGGGGTCCCCTGTATGCTGTGATGGGGGGGTGGAGTGGGATGGGGGGGGTTTGGGGGGGGGGGGGGGAGGCCGCTATGGGGGGGCTGTGTGTGCTCTGATGGGCCCGGTTCCCCCCCCTCCCACCCCGCTCCCTCCGTGTCTCGCTCAGCCTGAGGCTTGCATAGGGCTGGAGGGGCAGCAGAGCGCGTGGTGAGGTCCTGCTGGGGGGGGGGGGGTTCCCGCAGCTAAGCATTGCGAGCGATGGGGGTGTCCCCCCAAGCCCCCCCCCCCCCCCAACCACCACTGTGATGTCTGTGTGCGCGGTGTGGTTGTGCCCCCCCAGCACCAGCAGCGCTGATCAGCGTGGCTGTCATGTTCGCACACAGCAAGGACTGCACCCCCCCCCCCACCCCCCCCAGGCCGTGCGGTGACACACAGGTGAGGGCACCGAACAGGCGTGTGCGTGACACCCGGCGTGTGCAAGCACAGGCGTGTGTGCACCGCACGCCCGGCCCTGCCGCACAGCCTGCGCGTCCCTGCAGGTGTGAGCCCGGGGGATCCCAGCACACAGCCTGCGGGGGGTGGGCAGGGGGGAGCGGAGTCCCTTTGCTCCAAATATCGCCGTGTGTGTGTGTGCGCCCTCCCCCCTCGAGGCTGAACCTCCCCCTCCACCCTTCCCTCCTCTTTCCCAGCCCTTCAGAGGCAGATGGAGCGGATTCCGCGGGGTGTGGGCTGCTTTGACATTCCTCAGCTTCGAGCCTGTGCCCAAACTTGCAGAAAATAGTCGCTTTTTTTTTTTCCTTCCTCCTTTCCCCTTTTTCCCCCGCCCCCCCCCCTTTTCTTTCATTTGGGAGCTCTGTGCTCCAGCTGCACGCGCGTGCATTGAGGCCCTCGCCAGCACCGGGGGGGTCGGGGGGGGTTGAGGGGCAGCGCTGCACGTGCAGCTGTTTGTGATCCCAGTCCTGTGCTCACCGTGCTGCAGGGCTGTGCGTGGGCTGGGATGCTTGGAAGGTTTGAGGGGGGGCTGAATAGGAGTACGGGGGTGTCAGAAGCGTGGGCATGGCACAGCCTTCAGCCTGGGATGGCGGTGGGTTGTGTCCACACGTGTGCCCTCTCTGCAGGCTGCCTGCAGGCACACGGATGGCGGCCGCCCCGACCCGTGAAGGACTGCAGGCTGCCCCATGGCAGCCGTGATAAGGACGGGGCCTCCCAGCACTGCTTCAGATCCTCCCTCGCTCCCAGCACAGCCTTGAATCTGCCGTCATGAACGGGCTGTCGATCAGCCAGCTCTGCTGCCTCTTCTGCTGCCCTCCCTGCCCCAGCCGCATCGCCGCCAAGCTGGCGTTCCTCCCCCCAGAGCCCACCTACGCCGTGGTCCCCGAGCCGGAGCCCATCGGCAGCACCAGCACCGGGTCCCTGCGAGGCGGCGCTGCGGGGCGGTGGAAGCTGCACTTGAAGGACCGGGCGGATTTCCAGTACTCCCAACGAGAGCTGGACAACATCGAGGTGTTTGTCACCAAAAGCAGCCGAGGGAACCGCATCGGCTGCATGTACGTCCGCTGCGTGCCAGGAGCCAGGTGAGTGGTGGGCCAGGGGCTCCTGCTGGCTGCCGCCTCCCTGCCCTGCCCGACCCGGCGCCGTGCTGCGGGGTTCGGAGGTGTCTTGCAGTGCGGGTGAGCTCAGCTCTTGGAACCTGTTTGGCTTGTGGCTGGAATGGGAATGGGACTGAACAGGTTGAGGGAGGGAGTCGGGGCGCAGCCGCAGGCTATGGGGACCTTGGCGTCCCCTCCTGGCTTGCTGTCCTCAAGATGCCCTTCTGATGTCACACCGGTGATGTCATGCTCCGGTTGCATGCCAGCGTCTGTGCAAAGCTGCTGTAGAGCCCAAGCGAGCCCCTGGCCCTACAAAGCCCACGGGGATGGTCTGCAGCCCTCAGCCGGGAGACACCCGCAGCCCTGAGGCAAGCTGTGTTTGCATGGTTCTCTCACTTACTGGGCACGTTTGATTTTTGCAAAGGGAAGAGCAATAGGATTGGAAGCCGGAAGGGATTTAGGTACAGTTTGCCACAGACCACCATAGATAGGTCTATAGGGGAGGAAGAGCTTGATTAGGAATCATTCTGTTGGGAAGGGAGGATGCGGAGTCTGAGGGGCTGTGGGAATGTGTCCGCCCATGGAAAGCAGAGTGAGATGCTTTGCTTGGAGCCTCCAAGAATCCATGGCAGCTCGCTGGGATCTGCTGGGACAGCTGGCGAGGGGCAGCAGTGCGGGGTGTGGGCCGGAGACCCCTGGGTTGGGTGGGTGCTGGGGGGAGCACAGCAGCTGCTCCCTGCGTCAACAGCACACATGGAGCTCCAGAGCTGCACATGCACGGACTGTCCTCGCTGTGACAGCGCTGTCACCACTGCCTCCAGGAGGCCCAGATGTGGCGTGGAGCAGAGCTAAGTTTGGGCTTTGCAAAGCCTGCATCACCCTGCCTGGCCCCACGCAACGCAGGGCGGTGCACCTGCAGGTATACCTGGCACATCCAGGCTGCTTGGTAGGGATGTCTGCTCCCGTCCTGTCCCGCTGCATGTCTCCAGAGAGAGGAAACAGCCACAGGATTGCTCTGCCTGCACATCCGCTGCTGGCCTGCTCCCCATCTGCCTGCGGAAGTGGTGAATGACACACAGGCCCAGGAAGGTCCCGTCTCCATCCTGCTGCTGCCTTCCTGCCAGGGACAACTTGATCCCCACGGTGGGGTGGTCCAGTAGCATCCAGCTGTTGGGGCTGAGCTGCGGGCCTGCTTTCCAGGGCTCCCTCAACCTGCTGTCCCCATGCTTTAGCTCTGCTGAACGTTTCTTCCGCTGTAAAGCGTTGTGTTTTCACTTTCTGCTCCTGGATAAAGGGGCTGAGTTCACCCTCACCCTGCTGTAGGGCTGCTTGTCCTCTCTGCTCTCTGATCACCAACCACTGGGAGCTGAAAGGTGCTGAATCAGAGGCATCTCCCCCATTGTGAGGGGTTCAGGGAGGAGTGGGCCGTGCTGCCTCCCCCAGCAGAGGAGAGCTGAGCTTCCATCAGCACGCTGTTCGTGTTAATTTTGATGATGAACATTGTTTTTCCCCTTATGGTGGAAATTTCTTGTGCCTTGTCACTCCCACAATTCACTTCTCTCCCAAGGTCTGGTGTCTTGCCAGACTCAGGAGAGAAAAAAAATCTGCTGTCAGAATTATTACTTAAAATCCCCATCGGGCAAACGGCCCCAAATTGTGAGCTTTTTTTTTTTTTTTTAAACCAAAAATAGACTCAAAAACTCCAACAGAGGCATCATGCCTCTGGGCCATTGGTTTCTGCTGGTAGCAAGCCCCAGCGGTGAGGAAAGTCAGGGCACCTCCAGGGCTGGGACCATCTCAAGGCCGTTCCTTTGTCCCTTTACATGCTGTGATTTCAGCCCCTCAGTTAACCCTCCACACCCATCTGGTGCTGCAGGTACACGGTGCTCTTCTCCCACGGCAACGCAGTGGACCTGGGGCAGATGAGCAGCTTCTACATCGGGCTGGGCACGCGCATCAACTGCAACATCTTCTCCTACGACTATTCGGGCTACGGTGCGAGCACGGGGAAACCCTCAGAGAGGAACCTCTACTCCGACATCGACGCGGCGTGGCAGGCGCTGCGGACACGGTGAGCTGGGCAGGATGGGGACTGAGCGCTGTGCTGCTGCTCGTGTGCTGGCTGTGGTTGTCGTCGTCCCCCTCCCCTGTGGGTGTGGGAGGTGGGATGCTGTCTGTCACTGCTGCGACGCAGCGATGAGCACGGAGGTGTCTGTGCTGTGGGTGCGGGTGCTGTGTGTGGGGCTGGGGGGGCTGGGCACGCTTGGCTGCAGGAAGAACCCGTCAGGACGGCGGTCTGGAAAACAGGAAATGTCCCTGAGAGGGGCCTGGGATGCTGGTAACGGGAAGGGGGGGCCGGAAGGCTGTTGTGGGGGGGCCTGGATGCTACGTGGTATGACCTTGCTCAGTATCGTGGGGGTGTGGTGCTCCCCTCCACTGGCACAGGCCGTGTTCCAGCTCTGCAGCCCTGTGCCTCTTTACCCCTACAGGCACTCCTGGCTCACACAGGAGCTGTGTGCTGCCCTGCAGGGCTGTGCCCCCCCCCCCATAGCCCTGCTCCCATTGGGGCTGAGCCCTGACACCCCACGGCTCTTCCAGCAGCTCAGCCCAGGCTGCTCCCAGAGGCCACGGTGGGTACGGCCCCTCTGTCTCCTAGACGTGCATTCCCCGAGGTCAGCACCGTGTCTGGGAAAACAATGTGCAACTCTTAATTAACGCTAATTGCTACAGTGTTTGCAAGCAGCTGGGGGAGCAGAGCAGCTGCTTCGTGCCCAGCCTGGAAGAGCTGAGGGAAGGCAGAGGGGGACGGAGCCCCATTTTCACTCTGCAGCATGCTGTGACCAGTGCAGGGTGAGTTTTGGGCTGCAGCTCCTGGTGATGGCAATGTTCCTGATGTTTGGGCCCTGCCCTCTCCTCCCCCAGGTATGGGATCAGCCCGGAGAACATCATTTTGTACGGACAGAGCATTGGCACAGTGCCCACCGTTGACCTGGCGTCCCGCTATGAGTGCGCTGCCATCGTGCTCCACTCCCCGCTCACCTCCGGCATGAGAGTCGCCTTCCCTGAGACCAAGAAGACCTACTGGTTTGATGCCTTCCCCAAGTGAGTGCCTTAGGAGAAAGGACTGGGACAGTCCTGGGTGCCAGCCCTGTCTGTGCAGAGGGGTTATGGGGAAAATCGGGGACCTGTGATCGCCTTAAATTGCCCACCAGACCCTCCTGCATTACATGCGGTCCCCGTGCTGGGACCTGTAACCCCTCCTGAGGACTCCTGGCATTCCGTGGTGGTGTCACCTCCCAGCCATGCTGTGCCTTCATTCCTTCCCACCAGCTACTTCCCTGCCCCCCTGGGTGCCACCTGGAGGTTCCTGGGAAGTCTCTCCCACCAGGGCAGAATTTGGGGCATTTTTCCCCACACCCTGAGGAGGGCAGAGGTGGTGTCTGCAGGCAGGGGTGCAGCGAGCTCTTGCTTTGCCTCTCCCCTGCAGCCGGGCCAGCAGGACGGTCCCTGAGCTGCAAAGTGTGGCCGGGAGCCACCAGCCCACGCACTGCATCCCGATGGCCCCGCATGGCCTTTGTGTCCTGGGCCCTGGGGACTGGGATGGGACGGGCCACGCTTGCCAGGCACGGTTGATCCCAATGTAGGATCGCACTGTCCGGGGGCGGTTTCCCTCGGCCCTGCCTGGGTCCCACGGGGCTGCTGTCATTGCTCTCTTGTCCTCATCTGTTGCTCTGGCGGCGATCTCAGCGCTGGCAGAAGCTCCACATCCCCATGCTCTGCTGCGATCAAAGAGCATTTCCTGCTGCCTTTCCCCGGGGGGCTGTGCTTTAGGGGGCAGGAGGGGTGGGGCTGCCTCGATCCCTGCACTTACCCCCCTTTGTCATCTCTCCCCTTCCACTTTCTTGGCAGCATTGAGAAGATCTCGAAAATCACCTCTCCTGTCCTCATCATCCATGGCACCGAGGATGAAGTCATCGACTTCTCCCACGGCCTGGCGCTCTTTGAACGCTGTCCCAAAGCTGTGGAGCCACTGTGGGTGGATGGGGCCGGGCACAATGACATTGAACTCTACAGCCAGTACCTCGAGCGCCTTCGGAAATTCATCTCCCAGGAGCTGGCCAGCCAACGCAACTAGCCGGAGGATGGGGCAGGGTGGGGGTTGTCACGTGTTTGTCCAGTTCTCCCAGCGCTCCCAGTCCCTGCTGCTGGAGGCACAGTGGGTTTCTACAGCTCCAGCCTCGGGAGCCTTGAGCAGACAGTGCGTTTCCTGTGGGATGCAGCACAGCTCTCCTCCCTCCCTGCATCACCCGGTGCTGCTGGCATCACAGCTGGGCAGGCAGGAGAGGGCAGCTCGCTCCTTCCCCCCTGGGCAGAGCAGAGCCCCTCCTGATGGTGAATCTTCAGCTTCGGACACGTCCTCATCCCCTCTCCTGAAACAATGAACTGTTGAATTCCTCCCGGCTGCTCTGCTGCTCCCACTATAGCAATAAGGCGAGTTGGGCTGGGAGCAGCCGCAGGGTGAGCCTGTCCCTGGTGTCACTGCGTGGCAGAGGAGGGCACAGCTCCTTCTGTGCTGGCGTTACAGCAGACGTCGGGTGCTGCTCCCTGCCTGGGGCAGAGCTGTGTCCCAAGGGGAGGTTGGGGATGTGTGGAGGAGGTGCCTCCCCTCCTCACACCCCTCTGCTCAGCCCCGCTCTGCCTTCTTGGAGCGCTCCCCGTGTTCAGGTCTTTCTGTGACACTCCTTCCCTCTCCGTCCCCTCAGAGCGGGGTGAGGAAACCAGGCACCAAATAAAGAGCTGAGGTTTAGAGTTTTACCAGTGTTGCCCTTCTGCTGGGGGCTGGGGCTCTGGTCCCCTGCTCTCCTGGCTGAGATGTGTGTCTGCTGGGCCCTGAACTCATCCCCAGCTCCAGCCCTGCGGCACCAGCAGGTGTGGAAAGGAGCACGTGGGTCCCGGAACAGCCCTGAAATCATCTTGCACCAACCTATGGGGCAGCAAAACCTCACGTGGGGCTCCCAGCCATTTCCCTGTCCCCTCCTCCCTGCTGTGGGGCTGCAGGCTCATGTGAGGAGCAATAATCTCACTAAGCTGCCCTCGGTGGGGCCTCACACTCAGAGCACTGCCATGTGCCTTTTGGTTAGGGCTGAGGTGGGGCCACAGGGGTCCCTGCTCCCACAAACCCTTCTTCTTCCCCCAGGACCTCCTGTGCCACCCACAAGTGCTGGGTGGTTGTTAAGCCACAGTTTCACATGTGCTGGAAGCACTGCAGTCACCCAGTCCTGCTCCTCACTGCCCTGACCCCGAGGAGCAGGGCTGGAGCAGCGCCCTAATCCCAACACAGAGGCGTTGTTGTGCGCACCGGGTGTATTTTTATCCTCTTAGCACTGCCTGTTGAGCTGTGGGTGCTTTGGAGCAGCCCCACATCGCTGGCAGGATGTCTCGGGTTTGGGTTCTGGGGGGACCTCAGGGCAAATTGTGGCTGCGTTTGTGGTGTCTCGAGTTGAAAAAGAAGAACAAAAAGGCAGGAAAGTTCAGCCCTGCCCCTCAAGTCCAGAGCCAAGTGGGAGGTGTGGGCTGTGCTCCTTTAAAGGGAGTCCCGTCAGTGGGCTGTGGGTCTGGGCCCAATGCTGCTCACAGTGATGGGAGGAGGGAGGTGTGGGGTCCCCACAGTGTAGGAGCCAGACCCACATCAGGGGTCCCAGGCACAGCATCCCCACAAGCAGGGCAATGGGACACCTCCCCAGGTGTGGGGGGGATGCAGCTCAAGCTGGGCATGGGGAGCCTGGGGGTCTCAGCCAAGAGGGGTTTAAGTCTTTGGTGCATAAAGGAGCCTTTTGATGGCCGGGGCCTGCGTGCTGTGGTCATGGGACCCCGCTCAGAGTCCGAGCTCAGTCATGGGATCCAGGAAACTGAATTAAAGCGTCTTAAGGAGCTTTTTTTCCAAGCTCTGCTCTGTTTTTTTCACGTGCTCGTCATATGAACAAAGATGGTATAAAAGGATGGTGGGGACGGAGCCCATAGTGCTCAGGTTGGGAGTGGGGAGGGGGACAGAGGAAGGAGAGCAGGGCTCAGCACAGCGCTGGATGGGATGGAGGGAAGGGGAAAGGAGAGGACAAGGATGCTCTGCAGCAGCACCTGGCTCGGCCCCACCAGGTGAGTGAGGCAGCGATGGGACTGGAAGGGATGGCTGGGGTGGGGACAGCATCGTGAGCATCCCTGTGCCCATGGCTGCACCTAGAGAGAGGCTCTGGTGGGACGGGGGCACAGCATGGGCATGGGGGTGGCCTTGGGGAGCCCTGTGGGGTCTTGGGGAGCTGCAGCCATGGGACACCCACTCGTGTGCATGCAGGCATGCACCCACTGCCGAACGGGCAGGTGAGCTCACCTGCACAGCCTGCACACACACCCACATGGGTGCACACACACAGCTGTACACGCACACATTCCCCCACACTGCCCTTTGATGCCCCACTCACTCTCTTTGCTTTGCAAACCCACGCTCACACCCAACCCCTCGGAACCCAGCACTGCCCACCCCCATGTCCCAAACCAACCCCAGGGCTGTGGGGTGGCACTGAGCTCACCCCCCCGTGGAAGCAGTGTGGTTTGGGGGATCCCCACAGCCCTGCTCCCCTCCCAGCTCACTTCTCTCCTCCCTCTGCAGGAGCACACCCTGTCCCCGGAGCAGTGCAGCCCCTCGCTCCCGTGAGCTTCCCTTTGTCATCCTATGCCTGAGCAATGCCTGGAGGCTGGGATGGTGAAGGGAGGCCCACGGGCTGCCACGGCCCTGCAGCGATACGTCCGGACAAGGCGCCTGTGGGGCTGGGGGTGCTGGGAGCATCCCTGGGGGCTGGGGGCATCCAAAGGGTTGGAGGGATGCTCGGTGGGGGGACCAGGGCGGGGGGCATGGGTCATGTATCCCCTCTACTGACCCTGCAGCAGGATGTTTTGGCAGCTCTGAGAAATCACCTTTTCTCCAAGCATCGCTCCTCTTCCTTTTTCCCTTTCCCCTTTCACTTTTTGTTCCCTCTTTTTTTCCCTTTCCATTTCCCCCTTTTCTCTTTCCCATTTTTCTTCCCATCCCCTTTCCCTTCCCCCTTTTCTATTTCCCCTTTCCTTTTTCTTTCCCCCTTCCTTTTCCACTTTCCCTCTTCCATTTCCCTTTTCCCCTTCCCTTTCCCCTTTCTTTTCCCTTTTCCTTTTTCCCTTTCCCTTTTCCTATTCTCTTTTCCCATTCCTATTTTCCCTTTCCCTTTTTCTTTCCCCCTTTCCCTTTTCCCATTTCCATTCTCTTTTTCCTTTTCCCCATTCCCCCTTTCCCTTTTCCTATTCCCTTTTCCCATTTCCATTTTTCCTTTTCCTTCTTCCTATTCCCTTTTCCATTTCCCCTTTCCCTTTCCATTTCCCTTTTCCCATTTCCATTTTCCTTTTTCTTTCCCCCTTTCCTCTTTTTCCTTTTTCTTTCCTCCTTCCCTTTTCCCACCCATTTCCCCCTCTCTTCATAGCCTTACAAACTCTGGTGACTCCATTCCTGTGCTCTGGGGTTGTGCTGAGACCACAGGAACATCAAACAGAGATCTGCAACGTGAGAACCTTCCATGAGGATTTCCCATCAATTCTTTATATATATACACATCTGTGTGTGTGTGGCTTTATTTTATATTCTATTATCTTCCCAGCACCTGAGCTGAGCACAACTGGGGTGGAAATCACAGAGGCACAGAAATGGCTTTGCTCAGCGTTTCTGCGTGCGATGTTTCTACGTGAGCTGAAGTTACACGGAATAAACGTTTATCTCTGACATAAAAAATGGAAATGGTGTCTTTTTGGGGGGTTTGGGAGCGGGGCTATGGGTTCCACGCATGGACCGGCCCTGGTGGGACACGGGGAGGTCCTTTAGGAAGGGTGGGGATGGCTGTCGTGTTCTGATTGCAGCTCTTTTTTCGGCTCTTTTGGGGTGTTTTTGAGGTGTCACCATAGTAGAGAGATGGGGTTCCATCAGGGTTAGGACTGGGGTTATGGTTTAGGATTAGGAGTTCGTTTTAGGGGCTATAGTATTAAGGTTAGGGTTACATCGGGGATATCAGGGCTCTTGATAGGGTCAGGGTTGTTAGGCTATGGTTAATTGTAGGGTTTCAGCTAGGATTGGGGGCATTAGGGTTATGGTGAGGGTTTAGGATGAGGAATTGGGGGGGGATCAGGGTTAGTGTTTTTAGGGTTAGGATTCGGGTCATTGGGTTTCTGGTTATGGTCAGGGTTAGCGCTAGGATTAGGGGTTAGGTTTGGGGAAGTGTTAGGTTTAGAGTTATTGGTGTTGTCAGGGTTAGGGTATGGCTACAGTTAGGGTTAAGCTACTAAGGTTTGGGGCAGGATTCGGATTGCAGTTATATGACTTTTTGTTAGGATCGGGGCTAGGGTTTGGATTTGGGTTATTGCATTAGGGTCAGGGTTATGACTGGTTGTAGGGCTGGGTTAGGATTAGTGTTATAACAGCTTTGGTTTTGGGCAGGGGTTATGGTTAGGGTTGAGGATCACAGTTATGGTTGAGGTTGGTTATGGTTAGGGTTTAGGGTTATGGTTGAAGTTGGTTATGGTTATGCTGTCCCACTGCTCCCTGAGCTCCTCCTGAGCAGACCACAACCCCCAGGCTCCATTCCACAAGCTACTCCCAGCTTCCCATCCCTCACTCTGTTCGCACAACTCAACCTCCGCCTGCATGTGGAGGGACGCGAGGGTTGAGTGAAAAGGCGGCCGCCATTTTCCTGCCGTTCCCGCCCTTTTCCCCACCCCGTTCCCGCCCTTTTCCCCACCCCGTTCCCGCCCTTTTCCCCGCTCAGGCAGCGCCGCGGACAGCTCTGTGCGGGCAGCGGCTTCTCCAGGGGTCCTTCCCGCCGCCGGGCCCGGCGCCTCCAAGATGGCGGCGGTGTGAGGCGGAGGCGCCGTCTCCGCTCCCCGCCCCGCGGCCGGCGGGATGCTGCGGTCCACCGGTTACTTCCGCGGCATCGACTGCCCTTTCCTCACCGCCGCGGAGGGTCCGCCGTGCCGTCGGCCCTACTGCCATTTCCGGCATCCTCCGGTCGCGGCGGCGCGGTGCGGAGCTCACGGGGCGGGCGGTGCGCTGGGCCTCGGCACAGGTACGGGCCGGGCCGCAGGAGCCGAACCTTCCCGCCTTCCTTTTCCACAGAGCGGCCCTGCGACGGAAGGCTGCGGCTCCGGGCGGTTCTCGCTGCGGCGTTTTGGTGTCGTTTGGGTTTCTTGCCGAGGCCTGGAGCGGTGGGGTGGGGGGCGGCGGCTTAGTGCTGGGTAGAGCCATTGGGAAGGAGGGATGTTTACGTGGTGAGGTGCTGCGCACGGGGGTGGGTGCCCCACAGCGCTGGGAGTGCGTGGGTTCACAGCTTTGTGCTCCTGATCTCCTCTGCCCGCTGCGCAGGGCTGGGGGGATTTGGGTCCGTCCCGACCCCGGGCATCCTATGGCTGCAGTCGTCTTCCTCCTGACCCCAAGGGTTGCTGAGGAGCAGCTTTGTGAAATAACTGCCGCCTGAGGACAGCCTGTCTGTCACAGCTCTATTCCCGTGGGTTTTCCTGGCCCTCCAGGCACACAGCTCACGTGGCAGCCGTCACTGCCCTTCTGCAGTAATGTGGGGCTGCAGCTCTGTCTGGCCTGGTCTGGTGGCTGACAGCCGGTCCTGCCCTGCAGCGACCTGTGGGGAGCCCCAGAAGGGCCTCAGCGAGGTGTAGAGCACTACCAGCTTTCTCAGATGGAGCTTGGCTACAGAAAAGATAGCTGTTGTTCTGCTCAGTCCTTCCAGCATCTCTCATCATTTTCCTTAGTCATTATTCTCTGATCTGCTTGTTTTCTTGCAGAGAAAAGCCTGTGTTCTTTTCTCCAGAAAAATGCTGTTTGCTTTCTTATTTTAAGGCTAGCAGTTTTAAAGACTTTAAGCCCAAGTTATCAAAGTTTGGGGTTTTTCATATACTTGAAGATTAACAATTCCTCTTATCTCCCCATTGCCAAATCATCTTACCATGGCAGTGGTTTAATGTAAAATAAAAGCAGCACATCCAGAGCTGTCACAGTCAGACACACACAGTATGATAAAACCAATCTGGAAAGCTCCATTAGAGCTCCTCTGGGGAGGTGCTCTGTGTGCTTGATGCTGTCATTACCTGTTGGCATATTATTTTGGTGCCTTTAAATATCTGCAGACTGTCAGTTCTGGAACAAGGTTTGCTCATTTTGGTCTGCCACCTGAAACAGATGCTGCTGCTGTGCTAAATAAATCCAGTGCTGTGGTGGTTTTTTATTTTTTGGTGGATTTTTTTTTTTTTTAATAGTTTCAGGGTTTTTTGCTTATGAAATGGGGAAGCGAAGGTTGGTCTTTAGTTAAAAACCTCCTGATGCACCTGGAAGGTTTGCACAGCTTCTCATACTGGGTAAAAAGTGAATCATAGAATCATAGAATTGCTCAGCTTGGAAAAGACCTTAAAGATTGAGTCCAACCACAACCTAACTATATTACCCTAATAACCCACAACTAAATCGTGTCCTTGAGGACCACATGAGTGGCAATGGAAGAAGTCCTGCTTGTGTTAATACAGGTTTGCATGCATTAATGACCCAGAAATCAGTGTTTTTGGGGTGGGAGAGGGGTTTATTTGCAGCTCTGCAAATTCTGCCTCAGCTCAGGTTGGGCTTCAGCCCTTTTTTCTGTGCTAATTTAGGCTGAGAGATGGAAAACAAATGGTGACACTGCTGCGAAGTGTTGACCTTTTGAAGGGATGTGAGGTGCTGCGTGAGGTGCCTGATGTCTGTAGAAGGTTTGTGTGGTGCTCTTGCTGTGGCTGAGCATCATTTGATGGCTTCAGATGCAGAGATGCTGTCCTTCCCTCCATCTCAAGCCATGCGGACTGGGAGATGTATTTAAGATCTACACTAGGGGGTGTTGGAGTTTCACTGGCAACCAGGCAACCATCTTGTTGAGAGCAGGCTGCAGGGCAGGTTGCTCCCAGCCAGCAAAGCTGCTTCTCTTGTTTTGAAGTAGCCCTGCTGCAGTGCATTTTTTGACCTATTTAATTACATTGCTCAATGCTTTAAAAAACCTTTTTTTTTTTTTTTTTTTAACCAAAGCAGGTGGTACCTACACCAAGAGCTACAGTGCAGATCTGTGGGTTGTTTTTTTTCTGGGGGGTGGAGGGGGGAGATGCTAGAAAAAAGGATAACATCTAAAGAACCAGCCTGTGAAGCGTATTGATTCCATGCTGGTGTTTGCTTTGATGTTTGAGGATCACCTTAGGACTGGCAATAACCCCAAAACTCTTGGTAGATCTTCTGTAGCTTTGAAGTAGCTTTTGAAAACTGAGGAGTGGAGGTGTGATGGAGGCTGGGGATGTGTGCCAGGCAGAGCCCAGAGGGGTAAGGAAGGGGGATGTGGGGAGTGTAGTGCTGTCCACACGTCTCCTTGTCACCATTCCAGACTTCTCGAGGAGCACAGGGCTCATAACAGATGATCCTTATTTCTTCAGCAGGGCTGGGAGGTGGGACCTGAGCCTGTAAAGGGCTGGGAATCTGCAGGCTGAAAGTTCTAATCCTGACTGGGCTGAAGTGCTTTTCCCATCTCTGAAGTGACTGCAATCCACCTGCTTCAGAGCAGGATGAAAAGCTTATCGAACGCGTGTGAAGTGCTTTGAAAGCGGGCCGTGTAAGTGGGAGGGAAGAGCTGCCTCCTGTCCTAAAAGCATCTCTTCAAGAGCTGTGGAGGAGAAAAATAGGTCTCGCTTTAAAGTCTAGGTCCTGAGTATGCTGAAAGGCATAAAAGAAGCATAATGCAGCACTTCACAAATACCGTAAGGAAACCCAGCTCTCGGGCATGGCAGCTTTGGAAGGAGCTGCCAGGAGATGCTTGAGAAGTGGATGGGATCTGAGCCCGGAGCAGGAAGCTGCAGCCAGGCCTGCAGATCCGAGTTGCTCTTTGTCTGTGCTGATCCCAGTGCTGGTGGGAGGAGCGAGGCCTTCAGCCTTGGAGTGCTGCACTGTGGGGCAGTGCGTGCTGGCAGGCGCTGGGCAGTGTGCTCCTCTGGTCTGAAGCTTTCTTACAGTGCACGTTTTCTGTTTGGGTGAGCAAAGCTTTACTGGTCAGATCTGATGGTGTGTTTGAAAGGTGACTGTGTGCTGTCTGGTGGCAGTTCTTCATCTCACAGTGATTTCTGCTGCCAGGCCCACAGTTCAGTAGCTCAGCTTGAGTCAATTGCAGAGTTGTTGGGCTTATCTGCTCCATTCTATTGCTGCCATCACCAGGGCAGCAATGGCTTGGCAGTGTTCATTTTGCCTTCAGCCTAAAACCATGGTTTGGGATGGTTCTGGGTGTGAAGCACTACACAAAATGACACTTGTTGAAATCTGAACTGGCTTTTTAAAACCTGACTTCAATCATCCTCAGCTCGTGCATCACTGCAGGGCCAAGGCTGCTGTCTTCTGCTCATGCCATGTTATTCCTTAGTTATTGAGGGGCTGCTTGGTAAATCCCAGTTCTATGGGAGCAGCCTCTGAACAGTGGCTGGGCTTCCCTTTGTGTGACACATAGTGCTGGTCTGCACCATGTAAAGAATGAAAGAGGTTTTTCTCAGATGTTATCCCTCCTGTAGCTGCTGTTTGAGGTCAGCTTCTTGAGGGGAAGAGCTGTTCTTATTGCCTTTGCTGCAGGGAGATGGAAGGAGCAGAAGTGGGACCTGTGAGCAGTGCTTGGTGCGTCTTCCTGAGTCCCCTCCATGAGCTGTGGGGCATTGCTGGGGCTGAGATGTTTTTTCTTAATTTGTAGGACAGTAATTACCAAAATGCTGCTGGTTGGTGTTTTTAACGGTGAGTTTTGAAATGAGAAATTGAAAATACACTTAATGGTGAGATCAGGATCTATCTTCTCATGTAAATCAGTGTAACATCCTGCCAGCAGTTGGAGGTTTCTTGTCATGGAACTGACGGTTGGCTACAGCAGCTGGCTGTGAGTGGGCACACAGCTGCTCCTCGTGTCGGGGTTCTGCTGGGGGCTGTGGGGCAGAGTGCTGACTTCAGGTGTTTCTGCACTGAACTCTTTCCCCATCCCACAGGAGCAGCAGCATGCCGGGAAGCGGAGCAGCCCTGCTCTGCCAAGCAGGGAGGATTTGGGACACCCAAGGTGCTGTGGTCTCCCCATATCCTTGAGGCACTGGTGCTGTGCAGGCTCCCCACATTCCCCTCTGCGTGTTGCAGGGATTCCTTTGCTGCTGACGGATTTCTTAATCCACGTGGAGCATCCTCCCTGACATTTAAACACTTCCTCTGGTTTTATCCTCAAACCAGATGCTGCAGTTCTGCCTTTGTGCCAGAGTAGCGGAAAACAAAATTCACCGATCCAGAGATTCCCAAAGCCTTTGTGTGGGAGCCCTGTGGTGATCCTACAGCAGCACTGGGAGCAGCCTGCCTGCCCTGAGGAGCCAGGCCATGCCAGCCTCCCATCCTGCAGCTCTGTCCCACCTGCTGGGAGCACTGGGAGGCGTTGGGTGGCCCTCTGGGACTGCTGCACAACCCCAGCTTGGGAAACCACCCCGCTCGTAAGAGGCGATATGTGCGACGTGCATCACGGGGACAAGAAGTCCCCCAAGGTGATAGCAGCTGCGGTGCTAAAAAAGGGAAGAAAGAGTCAGAAAGCCCCTGTGGAAACTGGAGCACAAACCAATCTGACTTTGGAGGAGATGAGGGTGAAGGAAGGCGGGACTTGGGGTGGGAAGTCCTGCCCTAATGATCGCCGCAGCCCAGAGGTGCTGTGTCAGCGCACGGTCAGCGTGGTGTGCCCGAAGCCTGTGCCGGAGTGCCAAGCAGATAGTGAGAGCCTCGAGTACAGCATGAACAAATACCTGCAATATTTATTAACCACGGGGAGCTCAGGTAATCCTTTGAAGTTCTTGAATGTGAAGTGAGCTCGTGTTTTTGTGTGGGCTGCAGGACGTGGGGAGGTGTGTCCTCTGGAGGCTTCACATGGGTGCCATTCATTTAACATGAGACCTCTCTCCTCAGAGCTGTGTCCACACTTAAAATCCACAGGCTGTGCAAATGCTCTGCTCTGGGGGGTTGAGCTGCAGGAGGATTTTCGTTTCTTGGTGTTATAAGAGAGGAGCCTTGCTGGGCAGCAGGCAGTGCTGGCTGGAGCTGCAGGTGTGTGAGTTGTTTTAATTTGGGCTTCTGCGTGAGCTGAAGCTGGACAGGTTGGAAAACCAGTTTAGATTTTGGCGTTAGTCCTTTGTAGGTCATGGCTAAAGCTTTTACATTTAATAGGGCCGGAAAGATGCTTTTCTTTTCATCTGTTTGCCCGGTTGGGACTGTGTTCAAGTAGTATTGTTTTGTTATTTTGCTTCTTAAATGAGAGATCTTCACTCCAAATGATTCCGGGGATGGGACAGGTGCTGTGAAGATAACTTATCTCAAGCAAGCAGGAGAAAGGCTGCAGAACTCAGGGAGTGAAGGGTCAGGGCTAGAATTACTTGTGGCCACACTGCTCCAGTATCTTTTTAAGACAGAACCGAATAGGGAGAAAGGAAGATACCCGACCACTCCAAGCATTCCATTTCTTTTTTCCTTCGTCTTTGAAACTCAGCCATGCTGTGGTCTTTAAACTTCGAAGTCATCCTTTTTTCCATCCAGCTTGTACCAGCGAGGTGGGGATGCTTTCTGCTCCGTTCTGTTTCTGAGGAAAAAGACAAGTGTGTGCCCTGCAGGGATGAGCTCCTGTCCCTTCAGTGCCCCCCAGCCTGCTGTGCTGGCTGCACTGCATCCTGAGGTTCCCTGCATCTGGAGGAACCACACCGTGCTTTATCACTGTGAGGAATGGCTGCTCAGCCTTGTGTTTGCCTTGCTAATATCAGATTTTTTCTAATTTTTGCTTTTTTTTTTTTTCTTCTGCTCAAGAAATGATGCTGTTGGTTCAGAACGGGCTTTGAAGCTCTGATACCTCAAAGGGAGTGAGACTGCAAGGGGCACAGGGAGCAGCATATAAACCTCAGTAATACCTCCAGCCATTGCCCTGCTGCTGTCCCTCCACCAGTACAAAGTTATCTGTGCTCTTATTTAATTTTAATAATTAAAGTTAGTAGTTACAGAGGGCTGTGGTTTCATTGAAGGGAAAGAAGTGTTTCCTTTAGCTCCTCTCACCTGCCTTCCTAGCCTGTTTATTATTTGAAACGTACTATTTGAAAAGTCTCAATGTGAATTATTTCCTACTAGTTGGATATTAGTGTTAATAGTTGGAATTCTGCTTTGGGTGCTCACCAGTGAGCCCCAAACTGCCATTGCTTTTGCACTGCTCAGTGCTGAAGAGCAGCAGTAGCTCAGCCCACTGGCAAAACCTTTTTGGATCACTCTGTGCTGTCTTTTCCAAGGAGCTTCAGATGAAAAGCTTCAAATAATTTTCCAACAGTGATAATTTATTGCTAATCTCAAAGCTTGTCCATTTGCTAAGCACCAGCATGGTAAACACAGGCAAGCTGTTAACAAAGCTGTTCTGACAACACTGAAATAAAAAAGCCTTTTATTTTTACTCTCCCAATGAGGTGTCCCAGCAGCTTCCACCTTCCCCACCTCTGCTGAACACACCTTATGTTACCAGCATGGCGTGGTGGTGCTTGGACAGCCCTGCTGTCTGCAGTTTGACCACCAAACTCATCTGTTTTGAGATATGAGCGGCAATAACTGCAAGTTCCTGATTGTTGTCTCCTTCCTCAGAGCTCCACCCCAGAGCTGAGGCCTCCTTTTCCAGAATCAGAAAGACCAGAACCAGGAAAACAACTCACCTTGGCTTTTTAGGAGAATCTTCTTTTTTTTTTTTTTTTCATTTTAATGCTTCCAGGTGCTTTTTGCCAAAGCAGCTGATTGTAGCTTGGTTTGGGTGACTTTTAAAGCTGTCTTCTGGTTTAAGTAAAAGGTTCCCAGAGGTGCTGTGTAAATTCTTAATAACTCGATTTTTGTAGCGTTGGTGTTAACTTCACCTTTTTGCCTCTCAGAGGGACCGTTCCCTATTTCTGAGGTATGTTAATTTATTAAAATAGTTTGCATTTTAAAGAGTCTCCAATCACAGCTCAGCTTACAGCCCTGCGAGGAGGTGTCATCTCAGGGCTCCCAAAGGACAGCGTGGAGGCTCCTTTTTACATCCATCCAAAAAGAGGCATTTTGCTGAGCGATGCCCCTCGTTTTGCTTTAGCAAAACTTCCACAGGCATCTGATACATCAGAGCTTCGTTTTGAGCACGTGGATCTTCATGTGGAGGTGGAAAGCAGTGAGTGCAGAAGCAGCTGATGGCTCTGTTGCTCTGTGCATCCAGGTTTAGGAAGGGGTGTGTGTGTGTGCAGTGGTTGTCCCTGTGGCACAAGATCCTCTCCTCCCCTGGGTTTCCAGCAGTGAAACCAAGCACCTGAAGAGGCAGCCTGATTTCAGGCAGCATATCTCATTTCTCCATATGCATAAAATTCCCTTCTGCACGTGTTTCCATTTTGTTATCTGCAGACACTTTGTGGCCAAAGGTGACATCCTGATGAGCAGTGTAGGGACCAGAACTGTGTCCCTACTAAAGACTTCTTCTGTGAGCATATCTCAAAGCCTGCTGGCATTCTCAGAGTTTGTGGTGTGTTCTTATGCTTCCACTGAAAGAAATGCGTGTAGATGAACATCAGACAATTTCTATGGAAAACCTGATCCTGAGATAAACCTGGGTACGTGAGGAGAGCAATTGCAGCTAACTCCTTTAGGTGGCTGGTTTTGTTGGTATGGGTTCTGTTTATTCTCCTTTATGTCCAGAGCTATTCTGCTGGCATGTTTCCTAATAGGACACCAGAGCCTGTGCTTGTCTTGTCTTGTAATTTCTCTATGTTTTGATGCAGTTAATATAGTGTTTCTTGGGCAAAGTGTTTTTTTTGGTGTAGTTTTGCTTTTTTTTGTGCAAGTCTTCAGATCCAGACCTCACCTTTGTTTGTAAGCCACCCAATACTGACCTCCAGACAGACTCCCAGGCCTTCAGTTGTCCCTCTAACAGCTCTTGTGCTAAATTTTAGGTCTCCCTCGTGAGTGAGGATAAAAGCTGACACCTCCAGTCTTCAGTACTGCTCTTCTGTTTCACAAGGTGGAGAGAAATCAGGGCTGCTTTGTGCCTTGGCAGTGAAGCACGTGGCGATGGATGGAAATATAAACACAGCACCTTGCTCCTTTCTCCCACCTTCCTTGCCCTGAGCTCAGCTCGGGCTGGCAGTTGGAAGACTGTGATGCTGTGTTTGCTCAGAGCCAACGCTCAATCAGGAGCTAATTGGTTTGCTAAAAACCTTTCAGACCCGAGAGGGTAAAAAAAAAAAAAAAACTTTTTAATGAAACAACTGCCTTTATTTTAACCCAGTGCCTACCATCCTGTTTGCTTGGAGGTTTGTTCTGCCCCTGCTACACAGATGTGGTTCTTACAGCCAAAGGGAGATGAGCGTTTGTGGTCACAGAATACAGAATCCTGGAACATCCTGAATTGGAAGGGACCCATAAGGATCCTTAAGTTCAGCTGCTGATCCTCTTTTTGAAAGAAACCCTCTGTCTTATGAGAACTGTGGAACCAATTCTTGTCTCTTTTATCACTCTGCTTATTATTTAGTTCTTTTACAGTGTTGCTGCTGTCCTTCTAGCAAGGAAAAAAGTTTCTCTGAAGTAATAGCATTGAAGTGCTACGATAAAGTGAGCACTGAAACCTGCTCCAGGTCAAAAGGCAGCAAATAACTTACCTGTGGCTTCTGATCTTTTGCTGAATGGCCTCTTCTTCGCTTCTTTTTTTTTTTTTCTTTTTAAAATGTGCTTTGCTTTCATTATAAAGTATCAGATACTTCAGATAACTGCTTCTCCTTGTGATACAGAGCCTGTATTTACTTCTTAGAAACTCATCTGCATAAGCAGCTTGCACTGTATTCCTGAATCGAGTGGTAATTGGGAATTCCTATGAGCTTGTGTTAATGCCACTGTAATACCCCTCAGTAGCTGCTTGCTGATCACCTAATTGCTATGGAAATACGTGCCCTGGATGCAGTGCTGGTCCCAGCTGTCAGCTTGGCTTTCTTGTGAGGCGTGGGGCATGGAGTGGAGTCTGCTTTGTCACTAAGTTATCCAGGCTGCACGCCTTGGGGGAGGGGGGTGGGTGGGAGCAAGGAGGTGGTGGCAGAGGGGAAAGGGAAGGGTGAGTGACAAGCAGTGAGTGAAGAGAGAAGTGCAGTTTGCTCTCTTCATTCATTGCACTAATGAAGCTATGCAGAGAGTTTCTGTACTGCTGGGTTCTGCTGCACTCCTTCAATAAACAAGTTTGCAAGAGCTGCCAGTGGAGGCTGGGTCCCTTCCCAGCAGCTTGCTCCATTCCTCAGTAGAAGAGAAGACAACAGGAGCATTGCAGGCATGTGGTGATTGCTTAGTGTCTGTGTTCTGGTGTTCTGCTGCTTTTGAGTACTCCCACACATCACATGGGAGTGTGGAACATGTGTGTCTCAGGGGTGGTTCTTTGCAATTGAGTTCTGCTGTCACTTTTGTACCTGCAGCACTTTCTTATTAGCAGCACTTGCTTTGTGGGTTCAACCTAAGGTTCGTTTTCTTCCTGCTGCTGTGGGAAATACTGAGCTTTCAGTGGGCTTTGGGCATTGGCATCAATAAATGAGAGCCTAATCCCTGGTTCTCGTGGTGGAATCCTCTGTCCTTTTTCGTGCGCTTCATTGAATTAAGCAGATAATTCTGTGCATGCCCAGCTCCTCTTAGTCCTAATGCAGTGATTATCCTTCAATGCCCCAAAGAATATTTCACTTACAGCGCTATTCCATGAGTAATAAAAGCACTTTGTTAACAGTTCTGTAGTCCTTAAGGCCCAGGAATACTTTGGAAAATCTAGTCTGGTCGTGTACCTGCCACTGCCCAGAGAATGTCACCAGTGGCTTTTGGTACCGTGTGTGTGCATTCTGTAGGGGTGAATCTAAAGAAAATGTTACCTAACTACTGACAGTAAATGATGTTTTTCTTTTACAGAACGGGGCTATGATCCCTACAACCCTGAGCTGCCCAAGCCCTCGCTGGAGGCAGAGGATGGGGCCCTGGCTGATCTTACAGACATGACACCTGGCATTCTGGAGCTTGAACTGGTCAACAAAGCCATCGAGGCAGTCAAAAATGAAGTTGAGAGAGAGCAGAAAAAGTATGAGGAGCTGTTGGAAACAACAAAGGAGCTCAGGGCCTCTGATGCCTCCCTTATTTCAGAAACACCTGTGTCAGCTGCCGTGACACAAAGTGATTTGTTTACCTCCTTAGAATATAATCCAGGTAGCTACAACTTCAGTAATAACTCCGACTACAACCCTACTCCTTTTGCTGCTGCTGCTGGCCAGTCAAGTAAATACACTTTGGATTCGTTGCGATCTAAAGGTAACTCACTGGAATACGTTCCCAAGGCTGTAGCCCAGACTAAAAAATACAGCAGCACTGTCACTAACAATAAATATGTCATCGATGACTCTAAGCCTTCTACTGACTTGGAGTATGACCCACTTTCAAACTACTCAGCCAGGCTTTTGAACAAAGCTACAACGAAGGAGCTGAAGGGGTCAAAAAGGGGAAGGGTCCCTAGTTATGAGGATTCCTATTCTCCTTCACGAAAGAAGCTCTGCGAAGTACCCGATGAGTATGAAGTGTGTGCCAGGTTCTCCTCCTCTGAAGATGAGGCTGATGCAGAATACAAATCGACCTCTGTTAGCTCTCCATCAAAAGCTGGTTCAGAAAGTGAATCAGATGATGGATTGTCCAGCAAAGAGCGGAGCGCTGCGTCGGATGACTTCACTTCTCAGGGTAGCAAAGAAACTGCAGCAAAATATGGCGTGGAGGACCTTCCTAGTTCACAGAAAATCCCTCCAAAAAATATATTGGAGAAGAATGCCAAAGCAGCAAAATCATATTCTGGTAAGAATGACCAGGAAACTGAAAATAAAAACAAAGACTCAAAAGATAAAACAAAGAGGAAGAAATCAGATGTTAGTAAAACGCCTGGCCTCAGTGAGGTTAGTAAGAAAGAGAAAAGTAAAAATGCGGAAAAAGACAAAGTAGGCAAGAAAGAAGAAAAACTGAAAACAAAGAATGAAGAGAAAAACTGCAAAGACAAAAGTGTTAAAGTGAAAACCGATGGGAATTTAAAGAAAGCTGATAAATACAAGTCAGAGAGAGTGGATGAGCAGAAGAAAGAAAAATCCAAGGGTTCCAGCAGTAGTTCAGGGAAAAGCAAGAGTGAGGATGTCACCAAGGGCTCCAGCACGGAGAAACTGGGTAGCAGTAAGAAAGAGTCTAAGCTAAAGACAGCTGACGTGAAGAATGGTAAGGAAACCTCTAGCAGTAAAAACAAAGACAAAGGGACCAAGACCTCAGCAGTGGAGCAAAAGAAGGAAAAGGTCAATCTTGCAGGAAAGGGAGATCCAAAGAAGGGTCAAAAACAGCAGAGCCTGAGTCACGTTGACCTGTTTGGAGATGAGAGTGGGGATGAGGACGACAAGGGCAAACCTGTGCCATCCACGTTACCTGACGTGAGCTCAGACTCGGATGGTGACAGCAGTGGTTCAGATTCTCAGAGTGAAAATAGAAAGGCAAAGAAAGCAAAGCGTTCTAAGTTGTCAAAGTCATCATCATCTTCCTCAACATCTGATGACATTGATTATTCCATCCTGGAGAAGGACTTGGACTTTGAGACAGACCCCATGGAGGAGTGTCTCAGGATTTTCAATGAATCCACTGATGTGAAAACTGAAGACAAGGGGAGGCTGGGGAAGCAGGTAATGCCCGTTTGAGTTGGTTCTCTCAAATCTAAATGTGAAATGATACCGGTTTGGTTTAGTGGTGCTGTGTATTTCAAGTTGCTGAAGAGCACTATGGAAGGAGACAGTATGTTGGATGAATCTTATCCCTGTTGCAGCTGTTTTGAAGAGCTTGCACCTGAGTTTAGCTGCTGGAGGAGCGCTCATCTTTTGAGCAAAATGCTGGGAGTTTTAAAGCCTTTTGCCAAACTCTCTGTTGCAATAACAGCAGTGATCCATTCTGATAGAGCTCTGCCTTGCTGACAACTAAGGGCCTTTCCAACCCTGCTGTGTGGTGTCCTGGTGTAAGGCAGGTCTCTGTGTAATCTATTAAGCATAGCTTGATTTTGCTTGTTTAGGATCAGCTGTTTTTAATGTAATTCTCAGCTAGGAAAGGCAGCTTGATTTTTGGCTCTGTTGCCCAGTTTAAGTTCATTTCAGTGCTTTCCAAATAAGACTCAAAATGGGCCAAATTCAGAAAGCACCAACCCAGGTGCTCTGCCCTTGTGCTCTGCTGCTATCACAGGTGTGCAGTGGCAGAGCTCAGCTGCCCAAGTGTCTCACTGAACCTGGCCTTTGCACACCTGTTACCTTACATTCCTCAGATTAAAGTGTAATTTTGCCCTGTTCTGGAAAGCACCACAGTGTGGAGGTGCTTTGAGAGAGAGCTGCTTGGCAGCGACCTGCTTCCCTGCAGCTTTTCAGCAGAATGGCATTGCTCACTGGGAATTTGGGTTTGTTTAGGGGATAACTTTGTAGCTGGAGCCCCTGTGGCCTGGGCTCAGCTCTGGTTGGAGGGAAGGTTGATGTGAGCAGCGTGGTACTTTTCCACTTGGAAGGATAACTGAGAGAGACTTTATTAGGGATGTAACGAACTGCATTAATGGGCTGAGCAAGTTCCTTCAGAGTGCTGCGATGCGGTGTGAGGTGCTCCTGCAGAGCACCCTGAGATGTGCACAGCTCTGCTGGAGTGGAGCTCATCCCAGCTCTGCCTCCAGCCTCAGACCTGAAAGCTGTCAGTCCTGGCTCTGCTCCCAGCACTGCTGGGGGCTGCAGGCAGTGCTGAGTGCAGATCAGCTAGAAAAATCCTACAACCTTCTGAGATGGAGGGGATCTTTTAAAGGCCATCTAGTCCAACTTGCCTGCAGTGAGTGTGGACACCCATAGCTTCATTGGGTGCTCAGAGCCTGGTCCAGCCTGAGCCTTAGGAATAAACCTGTGTAAAGGAACAGCTAAGTTGAACACAAAGATTTAATGTTTTTTTTGCTTGTTATTTTTGGGTTGTTTTTTTTTTCCCCCTCTTTAGGAGCAGGTCTGAGATGTTAGTTTCAGCTCCTCGTGGAGGAGCTCTGGGTTTCTTGCCATTCAGAAATATCACCCAGGGATTGGTCCCTGCAGCCCTTCCGTGGGTAGGGCTGTAGGTGCAGGGATGTTTCCCTGTGTGTGCCATGGCAGTGCAGTGGTTTGGTGCTGGGCACGCATTCAGGACCTGCTCTGGAAGTGTGTCATACCAGCAGAAAATGAGTCAGCTCTAAGCAAGAAACCCAACCAAACAACCAAACATCCTGAGTTTTCAGCATGCCGTGAGAAGTGGGTGGCTGGAGGTGAAGGCATTCCCATCTCTGTGTCAGGTAGGGGCTGGACAGAACGGTGCTGAAGCTGTGTGCTATGCAGCCCTGGTCACCCAGTGGGAGCAGTTGTGGCTTTGCTGGTGGCTCTGGGGGTCAGAGTGGGTCTCATTTAACAGCTCACATGTGTTTTTTCCACCTGCAAGGACCCTCTGTTCACCCAAAAGGAGGTTTGTCTGATCTTCTGGCAAGGTATCCTTGCCTGTTCAGTTGTGGAAGCTTGTTCTTTTTGTCTTACAGCCATCGAAGGAAGAAGTAAATAAAGAAAAGACAGAAGAGAATTTAACCACCTTATTTCCCGGCCAAAAACGAAGGATCTCTCATCTTGTCAAACAAGGAAATGTAAGTGCAGCTCTCAGGAGACATCTAAAGTGACTATTTTCTGTCCTGGGACATTGGGGCATGGTGTGGTCCCACGTTCAGGCAGCAGCATATGAACTGTTCACACTGGAATACTTTTACATCATTTTTTTTTTTTTCCTTCCCCTTTCTGATTTCCTAAAAATGTGGTCAGGCATCTGTTACAAACAACAGCCACACTCCAAGAAACAATGATAAAACCAAGGGTAAGCTGTGGAAGAGTGAGTGGACTCTGCACCTTGTTGCTGTGGGGATTGCCTGGTGTGCCCTGCTGCTGTAGGACAGCTTCTGTCAGTCACTTACATTAAGAACAAGGTCAGGCTGTGCTCTGTGGTACTTCTCCTTATCGTATGGAACTAAAAGACAGCTGGAGGAATCTTTGTAAGATGTTAAAAACCTTTACTACATTTATATATGCTTTGATTCGACGAAGATACTGACAGTATCTTGTTTGATATTGTTCTTCTGTGATTGTGGGAATACTTGAAATACGGAGGAGAATTAAAAAAGGAAAAAAAAAGCAAGGAAGACACGCTGATCTTTTTATTTCTTTCTCCCTGGGATTTTAATTCTGTTTTCTCTGAGGGTTTAATGTGTTTCCCTCCAGGTGCTGAGTGCAGATTAGTCAGTTTTATGTTCTAGCAGGAGAAGAGTGGCGGCTGAAGCACTGATTTGAGCTGGGAAGCCCAAATTAATTGTTCTTCCTTTCTGCTCTGCTTAGGAAAGGTTTCTTTGCTTTTAATAATTTGAAGCCCCGAGGTCAATACAATGCTGTTTATTTAACTACATATCTTCAGCCAGTTCATGTGTTTTGATAAGGCCCCTTTCTTCCAAAGTGAAGAGATAAGAGACCGAAACAAATGGGTTGGAAATTCATTAACTCAAATATTTATTGCAAATAGGTGCCTTTTAGACGTGTACAAATCCCGAAATACATTTTCTTAATGTGACAGCTGATCCCAAAATGCTTTCCAGAGCCCTGAGACCCAGCACAGCCATCGTGTGGGCAAACAGAGCCAGCCTGGTGTGCTCAGCACCGGGACGTGCCTGCCTGGGGCTGGCAGCTCTGTGCTGCTGCCAGGTGTGTTCAGGAGGTGCTGTTAGACCTGAACTGCTGCTTTTGCCTGCATGGTTACTCGTGCTTTGCCACGTCCCTCCAGGTCGAATATTTGCTCAGCCTTGCTCGTGATTTATAGCTCAAACACTGAGCAGGCTGAAGGGGAGGGAGCTGAGTTCTTAGCTGAGTTTCCGAGGGGGAATGGCGGGTCAAAGGAATTGAAGGTGAGGCAGCAAATGAGTGTCCTGTCCTGCTAGGAGGGCTGTAATTATCCTTTAATGGTTGGCTGTACTCAGTTTGGTTTCCAGAAGCCGCTGTCGGCTCAGAGGGCAGGAATGCAGGAGGTGCCAGCTCACCCCAGCTGGAGGTCTCCAAAGCTGTGTCGCACATGGGGCTGTTTGGGCTGATTTCTCACATTTCCGTGGTTATTAAGTAATGTGGCAAAGTTTGTACTGCTTCTCTTGTTCTTCTGCTCCAAGAGAACTTCTCCACGCCGGTGTCATTTTTGGCACCTTTCCCACAACCTAAATTTGGACATAAAGATAATGCATGTGTAACATGGTTGTGTCAGTAACGGCCGAAGCAATGCAATACTTCCACAAGCAGCAGGGGCAGTGCTCAGAACTGCTTTGTGTAGTTCTCTAATCCCATAAATACGTACGTGTGTGTGTGACTTGTAACTCGATTGTAGGAACCAGAGTGCTGAAACAAAGCTGCTGGGAGGTGGGGAGCTGCTGGGGAAGATGGTGCTGGTAATTTGGGATGGGAAAGACAGCAAAGGAGGAAAGGAATGAGCTGCAGCAATCTGCATCGTGTAGCAAAGGGAAAGGGGGAATAGTTTTCATTTTATTAGAAGCTGAAGCACGCAGTGGTGTTCAGGGATGTGGGGCCAGATTTGTTTTCTAACACAAGATGTGGAGCTGGGTGTTGCTGAGCCCACTTCTGGGCTCCATCACTGGTGATGGACAGCAGGCACCCTGGCCATTAAAAAGCAATGTGAATACCAGCTCAGGGAAATCCCAGAGGGATGAGAGGTCTCACCAGAGGGCGAGTCATTGGTGCTGTGCTTTGTGGTGGGTGAGTGAGCTTTGCTTTCTGGAATACGGTTGGGATCTTCCCTCCAAAACCAGGATGTGCAAGCATGGATGGGTCAGGGAAGAGAAACCTTTCTTGGGTGGATGAGAACCGAAGGGTGGGGATTGCTGGCTCTAGAAACCTTTTTGTCTGTGCAGGCAGAGGTCCCGAACAGACCCGTAGTCCGGCCGTACCGCCCGCCCACAGCACAGGAGGTGTGCTACCAGAGGATCCAGCTGGCCCAGCAGCAGGCAGCACAGCTGGCCGTGGCTGTCCAAAAGGCCTCCCTGTCTTTGCCAGGAGAAAAGAGGAGGATTGCTCACGTGCCAAATGTAGCCCTTACTGCAGCAGTCAAACAAAGTAAGCCGGCAGCGTTACTTGTCATCGCTATCTTGTCCTCTCTGCTGTTGAAAGGATGCTCACTGTGCTTAAATTTCTCTCAGGCTGAAAACGAGAAACTATCAGGAGGGCCACAATTGGAATCTTTGCTTAGGCACTGATGGAAGGTCTTTCCCCTGAGGAGTGCCATCAGTTTCCAAAAAGCGACAGGCTAAATGTACAGCTCTTTCCTGTTTATTCTTTGGAGACTGTTTGCTCTTCTTCCTCTTTGAGGAGGTGGCTGAGCAGGAGGGAAGTACTAATTTGTGCTCATCAGTATGTGTCCCACTGTGGTTGGAAGGGCTCAGAGCTGACCTGATGAGCAGGTGGTGCATTGTGGCTGGCAGGGTTAACTCTTTGAACTCGACTGACTCAATTATCTCAAAGCAACAACAGCAAAAAAAAAAAAAACAACAGAAACAAGGCATGGTTCCTAGCTGAAGGCTCCTTCATCCTTGCCTGGAAGGTGGTAAAATTACTTAATTTTTAACCCTTGGGAGGCTTCTATTTGGAAAAAATGCAGTTTGTAGCACAGCAAGTCCATTCTGACAGCTTGAAGCCCCGTGGTAGCTTTTCTCCTGAAGTGTGTTGTCTGTTCTTTGCAGGCCTGGTGAGTGGCAAGAAGGCTGCTGCTGGCAAGAGTGTCACACCTGCCAATGACTCCGAAGCTCCCACCCTTCCTCTGAAGGCTTGCACCTTAGCTGGGATGGCTTCCAAGACCACCAGCACCACTGTGCAGAAAAGGATAGCGCACGTTCCGTCCTTGCAGGTAAAAGAGATGCGATGCCTTGTTTTGCAGCTCCATTTTTGGTTATCCCTCATTGAGGGTGCTGTGGTGAACTGTTGCTGTTCCAAACTTAGCTCTCAGAGAAGTGGTGTTTTGATTAGGATGATTAAATGGTTTCTTTCTTCCTGTGGTTTTCCTCGATAGCGTTGTATAAAAAATTAAACACTTGAGCGTGGAAGGCTAGAAATACTTAAGTGCTATGCTGCTCTCTTTGAATATTGATCTCTCATTTTCAGTTTGAGTCTTTTGTTGGGCTGTCTGGCTGGGTCTGTAGCTGCTCGTGTCAGGGACTTGAGGTCTCTCCTGCGTGAATGGATTGGTGACCTTCCAGCCTTTGTGGGCCAGACTGAGGAAGGCATTTATGAATAACGTCCCGCAGCAACCTGTCTGGTTAAAATGTGATGATTTAAACTTCATGCTGCAGTTTATATCTGGGAGAAAAGCATTTTTTCTCCCTCTTTTTTGATACCTGCCCAGCCTTTGTGTACTTTTGATAGCGATGTGTAACCCAAAGCTAAATAAAAGCTGAAAGCATAAAATGCTTGCCATTGTTAGAGAGGTGGTGTGAGAGGCTGAGAAAACATACACGTGTAACAAAAAGGACCAACCCCCCTTCAACAGGTTTAAACAAGACCCAGGAATAGAAAGAGATGGATCAGAGTGGAAGTCTCACGAGGAAAAGATGCTCTCTTCCCACTCAGGTCCCTCATCCTCCTCGGGTCTCTGTTTGCTGCAGATGGGTTTGGTAATGGATGTCTCTTGGGTAGGATGGAGGAGAGTCAACAAAGCGATTGGATGCTCTGGAGGTGCACTGTCTTCTCCAAAGAAAGAGGCAGATTGTGTGATTTGGGAGATGAATTGGTAGCAGTAGGTTGTAGCTCGGTGCAACAAGCAGTTTCTATGCATGAAGGACGTGTTGCTCAATTTGAAGGGGAAAAATCCTTACAGGAGCATGAGCAGCATTAGAAAGGAAACAAAAGCAGTGAGGTCACAGGAACCCCAGGGAAGCAGGGTGGCTTAGCTGGCTGCCAGAAACGAGCCTCCTTCCCTCCCTCCTTACGGCTTCAGCACTTACAAGAAAGAACAAGTCTTACCTGGTGTTGTGTGTTCGTGCCTTCAGCTCAAATTGCAGTGCTTGGTGCTGTGCTAATCTCAACTCTCTTAATGTAAATGTCATCGTTTTCGTGGTCTGGGATGCTTGTCTATGCAAATGCAGTGCTGTGACTAATGTTGCTGGGGCTGTGCAGCTGGAGGAGCTGTGTAACAAAACCTGGTTGATTTTTTTTTTTTTTTTGAAGCAGTTCAAATACTGAAAGGGCACAGAAGCTTCAAGCAGTGTTTTTAGGACCAGAAATGATTTGTGTTACTTTTAGCTCTGGACTGATTTTCAGAAAGGAAGTGAATAATGCAACAGAAAATGGGAGTCTCAAGGTGACGTGTTTGTTAAACCCCAAATAGCCTCTTTCTCTCTCTGTCTCATCTCTAGAGCACCAGCTTACAGAGGCCTGTTATTCCCACAGAATTTGGTGCTAAAGTCCCAACAAACATTCGTCAAAGATATCTCAATCTCTTCATTGATGAGTGCCTGAAATTCTGCTCTTCCTCCCAGGAAGCCTTTGATAAGGTCTGTACTGGTGCTTGCTTCGTGTGAGTAATGTCTGTAGTACTGTATGAAGCCCTGTGCTTTGGCTGAGACCTTCTAAAATGACAGCAAAACCAGAATATTCTCCTATCCATGTGTCTCTATAGAGAAGGTGAATGTCAAATAATTCCAAACCAGGCAACAGAAAATAGAATTCCACTGGGGGTTTCCAATAGGAAAACCATCTTTCTCTTCGTTAGGAGAGCACACAGTGTTTTCTTTAGTCCCAGAAGAGGGACTTAAGGATGTGCATTGTGGCTGAGCTGGACAAAAAGACCCTTTGCTCTGATACAAACACATCCTACAGTCTGAGCATTCAGTAGAAGCAGGATGGATGCAACTGGCAGAACTTGCTGCCTGTGAACAGTGCAGAATGTAAGGAGCCTTCTGCCAGCAGGGAATATTACAGCAAGATTTCCAAAAACAGAGTTGAGAATCTCATGTATTTCACTGGAAAACTTTGGCTTTGCTATTAGTTGGGCCAGCACAGGGCACTGTGGTGTGTTCTGTAACCAAAACAGATGCTATGAGGATATTTATATTTTTGGTAATATTTTGCCTTTGCAGCTCCTTGGGGAAAACATTCCTATCGCACTCGAGGAATGGCTGCTGTCCAAACTTTTTTTTTGTCCAGTTCAGAGCTTTGTCTTTCCCTTGTGCTGCCCTTGAAGTGAGGAAAGCAGCCTTTCCCAGGCAGTTCCACAGTGCCCTGTTAACCTAAGGGAAGGTTTTATACAAAAATGCTTCTGGAGCATCATTTAAAGTATGTTTTTTCTTGGCAGCCCCAAGATCCAGTATATATTGGTGCTGTGACACAATTATGTTTTGGAGTCTGGTACTTGGATTCTGCACTTTAAGATGCAAATATTCCTTTTTTTCCCAAATTTCCCCAAAGCAGCAGTGGGAACAGAGTACATGGTAACGAATTGCACTGTTTGCAGGCTCTGGCAGAAGAGAAGGTGGCTTATGAACGCAGCACCAGTCGCAACATCTACCTGAACGTGGCAGTGAACACCTTAAAGAAGCTCAGGAGCCTCGTGCCCAATTCCCCCTCCAGTACGAACAGTACGTACCACGTTTGTGGTTTAATAAGGAGCCTTGCTTGGATTAGAAGCCACGGAGAGAAACTTGTTGAAAAGACAGACCCATTTCTCAGAAGCATTATGCTGAAAGGCAAACAGCTCCAGTTAGCTTTTTATAGTCTGGCAAGCTTTAATGGGCCTTCAAGAGGCGAGTCCTGCAATGCTTTGTTGGCTGTCTGAGTCTAAATGGAGATAATGCCACATGGATTATTTTTTTTTTTTTAGCACAAGTTCTTTAAAATGAAAAGCCTTGCTAATGGAGTAACTTTCACATGATACCTTCAAAGTGATAGACTCGTCCATCACCGCAGAAATCTGTTACACACATTAAGCTTCAAGAGAGAAACGAAGAGGGTTAAGACATTTCATTATTGGCTCTCGAGAGGGTACATTAAACAATCAATTTGTGCTGTTCTTGTGAATTTTTTTCTCCCGGTCTCTTCCCTTTTCTCCCCTCTGTCTTCATTACCTTCTTAGCCATTAGTCAGAGCGGCTGGACTTGGGAGGCTGGCCTTTAGGAGAGGGCTGCCAGTTAATGATTACTAAAAAGCACCTATCTGCCATTATCTGATGTGCTGAGCACACTCCAGAGCTCCGAAGGCTTTTCTGAAGGAAGGTGAAAGATGCAGTGTGGGAGTCTGGCCTGTGGGCACCCAGCAAAGCTGCATCACTGCAGATGGGTCGAGTTGTGTCGGTGCTCAGCCCCTCTCTTTGCTCTCACTCAGGATGGCAGCTTGGTGTGTGCAGTCAGCAGGTAGAGCTCCCAGAGTCTCCTGGGGAGCTGTAAAAAAAAAAAAGTCCTTCTCTGCCCTTAAAAAGTTGCAGCGGGCTGACTGTGCAAGCAGAAAGCTCCCTGTAGTGCTGGAATAAGCTAGGAACACTGCACCACTGTACACATACTGATTTCTGGAGCAGAGAATGCGAGAGGATAAATGCAGTCCTCTGTTTGCCTGTGTGCTATGCCCAAAACTCTTCCAGAGTTGTATCTGAGTATTTCATCTCTGTCCTGTTCTGCTTCTTCCCTCTTGTCACTGCAGAAACAAGTAACAAGAAGGTGGTGTCCCATGAAGCTGTGCTGGGAGGGAAGCTTGCTGCTAAGACCAGCTTCACCCTAAACCGGTCAGGGAGCTTGAAAGCAGAGGATTTAACAGGTAAGACCCTGCTCCTGCAAAGCTGTAAGCTGGAAATTATAGCTGGAGGTACGACACACTGACTGGGAATAGCAGGACCTTGCTGATGCATGAAGAGCTTTGATTTATCTGTGGGGCTGAGTTATGAGTTATTACCTGACTGCAGCACGGTGCTGATTAGCACCTTTCTTGCTTCCCTGCTCTGGGCTGTGGGTTTGCTGATGTTGTCCGTGTGGCTTTGATGTAGTGTTGGTAGCTGTTCAGAACTGTTTCTTGTGTTTTGGGTATTACTGACTCGTGGCTTTTTTTCTGTCTTGATTTTACTTTAACTTTCCTCCCCTGAAGGATTACTTTGTGGTGTGCCCGTCAGATGAAAGGCAAACGCACTGATATCTCCATCTGCTCTGCAGGGCTCATTTTCACATTTAGGAATGTCATAGTAAGGTCATGTAGTAGCCAAAGGATTGTGCCACAAGCATTATTCACTTTGGGTCAAATTGTTTATGGGTATTCAGGCTGCCAAGAGATATGGGCAAATTGCTGAGGAGATCAGAGAAGAGACAGGGATGCCACGGAGCAGAAGGAATTGACGTGAGGAAAGCTTGAAAGGGCCCTGTAGCTCATCTAAGCTACATCAAAGGGTGCACAGCAATATTGGAGGGGTTTAACACAGCACTGAAAGAAGAGCTATTGAGCAGAGAAGTTATAACTGCTCTATGGAGTGAAACAGTCAGAAATCAACAGCAGGAAAAAGCTTCTGATAAGGAGTTTTTTAGCTAGCTGCGGGCAGCCTTTGAGGAGTGTTCTGTGGGCTGTGTTACAAACGATCAGTTAAAGCATAGTGACCATTACAGGCATGAGGCTTCCCTTGTTTTAATACAGATGCCTGAAGATGGGGCCCTTGGGAGGAATTTCAGTCCTGCTTTCCAGATTGGCCAACCTAGTGCTGGTTGTTGGGAGAGGTGGCAGTCAGCTTGTGCCGCTGTCAATAGTGAACAAAGGCAGTTGAAAGTAAAGTGTGAATTGGAGGAGTTCCTGCCAGGTGTTTTGGTGAGGCAGAAAAGCTTAAGAGAAAACAGCACCTGCTTTTGTGGTCTGGCTTTATTGTTGTGTTTGATACATGCAGGAGCTGCCCTGTACCGTCGACTGAAGGAGTATCTCATGACTGAGGAGCAGCTGAAGGAAAATGGTTACCCCATGCCTCACCCAGAGAAGCCAGGCCGTGCTGTCCTCTTCACAGCAGAAGAGAAGAAGAGCACTGACTGTAAGCTGGGCTGTTTTATTCTGCAGTCTTTGCCTATGTCTCAGTTGGGGGGAGGCACCTGTCCTACGTGCAGCACTTTTTGTATCGAGATGTTCTGCTCTCAGCATGGAGCTGCCTTTGCTTGTCTTGCCACGTGTTGTGCAGCTGTTCAACTAGTGCAGGTTTTAGGATTTTTCACTTAGACAAACTCCAACCCTGTTATGGTAGTGGGGAGGAGAAGCTCCTCATCAGCACTCTTCATGCTCTCCTCTTCCTGGGGAAGGATTTTTTTGGGTCTCTGCACACAGCTTGCTGTGATGGTGCACCAGTGTGGGTCATGCCGTGCTGCCAAAGGCTGCACAGTTTTGGTGTGGTTGTTAGACAGTACTGGGCAAAGTAGTTTCCAAGAGCCCTTTTTGCAACTAGACAAAGCATTTGTCAGGCTTCCCCTGGGCAGGGTGGGATCCTCCTGTCTGAATTTTCCGATATCCTGCAGCAGGACTGATGCTTCTCAAAAGCTGAATGGAGCAGACTGTAATGCAGGAGGGGTAAAATATATACTTAAGGTACATTTTGAGGTGCCTTGTCAGGCTCCTCTGAGCATCTCTTTGGAGAGACATTGCTGAAGTGTGTTAAGTGCTCATCCATGTTAACACCTTGTGTCTACATTTGTCCTGTGGTTGCTGAAGCAACCTTTATGAAAGCTCTCTTACATTAACACTGTTAAGTACTGTATTTGTGCGAGCCCTTCTCTTCAGCTAGAATTGTGTACAGCAGCTGGCAGGCTGAGATCACGTTGCTGGATTCTGCTTCTCTAGTTTCTTACAGATATTTTAGGATTTTTGAGTTTTTTCTTCTTTCTAACCAGTCTGCTAATGCTGTGACCATGGTCAGCAGATGGAAATGAACCAGACAGATGTTGTGCAAAGCAACAGTGTGCTAGAACTCAGGGAATTGCTGGGGAAGCAGGTGCATGACAGTCACCTCCTTTTCTGGGGTGTTTTGCATTTCCCTTCTTTGAATTGTGGGCACTACTGAGAGTGCAGGTGGCAGGAGGGAGAAGTCCCCACTTGGAGGGCTGCACTGTGCTGTGTGTTGTAGGGAATCCCAGCAGAGGAGCTGTACCCGTGGGGAACTTGAACATCACTTGGAAGTGTCACAGCCCTCTGGAAACCAGGCCTCATGAGCTCCAGTGTCCAGAGAATGACTTGTTTATCCTGGTTCTTGAAATAACTGTGTTGGAGCACGACATAGTTTGCTGTGGATGGAGAAAACACAGAAAGCGTGAACTGTTAGAGCAAATGTTGCACATCAAAACCAACAGGCAGTTTTACTTTTGGCTCTGAGAAGTGGTTTGGGGTGAATTTTGCAGGACTGCATTTTAGAGGAATTGCTGTGTCTTCGTGGGAGTTTGAGAAACCATATTTGGCATCCCTTTAATTGGAAATATTTGCCTTTTTCAGTGAGGTGTGGGGCTTTGAGGAGTGGGGTGGATCTACTGGTGCTTTGGCCACGTAGAACAGGTACAGGATTTGCAGCAACCTGACTGACTTCTCTCTTCTCTTGAAGCCTCCTGCAGGATTTGCTGTCGTTGTGGCACTGAGTACATGGTCTCAGCCTCTGGAAGCTGCATCCGCAAGGAGGAGTGTGTCCATCACTGGGGGAGGCTGCGCAAGCAGAGAGGTACATCTCTCAGGGAGGGCTCAGCTGTGTGCTACATGTGCTCTAGATCCCCAAATGTCTGGGGCTGGAACTGCTGTGGAACGTTTTGTGGCTCTGGAGCTTGTCACTCGCAGGCTTGGCAGTTCCTAGTTTTGTCACTGGGTGGCACAGGCTTGCAAAGAGCTGCTGAAGAGTAGTGGGACAGTCCCTAAGATGTGACAATGGGGCTGGAACAGAGGTGGTTATTTCAGCTTTAAAAAAAGAAAAAGATTAAGGGAAGAACAGACTTCCTGTGTCTTTTGAGAAATAAATCTTCTAGGAGACCTGAGAGCACAAGGCCTCTCATTGCCTGAGGGGGTTCACTGGTCTGGGATCAACTCATTTGCAGCAAGATGCTAGCCTAGTTTGAATGAACTCTGTAGTTTTCTGCTAAAGCATCCATGGTCAGTGAATCTTAAGCCCCTTAGGTTGCTAACCATGAATCCATACTTAGTTTTCCCCTTTTACTTGATAAATTATTGTTTCTGTGCTCATCCAGGACACCTCTGCACTTGGGAGCTAAAGTTTAGGTCTTGTTGAGGGAACTTTTCTCTTTGACTCTTAACTCATGCTCTTGCAGTGCCGGGTGGATGGGAAACTCATTACAGCTGCTGCTCAGGAGCTGTGGGTTCAGCAGGCTGCCAGGTTGCTAAGGTAAGTTGTTGAGCAACACCTTTTGATTCTTAATGACATTTGTCCTCTGCATACAGTGGTGTTGGATTCCCTTGGGGGTGTGGAGGGGAAGCAAGTACTTCTTAAATGTCTTTTGCTACACAAAGATAGGAAAATGTAGTGTTTGGCAGGAGGGAGGATCACAGCTGTGTGGAGCTGAGGTGGGTTTCCATTTTACAAATGCAATTTTTTTAGCACTTTTCCAAGCAAAATGTAAACATGTTTTAAATCTCCCAGCAAAAGCTTGGATACAGACTTCTTCAGGGAAACGAGGAAGAAGTGAGAAATAAGGAAATTCCTTTTAAGGAGCAAACTCAGGGCTCACTCAGTTTCAGCGTGTGCCAAAACCTTTTTCCCATTATTTTTTTTCCCTCCACATCCCTGTGTCAAGGTAACCATCTGCTGCAGGCCAAATCCTCTCCCAGTTTTCCATATACCACATGTCCTTTGTTGTGTTGGGGAGGAACTTTCCCAAGGAATCTGTTGTAACCCATATACTGCTTCTCTTCAGGAAGGTGGGGAAAGGGTCACAGCCTTAGAAAGCGGAGTGGAAAACCTGTTCAAGACTGGAGTTTTGGCCCTTTGATCAAGCTGAGTGATGTCTGGGACACCTTTGCACAGTGCCTTTAATTAGACACCAGCCTGGCACATTTGCATTTTCCTGTGCTGTGGTTTGGAAGTCCGTGGGCAGTACAGGGCCAGCGAAGTGGCCTGCAGTTTCTGGAGAGGTGTGTGCCCTTATTGCTGTGCCAGCAGCTGGAGCTGGGAAGTGAACTGTAGGGCAAAATTCCAGGCTTATCAAAATAGAAAGAACAGTCAGCACACAGGCTCTAAAAGCCTGCCCTGCCCAGCCTCAAGCATGGAAGGGATCGCCCATGCTGCCACTTCTTTTTCTTTTTCATTAGGAATTAGAATCTTTTTAATCAGTATTCCAAAAAAAAAACCAAAACAAAACAAAAACAAACCACCCCACAAATACCCAGCAGGGAAGTCAGGAGAAATTGATGAGGCCATAAAACATGACTTCTCTGCATGTTTTTGCGTGGCTGTTGTAGACCATAAAACCTCATGGCCTTTTAAGAAACATACAATCTCTCTAATAGCCTCTTACTCAATGAAGCATGCCACCAGTGCTCCAGGGCGCAGCCATCCTCTCACATCTGCCTCCTCGTTGTTGTGCTGCCAGAGCCTGCTTCATTCTGGCTTTCTTGGGTTTTTCATCCAAATGAATCTTTCAGGAAATTGGAGGTCTGAGTCCCCAGCCTGCTCAGGATGGGAATATGCAATGAGATTTTGGGATGTTCGGGCTCCCAGGGAGCACAGCATCATTCAGCTTTGAAGGAAGACATTGAAAAAGCAATTGATTACAGTAGGAAACTGCTCTGAGTTACTGGATGCATAGCTGGCTATAGAAGAGCACTGTATTTGAGAATGACTCTGGTTGGGTTATGCTGCAGTTAGGGACTGTGGCAGGAGGTGGCAGGAGGGAGCTGTGCATGGAGCCCAGCAGCCGAGCTGTGAGCTGCTGCCTGCTGCTCTTTGTTGCAGCCAAGTCTGCTTCCTTCTCAGGTCTGAAGAACAGAACTTTTTTGCCTTCTTCTCAGTGGTGAAGAACTGGACAGTTGTAGAACATCAACCGTTGTAGAAAAACACCTGATTTGTTGTTATTTATTTTTTCTTTCACTGCTTGGTTACAGTGCAGAGGGAGGGAAAAGATAAAGTTGGAGGGGAAGTAAATAGTTACTATTTGTTGGCCTGGTTGTGTGCTCTACTCATTTATTCATCAAAACACTCAGATTCATGGGCACAGATGCAGAATTGCTGAGTGTAGCCTCTTGCTCCTGCAGTCTCTGAGCATTGCTGGCTTTGGGTGCAGGCAGAGATCAGCTCAGTGTGCTTCAGCTGCCTTGTTGACTTCCAGTGATGCAGTTCTCTGGACTCTGGGAGTGCCCACAATAATAAAGTGCAAAAATGAGGCATGTCCACATTTTGGATACCCCTCTGCCTGCAGGTTTCAGTCTATTGCTGCCCCTGTCCTCTGCAGCCTTCATCCTCAGATGTTGCCAAGTGTGGTTTGGTCCCTTGCAGGGTGAGATGAGTGAGAAGCAGGAAGGGGGAGGCTGAGCACACACTGTGATTATGCACCACGGTGTTGAGATCTGGGTATAAACAAAACCTGAAAAACAATCAGACTGCTGGGGAGTTAAGCAGAGGGCACGGCACTGCAGGGTGTGGTGCAGCAATTCCATCTGACCTGAAACCACCTAAGTGGGCAAAAGGGCAGCAACGGCCTCTGCCCTATGCTCTGCTGTGTTCCTGTTTTCTTGCAGTGGGGCAGGACACCAGAAGGCTGTCAGCAGCAGCAGGACAGGCTGAGTGTGATCTGTGGCTGTGCACGGAGCAGGAGGGCACCTCTTGAAACAGCAGCTCAGCCCTGTGGTGGCTCAGGCCATTTGTGAAACCACTGCCTGAGTTTTCCTGGTAGCTCAGGGAGCTTTCCTAGGCTGAAGCATATTGACCTGAGAACTCTAGCCAGGGATGGTTGGAAATGCTCCTTGTTCATTGCACTGAGCACTGGTTGGCAGTAGCTCATGTTGTCTGCGAGGTGCCTGGTTTTGGAATACAGTGGCTTTTATTTGTAGGCACACATTGATGTTTTCTGCCATTTTGTTAGCCTGGTTTCTCCTGCCATCTGTGGGCTATGATGTGGCTGACACTAATGCTTGGACAGGGATGTTTGATGTGAGAATCCTGCAGCTGGGCATGCCTCAGCCACGAGCTAAGCCAGGAGCCAGCAGTTAGAGCAGACCCCTGCAGTAACACGTTGTGAGCCTTCCCCAGTCATGCTACTCTGAACTGAAAGCTGCTGCCATCTCCTCGTGCTTAGATACGTGATGCAGTGCTGCTATGTGAGCTGTTTGTATGATGCCTCTAGCACTGATCTGACTTAGGAACCAGGTTTGCACCTGGTCACGCTGCTTTTAGGGGGAACTCCTCAGACCCACTGCTGGACAACCCTTAATCCTCATTAACCTTTAGAAATCACTCGTAAAAAATAGCTTTCTTTAAGTGGATGGTTCTTTTGAAATTGAGTTTTTGGTTTCTTGCCCCTTCCTTCCTTCAGTACGCTTCTCTTTTGTTTTTCCTTCAAGCAACATGTCCACGATGGGCGGAAAGAGAGCCTTGATGGCTTTGTGAAGACTTTTGAGAAGTTGCCTACGACTGATGGTTACCCCGGAATCTTCGCGTTAGACTGTGAGATGGTGGGTCCCCAATCAGCAGGGCAGCACAGATACAAAATGAGGCTTTTGGATGAAGGCTGTGTTAGAAGGAAAGCTCTTGTCCTCTGCCACCTTCTCTCCTTTCTGTGGACTCTAAATCATAGAGGTTTATGTTAAATTTACATTTAAATTAGCTCTTAGTAGTTTTGGCAGTGTGTGCTTCCTTTGAGGACACGTGTACCCTTGAGAAGTGGTAGCCAGTTGGTTTACATTGAGCATGGACTGCTGGCTGGCCTCAGTGTGCTGAAGCATCTGTGTTTTGGGAGCTGCAGCACTTCAGCAGCACTGCAAGCCCCGTGCTGAGGTCAGCACACGTTTGTTTTCATGTCTGCTTTCTTGCTTGCAGTGCTACACTAAGCAAGGACTGGAGCTGACGAGAGTAACTGTGATCAACTCTGACCTGAAAGTGGTGTATGACACCTTTGTCAAACCAGACACCAAGGTGGTGGACTACAACACCAGGTGAGGACAGTTTTCTGTGGGTCAGCACCACTAACCTGGGGGGAATTTCTCTGAGCACTTGGCTGAAAGTCCCATGACCATCACATCCTAATGGCTGGAACCTTTTGGGTCCTTCAGTGAGGGAAGCCCTCCTCTCTGTTTTTGCACTGCAGATTCTCAGGTGTGACAGAAGAGGACCTGGAGAACACTAGCATCACCCTGCGGGATGTCCAAGCCGTCCTATTGAACATGTTCAGTGCAGACACCATATTGATAGGGCACAGCTTGGAGAGTGATTTATTTGCACTAAAGGTAATCCGCATGTTTTGCATTTGAGTCTCCCTCTGGTTCTTCCCCACCCTAGTGACTGCTACTAGGAAACGTTTATTTCCAAGCTGGAGGAGGACTCAGGGGTCTGTCTTGTCTCTGAGCTGGTGGGAAGAGGGAGGAGTGGAGGATTGGGTCATGTGTGTCACTTGTGATCTCAGCACAGCTTCAGCGACCGTCCCCAGGAGGACAGACATCCGTTGGAGAGGTGAATGGAGCAGGGCTGGCTGGAAGGACTGAGCTTCAATCTTTTGTCATTCAGCCACATCTGTTTAGCCAAGACTCCTCCATTGGTGTCAGCATCCTTTGCCTGGTCTGAAGTTGTGCTCAAGTGGGATCTGGGCAGGCACAGGAATCTGCTGTGCCTTCTGGGTGTCTGCAGCAACTATTGGAGAAGCAGTTCAAGTCTCTTTGTTGCCTTTGCACTTGATTTTAAAATGTCCATGAGATTCTCTGCCGTGTTTGCTGGGATTTGTGGCGTTCTTTGATCGAGCTGCTTTGACCTTTCAGCTCTCTTGTTTCCTGCCTGGCCTGCATCTGTCTAGTCCACACATCTCTGCTGTCCTGGAGGGAGGGCTGTGTTCTGAGCACAGATCCTAGGGGGCTTGGCTGAGGTCACTGAGGAAAGCATGCAGCAGCAGGAACCAACGTGTAGTCAGTGCTCATGGGCCTTCATCCAGCCATCCTTTATCACACAGCTTCGGTGGCCAAGCTGTGACTGCCAGCCCACAGTGCTGGTTTGGAAGCAGGAGGTTTTAATGGATGCAAAGTGCTTTACTTCTCAGTGGCACCCTTTACCCCGGCCTCTCAGAGGGTTCATCGCCATCATAAAAAGAAATTATTTACAATTTTATCAGCACAAGATGACTGTGTTGGCCTTACAGAAGCGTGGCTTTTTCCCAGCATGGCAGGCTCTGCCAAGAGAATGAAGCTGTGAGCGATGCAGCAGTGTGACAGGCAGTGCTGTGTCAAGTCGTAATGTCTGAAGGCTGTGGCAGTAAAGTCGACATCTCACTAATGGCCGTGGCAAGCTCCAAATGGTGATAGCATTTCAATTTTTATTTAAAGCTGTATTATCCTGCTTCCTCAGTCTTCCTGATCTACATAAGTAATTATCATTGCGCCTGGGTGGGTGCCAAACTTGACTGCAGTCTAAGGGAGATTATCCATAATGTTGGCAGTTTTACACTCCGAAGAGCGTAGCAGGTTGTTTCTGTTAAGCTGCAGCTGTTTGCAGGCACTCACAGAGCTGGGCTATGGAACTATTAATGAGGGAGCTAGGAACTGTCACGCTACATTAGCTGGTGCTGGGAAGAGTTGAGGGAAAGGATGGGATTGTCAGGGTCTCGTCTGAGCCGTGCCACGTTGAGGATCACAGAGCTGCCTTTGGGTCAGATTTCCCTCTTGCACCTCGGGCTGTGGCACTGAGGATTAACCTGTCCTGGATTTGAGCAGTGTGATCCAAAGCAGCGCTGTGTATCTGCTGCTTTGAGTGTGCAGGCAGGCAGGGCTGTGAGGGCGTGTGTGCTGGCTGGCACAGCTTTGGGACTTGACAGGCATGCAGCCTGTGAGGGGTTTGCTTCATTCAGAGCCTCCTGTAGGACTGGTTGGGCCGGAGCTCCACAGGAGAGCTGCGTGGAGCTGAAAGGTTGACCGGAAGATTGCGTTAATATGGTTAATCCTAAGGAGTGCCCATCTGTGTGGGAGAAGGAAAATAAACAAGGTTCTTTCCTGCTCCCTCCCTCCAGCTTATCCATGGCACAGTGGTGGATACTGCGATCGTCTTTCCCCACCGCCTGGGCCTGCCTTACAAACGGGCTCTCCGGACGCTGATGGCCGACTACCTCAAGCGCATCATCCAGGACAACGGTGAGAGCGAGGAGGGGCTGAGAGCGTGGCCTCGTGTCCCACCCCACCTGGCTGCTGTCCCTCGGGCCTGCCTGCCTCCTGCCCTGCTCTCTGCAGGCCCTGTCCTCACTCTTTTGTCTGCACAGCAGCTGTGAACGGGCCCACGTACAAAGCCTGTGCCAGAGCTTCAGTTTGAACCCTGTGAAGCACTTGCTGCTTCCCTCTGTGCACTACGTGGGAGGCAGAGGAGTGGTGTGAGAATGCCAGAGGCAGCTCTCTCAAGGCTGTGTCACGCTCTCCCTGCAAACTGACATTGACCTTTCTGTTTTCCTTGAGCACAGTGTAGTGCTGGGCAGGAGCCTTACGGCCTGCAGACAAGCAGTGCTTCAGGCCTTAGCTGAACCAGGCAGAAGTCCTGCACCTGTGTTTTGTTCAGTGGAAACTGTTCCAAATCCATCGCTGTGGTTCACTGTGATCACAGCTGGGCTTGCACTGCTGTGTGAAGGGCAGTGGGGAGGAGGTGGTGTGGGGAAACAGGGACCAGGCTGCCCTGTGCAGCACAGGGTGTAACTGCTGTCCTTGTCTCTGTCCCCAGTGGAAGGACACGACTCCAGCGAGGACGCCAGAGCTTGCATGGAGCTGATGATCTGGAAGATCAAAGAAGACTCGAAAGTAAAACGATGACCTGCGCTTTCTCTCCCTCCTGTTCCTTCTCCACCTCTTTGAAGCAGTGCAATAAATGCTCAGAGTAACACTGTCCACCCGTACGCAGCAGCATGCTACCCCAGACTCCCCGTGCACTCGCAGGTATCTCATGGACTGCTGGTGGTGCAGCAACGGCACCAGCTGGCTGCCTGCAGGTCCCTGTGTCCACATAGTGGCTCTCGGACCCTCTTTTCTCTGCCTGAGGGGTACTCTGTGGTACAACAGTTGCCCCGTAGGCATGGCAAGGTGGTTCTGAGCAGCACAGCTAGAGGGAACTCCGTGGTTCCTCGGAGAAGCTTGTAGAGGTAGGTTGGATACGTGCAGAAGGATCTTTCTGGTTCAGTTCAAGGTAGATCGTTACTGTTACTTTTTTTCCCAAATGTAACTTAAATTGCTTTTGTAGTCCAAAGCAGTTATCTTCCTGCAGTGTTGGGAGAGGGGTGGGAAATGGAGTAGAGTTGGGCAGGAGGCTGTAAAGTGGATTCTGTAGCTGATGTATGAGCAGTGAGCGGGGGATGGCGAGAGCAGATCGAGCCATCCTATGTGATCCAGTGCTGACCCACTGTGCAGCACAGCCAGGGCTGCAGTGAGGAATGCTTGTGGAGCAGCGAGGTGGGCTCAGGGAGCTCCCTGCTGAGAGCTGGGAAGATGCTGAGTGCTGGCAGCCTGGTACTGCAGGCTGGGCGAGGGAGAGCCCTGAGTGTCAGGCATTGCCTGGACCTCAGAGAGATGGAGCTGTGATGGGATGTGCCACAAAGGGATGTGAGGGCTCCAGGGCAGGAGCTGCACTGAGGAGGGCAGCAGTGAATGCAGACGCTGCCTCAGGTCAGATGGGCTGTCCTTCCCCTCACCCAGGCTTCCCCTTTGAGCTGTTTGGGAGCAAGGTTTTGGGGAGGAGAAGGGTGGTCCCGAATGGTCCATGCACACGTACAGAACTCCCTCCTGGTCCATCTCTGATGGCAGGGACCCGATGTGTACCAGAGCAAAAGCAATAGATGGAAATGCTCCTTTTTTTTTCTTTTTTTTTTTCCAACTAGTTTACATGTTGGGAGCTTTCAGAAAAGCAGAAGCCTCCCTCGTTGTTGTGTCAGGCTCCCCGGGACAAAAGCAGTGGTGTCTGTTGTGCACAGCAGTGGATACCCCTGGCTGCTCGCTCTGCATTCCATCTGCTGGCTGGCAGTGGGGGGGTCCCAGCCTCTTTTTCCCCCCACTGGAGCCGTGCAGCTCCTGCTGCTCCCCTGATGCTCACAGGCCACAACATTGCCCTGCCCTGGCAGCACTGCAGCCGTGGGGCTTCCACCTGCAGCTATGCTGGGTGCTTTCCTCCGAGCCTTCTCCCATCCCCTGCAGGGAGCAGCGCTGTCCACCCAGGTCCAGGGAGAGACAGTTCAGAGCTGCTTCACCAGGGAGGGAAGTTTTCTCCTGCTTTGCCTTTCCCTGGTTTATCCCGTTTGTCTTCACTCCTGGTGGCAGCAGTGCCCTCCTGAAGCGGCTTTCCCCCAGGGGAGCCATCACCCCACCCCCGTGGGTTGTGTCCTGCTGGGGGCTTCACCCCATTGTCTGCACTCGGGGAGGGCACAGCATCTCTGCAGTGCAATCAGAACCCAGAGAGAGGGCTGTGGGTCATTCCCATGCATTGGGAAGGAGATGGGCACTACTGGTGTGGGTGAGAATTGGAGCCTCGTGTTGTCATTGCTGCCCCATAGCGAGATGCTCCCGGCGCTGAGCAGCCCCTGAGCCCCCAGCCCTGGGGGGGGGAAATGCTGTAAAGCAGAGGTTTGTGGCTGCCCAGAGCTGTTTGGGATGTGTATAAATGTTGTAACCTGTCACTTTTTGTAATTGTTTTTAATAAAAGGGTGTTGACTAGATGCACGCTGCCCGTCTGCCTCTGCTTTACCTCCAGGTGGGGCCTGGAGGTGCATCCATGGAGCATCCCTTGAATTGCTGCCTCCGTTATTTCCTCCGTGTCCTCCCAAAGTGGGGGATGATGAGGTGATGCTGTGGGTGCAGCCCATCTCGTGCCCCTGCCCCCCCTTGCACTGCTTGGGGGAGCCCCATCCATCTCCCAGGCGGGGGCAGGAACTTCACGTGCTGAGCGGAGGAGCTGATTCAGCACGGAGGAAAAGAGGTGAAGGTAAAAAGTTCAAATCAAAAACGCATCTGCCATTAGGTGACCTCACTGGCAATGCGTTTTATTTAACGTGCTGCCCGTGGCAATGGCTGGGCTGTCAGAACAGCTCACACTGCCATCCCCATCACCCCACAACTGCCCTCCCCGGCACGCCGCGCTGCTCTCCTGCCCCACCGTGCTGCAGTGGGGCTGGAAGGATGCGGTGCCCGCTGGGTTGGGTGCCAACCACGGGGTGGGGATGCGTTGTTTATGAGCTCCCGTGTGCGCTGAGTGCTTTATGGACTGCCAGCCCAGCACTTGCTTAATCGCCTCCGGGTTTCTGTGGTTAATTGCGGTGAGCAATTAATCTAATGACAGCAGGACCGGAGCGGTGGGGACTTGTGCTGGGGACGAAGCTCTCAGCGCTGCGGCTCTGGGTTTGCCGGTCCTGATGCCAAAGCTTTGGTGAGCAAAGAGATGATTTGTATCTTCTCTTCTATGGCTCCGAAACCTGAGAGCCCCCCCTGGGCCGCCCCCCCATGGCTCAGCGGGGTTATGCCTGTCCCCATTCCTTCCGTGGAGCTGGTGCCAAACGGGGGGAGCTCACCCCGCTGCCCGACACCTGATGCTTCCATCTCCCCTCGGAGCTGACGTGGGGCTGTGCGATGCTTCCCTGGTGCAGGGGGTGCGGTGCTCTATGGGGAGCGCGCCGGGAGGGCCGGATCGGTGGCGGGGGTGTGGCGGGGGCTGTCCCACAAACCCGCGTGGGCTGGGCGCAGGCAGCGGTGCCACGGCCGGGATCGGCGCAGGTATTGCGGCCGCTTTTCCCCTCTCTCTTTTTCCCCTTTCTCCCACCCGCACCGGGGCACCAGTGGGTGTGAGCGGGTGATGCTGGGGGCTGCGTCTGTCTGTGTTGCCCTGGGGGGCGTTTGGACAGTGCTTCGGTCCTCACCTGGGGGGTTGGGATTCGGTCCATGGGGGTTGGATGGGGATGGGGACAGGGATGGCATTGGGAACAGGGACTGGGGATGCAGTGTTTTCCTGTGGGGTCGGATGGAAGCAGCATCCAGGTGTAGTTATAGGGTACTATAGAGCAAACAGCAGCAGGAGGGAAATTCACGGCCCCCACGTGTTCCCTGGGCAGGAGCTGCCGGGTTGCGCGGGCGTTTCCGCTCCGATCCACACCCGGTGCTCATCACAGGCACCTCCGCCTCGCTCTGACCCTAATTAACCAGGAGCGCGCCTCAAGTGGGTGCATTTTAACCCCTGTCTGCAGCAGCCCTGCGTGTGGGGCGCTCCCCTGCTCTGCCACCGGGGTGCTGTGGGGTCCCATGCTGTGGGGTCCCATGCTGTGGGGTTGGGCTCTGTGCAGGCGCTGTTTCCCAGCACACTGTGCTCCTCGGAGAGCCCCGTGTCTGCAGGTGCTTAACGAGCTGTGAGCTCGTTTGGCATCACCTGGGAGCAGAGCACAGGGGGTGACAGCAGACAGGGTTTGGGGTTTGGAAGCGCTGTGGATGTGGGGGTTTGTGGATGTCACAGCCACGTCCTGGAGCAGAGCAAAGCAGCAGCATCCCACCTCTCTGCAGCATCCTCCTCCTCCTCGGGACACAAACGTGCCGACCTGGTGGGGTCACTTAGGATGCGGGGACAAAAGCAGAGCCTTTGGTGGTGGAGAAAGCTGGTACTGTGGATAAAAGCTTTGGGTTTTGGTCCGAGTTCTTGGATAAAGCTGGGTGCTGCCCTTTGGGGTCACCTTGGTGTGGGGTGAGGTGGGGTCTGCAGTGGGCGTGGGGCTCCCAGTATCAGCCTGTGTCATTGGGAGCGATGGGAGAGGAGGAGAGCCTTCTGTGGAAGAATGGGACAAAATGAGACAAAAAATAACAGGGATGGACTTCTGGGGGGCATTGTTGAACGATGGGGTAATGGATGCTTTACGCATCGCCGGCTTCTGACGTGTCGGGATCACAAAGAGCTGCACAAACATTAATTAATCTGCCCTAATGACCCTGTGGGGAGATCAGTGAGTGGAGGGGAATCTCGTCATCGATGAGGGCGGCGCTCCTTTGGCGCGATGGGTGCGATGGCGATGTGAGGAGAGGTTCTCCTTCAATGATTTCCCATGTCTTCATTGGAGAGGAATCTTCGAGTGGTCAGAGTGCAAACTGAGGCTGAAAGGGAGCCCCAGTCCAACCCTGAGGGCATGGGGGACCCAGCCCCACGCCAACACCCTTGAGTAAACCCATAAAGGCCAATGTGTGATGGACCTTCCAAAAGAAATGCCTCTGCATCACCACTTTTGTGACATTCAAACGTTAAGAATGCCATTGTACTTTCTCTGCCATGTCCTGCCCCATAGGGGTGAAGCTCAGCTGCAGAGCATCCCAGTGGGTCCCGCTGTGGCTCAGCACTGCAGATATTCTGTGTCCTTGTCCCCAGGTCCTGGTAGAGGTGGCAGCATGGACGGGCAGGACCCAGCCCTGGGCTGTGAGCGTGAGCAAAAGGGGCAGCCAGGTTGGTGTGCAATGAGCATGGGCTGGGATTTTCCTTTCTTTGGACAGTAGAACGGAGGACTGGTGTAAAATGGTCCATCAGATGGGTGCAGGAGCTGAGGTCGTGGCTGGGATGTCCCAGCTTGGTGGTGTCCACGTTGGGTTAGCAGGAACGGCATCAGAAGGGGAACAAGCATCCTTAATAACAGCATTATGGAAGCATGTCTCCCCAGCTCACCATGAGCACCACAATGGGTCCCAGTGTCCCTGGAGGGGTGAGGGGTGGTGGCTGAGCACAGCCAGTGGTGACCGTGAGCTCTTCCAGCTTTCACCTGGGAAGTGCAGGCCAACAGCAGAGCCCACCACGAGCAGCTCAGGAAGAAATCTGCCTTCTGTTTGAGCAAGAAGAAATACGCGGTGAGTCAGGCGGGGTCAACCATGGGCTGTTTCTGGTGCTGTGCCCCCACTCTGGCTTTAACCTGCCTCATTTTGGCAGGGCAATGCCATTAAGACAGCCAAGTACAACGTCCTGACCTTCCTCCCGCTGAACCTCTATGAGCAGTTCCACCGCATGGCCAACGTCTACTTTGTCTTCGTCATCCTCCTGCAGGTGAGATGGATGCGAGGGAGAAGCACGAGTGAGAAGGACTGTCACCAAAGGAGGGTTGTCTGGTGCTCGGAGCAGGGGACCATTTGTAGGGACGCTTGTGTTCCCACCTCTGACCTTTAGGATGACCACTGTGGGATCTGGAGCTGGCGTGGGTTCCCCTTTTGCACTAGTGCTGTAAGATGGTGTCAAGGGCACTGATCTGCAGTAGCATCCGTCGGATTTCAGGACCTCTGAATGGCTGAAGCTGAGAAAAAACATGATTATTTTAAATCAGTTGGGTTTGGATATAAACTAAGATCATGTAGAAAGCCGCTAGACAAAAATCCTACCGTCCCCAAATCTTAGCTTGGTTCCTGCCTTCTTTGGGCACTTATAACGAGGAGAGCTGGGACCTGAGGTGTCCCATGGTGGGATGGGAGTTTGGTCGGTGAGGTGCCCTTTTCTTTCCCCAGACCTTTCCTGAGATCTCCACGCTGCCCTGGTACACTCTGCTCTTCCCCCTGAGCTGCCTTCTCACCATCCGTGCCCTGCGGGACCTGATGGATGACATTGTGAGTGTGGGTATCGAGGGGTGGGCAGCAGAATGGGCCCCTTTTGCTGTGGAAAGTTTGGGAGATGCCATCATCCAACGTACCTGAGCACCATCAGCTCTACAACATCCAAATCGCTTCGTATTTTCCCTTTGAAAGGATGTGGCCAGATGGTTTCCTTCCTTTAGGAGTGACATCTGTAATATCCCAATCAACGGCTGTAGTCACAGTTTGGCCCCTAGAAATATCCTGGGGGGACTTCTGCCCCTTCATTCATCAGAATGCACCTCCAGATTGCTTCAGTGAGCAGATCCTGTCCTGGGGCTGAGGAACCAAAGAGGTTCTGGCGTTAAGAGGGTTGCTTTCGTGGGACAAGAACGTCTGGCATGGCCCATCCACTTCTTTTTCTCTCTTCTGTGCAGGGCCGACACCAAAGTGACAGAAACATCAACAGCAGGCCCTGCGAGATCCTGTCTGGGGAGAGGTGAGGGGCTTTGGGGAGAAGGGCTCGTGCTTTCCTTGCTGCGAAGCAGTGATGGCTCATCTGGAGTGCTGAGCAGCCCTGAGTTCAGCAGCTGGAAAGGGTTTTGGTGGCACCAGGCCTTGCAAGGTTGCATCGTCCCCCAGATCTGGTGCAGGAGTTGCTTTGGAAGGATGTTTGTGTCCCAACAGGTCCAAGAAGCGCTGGTCTGCATGGTTGACACCCGTAGGTAAGGGGGTGTGGATGTGACAAAGCAGTCCTGTGCCACTCGTGGTGCCCTGATGGCCACGGAGGAACCAACAGCACCCTGCAGACCCCATGCATGCAAGCAGCCAGGAGAGCCATAGGCTGCTCCAGAGGATGGATGCAGTGTTAACCCTGCTGTGCGATATTCTAACCCTGCTGTGACCACAGGGCTGCAGTATTCATGTGTTCTGAATTCCCCTTCAGCTTCCGCTGGCAGAAATGGCGCGATGTCTGCGTTGGGGACATCGTCCGCCTGCACAAGGACAGCCTCGTCCCGGTGAGCGGTGCCCCGCGGGTGGTGGTTGGTGTGCCAAGGGGGCTTCAGCAAGGAGACACCCAACCAGGTGCTTTCCCTTTGCTCCTCCAGGCCGACATGCTCCTGCTGTGCAGCTCAGAGCCCAGCAGCCTCTGCTACGTGGAGACCTCTGACATCGATGGGTGAGGAGTGGTGGATGTCCCAGCTGTGGGCTGAAGTCTCCAGCCTTGGGCACCACCAGAAATGGGGGTCAGGTATGCTAGGGAAGCTGGCAGTCCTGCAGAAACCATGAAATCTGGGGGTCCTCCAACAGCCAACCCTACAGACACTGCAGAAATGGAATGAGCCTTTCATTTGGCCCCCCGGATTTTGGAAATTGGAAGGCCAAGACAATTTTCAGGCTACAGTTTTGGGAAAAGCCCTGCACCCTGCAGAGCAGCTCATGACCTCAGGTCTATCTCCTCATCTCCATTCCCTTCCAGCTCCCCATCCCTCCCACTCATCTGCGGGATGATTTAATGACAGGGTCTCCGGGGGCATGGCTTTTTTCCTGCTTGATGTCTGCCACGATAGCTCCCTATCTTGCTCTTCATCACCATTGCTCATGTAATCACCCAATAATTAATGTCAACTTCTGTCCCATGGGCCCGATAGCAGAATTAACAGTGCTTTTGCCCTGTAGGGTTGTTTCATTCTTCCCTCGCTGACTCTCTTTCGCAGAGAAACAAACCTGAAGTTCAGACAAGCCCTCCTGGTCACCCACCAGGAGCTGACAAGTGAGGAGAGCTTGGCTGCCTTTGATGGTGAGAATCCCAGATGGGTGAGGATGTGGCCTCCACCCCATGGGCACATCGGGGCAGCCTTGAGAGGTCTCCCATTGGCCTCACTCTGTCCCCAGAGACACCAAATGCCATCACTCAGCACTTTCCCTGCTGGAGGGTGGTCCCTACTAAAGGATCTGGATGGAGACCCTTCCCCAGCAGCGTGGTTGGGGTTGGGTTAGGATGGGGGTTAGGATAGGGATTACTGGATTAGGATGGGGGCCACTGGGTTGGGATGAGGGTATTGGGTAGGATGCAGGCCATTGGGTTTGCACACCTTTCCCCTGGCTCAGTGTCTGTTTTCCTACCAATATCAAACTCTGAGACCCAGACTTGAGCTCAGACCCTGGATTTTTCCCCCTTTGGTCCTCCATAGGATGCTGTGCCAACAGCTGTGCGAATGAAGGAGATTGTGCTTTATCCAATGTGGACTGGGCACAGCAGGCTGGTGCTCCAGCTCAGCCTTAACCCGGATCTCCCATCCCACAGCTGGAAGACACACAGGAAAAATCTGAATTTTCCCTCGAGAAATCCTCTTCTCTGGAAGAAACAAAGTGCCTCGTGTTTCCCCCACAGCCAACACCTCCTCTGTGTCCTCTGCTCCAGGGAGAGTGACCTGCGAGGAGCCCAACAGCCGCCTGCACAGCTTCACTGGTGTGCTGCAGTGGAGAGGCGAGGTGCATGCACTCGATGGCGAAAGGATTCTGCTGCGGGGCTGCAAAGTCCGCAACACCGACGTGTGTTATGGCTTGGTTATCTATGCAGGTGAGCACCAGCTCAGGAAGGACAGGATCCAGGATTCTGTATTCCATGTGCATCGTGTCCTGGATCCACGTCCTTTCGTGTCCTCTTGGCCACGCGTTAGCCATGGGAAGAGGAGGGCTGAGATCAGTGGAAGGAGCATTTTGCGTTTTTACTTACTAAATGTTTCTCGCCCAGGATTTGATTCCAAAATTATGAGGAACTGTGGAAAGATCAAGAGGAAGAAAACCAAGCTGGACCGCATGATGGACCGCCTGGTGGTCATAGTAAGAGCTGTGCAAACGCCTCCTGGGGGTGCTTAGAAGCTTCCTCATGAGACGCTGCTTCCTTGGGTGATGCTGATTTTGTTAAGCTTGAAGTATCTTGCTCAGTTCTTGCTTCAGTTCCTGGTGGCTGTGTCATCTCTTCCCCGACTGGCTGCTGGCATTCCTCTTAGCAGGGTTGGGGTGGGGTTTGGGTTGGGGTCAGGAAGGTGGGGAAGTTGAGTTTCACTCTGTTTGCTGTGGATGTGTTCAGCTGAATTCTATGCCACGATCTTTCATCTCAGCCCAGGATAGCCTTCAACTTCTGTGGTGGTCTCAAAGCAGCCTCATGCACACAGGGATGCAGTGAGATGGGCTGGAAAGGACAATGGTTGGTCTTGGTCTGTAGGCTCTGTGGGATGTGCCATTCTCAACCTGCCTTCCCCTGTCAGATCTTTGTGGTGCTGCTGGCCACATCGCTGTGCCTCGCCATTGCCTCAGGGTTCTGGGCCAAGATGTTCCAAGAGAAACACAGCTACCTCGCTGCTCTCTATAAGCACACGACTCCTGCCAAGCAGGCTTTCTTCAGCTTCTGGGGCTTCACCATTCTCCTGAGCGTCATCATACCCATGTCCATGTATATCACGTAAGAACGACAGAGATTGCACACACAGCTGGCACTCAGTGCCCCTCTCCCTCCCGTTGGCCATCATCTGGCAGCTGGGCTTGCAGCCACAAAGTGGGGCTGCCACAAAAGGGGCTCATCACCTGAGCAAGGGTGATGCAAAGTCACACACACCAACGTTGGAAATGCAAAGACACACACACCAACGTTGGAAATGCAAAGACACACACACCAACGTTGGAAATGCAAAGACACACACACCAACGTTGGAAATGGTGGACAGGCTGAGGATGACCAACTGATGAAGGCGATATCTCCTTTCTTGCATTCCCACTCTAGGTTTGAATTCATCTACCTGGTGAACAGCTTTTTTATCAACTGGGATTTGGAGATGTATTATGCTGTCAAGGACATCCCAGCGAAAGCCAGGAGCACCAGCCTCAACGACCAGCTTGGCCAGGTGGAGTACGTCTTCTCAGACAAGACGGGCACCTTGACGCAGAACATCATGAGCTTCAAGAAATGCTGTGTCAACGGGACCATCTATGGTAACTTTTGGTGGTGGCAAGTTGGTAGGGATTGCAGAGCTGGGTTGAGGCCAGACTTTGGCTTGAGGTCACTTTGGTTCTTTTCTCTTCTCTGGCTTGCTGGGAAGCTTGGGGTACGTGGGTTGGTCTTGGTGGTGGAGGAGGTGAAGGAGGAGGAGGTGAAGAAGTCGTCCTTCCCTTTATGATTTATTCTTACGGTGAGTGCATGCGATGCTCTTTGCTTTCTTTAATGATTCAGATTACTTTTTTCCCCTTAGAAACCCCAATTCCTTCCTTCTCTCACTGCTGCATTTACTCGAGCTCTTGGCTGGCTTTTGGTGCTTAATTAGAGACATTTAGAGGGCAGAGCTTTAGCACAGAGCTCCTTTTTCCTGAGATCCTTATCAAACACTGAGACAAACAGTGACAAAAGGAAAGAGGAGGAAAAAAACCATTTGGCAAAGTTTCTAAGCAGGAATAAACCCAATCCTCCTCTTCCTGGTGTATCACATTGCACCTCTGCTAGCAGCACTGCCATGATCCTTTCTGCTTTCTGACAACTGGAATTGCAGATGAAAGCCAGACCTGCATTGTCAACACGAAAAACATAGAAAGACTGAGTTCTCCAAGAATGAAATCAGTCAAACCTGAATGTCCCAATGGCTCACAATGGACAGACGCTGGGCCAGCACTGAAAATTCCCTCCTTGCCAGTCTTTTGGCCAATAAAAGAATCCCAGCAATCCCTTCTAGCAAAAAGCTGCTTGGAGCTCTTGCTAAGCGATGCTCCCAGCTCTTCAGTCACTGAATTGTCTCTTATTTTGGCAGGTTTGGGCACGGGCCATGAGAACAAACAGCCACCGGTGTGTAATTCCCCTCTCCTGCATAGCATGGGGCCAAATATGACCGTGGCAGAGCATTACAGGGTGGCCCCATTGTTTGGTGTCTCGGGTTCCTACAGCCTACCCATGCCTCTTGCAGGGGTTGGGGTTGACCCGGAGCTGCCATGGGGAGAAGATGTTGGACTCCAACAACGTGGGGCTGCGGGAAGCGGTGCAACAAAACAACGATCCGGTGCTGCGGGAGTTCCTGCGGCTGTTGGCCCTCTGCCACACCGTCATGGTGGAGGAGAGGGGAGGTGGGTTGGGGTCCCCAGTGAGTGGGTCCCCTTCGAGGCACAGGGGCTGTGATATCGTTGGTATGAACTGCCAAGGCTGGGATTTTCTGTTGGATAGGGATAGAGACTGGGAGTGGCATCGGGATCCCATTGGGAACGGGGGTTGGGATCCCATGGGGAGTGGTGCTGGGATCCCACTGGGAATGGTGCTGGGATCCCATTGGGCATGTTGCTGGGATCCCATTGGGCGTGTTGCTGGGATCCCATGAGGTTGGTGTTGGGATCCCATGGGGAGTGGTGTTGGGATCCCATGAGGTTGGTGTTGGGATCCCATGGGGAGTGGTGTTGGGATCCCACTGAGAATGGTGCTGGGATCCCATTGGGCGTGTTGCTGGGATCCCATGAGGTTGATGTTGGTACCCCATTGGGAGTGGTGGTCCTTGCTTGTGAGGACAAGGAACACAAAGTATACTCACACAGCTATTATTCTCTCTTTTCATTAACTCAACAAAAATTAAAAAATACATATTTTAAAATTTAAAGATGTGGTAGATTTAAATCATCTTCAGCAAAAGTGTATATGACTGTAAACCAAGCATGGCTTCTGAAATGGGATGGATTGGGTGGATTGGTTGAGGTTTTGGTGTGCTGAATACATGAATTTTTTTAACAATTATCCTTTGGAACATGTTTAGAAAAACAATTCTAAGGAGCTGAAGGAGTTGGACTTGATGATCCTCGTGGGTCCCTTCCAACTTGAGATGTTCTATGATCCTACAGTTCTATTCCATGGCTTTCCCTAGCTTGGTAGCTCAGGCTTCAAGGTCTCCATAAATAACATCGGTGCAAGACTGAGGCGTTCCAGGTGTTTGAGAGATGCTCATCCAGGCGTCTCCTCACCCAATCCTTGCTTCTCTTCCACAGACCAACTGGTTTACCAGGCGGCCTCTCCAGATGAGGAAGCACTGGTGCTGGCAGCCAGGAGCTTGGGCTACGTCTTCCTGTCTCGAACACAGGACAGCATCACCATCAGCGAGATGGGGGTGAAGAGGACATTCCAAGTGCTGGCCATGCTGGACTTCAACAGCGATCGCAAGAGGATGTCGGTGTTGGGTGAGCAGAGGTGGCAGCAGGATGGTGCCTTGCATGGGGACAGCGAAGAGCAGCTCTGTCCTTTCTCCCTCCCAGTGAGGGACCCACAGGGCACGATCCGGCTCTACACCAAAGGGGCTGACACTGTGATCCTGGAGAGGCTGCGGGGTCGGGGACCCAACCAGGACTTCACCGAGAGGGCTCTGGATGTGAGTCCCACAGCAGCTGGGATGTGAGGGGTTGGTTGGGTGCCCCGCTGCTTCTCTGTCCCCACTCTGGCTTTAGGATTTGGCTCTGTCGTTCCCCTTTCTGCTCTGAGCCTCAAATGCACGTGGAACGGGGGCTGAGGGCACCAAATCCCCTCTTGGTGTTCTGCATCGCTCTCAGATGTAGGGTCTGATATTTGGGTGGTCCTGCGTGGAGCCAGGAGTTGGACCTGATGATCCTGGTGGGTCCCTTCCAGCTCCTATGATCACTCCGGGGGTGGGGGGCAGCCAGAGCCCAGAGGAGACCTCAGACCCCATGTGAGCATGGAATCGAGGTGAGGAGGCCACGATGTCTCATCTTGGCAGCACTTTGCAGAGGAGACCCTGAGGACGTTATGCCTGGCCAGCAAGGAGCTGAGCGAGGCGGAGTACGACGAGTGGAGCAGGAGGCACCGCGTGGCCAACATCCTGCTGCAGGGCCGGGCGTGTGAGCTGGACAGGCTGTACGAGGAGATGGAGCAGGACCTGGAGGTGGGATGGGGCCAGGGGTGGGGAGGAACCACTTGCCCTGTAGGGTAGGAGCATGGGGGGGGTTCAGCTCTTTTGGGGCAGAGGGGGAAGAGTCCAACCCGACACCAATGCTCTGGGTGGGAGGGCAGGTGGAGATACCCCTCGGGGTGATTTTGTGACATGTCCACCCATGGAAAGGAGCTGGAGCTTGCAGGAGACCCCTGGTTGGAGCCAGGGTTAACCTCCACCTTGCCCTGACCCTCTGCCCCATGTCATGGCACCTTCCCTCCAGCTGCTTGGGGTCACGGCCATTGAGGACAAGTTGCAAGAAGGGGTCCCTGAGACCATCCAGCTGCTGAAACTGGGCAACATCAAAGTGTGGGTGCTGACGGGAGACAAACAAGGTGAGTGGAGCCAACTCCAGACCCCACCAACACGTTTCAGTTTCTTCCCCAGCCAGGACCAGAGATCAGATGAGACCCTGGGAGGAAGCAGCAGTGGGGCTCTGCTGTTCCATTCACACAGAACAGTAGCACAACCCACAAATCATGTTACCCATGGGGAAACTGAGGCAGGGGAAGTTCTCTGCATGATGGCATAGGGTGGAGAACAGTCCCAGCACCTGTTGGCCTCCAGGGCTGGGGGATGCCCTGTGATGGTGGGGGGCACAACAGCCCACTGATGTCCCTGTATTGCAGAAACAGCAATGAATGTTGGCTATGCATGCAAGCTGCTCTCAGATGACATGGAGATCCTGGAGGAGAAGGAAGTGAGGTGAGGAATCCTGACCTTCTGGTTCGTGACATCAGGGGGTTTGTGTAGGTGTGGCACTTAGGGAGGTGTTTAGAGGGCAGTACTGGTGGTGGGTGGGCAGTTGGACTGGATGACCTCAGAGATCTTTTTCAGCCTTAATGATTTTGTGATTCTGTGACACCCAAGGGCATAGGAGTCCGTGCAGGGTGAGCAGAGCTGGAGATGCTTCTCCTTCCCCTTCCCATGGACAGCCTGGATGTCCATTCCCATCTTCACCACTGACACCTTTCCAGTCTTCCCCATTCATTTCTGCACCTACGTTTGGCTGCAAAGTGCTCAGCTTGGTTCCCTGGCCTCCAAACCACAGACACCAGGGCTGATTTCTCATCTCCTGAGCCCTCTCAGCCCCTCTTTGTCCCTCCTGCTCCCACCATTGGGTACCAGCCCTGTTTGGATCCGGCTTTGAGATGGCAAATGCCAACCAAGGAGTCATAGCCAAAGCTGACCAACATGCCCCATGTGCCCTCCTTGCACAGCGAGATCCTCGAGGCTTACTGGGCGAGAAACAACAACATCAGTGGCAGTGACTGTGTCTCACAGCAGCACCCGGAGCCTTTGTGCCACAAGAAGAGAGCTCTTGTCATCAGCGGGGACTTTGTGGTAAGGAGGTTAGTGGGGCTGGTTCTGCCCCAAGGCATTGGATGGCACCAGGAGGTACCCCAAAATGGGTGGCAAAAGCCACAGGAGCCCTGTTTTGGGATGGGGAATGAGTGTTAGAGGAGGAGGTGACCTCACACTGAAATGTTGTTATCCTCCCTTCGTGCCCACGTTTGTTTCCCTATGCTAAAAGAGCTCAGACCAGCCCCATCCTCCCTGCCTGTAGGGGACCCATAGCCCCCATCCCTCTCGACCAGCCCTGATGTGAGGTTCCAACCATGTGTGCTCTCCCCTAAGGACACAATCCTCCAGACAGGAGAGGTGCTACAGAAGAAGGGACAGCTGTGGCAGCAGCTGGCTTGCCATGGGACCACAGACCCCCAGGAGCAGGGCAGTCTGGTGGAGAAGGCCTTTGTGGACCTGGCCACCAGCTGCCAGGCCGTCATCTGCTGCAGGGTCACCCCCAAGCAGAAAGCTCTCATCGTGCAGCTGGTGAAGAAGCACAAGAAAGCCACCACGCTGGCCATTGGGGACGGGGCCAATGATGTCAACATGATCAAAAGTGAGGCTGGGGGATGTGCTGCTGGGTTTTGGCTAGAGCATCCAACTAGAGTGGGAGCGGTGGTACCCCATCTACCATCCCCACTATGTCACCTTCTCCTTTGAGGTGAAGAGCTGGGAGAGGAACACTCAACTCAACTCTTCCAACCCAATTCCCAACACAACTCCCAGCACAACGCCTGACTCATTTTGCAACCTAATTCCCAATCCAGTTTGCAATGTGGTTGTGCTGGGAAAGGGGTGAAAAGCACAAGACCACAGAAAGGGGCAGGGTGGACTGCTTGCTTGGGCAGCGGGGATGTCTTGAAGGCTCCCATGCCTCTCCAGCACACCCCAACACAAAGCTGTGCTCTTTGCGCACCCAGCTGTGCCTGCTGTCACACGACAGACATGCAGGAGGGCTTTTCCCCTTCACCCATCAGCCCTGAGCGCAATCTGCTGGGCAAGCAAACCAAGAAGAAGTGCTCTCCTACACCCTCACTGCTCACATCTCACACCCTGTGCAGCTGCTGACATCGGGGTGGGCATCAGCGGGCTGGAGGGCGTGCAAGCCGTGCAGTGCAGCGACTACGCCCTGGCACAGTTCTGCTACCTGCAGCGCCTGCTGCTCGTCCACGGCCGCTGGGGTTACCTCCGCATCTGCAAGTTCCTCCGCTACTTCTTCTACAAGACCTTTGCTGGCCTCATGACCCAGATCTGGTTTGCTTTTCACAGTGGATTCACAGCCCAGGTGAGCAATGGCTGCGTATCGGCACAGATGTCCTGTGGGTGTTCGTATCTCCAGCGCGGTCTCCTTCCTCCCTGCCTGATTTTTGGGGGCTCCCCGGTTGAGGTGCAGCTGGTTACTCGCACTTGGGCTGTGGGATTGGGAGAAGTGCCCTCAGAGGCACTGGCAGCTCTTGTGAGCAGCAGCTCAGCCTCACAAATGCGCAGGGAAATACACCACAAGGTTCTCCCAGAAATGGAAGCTCCTACCTAAGGGACAAAGGTTATCAGTGCAGTGTGTGGCTCCAGCCCCATCTCTGCAGCACGATCCCAAAGACCCACAGAGTGCTGCGGACAACCCAGCGCTGATGCAGACCTCAGAACAAGTCCATAGGGATTTCCATGGGATTCGAGGCAGGACTTAGCCTCACCCCAGTGCCTGGGCATCCTTTCTGAGTCTTCCCAAAGCACCACCGAGCTCACAGCCACTTCGTTCTTCCCATAGCCTCTCTATGAAGGCTGGTTCCTTGCTCTCTACAACGTTTTCTACACCGCCTACCCTGTGCTTTCTGTGGGTCTTCTGGAGCAGGTATGGGACCACCAGGCTGCACCCAGCCCCCGTGCCTGGAGGGCAGACCTGCCGAGGGTGGGAGGACGATGTTCAACCCCCTCTATGTTCCAGCAGGACGTGAGTGCCAAGAAGAGCCTGTGGTTCCCTGAGCTCTACACCATTGGGCAGCAGGACGAGCTCTTCAATTATCGTATTTTCAGCGTGACGCTCCTGCATGGTGTCAGCACATCGCTCACCAGCTTCTACATCGCGCTCTGGGCCTTTGAGGACCACGTTGGCAGCAGGACTGTGGGGGACTACGAGTCCTTCTCCGTCACGGTGGCCACCTCGGCTTTGCTGTCAGTCCTCGTGGAGGTGAGCACTCCTCCCTGTGTCCGAGCTGGGGATGAACTGGAGGCTGTTGGCACGGATGAGGGGTTGGAGGCAACCAGTCCAAATGGAACACGGGTGAAGGGACCCCAGGCACGCTGTGATGTTGCCCAGTGCAGCTGCGGATGATCTCCCTTGGGGCAGAGACAAGTGGCCAAATGGAAGTACATCCTCCAGCCTTCACACGGAGTTGTATGTCCATGCAGATCATCCTGGACACCAAGTTCTGGACAGCGTTGTCTTTCCTGATGGTCACAGCCAGCTTGCTGCTCTTCTGCCTCTTCTCCTTCCTGACCCAGAGCATTGATGCCTTCAGGATCGCTCCTGCTGTCTTCCGTTTTCCAGGTCAGGTGCCCCAAATCCCTGCAGTCCATTCCTCCCAGGGCCAGGCCAGTCCATTGTGGGCTCCATGCCAGGAGCTGTTCTCCCAGTAGGTTGTGTCTTCACTTGGCTGTATCACATCCCTCTTGCTAAATGGTCCTGGATGACAGATTGACCATTTCATGATCTTGCAGTCTTGCTTTTTGATCCTGGTTTAGATCCCTGAGCAGCTTTGTGAGTGTGGGGCTGTCCCCTCACCATTGCTCTCTCTCCTCTCCACTTCTGCTGCTTGAACATTTGCCCGCAGATGCCACCCAGAACGCTCTGACCGACCCTTACATCCTGCTGGTGATCCTGCTGTCCCTGGTGGTGAACACCATCCCCTCGCTCACCATCCGCTCATACAACGCCATCACAGGCAACACCAGCATCCAGCAGGTGAGGATCTGCTTCAAGGACCAGCGTCTGGAGCCAGTAAGGGTGTTGCTGGTGATGGGGTGGATGCGATTCCCCAGGGAGGTCACCAGACCCCTGTTTCCTTGCAGAACATCTGCTGGAAGGCCAGACGGGAGCCGGAGCCCTCGGTGGAGCTGCGCACCCACGTCCCCCGTGGTTCCTTCCACCGCCGTTCCAGCTACGCCTTCTCCCATCAGGAGGGCTATGCTGGCCTCATCACCCGTGGGGAGAGCCTGCGCACCAAGGGCACCCACAGCACCACCAAGGGCACCCACAGCACCACTAAGGGCACCCACAGCACCACCAAGGGCACCCACATCTCCAACAGCACCCACAGCACCACCAAGGGCACCCACATCTCCAACAGCACCACTAAGGGCGCACACATCTCCAACAGCACCCACAGCACCACCAAGGGCACCAACAGCGCCCACAGCACCACCAAGGGCACCAACAGCACCCACAGCACCACCAACAGCACCAAGAGCACCACCAAGGACACCCAGAGCACCACCAAGGACACCCACAGCACCAAGGGCACTCAGAGCATCACCAAAGGCACCAACAGCACCCACAGCACCAAGGGCACCCACATCTCCAACAGCACCCACAGCACCACCAACAGCACCCAGAGCACCACCAAGGACACCCACATCTCCAACAGCACCCACAGCACCACTAAGGGCACCCACAGCACCAAGGACACCCAGAGCACCACCAAGGGCACCAACAGCACCCACATCTCCAACAGCACCCACAGCACCAAGGGCACCCACACCATCACCGACACCCACACCACCGATGACCCCTGTGCCACCACAGCACTCCATCCCCAAGGGACAACCCCAACTTGGCCCTCCCCCTGTAGCTGACCTGACCACGTCCTGCTGAGGCCAAAGGGGTTTCCTCCTCTTGAGGGCATCTGAATGCAATGTGGGTGTTTTTGCTTCACGATCTCCGCACAGTGCTCCCCAAACCCATGGCAGTGCTGTGTGCCGTGCCCCCATCCCCACCACCTCCCACTCCCCCATTCTTTGGGGGACGTGCACAGCCCATGGGATGCTGCAGAGCCACAGCTTGGGGAGGACAGACCATGCAAACAATCACCTGGTGACCGGATCAGCATTTTTTATCCTCATTTTTGTAATTAAAAGCCCCCCGGGACACACATAGAGACGCGGGGGTGAATGACTAGAAAATAATTTATTGAAGAAACAGAAAGCTGCAGAAATACAACACAGTCATGACCAGTAGAGGATGAACAAATAGAGATTTTCTTTTTTTTTTTTTTTTTCTTTTTTCTCTTTTAAAACCTGTTGACAGGCTGGAGTTAAGTTTCCTGGTAATTTCCCCTGCGTGAGTCATTGCAAAGAACAAGGAACAAACTCCAGAGCACACAGCACAGTTTGAATAAAGTGCCTGACACATAAGACTCTTTTTTTTTTTTTTTTTTTAATTATTATCTTTTTTTCTTTTTTTAGCATCTGTAAATAGCTTAAACAAATATAATTGCAAGACACAGAGGAGTAACAATTGCATTTCGCTGTAGAGTAAAACCTATCCCATGAGATTAACCATGAAGCGGCGGCAAAAGAAAAATAAGAATCATAAAAGAATAATTAAAAAAACAAAACAAAACAATTCAGAGAGAAGGAAAAAAAGCATTGAGCAACGGAGGGATGTGGCCCCCAAAGTAGGTGGGATGGGTGCCTATTGCTATGCAGAGAAACGAGCAGTGGGGTGGGTGGGTAAACCCAGTGCTGTGGGCTCCTCCTGGGCAGGGTGAATTCTGCCTGACTTCTTGTTCTCCTTTAGAAATGTATAGGGGAGAAGGATGGAAAAGACAAAAAAAAAAAACCAAAACAAAACCACAAATGGATTTGTTTGTCTTTGCGTTTTTAATTTCCTTTCTTTAAAAAACCCTGAATGAAGAAATTATACAAAAGGATCCGAAGCATCCATACGCACAGCCCCAGCCCCGGCTGCAGCTCCTCTTCTGCTCCGAGATGAGGGAAAAGCAGAAAATATCCCCCCTGCCCCCTCAAAGCGACCCATGGACGAACCCTGGGTTCTGGCTCTGGTCAGCAGAGAGGTGCTGTATAAAGGATCGTGTCCTGATGCTCCTGGGCTTGGCACCAGGAAGCGCCAGCTCCAGGCCCAGTGCTGGTATCCCATCCTTGGAGACCTCCTCAGAGCTGGGGAAGCTCAGCTGGTGGCTGGGCTATCATGGGATGTCAGTGCCTGAAGCTCGACTTTGAGGTTCCATGAGCCTTCTGCTCCTCCTCTCCCAGTGGGGATGGAGATGTTGCTGCCCCCACTGCAAATTATATATATTTTTTTACCTACATGGAGAACCAGCCTGAGGCTTCACAAGTAACGGGATGACCCAAATCCCTGAAAGCTTCCACAATGGAAATAGGGCACAATGACCCGGCTGAACTGCGGGACTGGAGGTCCCAGACACCCTCCTCTTCCTCATCCTTCATCAGCACGGAGCCTTGGGGTCTTTGCTCTCTGATGCTCCCCACCAGGCAGGAGCTGCTCTTGTTGTTTTTCAAGGTGCCCCATCGGGCTCCAGTTCTCCTCCTGCTCCCCACAGCACAAAAACGCCCTTTTGGGGCAACCCTGGTCAAGAGAATTGTCTTTAGGACAGAGCTTGGATTGTCATTACCTGCAGGGAAAAAAAAAAAAAAATCTTTGGTATCGTTGCAAGTTGCTCCTCAAGGCATTTTGGTAGGTGTGGGCAGCAGGCGAGGCCAGATCCGGCACAGGGCAAAGCCCCTTTGGTTCAGTGGGTGCTGGTGGGTGAAGGATAAGGACAGCACTCAGTGCTCAGCTTCTTTGGGATGTCCCAAGTCATTGGGTTCTTGTCCCGAGGTGGGAACCAGTTGGGCTCTGTAGATTCCTAGGACTGATGGCTGTGGGTTGGGTCTATGCTTGGTGACAACTTCATGGGGTTGGAAGCGAGGTCTGAGCATCCAGCACTGAGATGGACCTCCAAACAGCAACGTTTCCCCAGAGGGCACCAGGAGGGTTGTTTGGATGGATAGCCATGAAGAAGATGAAGGCTGCAGGATGCTGCATTGAAGAAGATGCAGGGATAAACCCTATCATGCTTTTGGGGACCATGTTGGTGGAGCACAAAGGAGTTGAGATCTCGTTCCTTGCAGTTGTTTGAGCTTTGGGGCCACATCTAGTGACAGAGGTGAAGGATGGAGAATGAAGAGGCAGAAGAGGACTCAAGAATCAGCATTTCAAAGCGAAGGCAAGGATGGAGGCAGGTCTTCAAGGCCACCCCAAGGGAAAGCGACTCGGGGCCATCGTACAATCAATGGTTTGGGTTGGGAGAGACCTTTGAAGATCACCAGTCCCACTGACTGCCATGGGCAGAGGTGTCCTTCACCAGATGAAGTTGCTCAAAGCCTCGTTGAGCCCAATCTCAAACACTTCCAGCAATGGGACATCCACACCTTTGGGCAGCCCTGTTCAGGGTCGCCATCCTCAAGGTGACAAGCTTCCGTTGCCAACGGTTGCAGTGTGGGGAGGAGGGCAGTGATGGGGCATCGGGGCCATTTCCCTCATCTCAGAGCAAATGAGGAGCCCAGAGCTTTGCAAACTCAGGTGACGGCGGCTGATTGTCTCTGTCTCTCTTCTGCATGAAGACACTTGGGCTTTGACACACAGATCTGGATAAAGCACAAAAAAATCCCCAAACCTGAGAGGTGCGGGACCTGGAGGGGTTGGTTTGGCATGGGTGGGCACACACAGGGGTCCCACGCCCCAGTCACCTGTACCTGGTTTGCCGGGCGTGGGGTCGTGTGCCCCCACAACCCCCTGCAGCCCCTACACCGTCCCCCATTGGGGTAATACAGTGTGCAGAGAAAGGAAAGGGAGAAAAGAAGCGAACAAACCAACAGAGGGGGTAAAGGATGGCTCTCCCATAACTGCGTGATTGAGAAAAGAAAATAAATACGGTGATCCATGCAGAAAATTCTTAATCAACCCAGAAGTCATGGACAAAAAAAGCACAGTTTCTCCCCTCCCGCTCCCACCCGACCATCCCTCCCCGAATAATTATTACATTACTTCAAGAAAGAGTATATTTTTTCATGCATAAATCAAATTCTCATCTTGTCTTTTTTTTTTTTGTCTTTTTTTTTTTTTTGTCTTCTTTAAATTACATTTGAACACAGAACACGTATAATAAATACTCTCGTACGACATGACTCAGAGAAAAGTAACACATCTGAACGCAAAGGTATCGTCATCATTATTAGTTTTTCTTTTTTTTTTTCTTTTCTTTTTTTAAAAGGACTTGTTTAAATATGAAATCTGTAAACTCCGAGGGTCCTTTTTAAATCTTTCTCTCTCTCTTTCTCTCTCTCTCTCTTTTTTTTTTTTTTTCATCGTGAAACTACCCAGCTTTCATTTCCTTAACATTCAATATGTCTCCCATTGAACGCGTCAAAGAAATAAGAACATGCCGTCTTCTGCAAAATTATAATTTAACAGTATAAAGCTTCAAGTCACAAATTCCAAAAACTAGCTAAGTAATTTTTTTTTTTTTTTTTTTTATCACATAAACTATACATTAAATATTTTGAGGTATTTCAGAGAACATTGTCAAAGGCTTGTAAGGTCTGTGCTGGGTGGAAAAGAAGGCTTTCTCCTGCATAGAGAACGTCTTTGGTATCACAAGCCATGTGGGTGTTAGGGAGAAGTGGGGTTGGGCAGGATCTGGTCAAGGCAATAGTGTGGAGGGTATGGGGATGGGGGGCAAGCAGTGGGATGCTCTGACCTGCGCTCAGTGGGATGCAGGGCTGCGGTCGGGTCCTGGTGTCCCCATGGCGAGGCTCCCAGTTGGGTTTGAGACTTTGGCCAAGTTTGGTCCAATCTAAAGGAGCCATTTCCCACAGGACACATCAGATGGAGCCTGCTGGGGTGGTGCAGCCTGGAAGGCTTCACCCAGAAAGAAGGGGAAACCAACGCAAAGAGCCAAGCAGGTGCAATTCGACCCAAGATTTCCCTAAGTTTTAGGAGATTTCTGTGGAAGAGCATCTTCTCCTGAGGATCCTCCCACTGCCTCTTCCTAAAGCAGAGCCGCTCCTGTCCCACCCAACAGTGAAACGCACCTCTGCTGGAACCTGGAAACCTTTCCTGATGGAGCTTTCTTTCCAAAAGAGAGGTTTGGAGAAAGTCAGCAATGAGAAACAACACGCATCCTCTCTCTGTGCTACCAAGAAGGGAAACAGAAGCTCCAGTCTGGGCTGAACCGCAACAAAACATTCATGGTGGAATCCATCCATGGTGGAATCCATCTATGGTGGAATCCATCCATGGTGGAATCCATGTCTCTAAGGTCTCCACCAACCCAAGCCGTTCTACAGTTGGGTTCTACCTGGTTCCAGAGCAGAGCTGGCCGTGGTGCTGCCCTGAGAGGACAGCAAGACAAATGGGGACACTGGGGACATCTGAAGGGGGACACAATGGGGAAACCACAGCAAGAGGGAAGGGCGATGCTTTCTCTTCCAATAGGACAAAGGTTTGGCTTTCTGTTTTCTCCATCCCAACACCCAAAGACTACAAGAGTTGCCAGAATCCGTTTGGAGAGCTGAGGTAACAGTGAATCTTCAGGACAAAACAAAAAAAAAAAAAAGGAAAGAAAGAAAGAAAGAAAAGAAAAAAAAAAGCGGAGGAGCAAAGAAATGGCCACACACCTTTGGTACAAGAAAAAGGCACTCATCGACCACGCCGCCATCCCGGGGATGCTCGCTCGCCTTCTCTCGCTCTCGGGGGGACTCAAAGGGCGCAGGGAAAGCGGCGCTGCCAGCACAGACCAGACAAGGCAACAAAATCTTTGGTATCAGACGTGATTTTCAAATCACGAAAATTGAAAACTCAAGTGAGGTAGCCTTTATTCTCGGGTTCTCACTAGAAATGTCTTTGCATCCTTGAGGGCCTGTGGCATTTACTTTTTTTTTTTTTTTTTAACCTTTTCTTTTTTTTTTTTTTCCCCTTTTTTTTGGTATGTTTTTGTTTGTCTGTTTTCCTTTTTTTTTTTTTTTTTTTTTTTCCTCCTTATTTTTTTATTTCGTTTTGTTTTGTTTCTGCGTGTTTTTTTCACTTCCCAAACCAAGGCCCCCTTCCTGGCTTTTCAGCCCTTGAATACTACCCGATGGGGTTCAGGAATGCCACCCCCCATCGTCACCACGTCACGACAAGACAAGAAGAAACAACGTCAGGGGAACGCCAGCGGTGGGGAGCGGATTGCAGGGGGTGAGCTTCACTTCGCTGTTCTTTTCGGGTTCTGGTTGGCACCGGTCCCTTCCCAGCCCTTCTTCCTCCCTCTCGTCCATCCGCTCCCCCTGGCAATGGTTGGGGTTGTTGTGTGAGGCCATGCCCACGCTGGCCCCCACTTCCCACCCACCCCATCAGCTCTTTGGTAAATCTGTCCCAGAATTCATTCCCAAACCCTGCGGTGGGTCAGGGCTTTCTTTCCTTGTAGGGTTTTTTCCTTTCTCTCTTTCATTCTTTTGTCCTTCCTTTCCTCTTTTTTTTTTTTTTTTTGGGTGCTTTTCTTTGTTGTTTTTTTTTTTCTTTTTCCCTTTTTTTGGTGTACACAGACACTTTTTTTTTTTTTTTTCCTTTCCATTTTTCCTTCTTTTCAACAAGGTGCCTTCCTGTTACACAACAGATCGCTCTCAAAGTAAAGTGAATCGAAGAAACCATAGCGCTAGAACACAGATGGTACTATTTTACCCGCATAAATTCAATAGTGTCCCATTATTATTATTATTATTTTGGGTTTTTTTGGGGGGGGGTGGGGTTGGCTTTGGAGGATTTTTCTTTCTCCCCAAGTGATGGGGCTGGCAAGGAGGACCTGGCCTTCCCCTCCATCCCCAAGCCTCCCTCAGCCCTTCCCAGTCCCTGCGGCTCCTCCGGTCCCCAAGGACAGCACAGAGCCTGCAGGGCCGGGGCGACGGCCGAATGCAAGGGTTTGGCCTCATGATTGCTTTTCATATGGCACAAGTCACCATCGAGAGCTCGGAGGGAACGATCGTTTCGAAGCTAGTACCACTGCTCCAGAATTGCGCGGTTAAGGCAGGTTGTTAATTGGCACAAAAAAAAAACAAACAAAAAAAATTCTCTCGTCATTTGGTTTTCCTTTTGGTAAATTTGCCGGTCTTTGCGTTGAGTTTGCTTGGGTCGTGGTTTCTGTTGTTATCCCGTTGGGGTTTGGTTGGTGGTTGGTTATTTTTTTTTTCCCTTTCGAGCTCGTCAGAGAGTTTTCCCCTTCTCACACACACAGCATTTCGCAACCAGATCCGTGGGGTTTTCCTTCTCCGCTGCCTCCCGGGAGCGATTCGGTTTGGTTTTTGGTTTTGCAACATCTTTGGTAAGAGAGACGAAGACAAGTTAAGGGCAAGAGTGCGTGTGGAGGGGAGGACGGGGCAAGACACAAAGCCAACAAAACTGCTTTGTCTGAGTTCATTCCTCAACCCAAAAGTGAACCAGGAATCCAGTGGTGAATGCTGGAGCCAGCCCGGCCCCAAGCCGGTTGCCGGGACAGACGCGATTCTTCGCTCCAAGTCTCTCCTCCCATCTCCTCTCAAACAATTCATATTTTTAAATACCCGATTTCTGTAGCTAAAATGTGCTTCTTGACCTGCGTGGGCGCGAGGTGGAGCGGCCGCCGTGCCGCTGGGGATGCTCGGACGCATGGAGCCATTTGGGGGGACCCAGCGATGGGTCGGGGTGTGCGGGGGGTCTGGTGGGGTGGGTGCTCCTGGGGGGTCACCGGGGGGTGAGGAGGGTGCCCATGGAGGGAGGTTGTGGGGCTGCCCTTGGCTGAGTTTTCAACAGCTTCAAGGGAGAGGAGCGCCCGCGTTTCGATGGAGAAAAGGGTCCGACTGCTTTGGGAAAACCTGCTGTGCCTCAGGGGAGCAAAAAGCTTCAGCAAGCAGAGACCTGGGGTCACCTCCAGGCACCCAGAGAGCGTTTTTTCTGCTTACTCCCCTTTGAATAATGGGGATTTCGCCCTTGGAAAGCTGGGGTTGTACCAGAGACCAGCCCCACAACTTCACCTCCTGCGTTTCCTCCTCAATCTTTATCCCAAAACTGTGGGAGCCATAAGGGTGGTTGTGATGGAGGCAGAAGTTGTGGGGGGGAACAGGAGGGGACAAAGTGCCCCTATCTCCAAAGTCTGGACTCTGGCAGGGAGGGTGAAGACAAGCTTCGTGAGGTATCCCCAAGCAACTCCTTTCCCTCTCCTCCACCCCACATCTCACACTCCACGGGGGTTTCCTCAGAGCCCTCCATGGGAAGGAGCCGGCCCAGCCGCAACCTCCATCCCTGCTCCTCAAGCCGGATGGAGGTGGCAGCAGGACACGACACTTGTTCAGGGCGGGGGACTCGCAGCGCCCAAAAGCACCCACCCCAAACGGGGCATGCGCACGAGGCTGAGTTGGCTTTGTCATGAGGAGGATGTCCAGGAAGGGGCAGGGAGGGCTGAGGGACATCATGCTTTGGAGAAAGTGCTTGTAGAAGAAGAGGGGACCCCAGGGTTGGTGCCTGGCTCCTCCTGCCAGCGGTTCATACACCGCCGGCGGGCGTTCATGAAGAAGTTGCTGACGGTGTTGAGCTCCAAGCCCAGCTGCTGTGAGATGGTCATCTGCATCTCCTTGGACGGGCGCTTGTTCTCCTTGAAGATGGCGATCAGGGTGCGGCGCTGGAGGTCCGTGAAGACCAGCCGCTGCTTCTTGGGCTGCAGGCTCCTGTCTTTCTGCTGCTCTTGCTCTTTGCGTTTGCAAGCTAGGCGTTCAAAAGAGAGAACAGGGCCGTTAATTGGTGCTGACTGCCCTGGCCTGCATGCAGCCCGCCCTGGCTGCCTCCCAACATCAGGCCCTTCCTTCCCTCCAGGGAACCTGCTGGCTTCGTGCCCATCGCCCTCAGATGCCTCCCTCCTCTTCCTCCCTGGGTCTCCCAAGCAGCAGCGTGAGCAAAGCCTGGGGGAAGCCCAGCACCTCCAGATTCCCAACATCCCAAATCTCAGCATCTGCTCCTCAAGCTGGATGGAGGTGGCAGCAGGACATGACAGGCAGGCTGACCCTCGGGCTAGAGACTGAGGAACTCCTGCATTGCCTCTGCTCCCACAGCCTGGCTACAGGGGCTGCTCTGTTCCTAAATTATGGGGATCATCCATCAGCCTGCCTCCTTTCCTCTCATCCCTTGCAGATCTCACCTCCTCTTGGCTGTCACATCCAGCTGCTGTCTCTAAAACACAGGGGACAGCTGGGGATGGGGATGCTGGGGACTGCAGTGGACATTTCATGGCACGGACTGACTGACTGATCCTGTTTCCACTTCCTCTGGAAAGGGTTTTCCCATCTCCAAAGGTTGGAGAATAGCCAGAGTGGTCTGAAAACCCAACACACTGAGGTTCATTGTGTGCCTTCACCACTGCATCTGCTGGCACGTGCGTCAGGATGAGCCAGCATCTAATTAAAAGCTTTCCCTGTAGCTTCCCTTGCGTCAGGACACAGGGTGCCCAGGGACTTGGTTGGGTCAGGGCTTGTGAAGGGCATGGAAAAGGCCCTGCAAGTCTGGGAATAAACTCTTTCTTCCTGGGAAGCTCACAAAAGAGTCACAAAAGTGTGGACTGAGGACTGTCTGAGGAAAAGTCCCACCCTTGCCCCCAAAAGAAGCAGTTTTCAGCTTTTGGGGTTTCTTGGTTTGGCTCTTCCAAAAGGATTTTGCAGGGAGGGCACAGGTCGTTGGAGACATTCACTGTCTAGAGGTGGGTGGAGGACAGATGTCCTCTTGCAGGCACTTCCAGGAGTCTCAGTGAACTGCTGCACAGCTCAGAGGAGCCAAAGGCTGAAACTGAAAGCAGCAATGGGGCAACACCATTGTGGGGCTGTGGCTGGTTTTGCCTTGCTGACCTCCTGCCTGCCCTACAAACCACTGCCAGGGCAGAGCAGCAGTAATGGGAGGGGGCTGGAAGCCACTTCTTCTTAGCTAGAAAACAAGCAATGCCTCTTTTTTTTTCCTCCATCCTCCCTGCCCTGCAGGTCCTCTTTGCACCACCTTAAGCTCACATAAAAGGACAACAGCCGCCCCTTCCACCCAAAGCTGGGGAGACCCAGAGCTCAGCAAAGCAGGTAATTAATTCACCCAGCACATTTAACCTCCTTTCCCTGGTTGCTGGGCTCGCTCCTCAGCTGGCACTTGCTCCAAATCAGCTGCCCCTGGTGAAGCAGAGCCTTCCCCCTCCCGTGCCCCCCCCAGCAGGGTTTGCAAAATGCCCTGAGGCTGCAAAGCAGCACCTGCAGGGCCGTGGGGCAGCCTGTCCCAGGGTTACCATCCTCAAACAGCCAGCAGAGAAGGGTTGAGTGGAAACCTACCCTATGACCATCAGATGCTTGCAAAAAGAACAAACAAACAACAAAAAAAAGCCTTTATAGAAAATCTGACTTTTTTTTTCTTTTTTCTTTTTTCTTTTTTTTTTTTTCAGACATGTATTAAAAATTCAAAAAGATCCCTCCACAAAAGCCCCCGATAACAAATTGGAAGACGTCCCCCCACTCCCTACTGCATCTTCACCCAACCACCACGTGCCCTCCCAGTGCCCCCCAGTGCCCCCCTGGCATGCTGGCACCCACCCCTGCACGATGGCGTGTGCCCCACACAGACACACAGCAGAGATGTGAGATGTGTGCACACACAGACGTGCCCCCATTGGGAAGAGCCTGCTGCAATCCCAGTAAAGCTGCAGAGCTGCACCCGTTCCCACTGCTGGATGGCCAGCCCATCACCCAGCGTTCCGACTTTGCAAAGCCACATTTCTCCTTCCCTGCTTCAATTATTTCAAGTAATTATTACAAGCCAGTCACCCATTAATAACCCACAGCTCCGAGGCAAGCACTGACCATTGGGGTCTCGCTGATCAAACCACAGCCCAGCACCAGGACCGTGCTGAGCACTGCCCCATAGAAGCGATACCCAGCCCTGCACCCCTCCATCCTCCCATTATTTTTTGGCCCACAGCACAGCAGCGGACTCACCCCACGTTTCCTTTATTTATTTGTTTCTTTATTAATTTATTTTCCTGCTGATGCAGCCCAGCACCCCCCCCCCCCCCCCCCCCCGGCCCCATCTAATTACAGCTCGGCACAGCACAGATCGATAGTGACGCTGGTCAGATCTATTTACAGCCACGCACCCCCGCGGAGGGTCCTTCTGCTCCCCCCTCCCCCCCCCAGAAGGCAATGAGGACAGGGGACAGCCAGGGCACAGCCTGCAGCCCTTCCCAGGTCAAGATGGGAAGATTTTGTTTGTTTCACATCTCCTATTTTTTCCAAGTCTTGAACCCCCAATGACTCATCTTTGGGCTCCATGCCGTTCTCCTTCCCATCCTTACACGTTCTCCAGGTCTGATCCCAGTGCCTGGGGTTAGGGACACACAGTGAGGTGCTTCCACGCCTGCCCCCAAGTTATTTACCCGCAGAGCACAGAGTTTGCTCCCTGGCTCATCCCGCAGCACCAGGACCAACACTGGGGTTAGGGATCTGGGCTCCCCATCATGCAGGGGATGCTCCGGGAGCAGTCAGTGCTGAGCCCACCCATCCCCACCGTGCATTTCTTCCTCTCCTCCCAGCTCCCTGAGCAACGCGTGCACCTCTGAGACCTCAACAACTCCGCCAGGTTCAGCTGGGGACCAGAAAGAAGTGCAGGAGCGGCGAGGAGGCAATGACAGACAAGGGGACAGCACAGAGGCCGTGCCTTTCGGACACCAGGCACGCAATCCGACGGGCGTTTCATCCCCAGGAGAGCTGATCTGCTGCAGAAAAACCACAGGTAGCAAAGGCAAGGAGCAACTCCAGCGGGAGGAAAGACTTCGGAGAGCAGCGGCATCCCACCCACCTTCCCCAAAGGCTTCTGCCGAGGGGTTCTGCCTCCTCGGAGCCGAATGTCAGAGGGAGAGCGCTTTCCTTGACTTAACCTTGACAGCTCAAAGCAAAATAACTCCCAAATCATTTCGAAAGGGACATAATAGAGACAATCAAATGGCCGCTGTTCAGAAGCTGCGATTATGCCTCGCAGCGTGAACTCCGCGAAGCATTTAACTAATACCTGATGGCTTTGCAGGCTTCCGCAGCCTGCCAGACACTGCTTGCTCTATTATACCCGCAAACCTCTGTTTTCTCAGCCCCAGCGTGCTCTCCCTCTCCATTCACTTGCAATACAACCTGTAATTTTCTGCCCACTTTGCTTAAGTGCTGGTGATTTGTTGAAATCACAAAAGACAGCCAGGGGCTTTCAGAGCCAGCACGCCGGCTGCAAGTGAGGTTAGGGTGAAAAAAAAAAAAAAAACACCGGCTTTTCTCTATTTCTCCCTGTCAAATCGGCTCGCAGCGGTGCGAAGGGGCATTTAGGGGCTCCTAGGGAGAAGGCTGAGCCCGGGGTCTGCAGCTCTGAGGAAAGTGGGGTTGGCCCATTGTGGCAGAATCACATCTTATCCTGAGCAGAATTGACCTGGTGGCATCTTTACCCCAAATACAGAGCAGAGCAGTGGCGAGGTTTCACTTTGCAGCTCGGAAAGCAAATGGTGTCCTGGGCTCCATCAGCAGAGGGGTGGCCAGCAGGGACAGGGAGGTGATTGTCCCCTCTACTCTGCTCTTGTGAGGCCCCATCTGCAGTACTGTGTCCAGCTCTGGAGCCCACAGTACAAGAAAGACAGGGAGCTGTGGGAGAGGGTCCAGAGGAGCCACAAAGATGATCAGGGGGCTGCAGCACCTCCCCTATGAAGACAGGCTGAGGGAGCTGGGCTTGTTCAGCATGGAGAAAAGGTGGCTGTGGGGTTGATTGCAGCCTTCAGTACCTAAAGGGAGCCTACAAACAGGAGGGGAATCAACTCTTTGAAAGGGGAGATAACTGCAGGATGAGGGGAAATGGTTTGAAGTTGAGGGAGGGAAGATTGAGGTTGGATGTCAGGGGGAAGTTCTTTGCTATGAGAGTGGTGAGGTGCTGGAACAGCTGCCCAGAGAGGCTGTGGATGCCCCGTCCATCCCTGGAGGTGTTGAAGGCCAGATTGGATGGGGCCCTGGGCAGCCTGGGCTGCTCTGAAATGTGGAGGTTGGTGGCCCTGCATGTGGCAGGGAGTTGGAGCTTCGTGATCCTTGAGGTCCCTTCCAACCTGGGCCATTCTGTGATTCTGTGTGCTGTGCTCACTGACGGGACTTTCACTGCCAGAAGGACACTGAGGTGCTGCAGTGCATCCAGAGAGGAGCTGTGAAGGTCTCACTGTGGCTGAGGGAACGAGGTGGGACAGTATGGAGAAGGGTCAGGAGACCTCATTGCACCTGAAGGGAGGTTGTGGTGAGGGGGGGTCGGCCTCTGCTCCAGCTAACAGCAATAGGATGAGGGGGGGTGGCCTCATGTTGCACCAGGGGAGGGTCAGCCTGGGTATGAAGAACTTCTAACCCAAAGAGTGGAGAAGCATTGGCACAAGCTGCCCAGGGAGCGGTGGGCTGACCGTCCTTGGAGGTGTGCGAGGAATATGGAGACGTGGCACTGAGCGGTCAGTGGGCACCGTGTGACAGGTTGGGGACCTCAGAGGCCTTTCCCACCCTGAACGGTTCTGTACGACTTGACTTTATGGAGTGGGAGAGAAGCCCACAGGGATGCGACACACAACAGTGGAGATTTGGTCACAGCAGCCCAAAGCAGCCCCTCCTGCACAGCCCTCAGCCCTCCCGTGGTGCTGGAGGACAACGACAACCTCTGCACCCAGGCCGCCCCGCCGCCATTTTGGGGCTCTGCTGCTCCCCCCCACACGCACCCGGAAGTTGGAATGGTTCCTTCCGCCCCCCCTCCACACCGCCGCTCTATGGTCCGTCCCCGCCGCTCTGGCGCCCCCCTGCGGATACATGGCTCCACTTCC